>OY856409.1:563470447-564670447 GCA_963693085.1 Alisma plantago-aquatica | reverse complement strand
AAAGTAATTAAGGCTTTTGAGGAACTTATATTTCATTTCAGTCCTTTTTGAATAATGTTGAAACATTGTTTTGTTAATAATGGACTAAAGTGCAAATTACCCAAGTAGAGGGGTTATCTTGCAAATTGCACATGTTAAGATGTTCCTCTGATGTTGAGACATCATGAGTATGAATATGATGTAGTGGTAAGGTTTCCTCAAGCTTGAGTACCAAGATAAAGCTTGTAGAGCAATCCTTGTGCATTAAAATCTAGTTTTGGTGTAATGTGCAATTTATCCAAAACCTAGGGTTCAACGTGCAAAATATCACCTCTAAAGGGTCTCTCATGTTTCTTGGCATCAAGTAGAGCAAAGAAAATGAGAATGGAACCTCATTTGAATTATCATGGGGGGAAAGAGAATCTTGATATTGAAATAATCAAGATTTAAGCACAAATGGCTCTTTAATACAACTTAATGCAAAAAGAAATATATTAATTATGGAGCCCTTCAATCAAAAGTTGGAGGATGTGTTTGTAATAGTTTGTACTATCTTATTCCTTGCTTGGGCACCAACAAGATCTTGGTTTAAGTGGAAGTTATTCATATTAATAATATATAAAGCAATATCCAATAAAAGGGTGGATATTAATATACATCTTTCTAAGATGTTTAGTTCCTTTTCCTTTAAACCTTGGATAATGAAGGAGTCTTGCAAGAGTTTAGAAGGTGGACACGTATCCAAGAAGTGGAGGAGGACTTGGTGGATATTTTTGGAGAATAAAAGGAAGTAATCCTCTTCTTTCCATTTGCCTTGAAAACCCATAAATATATATGTATCTTTTCCAAAAACACAAAGGATCATTTCCCTTAGTTATTTTCTTCATCACCTTGCTTTGTCTGACCAAGGAAGAACTCTGGACCAGAGGAAGGATGACCAAACTAGCTTGGTAAGTTTTGATCATCTCCTACCTCGAATTCATGATGGAAACCATAAAACAAGGTTAGATTCATGGTTTTCTTCACACGATTTCCTTTTCAAGCTACCTTGTTCATCCAAAGATTGAAGAACGAACCTTGGACAACTGTTGGAGCTCAATCCACCATTAAAGCTACGGAGCTTGGAGCTCTAGATCAGTTCTAGAGGCGGGTTTTATAACTCTAACCCTTAAGCATTGCTAATGCATTCATTCCCTTAATAATCATTGGCTTTTTCCTCCTTTGATATTCCTTTGGTTAATTGCTATAACCTCCGTGAAGAACAAAAACAGTTCTTGGTTGTTCTTAGGAAGAATATGATGACATTAAATTTGATGATTATCCAAAGAAACTTACTTTAGCAAATGGTTTGTTTTTGTTTCTCAAATGGTTTTCCAAACCGTTTGAGAGCAAACGGTTTCATCCAAACCGCACAGAAGCAAATGGTCCAAGACCGTTTGGTGGTGTTAACCAAGCGTTGACCATTTTTATGTCTATTGAGAATAATGTAGACTCATCACCTATCAATAATTATCAATTAACTCCAAGTGGTTCACTAATTAAAAGTCCATCAACCATCTAAACCCTAATCGGGTTAATTGCTGATTTGATAATTGAATAGAGTTGAGACTTGGGTTGAGTGACCCAAATGGTTTCAAAACCATTTGGGGATTACCCAAATGGTCTCAAGACCGTTTGGTGATCACCCAAGACCGTTTGGAGGTCTAGGGTTAGGTATGATCGACCAATTGAAGATCCAAAGGTTCTAAGTTGAAGTACAATCAATTGTTGATTTGGTGATAAACTCAAGGGTCCAATACATAATTAGTTGACTTAGTTTTTGGTGTTGACTTGGGAAAATGGTCTCAAGACCATTTGGAGGTCATCCAAATGATCCCAAGACCGTTTGGGGTCAGGTCATGACCCAATTGGATGATGGTTCAATGATTTCAAATCAATTAAACTCACATTGATTAATGTTGAAGGGTCATCGATTTCAAACCTTAATCCAATTGATTCAAGCCCTAATTGATGATCAATTGAGGGTCAATTCAGTTGAAGGTTGACCTAATTAACTCAATTGAATAATGGTGATAGGTCCAATTGATGATTGATTATATATATACAAGTGTTGAAGGAACCAACAATGGAAACCCTAATTCAATTTGAGGTGTTGGGACCATACTTGGTCCATGCGGTTTTGAGGTGGTTTGGACCAAACGGTCTCAAGACTGTTTGGGACCAAATGATCCCAAACCGTTTAGGGTAATGCGGTTTCAAAACCAATTGTGTCCATGCAGTTTCAAAAGTCAAACTTGGGCAAACGGTCTTCACCTCCAACTTTAGCAAACTGTCTTGAAGATCTACTTTACCTAACGGTCTCAAGGGAGACCAAGACCATATGAGGGTCCAAATGGTCTTACACCGTTTGGAGGTTTAGCATGTAATACCATTTGAGGTCTAAGATAGTCAAGATCGTTTGGGGCCTTAAGAGCAAAGATCATTTGGTGGTTGATTAACCTAACCCCTTGGGTACTTAAAGTGGTTAAAGGAAAAAGTGATTAGTTAATTAATACATGTTGTAATCAAAGGTAATCAGTGTACTTGTACCTTAATGGGATAGTATGATTGAAACCCATGAAGTAATTAAGCTCTAATGATTACAATGGTAATGATATAAACCATAAAGTCAATTATCTTTCCTGATTGAGTTACTTAACCTAATCAAGGTTGAAGTAAACATCATCCTATAGAGGATGAGAGAGAGATGACTCCTTTGATGAATGTTAATCAAGTAATGGACTTCCATTAGTAATGAATATCTAATTAGGGTATGATCCTTCATTGTGAGATCATGAAAACCTTAATTATGATGGTTAATAAATCTTAACCCTAATTGAGGGTAATAATGGAAGTATCCCTAATGCATGATGATGATGCAATCCTAATTCATAATGATGACATAGTAAACCTGAATTAAAGGTACTTTGTTGGTCACTCCTACTTGGGGTGAATAGTAAACCCTAATGGAGGGATATTAATGATATCCCTAATCAAGGGTGATTCAATATGAATAGTAAACCCTAACCCAGGGTGATGTGATGTGAATAGTAAATCCTAATTCAGAGTATGTTAAATAAGAACCCTAATCTAGAGTGATGTGATATTTGAATCCTAATCTAGAATGATGTGACATGAATAGTAAACCCTAATTCCAATTAAGGTGAATAACAGTGTGACACCCTAATTCTGGGTTATGCTTTTAAGCATGAAGCTCTATGATTAGATAATGAAATGAGGAATCACTATTCTTATTTAAGCTAAGGGGTTGTTTAACCCTAAATGAATTGAAAAGGGAAACCCTAACCCTAGTAAGGGCATAGTGGTGCAACCCTTGAATAGTAAAGTTATCTTTGTTTTGCATTGTGTTGATATAGAGATAATGTGCATGTTATCATTTGTATTAATCATGCAGGTTTTTATGAAATAGTGAGCATAGCCAGGTAAGAGCTATGATGCCATATTCATTGAAAGCACTTTATAAGTTTGAAAGCAATGATATGCTATGTTGCCTATTGAAAGGTAACAAATGAGATTGATAGGTTGTATGAGCCATATGAAATATTTGCATTGCTACTATCATTCTTATACTATCAAAATGACTTGATGGCAATATGCTACTTGGTAACAAGTGTTGTGATGATTTAAGGGTTTGAACACCCATATTCTTGAATCATAATGATGAGATAGTTAGGAATTGAGATCCCAATGTTGACAAGATGTGAAATGAACTTAATACAAATAGTACTCTTTCTTTATAGCAATTGTTTTAATTGTTTGTGTTTGAAAACATGCCTGATGATAAAAGAATGCCATAATGTACTTAAATAATCAATTATAATGATATCAGTAGAGCCCTGACCATAGATCCATCATCGTCAGAAGCTAGATGATGGTGAAATAGGTTTTCCTAAGGGAACTCCTGGAGAGCATACTTTTGAGTATGTAGGGGTTATGGACGTGAATATCATTACGTTCTAATGAAGGAATTGATGTGAGATAAACATTTAATCTCTCAATCCTTCATTATATGCATATGTCGGGAAGATGTATCACTAATCTCCCGATGATGATGTTAATGTCGAATCGATGTGAGATAAACAAGAAATCTCTCGATTGCAAAGAGAGTACAGCATGCCACTGTAACTCTAATAGAGAAGTATCAGAATACCCTGGACAGCTATTATGGCAGAGACACAAGATGTCCTGCATGTTGTTCCTCGCACTGACTGAGGAGGATGAGGTCATAGGAATCCGGCTCTTTTGATGACCTATGTATGGTACCGATTGTGATTTCATAATGGTCGGTTGGAGTATGAGAGGTATACCTCATCTCCTCAGGGCATAAGTATGTTTGTAAAATGTAATCAGCCGTGTAGCATATTTGCTTAGGTTGAACTATGAGAAACAATGATTGATGATACATTGTTTATTAAGTCCTAGTTGGACAAATAATTTACATGTTTTTCATATTCCTTATTGATTAAATGACTTTCTATGCAATCAAGTTATAATTGAAATGATTGCTTAGAGAATATTGCTCTAATTAGTTATTCAATGAATTACCTGTTGTTGAATAATTATAATATTACTACTCAGTGTTATTCCATTATTTGCAATAACAATGCTTCTGGAAGAGATTTATAACTCTCGCTGGGACAATTTTCAATTGTCTCACCCCCGTGGGATTCAACTTTTTAGGTAGACGTTGAGGACAAAGAAACCCCTCAGTGGGTGAGCAGCAACAACAGCAGCAGCAGCATCAGCAAGGACAGTAGTGATCCTCAGGTGGAGACACTGTCTGTTAGGTTTTGTATATAGAGAGTCCTATGTTTTGTCTCTGTACTCTCAGGTCCTAGGAGTCAGTAGATGGTTTAATATAGATCTGAGATTTTGGCTTAATGCCTCGAGATTTTTGTATACTGCTTTGTACAGTTCAACGAGAGCAGTCAATGTTGCGACTCTCGAGATGAGATATTACATAGATGTAATGATGGATTAGCTTGTAAATAACTTACCTTGTTTCTTTATGGAAGAGTTTTATAGTTTCTGGATCTCTTTACAAAAGTTTTAATTTTTAGTGATTTTCAGTAATTATGTTGCTAATTAATCGCTTCCGCATCGTTAATAACATTTTGTTCGAACGGGGTATCACATCGAGTCTATTCTAAGTGTACCTCAATGTATCTTATAGTACCTTCTACTTATGCAGAAGAATATATATAACTCCAAGATGTCTGGAGAACACGAGGAACACGTTACTGAGAGCAATGTTGTTACACCAATATAAGGAGCTAGGGATCAGGCAAGAGAAGAAACAGTGCCTGAGAATCCCCCTATTGATGAAGTCATGATGAGAAACCCAGTTTTTTCTACACTTTTTGGGCAATTCATGACTACAGTAATGCATATGATAGACCGGATGCCAGCACTGGCACCTAGAGCACCAGCTCCCAATGAGGGATATGGATCTGGAAAGACTTTTGAATGATTACATCATGTAGGTGCCATATAATATGATGGGACATCTGACCCAGCAGATGTTGATCTCTAGCTCATTGAGTTAGAAAAGGCTTTTAAGATCCTTAGTATCCCAGATGCTGACAAAGTTAATCATGTTGTGTACCTTTTGAAGGGTAGTGTTGGACATTGGTGGACTATAGAAGAAATAAAAAGGAATGATGAAGAGGTTGGTTGGGAAGAATTTCGTCGAGAATTCATCAATAAGTATTTTCCAAAGACATACTTAGATGAAAAGATCTCACAGTTTGAGAAGATTCGATCGGGAGCCGTGTCGATAAATGAATATGAGGTTAAGTTTATGGAACTTTTGTGCTTTTGTCCTCAAATGGCAGCTACTGAGGAGGAGAAGATCCGACATTTTGAAAAGGGATTGAATGCTGAGATGTCCATCCCGGCATCTGCCCTAGAAAGGATGAGAGAGAGAGGAAGGGAAGATATGAAAAAGGAACTCAGATAAAATCTGAGATATTAAGTATATCAAATTTAAAGAGATGAAAACATAAAATAAAATAAATGCATACTACCTAATTTCAATTCTTGAATACCCTGGCTAGGTATTCATTTATTGAAGGCAAGGTAGGTATGACATACCTAGATTGTTATCTTTCTGATTACTCTGATGAAGTAATCATTCTGAAACAATCCAAATAAGCCTAACCAAGAAGGAGATGTGGCATGGATATTTCTACCACATTCGAATTGATATACGGAGGAATTTGATTTAATTATAAATCAACTTATAAACAAAAATGAAGATGAGGATATGATGTGTTATTAACACATGTGTTAGATACCAAGGTAAGGAATTCTGGTATCTGATAAATATCAGTTTAATTTATGATGGTTATCCAAAATGGGTAACTGTGGAATCAGTCCAGTTACCTAATGTAGTATGGACATCATATGTTAGGGGTTTATGCTTTGTATAAACATAACATTGATGAGAATGAATTATTTGAAAGAATAATTGTAAAATTATTGCAAGAAAAGTTTATCAAATTAAATTAACAAATAACCTCTATCTAAATAAGAAAAGAGTTACCTGACACAGAATTAACTCCACAGTCAATAACAAAAGGACAGTGGAGTATGTGCCCTATATGTTTGATTCTATGAGAATTTTGTATGAGAGAACTTTGTATTGGTCAAAGTTCTATGGTGTCTCCATAACAATGAGATGTTATATAGAGACTTCATGATATAATGAATGAATAATATATGTCTCCTTTTATCTGGGATTTCGGGGACGAAATCCTTGTTAGGGGTTTATGATTTGTAACATCCCTGACCTGGGTTATGTCTTAACCCTAGATGTTTTTCTTAATAAATTTAATTATATGCTTGCTCTTATTTCTTGAAAACTAATTAAGGTTCAATAGGAACTTATGTTTCAATTTTAGTCCTTTTCAAATAATGTTGAAACATTGTTTTGCTTGTTTTGGACTAAAGTGCAAATTACCTAAGTTGAGGGGTTAAATCGAAAATGTTACATGATAAGATGTTTCTCATGTGTTTAAGCATCATGATAATGAAAATTATGCAGAGGTATGGCTTGTGGTAGCCTGAGTACCAAGAAAGTGCTGATAAAGCAATGTTTGTGCATTAAAACCTAGTTTTGGTGTAATGTGCAAATTATGCAAAACCCAGGGTTTAATATCCAAAGTACCACTTCAAAATAGTCCCTAATGTTTCTTGGCATCATGTAGAGAAAATAAAATGAGAGGGGAGTCTCATTTGTATCTCCTTAGAGGAGAGAGAATCTTGATATTCAAATAATCAAGATTTAAGCTTAATTGGAACTTTACTTCAATTAATGCAAAAATAAATATATTAATTGAAGATACCTTTAACCAAAAGGTGAGGGATGATCTTTAAAAATGATGGATGACCGTGTGCCTTGAAAAGGCACGAAAATATCTAAAGGAAGTGGATAACTCACTCACATTATTAAAAGAAAAAGAATTATCCACTAACTTTAGGATATTATTATTAAATGGATTAAGGTGCTTAGTTTGTTTTTCTCTAAATCATGGATAATTGAGAGGAATAAGAGGCAATGAAGACATCCTCATATCTAAGGAAGAGAGGGGGGCAAGTGGCAAGGAAATGGAGGAGATAATCCCTACTTTCTCTCTCTTAAATGAATTTTTCATAAAATTCATATATATGCTCCTTTATCCATGAGTTGAAAGGGTAATTTCGAAACCCCTTTCACTTCTTGCTTGCAAAAATGACCAAGGGAGCTTGGAGAAATAGGAGGACGACCCCCAACCTGTTGGTAAGCTTCTTGACCTTCTTTCACCATGATTTCATGGTGGAAATCAAAAATAAATTATGGATTTCTTCTTTTCTCCATGCAATCTTCTATCCTAGCCGTTTCTTTTCACTCAAAAGCTTGAGGACGATCTTGGGATAGTTGAGAAAGCTTCTTCCACCATTAAATACGTGGATATTGGAGCTTTGAAGCTCAATTGGAGGCGGGTTATATAACTTAAACCCTTAAATGTTGTTATTGCATTCAATTCTCCATTAATTGTTGATCATTTTGTTCTACTCGATATTCCCTTGATCCATTGATGTAATTACCATGAAAATGGCAGTAGATTTTGAATGCATGAAGGTAGATGATGATGACATCATCTTAGGCACACATTCCAACAAGTTTGCATTGTAAACGGTTTCAAGAGTTTGGTCCAAACGGTTTCACTAAACCGTTTGGAGGTTTAGACCCCAAACCATTTAGATGAGTTGACCATTTGGATGGGTTGACCGTTTAAGGTCAGGACACTAGTAAGTGTTGGAATATGATCTAATGAGTTTAATTGATTAATTCAATGTATGGACAATCCTCCAATTAGAAACCCTAATCGGGTTAAGTGTTGAATTTACAATTGTTTAACTTAAAGTTTGGGTTGATTTACCCAAACGGTCTCAAGACCATTTGGAGGTCACCCAAACGGTCTCAAGACCGTTTGGAGGTCAACCAAGACCGTTTTGAGGTCTAGGGTTGAGTATGGTTGAGTAATTGAAGAGTTAGAGATATCAATTTGAAGTGCAATAAATAGTTAATTTGATGATCAATCCAATGATGCAAATCCTAATTGGATTTCACAAAATTTTAATGAATAATGAGGAAAACGGTATCAAGACCGTTTAGAGGTCATCTAAAAGACCTCAAGACCATTTGAAGGTCATCCAAATGACCTCAAGACCGTTTGAGGTCAGGTCATATCATAACTTGATGATGAGTCATTAATTTCAATTGGGTTAGTTCCACAATGTTAACCATTGATGGTTCCTCGATTTCAAAACCCTAATTGATGGTTTCTTGATTATAAACCCTAGTTCAATTGGGTTCAAAACCCTAATTGAAGGTCCAATTGAAGAGTGATTCAATGGTTCAATTGAAGGATAAATCAGTGGTTCAATTGATAGATGGTTTAATGATTGAAAACCTGAATTGATTAAGTGATGGAAGACCTTTTTGGTTCATTCGGTTTTGAGAGAGTTTGGACCAAATGGTCTTAAGACTGTTTGAGTCCAAACGGTCTCAAGACCTTTTGGGATCAAATGGTCTCAAACCATTTAGAGACTCAAGTGGTTTCAAGTGTAAATTGTCCATACGGTTTCTTTATTGTTTGCTTAAACGGTTTCAAACCGTTTGGAGCATCAATGGTCAAGAATGTTTGGATTTTGCAATGTGATTAAGTCAATTAGAAACATAAGGTGATGAAAGATAAAATGACCCTATGGTTGTTATTGATTTATCTCAAAGATAATCACTAGGGTTGTACCTTTAAGGTACTAAGTAATTGGTAACCCTAGATGAGTTAATCCCTAAAGCTTCAGTAAGCAATATTTTAATACACTATGTCAACCCTAATTGAATGTATTTAATTAAAGGGTTGGTTGACCTAGTTTATCCAAGTTTGACATAGTCAACATCCTAGAAAGGATGAGAGAGAGAGGAACCATACATGTAGGGTAATCATGTAATGGATAAGCCTCAAATACCTTCAATATGAATAAATTAAGATTCTAAAGTATGATCTTTGATGAAGTGATCATGAAACCCTAATTGAGGTTGATTCCATGAGAAACCCTAATTGAGGGCAATTCCATGAGAAACCATAATTGAGGTTGATTCCATGAGAAACCCTAATTGAGGATGATTCCATGAGAAACTCTAATTGAGGATGATTCTATGAGAAACTCTAATTGAGGGTGATGCCATGAGAAACCCTAGTTGGGATGAATAGTAAACCCTAATTATGGGTAATGTGATGCGAACGCCTAATGAAAGGTGATGGTATATGAAATCCTAACCCTAATGAAGTATGATAGTATGTGAAACCCTAAACCCTAATAAAGGGTGATGGTATGGGAGACCTAATCCTAATAATGGAATAGTGACTATTACACTGATAAGGGAAATACCTAAAGTGAGTGATTATAGGTAACCTTATAGCAAGTAATGCCTTAATCTGAGATGAGTCCATATCATTGAAGATAGTTGGACAATTCTAATGTGTGTTCTATGACCTATGCACTTTATGATAAAGGTGATAGGTTAGTGGATAAAAGTATTAAGATGGGAAATACCTTAATACAATACAAGTTGATAAACTTAAGTAAGTTAAAAGTAATAAGGAAAGTAATGCTTTAAGACATCATAGATATCACCTCCAAATCTTTAAGAAAGATATTAATGGTTACCTAGTGAGAGGTAACAAGATGTTTTATGGGCCTTGTGAGCCATGATGTTAATTGTTACCTAGTGAGAGGTGACCAGATATTAAATGTGCTCTAAGAGCCATGAGAATGGTTATTGCCCAATGTAAGGTGACAAGATGTGGTAATCTGTGATAAGATGCACAGGATTGGTTAAATCCCAATACCTGGAATAATGTCACAGGATTGACATAGTTCAATACCTGGAATAATATCACAGGATTGGTTAAATTGCATTACCTAGAATAGTTGCACAGGATTGACATAGTTCAATACCTGGAATAATATCACAGGATTGATTAAATCCCAATACCTGGAATAATGTCACAGGATTGACATAGTTCAATACCTGGAATAATATCACAGGATTGGTTAAATCCCAATACCTGGAATAATGTCACAGGATTGACATAGTTCAATACCTGGAATAATATCACATGATTGGTTAAATCCCAATACCTAGAATAATGTCACAGGATTGACATAGTTCAATACCTAGAATAATATCACAGGATTGGTTAAATCCCAATACCTTGAATAGTTGCACATGATTGACATAGTTCAATACCTGGAATAATATCACAGGATTGGTTAAATCCCAATACCTAGAATAATGTCACAGGATTGACATAGTTCAATACCTGGAATAATATCACAGGATTGGTTAAATCCCAATACCTGGATAATGTCACAGGATTGGCATAGTTCAATACCTGGAATAATTGCACAGGATTGGTATTAACCCAATACCTGGAATAACTACACAGGATTGGTCACAACCCAATACCTGGAATAATGTTACAGGATTGACATAGTTCAATACCTAAAATAGTTGCACATGATTAACATAGTTCAATACTTGGAATAATGTTACAGGATTGACATAGTTCAATACCTGGAATAGTTGCACAGGATTGGCATAGTCCAATGCCTGGAATAGTTGGGATTGGCATAGTCTAATACTTTGAATGGATACACATGAACAATATAAGCCCAATGTTTGTACTAGTTGCACAGGATTGGTATAATCCAATGCCTGGAATATTTATATAGGATTGGTATGGACCAATGCCTAAACAAGACATGATGAAGTACACTCTCATGTCCAGTATAAACCAATACGTGTTTAGTAGATTGTCTAAGGCCATCAGATAGAAATAAGAAAGAGTCATGGGTAACATATCAGAGTAATGAGTATCATGAGAAAAGCATGAGATGTTGAGTTAATATAATAGATAGATGATATACATGTTCTTCATATTCCTTATAAAGAGAATAGATGTTTTAGTGCTCTATCATAGATAGTTGCAATGTTTAAAGATGAGAATGATATAAACTGCTTATCCTCTGTTCTGATTCATATTATAAATTGCAATAATAATGTTTTTGGCGGAGATTTATATCTCTCATTGGGGCAATTTTCAATTGTCTCACCCCTGTGGGATCCAACATTTTTAGGTGGATGAGCACGGAGGAGATTGAGAACAATCTTGCAGAGGAAGAACTTCTACAGCAGCAGGGACAGCAGTGACAGCTCAGGTTGAGTGTAATGTCTGACGTGTCTTGTAGATAGATGTCCTATGTGTCGTCTCTATACTCTCAGGTCCTCAGAGTTAATAGTTAGTGTTTTTAATGAATCATTTTGAGTTTCTGGCTTGATGACTCGAGGTTCTTATGTTGTCTGTGTTTAGCTTTTAACAAGGCAGTTGATATTGTAAGCCTCGAGAAGAGATGGTACAAGATATGTACTTACGAACCAGGATGTAAATGTAATACATTGGTTCTTGTTGAAAGAGTTTTCCTATGAATGGATCTCTTCGAAAAAGGTTTTAATTTTTAGTGATTTTTGTTAATCCACTACGAATGATACGCTTCTGCATTAGTTAATCTTGTTTTTGTGAGTTGGATTCCACAGTAGTAGTCAAACATACTCTCCCACAATAATGATCCTCGGTTATTTCTCTCCTGTGGCTATCCCTCTCTAGTCGGGTAGGACTTGCCAGGGCTCTCATGGTTACCACAACCAAAGAGGACAAAAATTGTCATAGAAATTAATTCTCAATTGTCTATGTAGTAGTTATACTCTAAGAATCCCCCGGTACCCCTCTATATATAGGAGGGGTTAGGGTCAGGGTTCCAGTCCCCAGCTAATGCGGGACTAAAGTGGGAGTTGAAAGGACAAGAAGATCTTGAATTTTCACAACTTTTCTAGAAGTTTCACAATCTGTGTGCGACAAAACAGTCGTCTAACCCGGTGATACGGTCATCTCACACCCAATAAGGTCATTTTGCACCTTCTAGTTCTGCACATATGTCGGCAATCCAATATCAATTAGTACTCAACTTGAGGTACCCCTGAAATGGACGCTTGGTGCAATTGAGAAGGGCATCTTGCACCAAGCCAAATAGCCATTTTGTGCAACTGAGATGGGAATTTCACACCAAGCCAAATGGTCATTTTGTATAAGTGAGGCGGGTGTCTCACAGCCCAGGTCGGGCAGAATTCCAACCAATGTATAATACACACTCCAAACAATAGCCTCAACACTAGAATCGATCATTTGGCAGTCTAGTCAGGTGATTTGTTGCGTGAATTAAAATACCTAAATACTTTAGTAATGAATTCAATCATCATTCAAGATCAAACTCCTCTTCTATATGATTTCCTATGTGTGTGACCTTATATGTCCCATATCACATTAGTAGTGAATGTCCATAACTAGCTTATGACATCACAAGAAAAGAGTGGTGCCTAGTCGCACATCATTGCTACCCAAGTGAATGGAAAGTTGGGGAGCAACTTCAACCTACAATATGTGTATGGTATTATAGCATTTGTATAGTTCCTTTGTCATTGATATCCATATTGAACTAGAGGCATGGAGTAGTTATCCTCATTATTATGCAATCTTGTTCCTTGAACCAGAGCAGACTGCATGAGATATCTATAAGCTCAATATCATATATTAACTCACATTGCATGGACATACTTTTCTTAGTCTCACTAATCAAGAGGCTTTGCATATCATACTCCTGTCGGAGGGACAAATCCCATGTCTATCACTCACAGTCAATCCCCATGTGTCAAAGTCACCCAATCATCACTGTTATAACAACCCACATTTCAGGATTGTGTTTGATGATGTCAAAGTGTACCCAATGACATGTGATGAGTGTAGTGATTTCCTGTCTAAGAACCACAACCACCACTGCCACTGTGAGACCTGACTATAACTTCCATGAAGATGACTTCCATGTGTCATTCTCACAGTGGGTCTATCTAATACATTGTTCTCTAACATATATCTGTGTTTGGTTTGATGTATCCATATCATGACTCATAAGATTGCATCATCAACCAACCCACACTCTTATCTTATGTGTTATTGTTTTCTATCAACCTTCCACAATAACAACCGATCAGGGACATAATGAGAATATGTATATGTACTCCTAACATTTGTATGATCTCATTTCGACAAGGCTAATACTTGAATACATACATCATTGGGTAATATTATTCTCTAGATATTTATAGTGTTCCATCATTATCTCATAACTAAATGAAACATAATAAATTGGAAGGTTTCCTTTTGTTATTAATTATCAAATCACATATCTAATGCCTCATCCCAATTATCATATGATTGTCTCTATGAGAATACATACCAATAGACTCCCACTTACACTTAGATCCAATCACCCACGGATCTCATCCTGAGTGACCTAACATGACCTTCATGATTCTGCTGCACAAGTGTTTTTATAACAAGTTTAGCAACATTTGCTTTAAGTTGGTATTTTGCGATTTTCACATCTCTTCATTGTATGACTACTCGTATGATATGGAAGTATTGTAGTATGCTATCTGAGATTCCCAACCTAACAAGTAGCTCCATAGTTGTCATTAGTATTTCTACCGTGTCATCAATGGTTGGAACCTCACACAAGTTCACCCATATGAACTTCTTGATCCATACAATATCCTATGCTATTCTTGTAACATAGAGATACTCAATTTCATTTGTAGATTTGAACAACTGTCATTAGCTCAGAACACTTTCTAGCTTATAGTTCTCATATCTTGCCAAACATAAATTTAAATTATGATTATTTTGTCAGTTTGGAAGCTTGCATGGGTGTAACCCTTTACATCCAACTCTTCCTTATTATCATAACCAATGAACCAATCCTTTAAGTGCTTCACAAGAACCTAAGGATTTTTTTTATGGTAGTCTAGTGACTCTCACTAGCATCTGACATATACATTCTTGGCATGCCCAATACATACAAGATTGCTAGGTAGGTATATATATCTCTTCTCATCATGTCCAATACACATGGGATGATTGGATATCCTCTCGTCATGTCCAATACACATGAGATAATGGGACATCCTCTCATTGTGTCCAATACATATGAAATAATGAGATAAGTACATTACATTGCATTCAAAATAGATCTAATTTTGAATGCATATGGCATCTATCCATGTGTTCTTGTTCTTCATAAGAATTGGGACACTAGGCACTTGAAAGACTAACTCCGTGGAATATGGACACACTTTCTCTCATTGAGTCTTGCATGTTGAACCCTTCAACATATTGCCAATGTATGTTCTCTTAATTAGATCAAGAATCTTTCTAGATCTATCTCTATAGACCTTGATTCCTATCACATAGGATGCTTCCCCAAAACTCTTCTTATAGAAGGTACTTTCCATGCCAGGTTTTAATATTTATAGGATAAGGATGTTATTCCCCATCATTATGTAGAATATCAATATACTCCCACTAAATATTTTTGTAATCACAGATTCTATCTTCATTCTGACTCAAGTCAAACCCTTTAACTGTCTTGTCAAATAGAATATTCCAGCTCAAAGATGCTTGCTTCAATCCACAGATTGACCTTTATAGCTTATAGACTTTATTTGCATCAATGGATTTATGAAACCATTAGGTTGTATCACATACACATTCTCTTAATTATTCCAATTAAGGAATGTGGTTTTAACATCCATATGCCAAATCTCACAGTCATACTAAGTTGCAACAGCAAGCATGATTCGAATGGATTTAACCTTGGTAACTGGTGAAAGACTTCATCACGTTCAACACCTTGAACTAGTTTGAAAATCATTGCACCCAATTTACCCTTCCATGTTGGTCTTCTTATAGAGATCCAAATGCACCCAATGGATTTTACCCCTTCGAGTGGATCCACCAAGATCATACCTTGTTGGCTTACATGGAGTCCATCATTGATCTTATGGCCTTAATCCATTTCTCAAATTCCAATCTCAATAGTTTCTAGGTAGGTTGTTGACTCATATCTATGATCAACTTGCATGCCTTTTGAGTTTATAAGATATCACAATCTATAAAACTCAAGGTGTGTTCTACTAGAACTATGAATTCTTTGTTTACATAAGGAACTTGAGATTTCACAACAACTTGTGATTCTCCTTGTTCTTATTGTACTACCTATTTAGGTTCTATGTTTTCTCATTTGTCTCGAACATTTTGAGTTCTACTTTTACTCCCACTGACTCCTTTGGAACTAATTTCTATTTAGGAATTCAGCCATCCTAGAAACAAACACTTTGTTGTCGGGTTGGAACATAAGTGGTATTCAACAAGACAACATTCATGTGATTCGTTGATCAAGCCTTTTAAGAAACTATTTTCTTATACAAGCTTTCAATCCTAATCACTACAAAAGACTCATCAGGACACTTCCCATGCCATATCTCATATGGTGCCTTTTGAACCAATTTACACGGTACATTGTTTTACTATAAAGCATGTGCCAAAAAGAAACTGTAAGATTGGATAGATTTTATATATAATTTCACCATGACTTAATAGGGTGTGATACCGTCTTTCTAACATATTGGTATCTTTTAGGTGGAGTTCATTATGATACGCTATCATGATCTCCCAGAAGGTCCTCAAATGCTTGGTTTATGTATTTCAACATTGATCACATCAATGTATATTAGTTATATACTTCATTTATGATCTCCTTGAACACTTCAAGAGATCCAAACTTGTATTTCATAAAATACAAATTTCAATATATATTGATCGCATCAGTAAATATGATGAGGTACTTCTAACTACCTTTAGCATTCTTTCCAAAAGGTCTATGTACATCAGTATGTACTAGTCCTAATGGAATAGTTGATCTCCCACTACATCTAGTAAAGATTCTCTTGTCATATTGTAAAACAAATAAGACATGCATGTCTCTATTGGTTCAATAACCAATAGAGTATGTATAACCATCATATGGATTCTAGAAATACATTTCTCATTTATGCATTCTATATGACAATGCTATAGGTATTCATTGTTTGAGTCATCAGGTCATTCACTATATGTGTCATACACATTTGTCTCTGCAACTATCAAGTATAGTTTGTGAGACATATGCATTTCCATAAAAGATCATATCTTTCAAGATGAAAGATAATGTTCTTGTCATACAAAACATATAATGTTTTCATCAATGGAAATTATATAATAGTAATTCACTAATTCTATTATGTGCCCATGAATGACGGTTCCCAACTGTAAAGGCAGCAACCCTTGCTCCACACAGTTCTAGCTTACTTCTTCTTAGGTCTTAAAGTGGAGATCTATGTCTCTATTTTCTTCCTGAGATCCTCTATGAAGAGGATAATTCCTTTCCAATGTCCAGACAAGTGACAATGGTGGTATTTTATTTTCTTTATCCTTTAAGTGAAAAGGACATATTCCTTTCACACTTACCCTTCTCGATATATTGAGTGTAGAAGATTTGGACTTAAGCTTAGCCTTAGAACACTTCTTAGCCTTGCCTTTGCCCTAGTACTCACTTCTGTTGATCACCATCACATATTTGTCCTTTTCTTCCTTACTTTGGCATCAACATGCCAAGCATTTGGTGAAGAGACTATATGATTCGTGTAATGCTTGCATAATCATATTCATGGTCAACTCTTGACCTAAGAGAAATCCCAATCATTTCACATGTCCAATCATATTGAGCACAGGGGGTTCTACTAGACCTCTCTTTGCCAGTTTGTACTCAATTAGCGCTTTGGAGACATTATACCTTCTTTGCTTTACATGATTCTTGAGATGTGTTACCATCTCGAGAATTTCCATGTATTCATGTTGTTCATGCAACTCATAGTTCATACAACATAGCATTAGGTATGCAAATATCTATGGCATCATTGGCATGCTTCCAATAAGCATCCATTTAGCCTCAGGCGCATTTGGAGCGGCTTCCTATGGCATTGGTCTATCAGGGACATATAGCTTTTGCTCATTGATGAGAACATTTCTCAAAGTCCTTAACTAATTGTGGAACTTCATCCTATTTTGTCTGTTTAAAGGACTGGTCACATTTGAAACGTGTTTGTGTTTGACATTTGATTCTACAAAGAAATATTGCAACTTCTCAAAATATTTTTGATTTGGTTTGATTTGATAAGTTTGACAATAATAATTAGGTCTTTAATTAACTATCACTCTAAAAATTTTATTTGAATTGATAGCCCTTAATATCAATCTAGAATATTGCAGCGTATAAAATTCTAGTGGGCCAAGATCCATATTTCATCAAATCGTGAGTCAGCTTTGGCTGATCACCCACAACTTGACTATTTAGGTAGGCCATCATACCAACTACATCATATGAAACTATTAGATAGATGATATGTGAAACTCCATGCCATGATCATCTGCATGCTTCTGGGCATAGACGCTCTAAGAATCACTGGTTACTCCTGACCCAAAAATCGACATGATAACAACGTACCCCGCTTTGGCGGCACCTACATCATTATCATCACACTTCTACGAGATAGACGTCATACCACACTTTGGCATCACCTACACTTAGTCGATCAAGCTTTTCATGTGTGCCTTTTTGGAAAGCATCTAAGACTTAATATTTTAATTGAGGGAGTTTTTATGTATATATATATAAATATATATACTTTATTCAATCGCCACATATGTAGTATGTATCATATACATGTTATAACCATAAATGAGAACATAAAATAAATAAAATACACAAGTGATGGTTATGGCCATACTAATGTAATTCCTTGGAGCCACAAAGAATTACTACCACCTATGGTCCACATAATATGCAACTTATTGTTGGTGAAGATCTATGCTCGAACCAATTCGGGTAGATCTGTTCAACTCTTGAACCGGTCGGGTCGCCCCCTGGTTGCTCGGTTGGGCTCTTCTGAAACGGTCATTTGGTTCTCAGGTCCAAGCAGTGTCTAGACATCTCCAGGATATCTGTTGGGCCAGGAGTCAATCGGTTCATCCTCTTGTCGTGTGGCCTCCTCAGTCCTCCAGTCGATCAGGTCGTCTTACAAGCCGGTCATTTCATATTGTGCAGATCGTCATCTCACGTCAAAACAAAATTAAAAATATCCTATTTCTTATTACATTGTATATGGGGAAAACTTTGAGTTACATTTGATGGGAAATAGGAAGAAGAGCATTAATTTATATTTGGAAATAAGAGAGAGGCTCGGTACGTAGACCGATTAACAACAGGAATAAATAAGCACAACCATGCACACACAGATCTAGGATTTTGGCCATAACCATGCTTTACATCCACCATCAAAACTGATTTTATGGCGATGCGTGTAAATTTTTTATATATATATATATATATATATATATATATATATATATATTCGTTTGGGTTCTTTATGTGGTGATTAGACAGATGTGCACATCAACCAGCTTAAATATTCACATCACATGCAATAAATAAACTCGATAAAACCATAAATACGATTATATATATTATCTCAAAATATAATTAATTGACGTGGCTCTGATACCACTGTAGGGAAATACGGCATCAGGTAGGCAGTAGAAACAAAAATTTTACTGACATATTTCCCATTAACCAACAGATCGTGTCAATAACTATGTAATGGGAAGGATGATTTCATAAAGATACATTTGGTCCTGAAGAAAGTCCAACGACAATCCTCATCGATGTAGATGTGCACTCTATCTTGGACGATGTTTGTGTTGCTCCTAGTCGCACTCGAACTCGTCTGATTGCTCCTTCATAGATAGAAGACTCAGACAACTGCTGCAGTGGCTCCTCATATCTCACCACGGACTGCAAGTTGATGTTGCCCTCCTAGAAGCAGCCAAAGAACTCATGCCTCTAGAGTAGTCCACACGGACCAACTATAACTCATGTTGTCATGTAGGAACATACACAAAGGAGTTGTCTCTCCTGTTGGTGTACTAGTCACCAACATACTCTCCCAGAGTAATGATCCCCAGTTATTTCTCTCTTGTGGCTATTCCTCCCTAGTCGGATAGGACTTGCATAGGCTCTCATGGTTACCACAATCAGATAGGACAACCATTATCAGAGCAACTAATTCTCAATTATTTTTATAGTAGTTGTACTCTGAGAAGCCCCCAGTACCCCTCTATATATATGAGGGGTTAGGGTCAGGGTTCTCATTCCCCAGCCAATGTGGGACTAAAGTGGAAGTCGAAAGGACAAGAAGATCTTGAATTTTTGCAACTTTTTTGGAAGTTTCACAACCTGCGTGTGACAAAGCGGTCATCTTACCCAGCGAGACGGTTGTTTCGCACCTTCCAGTTCTGCACATATGTCGGCATTCAATTCCAATTAGTACTCAACTTGAGGTACCCCCAAAACGGGCATTTGGTGCAAAGCCAGACAGTCGTTTGGCGCAACTGAGATGGTCATCTCACACCAAGCCAAACGACCGTTTCGCACAAGAGAGACGAGCATCTCACATCCCAGGTCGGGAAAAAATCCAAGCAATGTACAATACAATCAGCCTGACATCCAAACAACAGTCTCAACACTTGAACCAATCATTTGGCAGTCTAGTCAGTTGATGTGTTGCGTGAATTAAAATACCTAAACACTTTAGTAATCAATTCGATCATCATTCAAAACTAAACTCCTCTTCTAGATGAGTTCCTATGTGTGTGACCCTATAGGTATCATATCACGTTGGCAGTGGACGTCCATAACTAGCGTATGACATCACAAGCAAAGAGTGGTGCTTATTCGCACATCATTGCTACCCAAGTGAATGGAAAGTTGGAGAGCAACTTCAACCTACAATCTGTGTATGGTGTTACAGTGTTTGTATAGTTCCTTTATCACTAATATCCAGAATAAACTAGAGGCATGGAGTAGTCATCCTCATTATTATTCAATCTTTTTCCTTGAACCAGAGCAGACTGCATGAGATATATGTAAGCTCAATATCATATATTGACTTACATGCGTATGGCCATACTTTTTCCAGTCTCGCTAATCAAGAGGCCTTGGATATCATACTTGTGACAAAGTGGAATTTTGCATAAGTATGATGAAATTACAATTTTGCCCAATTTATGTTCACTCATGATCTCAAATCATTTTTCTTATCTTCATAATCATTGTTGATACTCAAAATCAAATTATGGTGATCAATGTAGTTTTTATACACATTATAACATCTTAAATTTGATTAATTGATCACTTTGTCCAATGAAGTAAATTTGTCCATCAAACTTCATAATTTGGTTCTCAAACTTTTTCTAGATATTCTAAACATTTTTGTGAAGCTTTGGTCCAAATTTGAAAACAATTTGACATTTCTACTAATTACTATGATTTATGGAAGTTTATGTGTTGAAAACCCATTTAATTGCCTCTTATTTGGGCCTTTTTCCAAGTCAGCGATCCATGGCTCACTTTAGGGGAGAACCCCGACCCTTGGATCAGCCTCCACGCGGATCAGGGCCCGATCCTATGGCCACTAACCCATCTTCAACCTCCCGCTGATTGCGGGGAGGAGTAAATGAGTGAGATACAAGATCTCCCGTTCACGACCTTGGTTTGAAAATCCGAGCGGATAGAATCGATGCTCTCGCAATTTTGAACTCGTCAAACCCTACTTTGACCAGATCTCATGCCTTATAACACTGCCAAAATGATCATCTCGCCCTCCCCTCTCACCTCGGCGGCTATGGCTGCTGCTCTAGGTCTGCTAACCCTAAACCTAACCCGATCTAGCTATAAAAATCCCACCATCAGCTTCGGCCTACACCCACGAACTCGATCGACACCTTATCTTCATGTAGTGTGCCCTCTCTCTCATTTTCCCCTCTACTCCGGCCACTGCTCCTCTTTGGTGTCGCCGCCTGGCCATTTTGGGCGTCTTGCCTTCGCACCTCCTTCCCCCTTCCTTTGGATCCCATCGAGTCCGCGAGGTGGTGGCAGACTGGGACAGCCTGCTCACAGCCTCCCTCGCCCACTACTGCTTCTGAAGCCCCCCTTTTCCGACGAGGTCCTCTACCTCAGTTGCAGGCTCGCGTGGGTACTGGATGAAGAGGAGAAAGTCTCCAGATCGTCGGCCCAGACAGGGAATTGAACCGCCCAAAACCCAAGTTGAAATCATACTTGAACCGGTCGATCAAAGGGCTGAACCAAATCCTAAACCAAGAGAGCCACCCCGCCTACATGGTTTGATCTCGGTTGTTCCTGGTGCATCTGATGGCCATCCTTTTTCCATTATAAGGTATATTTGCCTCCTCTCTGCTCAAAATTGCAATAAATGGTCAAATCTTGTTTAAATCGTATCTAATGCATCCTGACTCCAAATGATTTGAGTAAATAGTCGATTTTGATCATTAAAATCCAATGGATCATTTAAAAATACTTTTGAGACTAGATTATGAATGTTTCTCACTAATATCTCTAGATATTTGATTCTTTGCATATTTAAATTGTCAAATGACTCATAATCATGATTAATCTTTGGAAACCTTAGATTTGGACTCTAATGATTATCTTGTAACCTAGATCTAATATATTTGAATCATCTACTCTTGAAAATGAATCACTAGTGATCTAGATCTTTTTACTTGATCCAATCTTGAATATAATCTCTATGAATAATGAGTTATCTTGAATTGATGTTAATCTTGCAAATCCTTGAAATACATTTGACTCCTCAATCTAATATTGAATACAAATGATGTTAGGACATCATGATGATCTAAAGACTTGATTATGACTTGAATATCGATCATGGAAATTAGGGTTAACGCATATGATCCTAGAAAACCTAAGTAAGTCATTCACACTCAAAAATACATGACACTGGAAGAAATGTTGGACATATTGAAATATGGTTTGATTATAAGTGAATGACCCAACCCTAAGGTTGTCATAGGAAAAGTGTAACCCTAATATTGAATATTAAAATATGATATTCTAAACATCATGATCTTAACCCTTGATCCAATCTTTTGAATTAAGATCTGACTCAAAGGGTCGACCTATTACTTGTTGATCTATACTCGAAAACCTCGGTGAAAGGTACGCTATTATATAACTCCTCCTTGATTGTATGAAGATACTTTTATGTATCTCTTGACTGTATACTTGGCTATTTATTTGGATGAGCTATTGTTCCCTATGATTAGTCTTCTATTTTTTTTCTATACTATATTTTGAAAAATATGAAAACATAAATTGCATGCCCATTATGATTGCCCGTATATTGATAATGATGATGATATTGATAATGTTGATAATGTTGATATTGAGTACAACAACCCCCTCATTTGGAGGTGGGACTTGTACATTGGCTTCCTATGTTCCTATGGTGAGAAGGAGCCTAGTGACCTTCCCCATCGCGTTGGGGTAATAGAGTCACAAAAATATATAAGCATGCTTCTCGAATTACAGCATAATGGGAACTTGTAATAAAAGTTGAATTGCTTGAAAAACTTGTTGAATAAATGTTGGTTTTGCAAATTTGTTCTTATTCTTTTGAATATAAGTCCTGCCAAGTATACTTATTTTCTTATAAAGCGTTTTACTTGATTTTGATAGCGTACCGTGCAATTGCATGATTGTGTCTTGATTTTCTTGATTTTAGGCAATACAAATGGAATACTGAATAAGATTGCTTCTGCACTCATACACTCTGGTGACAAAGATAAATTGGGTATATCTCCATATTGGGTTAGTTTGTTCTTTATTTATCCAATTTTGAGTTATTTATTTCTTATTGTATATGTCAGTGTGTTAAATCCTATCGGGCCACTCAGGGACGGGCACTTCAATCCCTTTACCACTGTTTAGGCAGTGAGATCGGGATTGGGGTAAGAACGGTTCCGTGACAGTTGGTATCAGAGCTTACACACTCCCATATACCTTAAGTAAATAATTTCTCAAGTCTCTTACATCCAAGAAACCCTAAAGTCCATAACGGTGAAAATTGAGGTGTCTAGGCTCAGGGTTCTGGCATAATTTCTCCTATCCTTCTTCAGGGTGGCTGAGATCCCCCGCTCTACCTGGCCTTAATTGATCCAGAACTGGACCTAAAGGTTTTCTTGTGAAACCCTAGAGAGTCTTCTAGCATCTCATCTCTTCTTTAAGGACTATCCTAAGCCACCCATGTCGATGAAGATTAGGTAGTCTTCTCATCTCCTCATGTGGTCCTTTCTTGTGACTTTTTACCACATGATGTCTCGATTATGGGTAGCTTATGCATGGGGAAAATGAATATTGCTAAATCTTGAAAGTTGATACCATTATCTAACCTAAATTTGAAAACTCGATTTTGATCCATTAATTTTTGAAACCAAATACTCATGTATGACTATTGATATAATGAACACTCAAATTAGCTAAAACTTGACTATATGCTCCCTATGTTTGAGGTGAACTGTAGAAATTATGATATGGTGAAATAAGAAGGACTTATACCTTATACCTCATTGTTGATGAGGTCTCTATTTGATTAATGTCCATGTTGCCCTATTGTTGATTAAACCTCATACATAGTTAAGAAAACTTGTACCCTATTTTGATGCACATCATGACTATGCCATCAAGTGACTAAGTCTAAGACTCACACAATCATGATATAAGACTATGATGCAAAAAGCAGTTTTCCTATTGACTATTGATGCCTTTTGCAATCTTGATTTCAATATGATGATTATGTGACTAGATTTTGCACTATTATGCTCTAATTCCTCAAATTCCAAATTCAAATCCTCGATTTCCAAATTATATCACTACCTTGACCATGAAAGGAATGGAATGTAAATATTAACTTGACTTTATAAAATCTTGACATTATTGCCCTATTATGATATTGAATTTAGATCTTATGACCTTGTAGAACATGATTTGATCATTGATATTCTCCCTATTTGAATAAACTCAATTGATAATGACTAATGTTGGTAATGTGCTAGATTAGGGTGGTAGTTGATTCATGATTCCCTAACCTAGGTCACATCCCTATTATGACTACCTCTAATTTTTCATCCTATTGATTATTTAGAGTTGGGAAAGGTATTCCCTTCCACCCTATTTGGACTGGTTGACCTAAGCCTAATAGGTTAAACCCATGGTTGATACTTGATCTTGAATATTGATTTAATAATGACCTTGATATACGACAATATTGACTATAGTTCGAGGTTGACTTCCTAGATAGACCTAGGTCTAGATCATTCATCAACCTTGGAAACCATGATAATAAAATCTTGACATGTTGATCAAATATTGCATGAATATTATTGCTCGGATATTGGATTTAGATGAGTGATCTCCCCTAAGGTCTAAATAGGAACCTAAACCCTAGCTTCAAACTTGTGGACCTATAACTTTTGATTCCTAAAATGTCAACTCTTGATATTGATTAATGGACTTGTGACTCATGATTATCAATCTCAATAGTGATACAAATCCTATGATCACACTATTTGGACATAGAGATGTATGACTAATGACTTCAAAATCCCAAATCTCAAAATTTTTTAAATGACTACTATATTGACTCTCTCAATTTATGATTTAGGGTTTAGCTCTCATTAGGACTAGGGTGGGACTTTCCCATTGAATTTGAGCTCGAAATGATGATATTGAAAGTATGATGTTGTCTTGAAATGTTGAAATGTGAAATCTCAAATCATGGACGTATAACCCCACCTAGGCCAATGGAGAAGCAAGGACCCTGAGATATTAGGATTGAAAGTCACCTTGTACACTTGATTCAGGATAGCTATTTGCTTGACCTAAAATATGATCTCTCCAAATTTGTGATCAATAGGATGCTTTCCATATTTGTGACTCATATAATAACTTTGGACAATATATGCGCTGATCTTGATACTCAATTGCTTAATGATGAAATGGTGTTAGTACCAAGTTGATTATGATATGGAATATGGAATCCCAACTATGATTATTAGATTAATTGAAATTTGAGGACATGATTTTGATTTTATACTTGAGGATACCCTATTATTTGAGGAAATGACTTAGGTTGAATAATTCTAATTTTGAGGATATTTTTGAATTTTGGGGACAAATTTCCTTTTTAAGGATGGAAGGATGTGACAAAATGGAATTTTGCATAAGTATGATGAAATTACAATTTTGCCCAATTTATGTTCACTCATGATCTCAAATCATTTTTCTTGTCTTTATAATCATTGTTGATACTCAAAATCAAATTATGGTGATCAATGTAGTTTTTATACACATTATAACATCTTAAATTTGATAATTGATCATTTTGTCCAATGAAGTACATTTGTCCATAAAACTTCATAATTTGGTTCTCAAACTTTTTCTAGATATTCTCCACATTTTTGTGAAACTTTGGTCCAAATTTGAAAACAATTTGACATTCCTACTAATTACTATGATTTATGGAAGTTTATGTCTTGCAAATCCATTTAATTGCCTCTTATTTGGGCCTTTTTCCAAGTCAGCGATCCATGGCTCACTTTAGGGGTGAACCCCGGCCCTTGGATCAGCCTCCACGTGGATCAGGGCCCGATCCTATGGCCACTAACCCATCTTCAACTTCCCGCTGATTGTGGGGAGGAGTAAATGAGCGAGATACAAGATCTCCCGTTCACGACCTCGGTTTGAAAATCCGAGCGGATAGAATCTATGCTCTCGCAATTTTGAACTCGTCAAACCCTACTTTGACCAGATCTCATGCCTTATAACACCGCCAAAATGATCATCTCGCCCTCCCCTCTCACCCTGGCGGCTATGGCTGCTGCTCTAGGTCTGCTAACCCTAAACCTAGCCCGATCTAGCTATAAAAATCCCACCATCAGCTTCGGCCTACCCCCACGAACGCGACCGACACCTTATCTTCCTATCGTGTGCCCTCTCTCTCATTTTCCCCTCTACTCCGGCCACAGCCCCTCTGTGGTGCCGCCGCCTGGCCATTTTGGGCGTCTTGCCTTTGCACCTCCTTCCCCCTTCCTTTGGATCCCACCGAGTCCGCGAGGTGGTGGCGGACTGGGACAGCCTGCTCACAGCCTCCCTCGCCCACTGCTGCTCCCGAAGCCCCCCTTTTCCGACGAGGTCCTCTACCTCAGTTGCAGGCTCGCATGGGTACTGGATGAAGAGGAGAAAGTCTCCAGACCGTCGGCCCAGACAGGGAATTGAACCGGCCAAAACCCAAGTTGAAATCAGACTTGAACCGGTCGATCAAAGGGTTGAACCAAATCCTAAACCAAGAGAGCCACCCCGCCTACATGGTTTCATCTCGGCTGTTCCTGGTGCATCTAACGGCCATCCTTTTTCCATTATAAGGTATATTTGCCTCCTCTCTGCTCGAAATTGCAATAAATGGTCAAATCTTATTTAAATTGTATCTAATGCATCCTGACTCCAAATGATTTGAGTAAATAGTCGATTTTGATCAGTAAAATGCAATGGATCATTTAAAAATACTTTTGAGACTAGATTATGAATGTTTCTTACTGATATCTCTAGATCTTTGATCATTTGCATATTTAAATTGTCAAATGACTCATAATCATGATTAATCTTTGGAAACCTTAGATTTGGACTCTAATGATTATCTTGTAACCTAGATCTAATATATTTGAATCATCTACTCTTGAAAATGAATCACTAGTGATCTAGATCTTTTTACTTGATTCAATCTTGAATATAATCTCTATGAATAATGAGTTATCTTGAATTGATGTTAATCTTGCAAATCCTTGAAATACATTTGACTCCTCAATCTAATATTGAATACAAATGATGTTAGGACATGATGATGATCTAAAGACTTGATTATGACTTGAATATCGATCATGGAAATTAGGGTTAACGCATATGATCCTAGAAAACCTAAGTAAGTCATTCACACTCAAAAATACATGACACTAGAAGAAATGTTGGACATATTGAAATATGGTTTGATTATAAGTGAATGACCCAACCCTAAGGTTGTCATAGGAAAAGTGTAACCCTAATATTGAATATTAAAATATGATATTCTTAACATCATGATCTTAACCCTTGATCCAATCTTGTGAATTAGGATCTGACTCAAAGGGTCGACCTATTACTTGTTGATCTATACTCGAAAACCTCGGTGAAAGGTACGCTATTATATAACTCCTCCTTGATTGTATGAAGATACTTTTATGTATCTCTTGACTGTATACTTGGCTATTTATTTGGATGAGCTATTGTTCCCTATGATTAGTCTTCTATTTTTTTCTATACTATATTTTGAAAATTATGAAAACATAAATTGCATGCCCATTATGACTGCCCGTATATTGATAATGATGATGATATTGATAATGTTGATATTGAGTACAACAACCCCCTCATTTGGAGGTGGGACTTGTACATTGGCTTCCTATATTCCTATGGTGAGAAGGAGCCTAGTGACCTTCCTCATCGCGTTGGGGTAATAGAGTCACAAAAATATATAAGCATGCTTCTCGAATTACAGCATAATGGGAACTCGTAATAAAAGTTGAATTTCTTGAAAAACTTGTCGAATAAATGTTGGTTTTGCAAATTTGTTCTTATTCTTTTGAATATAAGTCATGTCAAGTATACTTATTTTCTTATAAAGTGTTTTACTTGATTTCGATAGTGTACCGTACAATTGCATGATTGTGTCTTGATTTTCTTGATTTTAGGCAATACAAATGGAATACTGAATAAGATCGCTTCCGCACTCATACACTCTGATGACAAAGATAAATCGGGTATATCTCCATATTGGGTTAGTTTGTTCTTTATTTATCCAGTTTTGAGTTATTTATTTCTTATTGTATATGCCAGTGTGTTAGATCCTATCGGGCCACTCAGGGACGGGCGCTTCAATCCCTTTACCATTGTTTAGGCACTGAGATCGGGGTAAGAACGGTTCCGTGACAATACTCCTGCCGGAGGGACAAATCTCATATCTATCACTCACAGTCTATCCTCATGTGTCAAAGTCACCCAATCATCATCGTTATAACAACTCATATTTCAGGAATGTGTTTGTTGATGTCAAGGTGTACCCAACGACATGTGATCAGTGTAGTGATATTAGGTCTAAGAAGCCCAACAACCACCATCATTGTGAGACCTGACTATGACTTCCATGAAGATGGCTTTCATGTGTTAATCTCACGGTGGGTGTGTCCGATACACTATTCTCTAACATGTATATGTGTGTTTGGTTTGATATAGCCATATCATAACTCACAAGATTGTGTCACCAACCAACCTACACTCTGATCTTATGTGTTATTGTTGTTTGTCAACCTTCCACAATAACAACCGATCAGAGACATAATAAGAATATATATATGTACTCTTAACATCTGTATGATCTCGTTTCGACAAGGCTAATACTTGAAGACATACGTCATTGAGTAATATTATTCTCTAGACATTTATAGTGTTCCATCATTATCTCATAACTGAATGAAACATAATAAATTGGAAGATTGTCTTTGGTTATTAATTATCAAATCATGTATCTAATGCCTCATCCCGATCATCATATGATTGGCTCTCTGAGCATACATACCAATATAGAAAATACTACTACTAGAATGAAACTCGAAAAAAAAAAAAAGAGTAGCACTACCGGGATGGATTTCGATAGGAAAAACAAAGCATTGTCGAAATAAAAATGGTATGAAGAAAAAAATAATGTTGTGTCCCTTATTTTTTAGTACTTTATAAACTAGACTTTTTGTTTGCCAAATAAATATATAAAATGATCAAATCTTTGACAGTCAAAGGCAGGTCAAAAAAATTCTTTTTTTTCTGGTTAATAACTGATCAAAGTTTTTTTTTTCTTTGGCAGCCGTAACAGTAGAAGTTGCTTTATTACATGGTTGGGATTAGTGCCGGCGCAAGGGATGTACGGCTGAAAGTGAGTTAAAAACATATCCATGTACGGTTGGATCTCGCCGATGGCCAGCTTGGGTGTGTTGATGGCGAAGGTGATTGGCACATGCCCCAGACGGGTGGGACGGCTTGGCTTCGAGCACGACATGTTGCTGCAGAGCCTCGTCGTTTCTGTAGCATGATAATAGGCCTTTGGGAATTAGCTACCATGCATCAATATGTCGTTGGCATATAAGGCTCCGTGCAAGACGGAAGTGTGGAAGTTAGAAAAAAAAAATGTGATTGGAAGCGGCCGTCAATTAAACATGTGTCATGTGACTCTTGTTGGGTAGCAAAAGGCCATGCATTTGATTCTAGGGTATTTGATTTGTGAGCACTCCTCAGCGAAGGTGGTCTGGGGAATGTGACGAAATATAATACCCAAACTGCCAAAGCATGCTTACGGTGCCCACACTGCCAAGAAATTTTCCAGTCGCAACTGAAAAATAAAAAATAAATTTAAAAAAAAAACCAGCTCTACATACTGCTGGACCTGGGGATTGATAACAAATCTTAGAGTGTGGACCTGCTGATGCCCACGACTGCCGCAGGGGTGATGAACGTCTTGAGGGCAACACCGTCACCTGGTAGAGATCTGAGTGATCAAGGGTCTTGAAGATGTTGGGGAGGATACTAAGCATAATTTAAAAGGAAATTGATTTTTATGAAGAAAAAAGCCAAGAGTTGACCGTGGAAACCGGGATGAGGATGTCTAGCGGGCGGCCAAGTTAATAAGTGGTGGCAGCCGCTTGTGGGCGGAGGCTCTTTTTTACCCCCTAGGTTAAGATCGATGTTCTGATACCATTTAAAAAATAAAATACTAGTTAGAAAAATATTTATCTTTTGATAGAAGGCAATCTCTTTTCTTTTATATAGAAAAGGAGACAAATACAAAGAAGTATAACTTAATCTTAATAGGCCAACACAATTACCATGTACATAATAAACTAATATTCTAACAATAAGTTGATAAAAAGAGTTTACAGACAGAACTATATTTTGTTAATTCCTTTATCATATTTGTTAGTATATTTGACTTTCAATGTGTAATACAAAACCCCCTCTTTACTGCTTAATAATAATAGCATAGAAAACATAAAAATAAGGGTACGCTAGAGTTTAATATTTAGTATGTTGAATGACCATATCCCAATATTCGACTTCATTTCTAATAACAAGATATTTAGTATGATATATATTATAAAAGAGCAAAAAATTCAACAGTGCATACATGATATGTATGTGACTTGACTTTCATCTGACCCTAAATTTAATAAGATATATAACTCTAATTTTGACCTCAAACAATAGTACGAGAGATCACATGCAAGTAGATGGCACATGCAAGCGGATGGACCTGGATGCATTATTTCTATGTTCGAATCCCAAGATAAACATATTTAAGAATTTATCGGATTAGTTAATTAATTTATAACTTTGTGATTGCGAGAAATCCTTTATTGGTCAATAAATTATTACTACTAGCAATAACCATCATGGTGAATAAATGTTAGAATGTAGTAGAAATACTTAGAAAAAGAGATTACAAAGAAATAGAAAGGAGACAATCCCTTCTGAATAGCAAATACAATCCTCCGAAACACGACATTCATAGATCATGGGAGTCATTACATTACTATAGAAAAGCTCCACTGCAATAATTATAAATTTAAAAAAAAAATCAAAACTGGTAATCGAATTAAGGAAATAAGGTGGATGTTTCACATCTTTGTGGAGCAACAAAAATCCGTCAAAAAAAGGCATCGCCCCCATCATTGGTCATCATTTTGGGAGACCACTCATTTATCGCTCCAAGTCCGGATTGTCTATCATAGGGCACGTTTGGATTGTTAGATCTGGATGGATTCCTTTCAATCCAGCATTTTGCTGATCCGGAACCAACAAAAAAATGAGTTTCAGAGATTATGTAAAGTAACAGATTATGTTTGTTATGTTGGATCAATACATAGAGATGCGGACGACTGGTAACGGCCGGAAGATGTGTGCAACGTGGGCGAGAAATTGCCTGGAGACGAGCAACGCAAGTGGGATTTCGTCGTCCACCATTTCTGAACTGGAGGACAAACTGCAGCGCTTCTTCAATAAAATTCGATGCGGGATTTTGTCATTTGTGCAGCTCCAGCAAACCAAACTCAAGTTTTTAACTATGAGATCGACAAATACAATCCAATAAAGGTCATTTACACCAAATCAAACATGCCCTATAGTATAAAACCCAGAAACGCAACATCAACAATCGTATTAGCTATTCTGAACTGAAATCAAGAGAAAAATAGCAATCAAACAGCAATTAATGATTAAGAAATTACAATGGCAATCAAACATTAAAGTGATAGACAGTTGGTGGTTCATAAAATATTTGAACTGAAATCGAGAGAAAAACGATCAGTTAGACTACTTTAGACTTGTCAAACTGGGTCAAAATCCGCGGACACCAGCTGTTTAAGTTGGATTTGAGCGAAATTTGTCGCCCGCTAGAAATTACCCAAATTCATACCCATCCATTATTTAGTAGTTTTCGTGAGTAACCCATAGGTACTCATTTAACTAAGTAATATATTAATATAAGTATAATATTTATACAACTCTTAAGACATGTCACACCCATACATTTATCAAGCAACTAAATTGATCTTCTTGTTTAATTGTTTATGCTAATGAAAACAAAGTAGTTATCTTCTATATTGTTGTCTATGTTAAAATACATATAATGTAATGCATGCTTTACATTCAATCGTAACATTGCATTCTATTTTTGTTCATTTTATGCAGTAGACAATCATAAGAACATGATATATCAAGAACTTTTAATCTAAGATGATAAAATATAGTGTTGTTATGACGATATATTATGCAATTTTTAATATCTATATCATTTAATTTTTTTGATTTTATATTGTAAAAATTGTTGTTTTCTTTTTCTCTTCTAATTTATTTCAAAACATCAAAATAGATATTCCATCGTATTTGACACAAAATGTAGTAAAAGTTTGCCCTCATTTTGCTATTTTGACACCAAAAATTTATTAATGAATCATTCTACTTTTTGTTTTAGAGCAGAAAGTTACTATAAGTTTTCACTATGCACATATTATATGGGTACGCACGGACAGCCCACAACCCGTTGGGTCGAATTTGGAAGTGCTACTTCTCCACCCGTTTAACATTGGGATTTTTAACCCGCATCCGCGAGACCCAAACCCACAATGACCCAACCAAATCCAACGCACCAACCCGTTTGACAAGTCTAGGCTACTTCCCACATGAGAGCAGCGTACTTCTCTAGCTGCCCTTAGATATTTTGTAGGAATAGGAAAGAGAATAAAACAAAGAATCATGAACGGAGTAACAGTGTGGAGGATAGGTTGTGGACCCCGCCTACTACCACATCCCTCATCCCGGGCACCCATCCAAAGGGACCCTAAAACACAAGACTTCTTCCAATGTGCCACGGACACATTGTACATATCTGGTCTCCATGTACAGTTTGACAAAGTATATAAAAATGGTCATCAATAGCAATGTTTGCTTGCACTCTTCTTTCAATATATATAAACATTTTACACGTAATTCATTATCTTAATTCCCCTTGTACAAGGCCTCTCTATAACCCTTATAAAGACGAGATGGTGACTTTTTTTCAAGGGGTAGAATTCATTAATAATCCTGTCAACTGTTAATAAATTATGTGCCCCTTCTTCCTAGTCTTAATTCATTAACTTCCTCCCTAATGTTCTCGAATAGACATCAATAAGAGCTTCCATCATAATGGTTCTTTTTAAAATGCAGAACTTTCATGTTAAATAGCTTAGAAGTTTTATGTTCAAGGTTTTTTCTACCAAATCAGTGTCATTTGCTATCAATGCACATCTGATCTAATCATTGGTAGCAATGCACATCGGACCTAAATGCATCACTGATTCTTCCAGTAGATTGCTTTCAAGCTCAAATTGGCTGCTAGAAAGGCATCTAAGCAGCACTCTTAGCCAATTAAGCTGGCATTTGCTAATATGTACCCCAGAACAACCCATCATAATTGTATGCTGCAACTAGGACCAGCTAAAATTATGGAAGCTACAGTTTAAAACTGAAATGTAGTTCAACCAAACACCACATCTATCAACGAGGAAAAGACGTGATACATTAATCTAGACTGAATATACAATGTAAATATCAACATATCATGCACAATTGACGACATTGAGTACACAATATAATTTAGAGGCTTGCTTTCTGGTATAAGTATGATCGGAAAGATAAATATCCACCATTGTTTACTCTTCGATTGGGAGACTTTTAGACAGTCTCTCCACTTCCTTTTTTGAATCTTTGCCAGTTCTATTCTCCAATACACCAATTAAGTATATCAGGCATATAACTAGCAAGGGTCAAAGAAGAACAAAAGACAAAATGTAATTTCTTGTTTCCCATAAAGAATGGACTCAAATCTTTCACGCCCTTCCACCAATTTCTGTACACACAGATGGAAATTCAAGCAAAATCTCAATTATGCTCAAAGTCAAGAAGCCAAGAGCCACATCTTCATTCCGCTCTTGGAAGGACCCATCAATCCATATGGTTAATAACTAATCACCGACCAATGATTTCAACCTCCACAATCATCCATCTATACACAAGTTCGTCCATCCAGGTTTTCAACTGAAGGGAGGAGACACGTTGTTGTGGTCAAACCAGGTATCACACTTTTATGATAGTCTTGTGATATCACCCTTTTCGACTCTGTCGATCATTAGAAGATGGTGGCAAAGATGCAACGCCATTAGTGGTGGTGCCACCAAGAGCAACTGCAGCAGATTCGACGTGTGTAAGAAGATATTCATATATTTTCTTCCTCAGATGTTCGATAGTTTCTGCTGGAACATGGCACCCTTCACCTGACTCCTCTTCATCATCATCCCTAATGGGTCCACGGATTTCGTCCAACCAGTCATTCACTTTCTTCAATTGTGACAACATGCCAGCAACCTGACCTCTGTCTGTTAATCCCGACGAGTCTGCATCACTGCCCAAGAATCTATCTACAAACTCCAGAAACCAATCTCTAGATGCTTCCTTCAGGTTCTTAGCAAGATCCACAGCTTCATCAAGACCTTCACCACGAATCCATTCAGGTGGTGGTGGTGGAGGCGGTGTAGCCCTGGCCTTTGCACGAGGAGTACCATTTGGAGAGGCAATAGATGTCTTAGAGCTCACAGTTGACAGCCGAGATTTTACCTGATTAACCTTGGTAGGGGTGCTTTTGCTTGGGCTTTCTAGGATCACCACTGCAGGTTGAGGTGAGGCGGCCATCGTTGATGGTTTACTAAATACGGAAATAGGAGACAGATCGGTGGCAAGGGCAGCCTGAACCCAAGATGTAGCATACTTGCGTTTGTCGGCGAAGATTTTCAGCATTTCTTCAGATGGGGGAGGTGTTGGTGTACAATTTCCATCTTCACTAGAATTGTCAGATGGGGAACTGACAGGAACAGATTTAATTAAAGAATCTGCCACCACACTGGCACGATTTAGATTAGCATATAAAGCAAGAAATTGTTCCACCGTTGGCTGCGGACTTTCTTCCTTCGCAGATGAACTGAGATCCGCATACATGCTGCAGGAAAAAATAATCATTCATCCGGCGTACAAGTGAAAATTAAATGAGAAAAAGAATATTCATGAATATAGCGAAAAATAAAAGAGATGCAACAAGGACCTTGCATATAAAAGAACAAAAAAGTAGGCATGCTCCAAAGTCCAAACATTATAAAATGATTCTGTATGAGTTTATATATGATCAATGCAGGAAGCAAACGATATATCAGCACAAGATTTCATGGAATGTGAAGTTAAAATTGAATAGACTTCCTGTACAAGATTGCAATAGACTTCAAGGTCAGAAGATTGCAATGGAAACATTTGCCACTGTCCTTTCAGATGCTTTTCTTTAATCTCAAGATTCCATGATCCTAGCACATGAATTCAAGTGCATGCATGAATAAATTACTAGCAGTGCTTAAACACAGTTCGCGATTTCCCTATCTATTGGCTGGTGCCGTTATCATCTAATCTTCAATCCTGATAAACAAACTTCAGAATCATTCCGCAGGGAGAACTCGAAACCTGCTGTGTCTATGCCAAATGACAGATTTCCCATATCTTCTGACAATGCTGTCTATGGTAATGTTTTCTGCCGTGCATATTTGCTTTAAACCTATTTCTATATGGTTAGACCATATCTTCCGTTCCAAATTTGGAATGTGACATATGGTCCATTGATAGCCGGATTCAAATTTCCAACTCATTTGAGATTAATTTACTTGTTGTGGGACTAAAGATTTAAAGTGTTGGCAGTGTCTTATATTTTTCATTAATCATGAATCAACCGCTCCTAGAGATGATGATGTCATGATCTACTAAATACGACTGATGCCAACCCAGCCTCTACTCATGCGGACTACCATACAAAGCCTCAAATTGATGGGGAGGTATTCTCTGATCCGGAGAAATACCATCGATTATTAGGAAACTTATTTGATGATCATCCGACCAGACATCTCTTACTTTTTTGTTGTTGTCAGACCACAGGAGCTCCCCTCTTTAGGCTCCCTAATGTTGCATGCAATGCATCCTGTGACATCTGAAGAGTACTCAAGGGGTTTATCTATTAGCAACCTATACAAAAGACTAGTCATTGGATATGCAGAAGCAGATCGTGCAGGCAAGACTCAAGACCGTTGACCTACATCTGGAATTTGGATTATGATAGGCATGCATCCTGTTGCAAGAAGCAAGAAGTGGGTAGTTGGTGCTTGATCAAGCACAGAAGCATAATACAAGTGTTGGCCCAAGCATGTTGTGACCTTCAATAGGTACGATCTATTCTTATTGAATTCAGGATTCCTATCTTGACGCCAGCAACACTTCATTGTGACAGCCAGACGGCTATACATAATGCAAACAATCCAGTCTTCCACGGGCGCGCAAAGCATATCGAAGTAGATTGTCATTTTGTGTGGAACCTCAGCAAAGCGATGAAAAATGTGACATTGTATGTGCAAATTGGGGATCAAGTTGTTGATATTCTCACCCAAACTACTGCCTCCAGCCCACCCAACATATTACAAGTGTTAATCTTTTTGGGACATTGTCAAATAGGAGATTATGTGTTTCATTACTGATTGGTGGCATGACAGAGCGTCCATTGATGTGATCAACAAAACAGACATAGTACTCATTCCAAAAGTCAACAATCCGAAGAGAATTACCGATTTCCGTCCCATAAGCCTGTGTAATGTGTCATTCAAGCTGATCACCAAGGTTTTAGCCAACAGAGTCAAACCTTGGTTGGATTCTATGATTTCTGACAATCAAAGCGCTTTCATTAAAGGCAGGCTGATCATTGATAACGCCCTCGTTGCTTATGAGATGTTCCACATGATGAAAAGGAGGAATAAAACTAAGGAAGGTTTTCTTGCATGGAAATTGGACATGAGCAAAGCTCATGACAGAATAGAATGGAACTTTCTTGATGAAGCCATGGGAAAGATGGGGATACCAGACCAATGGAGAAGAAAAGTCAGAGTGCTACTGCAACGTGTCACACTCAGTCATCATCAATGGGGTTAGGAAAGGAGCCATACAACCTACCAGAGGACTACGCCAAGGTGACCCTACCTCACCCTATCTTTTTCTTTTCTGTGCGGAAGCTCTTTCAACCACACTTATTCATGCATCTCGGGAAGGGATTATTCATGGGGCTGTGTAATGTGTCATTCAAGTTGATCACCAAAGTTTTAGGCAACATAATCAAACCTTGGTTGGATTCTATGATTTCTGACAATCAAAGCGCTTTCATTAAAGGCAGACTGATCACAGATAACGCCCTCGTTGCTTATGAGATGTTCCACATGATGAAAAGGAGGAATAAAGGTAAGGAAGGTTTTCTTGCATGGAAATTGGACATGAGCAAAGCTTATGATAGAATAGAATGGAACTTTCTTGATGAAGCCATGGGAAAGATGGGGATACCAGACCAGTGGAGAAGAAAAGTCAAAGAGTGCTACTGCAACGTGTCACACTCAGTCATCATCAATGGGGTTAGGAAAGGAGCTATACAACCTACCAGAGGACTACGCCAAGGTGACCCTATCTCACCCTATCTTTTTCTTTTCTGTGCGGAAGCTCTTTCAACCGCACTTATTCATGCATCTCAGGAAGGGATTATTCATGGGGCTCGGTCTAGTCGACACGGGCCCCGAGTGTCTCACCTTTTCTTTGCAGATGACAGCATACTTTTTACTAGGGCGACTTCTGAAGAGTGCCCAGTTGTAGCTGGCATTGTCAGCCAATATGAGAGAGCCTCGGGACAAAGAATCAACAATGACAAATAAGAGGTTGCCTTCAGCAACAACGTGGGAGCTCCCAGGAGAGAAGAAATAAAGACTATATTAAATGTTGGGGAAGTGGACAGGCATGTCAAATATTTGGGTCTCCCGACGGCGATGGGGAGGTCAAAGAAGGTCTTTTTGCTACAATCAAGGACCGGGTGTGGAAGAAACTACAAGGTTGGAAGGAGAAACTATTATCTAGACCAGACAAAGAAGTACTTATTAAAGTGGTTATCCAAGCAATACCAACCTACTACATGAGCGTATTCAAACTCCCGGATGGTTTTATTGACAAAATACATGGCATGATAGCACGATTTTGGTGGGGATCCAAGGAAGGGGAGAGGAAATACATTGGCTCGGTTGGGATAAACTGTGTGGGAAAATCGGAAGGAGGCATGGGATTCAAAAACTTAAATAACTTCAACTGGGCACTGTTGGCTAAGCAAGGATAGAGACTCATGACGAACTCGGACTCTCTAGCTAACAGGGTACTACATGAAAGATACTATTGTAATGGGAAGTTGTTGGAGGCCAAAGTGGGTTTCAACCCGAGTTATATCTGGCGCAGCATCTGGAATGGTTTACAGAAAACTAAGGTTGGTTTTCTTTGGCAGATTGGCAATGGTGAGAACACCCGCATATATGATGACAAATGGGTGTCGGGACTGCGAGGTACAATCAGGGACCTCTGTGACACCACCCCATCAAGTGACGAGAAGGTGAGTGTACTTATTGACCGGAGTAACAGACAGTGGGATCTAGAAGGTCTACAAAACTATATCCCACTAATTGTTCTGGAACGTATTCGTGCCATTCCGCTGAGCTTCAGGGAGGAGGACCATATCTTCTAGGAGCCGGATGCTAAGGGCCTATTCTCTGTCAAATCTACTTACAGTTTCCTGATGAGGGAAGAGGCTGGTAACACAGAAAATACAGAGAACGAGATCTGGAAGGTGCTATGGAAAAAGCGATGGCCTCCGAAGCTGATCCATTTTATATGGAGGATACACAAGGCAATTCTACCTACTAGGGTACTGTTGAAATACCGCCATGTAAGTGCAGAGGACATTTGTCCACGCTGTCAGAAAGAACCAAAAAGCATAATCCACACACTCATTGCATGCGACCAAGCAGATAAAGTATGGTTATTAAGCACCATGAATATCGACAGCTGGAGATATAGTTTACGGGCTGACTCGGATATATGCAGAACTGTACTCAGCATGCGGGATGAAGAGGAAGCAGATCATGTGGCCACAATGCTATGGATCTCCTGGACTGTGAGTAACAAGCAGATTTTTAGCGACAGAGACATCTATATACCAGGCATAGTATCGAGATTCCAGAAGCTTATTTCTGATCACATGCGCTACCATGAACGTCAATATGAGTCCAGAGCACAGGGCCTTGTGGAAAAGGCACTTCACTGGCAACCTCTGGGAAGGGATGTCATCAAAATGAATGTTGACGCATCATGGAGACCGAACGACAACAACGGAATTGGAGCTGCATTCAGAAACCACCGCGGAAAAATACGAGCAACATACCAACAGACTGCTATAAGTTCGTTTGCTTTCACGACAGAGGGTATAGCTATCCTTGTCGGGATGCGGGGCGGCCATCAGTTAGGATTCACGACGCTGCATATTGAATCTGATTGCGAACTTCTCATCACTGCCATTAAGAACGGAGGCGCGGGGAGAGGCCATGCAGAAGTCATTATCTAGGACATTTTACGCAGGATGGAAAGCTTTGAAGCTATCAACTTCACTTATGTACCGAGAGAATGTAACGCAGTAGCTCATCACCTCGCCACTACTGCAATAGAACTCCAGGAGCCTCGGCTCCGTCAAGGTTCCTATAATCAGGAACTAATTGTACTAGCACAAGCTAATTTTGAATAAATAAAATTGCTAGTGTTTACCCTCAAAAAAATGTACTTTTTCTCTCCACTTAATATAATTAAGTGAGGATCCACTTTCCAGTTAAGTATATTTATATAACTTTTGTACTACTATAAATAGGAAAGGATGTAACCTCCTTGGATTAACTAGTGAGAATCATCTACGGAAGTTGTAGATGAGGTGGTATGGATCTTGGCAGAAGAAGACGAATCATAGGTCTTGAAATTTTTTTTAATGTGAAGACGATACACTTTAGGAGTTTAGGTAGGAAGAGGAAGATGAGGAAGGCTCAAATTCAAAGTTCCAAACCTAGGGTTTATATCATGGGGTCTGACATCGAATGATGGGCAACCAAGTTCCTAGAGAACTCCTACTTGATTCTTATCAACCAAAATAATTTACTTTTTCATTAACAAATACTCCGTCTAGTTTTTATAACTAAAAAATCAAAACCCTAATTGTTTGAGACAATGGGCAATTAAATAAAAGTGTCAAACTAATTTATAATACACTCCAAAATCTTTAAAATGTAAAAAAATGTCATACATTGGAAATTTTGCAATAAAATCCTAAGAAGCAAAACATTTATCACGTAAGCAAGTCAAGTCATGCATTCTTGGGAGCATTTAGGCGTGCACACATGTTGAATATGCAGCTTGTCCTTCAGCATTTAAATCCCTATTTCCCTAAAGATGTATCAACATAATCAACTCTACCTAGACAAATTGCTACTAGTCACTTCTAAAGCACTTAACATCCATGCAATCCAAAAATAATAAATATACAAAATAGAGTTAATTAGAGATTAAAAAATCATCCTATTGATAAAGTAGAAGAAGTTCCCAAATTTAATTTAGTTTGTTTTACGGCAATGCATTTTCATCGTGCATGATCTCAACACAATATCCAAAGAAGTTGGTGATGCAGATCAAGCCCATACACTAGCACACAAAAGAAACAAGAAGAAAGTTAACCGCAATTCTTCAATGTTAAAACTATATCATTATCATGGAGCAAAGGGAAAATAGATCTAAGATCCTGATTGTTGGAACTACAATCAGCATACTAGAATTACTGCAAGAAGAACTATGCGAGATTGGATTTTGGCATAAGGATGACACTTGGGTGTTGTCATGTGTCACTGAATAAGCACCATGAAGTTGTAGCATCTTAAAGTGGAGCAATATCACTTTCAACCCAATCTTCAGATCTTGACAATCTCTATTGTTCCTTAGGTCATCAGTTCTGTTAGAAGACTTGAAATCTTTAGTGGACTATGGACGAGACCGTCCTTAGTATCCAATTTGCAGACTTGCATCTATATTCAACGATACTCTTTGATTTTCTTTGTAATTTATCTCTTAACACAAGTTGCAGTGAAGGTAAAAGACATGGTGATCGAACTGATTTTGGTGAATCAACTAAAAACAAAGTCATCATACAGTGTATCCCTAAAATTGCCACATGTTGAAGTCTATATGCATATTAATACATAATTGGTACCATGTGTGAGGTAGAGTATGTAATTTATCATTAATAATGCATAATCATCCATGCCAGATACACCAACTTCTTCACATTTTTAATTCAGTGCACCCAATCAACCCCATGGATAAGCACACCAACATTTTATATTAATTCTTCTCTTATTAATAATATAATGTAGATATGTGATGTTTGTGTGGCAACATTTCAAAGATGCTCTCATAATTTGTTGGATAATTTTCCAAAATGTGTCAAATTTCTTGACCAATTATATCCCCGGATATTAATTGTCAGTGCCTATATCGCCTTTAGTATGGGTTTGTAGGAAAAGCTAATTGGCCCAAGTTAATTGTAGACGATTTCAAGAGAATCAATCCTCTTAGCTCCATGAAGTCGTCACCCCAATAAGAGTGAAGAGAGATATGGGATGCACTATTTATATACTTCTCCTACAAAATGGTGTCTATAGAGATATGTTGTTTTATGTTATGTTTTTTTTAGTGTAATGTGCATAGCATGTGCCTCACTTATGTTGTTCACTTCTGTAGTTTAGTCCCATATTGATCACCTCTGCTTTAGTCTCTATTCTATTCTGTTATATAAGAGACTGCATTGTACACTATTTTATTCACTCAATAAACAAGCCTCAGTTTATCTATATGGTATCAAAAGCAGGCTCGGTCCCCCTTTTTTCTTCCCTTCTTACCCCCATGCCCTGAAGCACCCCCCTGACCACCGCCGGCCTCCCTGCCCAGTGCAGCCGCCACCGCTGCCCTTCACCGCCTCCACTGCCCTCCCCCCACCAACACCCGCCGCCCGCCCCACCTTCCTGCTGCTGTCGTAGCGCCCTCCCTCTCCACTCTCTTCCTCTTCTTCTAGCGGTTAATCTGCTCTTCCGGACAGCCATAGATCTCTCACGTTGAGAGTCCCCTACGTCTCCGATTTTTTTTTCTGCCTGCGCCTCATGAAGGAATATTGATTTCCTCATGTCAGCGTAGGTTCTTTTCATCTATCTCTACCCGAAAATGGGTCCTTCTGATCTGATGCGTCAGATCCCTACTGCTGCTACTGCCCCATAGAGGGTTCATTATTTACTGTCTGCTGCTGTCCATCGTGGGTTATTTCGTTGCTGTCTGTTGTTGTTACGCCACCATCCTGCTATTGCCTGCCTCTGCCCAGTATGGCATCCGTGGAGCCTCCTAAGTCTCTCTGTGTTACCACTGTCAAGCTCGACGGATCAAACTACCATATGTGGTCGGCGTCCTTTGTATTATATGTGAAGGCTCAAGGCCGATACTCTCATCTTACTACTGATCCGCCTCCTGCCCCTGCTGCTACTGCTGACGACAAGACCAAACAGGCTTATGCCCAATGGTCTAAAGACGACTCGGGCGTTATGTCCTGGCTTCTCAATAGCACTGAGTCGCACATTAGTTTGTCTGTCCTATACCTTCATGATGCCAAAGCAATGTGGGACCAGCTGTCTCATGTCTACTCACACCAGCAAAATCCGAAGAGGGTTTTTGAAATTTTCAAAAACCTAGCCAAGAAGGAGTACTCCTCAGATGTGTATATTGAAGATTTTTACAACCAGTGCTCTGCTCTTTGGAACGAGTATGAGATCTGCCACCCGTTGACTGCTGACATCAAAGAGGCTCAGAAGCAATGTAATGAACTCCAACTGGTTCAGTTCCTGGTTGCCAAATATTATCAAGTGATCCGCTACCAACTCTTCACAATGTTCTAAAACGGGTCCAACGACTACCATCTGTATCCTCTACACCTGCTATTGAGCATCCTGCCTTGGTTGCTCGTACTTCTGATTCTGGACGTGGCCGCGGTCGAGGACGTCCACCTTCTGGAGGAAGAGGCACTTCTACTGCTCCTGGACGAGGTCAAGCCACTGGACCTCGCTACTGCAACGGGTGTGGTCGTGACAATCACACTGAAGATAGGTGTTGGATCAAGCACGGCAAGCCAGCCTGGGCAAACCAGGCCTCCACTGAAGCTACTACAGAAGCCACATTCGCTCCACCAGCTGCTCCTCCATCCACTGACGGGCTTCGCTCTGAGTTTGAGAAATTCTTCCAGGAGCGAATGACTCAACTACCCTCGACAACGGCGAGAGGTTCCTCTGCTATGCTTGTGTCTCCCTCTGCTAGCAACCATAAGTGGTGTATTGATTCTGGAGCGTCTGTTCACATGGCAGATTGGCAGGCGACATCCACTTATTTTCTGCCCTATCTAAAACTTCACATATTGCATCGATCACAGGTGCTAATGGCTCGAAAACACATGTCCATGGCATTAGCACCGTTCCGCTATCTCGCAAGATGAATCTTCACTCTGTTTTATATATACCTCAGTTTCCTGTTAATTTATTATCTGTCAGTAAAATTGTCAAACAACTTCAGTGCTCTATTAAATTTGATCCCTCTGGTTGTGTTTTGAAGGATCTCCGCACGAAGACGAGGATTGGTTCGGGCCATGAAGGACCAGATGGACTTTACTACTAGGATGGACCACTTGCGGCTTCAGCTCTCTTATCAGCATCTGTCTCAGGACTTCAGTGGCACTTCCGGTCGGGTCATCCGTCTGCTGCGAAGATGAAGCTTTTATTTCCTACTTTAGCTGAAAATAAATTCTCTTGTGAAACCTGTGTTTTGAGTAAACAAACGAGGTCTGTTTTTCCTGCTAAGAATGATCTTGGGTCTAAAGATATGTTTGATATTGTTCACTCCGACATCTGGGGTCCATGCAATGTCCCAAGTCAAACTGGTGTTAAGTATTTTTTTGCATTTATTGATGATTATTCCCATGCTACTTGGCTTTTCTTGCTCAAAGACCGGAGTATTGTATTAGACAATATCCACATTTTCTTCTCTGAAATAAAAACCCAATTCAATAAAACCATCAAAATTCTCCATACTGACAATGCCCTAGAGTTTATTCAGAAGTCTGTCACCACTTTTTGTTCTGATCATGGCACCATACACCAAACCACTTGCCCCTATACTCCTCAGCAAAAAGGTGTTGTTGAACGCAAAAACCGCCATCTCTTAGAGGTTGCTCGCACTCTTCTTATCCATTACAAAGTTCATCACCGTTTCTGGCCTGAGGCAGTCACTACGACATGTTTTCTTATAAACCGCATGCCCTCTTCTGTTTTACAAAATCGCATCCCTTACTCTATTTTGTTTCCTAATGCACCTCTGCTTCCTGTACCACCTCGCATTTTTGGGTGTACCTATTTTGTTAAGAATTTGCACCCAAGAATGTCAAAACTTGACCCTCGGTCTACTAAGTGCATTTTTTTGGTTATTCCAGAACTCAAAAAGGCTATCGCTACTTTGATCTGATACTCAGACAGTGGTTTGTCAGTGCGGATGTAGTCTTTTTTTAGCATATGCCCTTCTTTTCTGAGGATGGAGCAAGTCTATCTCCTGATGTGTTAGCACAAACAATTCTACCGGACATTGTTGAAGATATGTCTGTATCTGACCAGCCTAAAGAACGTCCGCTGCAAGTGTACAAACGCCGACCGAAGACAAGCCCTCCTTCCATGGCCCCTCTTCAACCAATTCATGCGTCTGCGGATGATCAAATAAACACTGAGGTAACTTCTGACTTGCACCTTCCTATCAGCTAACGGAAAGGTGTACGCTCCTGTACTAAACATCCTATCAGTCATTTCTGCACATCTGACAATCTGCATAACAACTTTGCTTGCTTTACTTTTGCACTTTCTGTTGTCACTGTTTCGAAAAATGCTACAGAGGCTCTTACTATTCCAACATGGAAGAAGGCAATGGACCATAAATGCAGGCACTATGTGATCGCAAGACATGGGAGCTTGTGGATCGCCCTTCTTCTTGCCCTAGAGTGGGCTGTTGTTGGATCTTTACTATTAAATATCAGCCAGATGGAACTATTGAACATCTCAAAGCCTGTCTTGTTGCTAAGGGCTACACACAGACATACGGTGTTTATTATTTTGAGACCTCTCCTGTTGCACGATTAAACTCTGTTTGCATTTTGATTTCTGTTGTTGTGAATAAAGACTGGTCTCTCTTTCAGCTTGATGTGAAAAATGCATTTCTTTACGAAGATTTACAGGAAGAAGTCTACATGGAGCAACCACCTGGGTTTGCTGCTCAGGGGGAGTCTGCCTCCAAAGTATGTAAACTGAACAAGGCTATCTATGGTCTCAAGCAAAGTCCACGAGCCTGGTTTGACAAGCTCAGTCAAATTTTAGTCACCTTTGGCTTTCGTCGTTCTCATTCTGATCATTCAGTCTTTATTCGCAAGACAGTGGTTGGACTTGTTATTCTGATTGTTTATGTGGATGATATTATATTATCTGGCAGTGATACTGTGGGCATAGAGGAAACTAAAACTTACTTAGAGAAGCACTTTGTCACTAAAGATCTCGGAAAACTTCGATATTTCCTAGGCATTGAAGTCTCCAGATCATCTGCAGGACTGTGTCTCTCTCAGAGAAAATATGTATTTGATCTGTTGCAGGAAACTGGCATGCTAGGTTGCAAATCGGCTAATACTCCACTTGACCCAAACATGGACTGGGATGATGCAAACTCACCTCCCTATGATGATCATCACCAGTTCAGAAGGCTGGTAGGCAAGCTTATTTATTTAACTGTCACACGAGCTGATCTTACTGATGTTGTCGGATTCATCAGCCGGTATCTTGACAAACCTCGGAAATGTCATTGGGATGCTATATGCCATATTCTGAGATATCTTAAAAGTTCTCCAGGGAAAGGCTTGATGTATAAAAAGCATAGCCACTGCAACCTATCCGATTTCTCAGATTCAGACTATGTAGGAAGTCGTTCTGATCGAAAGTCAACATCAGGCTACTGTACATTTGTGGGTGGAAACCTTGTCACCTGGCGAAGCAAAAAGCAGACTGTTGTCGCCAGATCCAGTGCAGAGGCGGAATACCGAGCGATAGCTCATACTTCTTGCGAACTGTTGTGGGTTCAGAGTCTCCTTCAGGAGTTTGATATATCTTATTCTAGCCCTATTCCTATGTTTTGTGACAATAAGGCCTCCATTTTTATTGCGAGCAACCTCATATTTCACGAGAGGACGAAACATATTGAGGTCGACTGTCACTTTATTCGAGAAGTAGTTCTCTCTGGCAGAATTTGCACGCCATATCTCAGTACTGACAAGCAAGTTGCAGATATCTTCACGAATATACTTCCCAAAGCTCACTTTCAAACTCTAGTTGACAAGCTGGGCATGTTCGACATCTACGCTCCAGCTTGAGGGGGAGTATAGAGATATGTTGTTTTCTGTTATGTTTTGTTGAGTGTCATGTGCATAGCATGTGCCTCACTTATGTTGTTCACTTTTGTAGTTTAGTACCATATTGCTCACCTCTGCTTTAGTCTCTATTCTCTTCTGTTATATAAGAGACTGCATTGTACACTGTTTTATTCACTCAATAAACAAGCCTTATCATCGGTCCTAACCTTGTTTGATGAAGCACAAACAAGATGGAGGTGTGATGGATTGAGAAAAGACAAGTGCAAACTATTGTGGATTTTACAAGGTCGTCAAGGGTGGATGGGTAAATGGATGGGGTTTTGATAGGAAAGTGTTATATTAAATTTGAAACCAAAACAAGAGAATATTAGATCTATATTTGAATATAAATTTTGAATCCCAACTAATCCAAACTCACGCATTTTGATTAAATATCAAAAAGACAAGTCTATTAATTATTTATGTGATATAAATATTTTGTTAAATCTATGAAAAACATGTTGCGTACTCTAATACCAATATTAACATATCCCAAGAATATAAATACATATTTGTTTTCATAATAGAATTTTATCCAAATTAGAGACAAATTATCAACAACCATATCCAAATTAATTTGGATGTGATGTGAAATTGTATATTTTAGCTGATCTCTGCATGGTTGGGATCTAGGAAGCATGGACACGGACACGGATTTAGACACAGACACGGACACGTCAATTTCCAAAAATATAGGACACGGACACGGCACTGGACACGGCAAGTATTATATATATATATATATATATATATATATATATATATATATATATATATATATATATATATATATATATATATATATATATATATATATATGTATAGCATATTATGACATATAATGTGTAATATGCTATGTATATTAACACAATGATCTAGATAGATTATCCGCATGGGCAATCACCAAGAAATCCAACAAGAAATCAACATATAACATTATATTTACAAGTCACAATATGGATTAGTTCACAACAAACATTACGATGCTTGATTATACGATATTGTTGTAATATGAATTGTAAAAATTAAGAGCAGTAGAATTTTGGGGACAATAGTTCCAGTGGAAGTAATGATTAACAACATGTACTTTCAAGAGGAGGTGAATCCAATTGTTTTCCTCCTCATGGTTGATGTGGCAGTCCCCGGATGTTGCAACAGCAGGTGGAGATGATAAGAAGGGTGTCAATGACTTGCATGTAGCACCTGAAGCTTAAGTAACTAATGGTAGTAGGGCGAGTAGTGGAGGACAGGAGGCAAAGATTTAGAGAAGGTTTGGGTTTTTTCATACGCCTAGGCTTAAATGGGTCGGAGTGGTGTGTCCTGGAGGTGTCCAAGCCGTGTCCAACACTTCAATAAAAAAAATTCAAAGTGGACACGCCGGAGGCGTGTCCGCCACGCGTCCAAGCGTGTCCAAAGTGTGTCCATGTTGGACACGTGTTGGACACGGACATGGAAGCCTCCGAGAAGTGTCTGTGCTACCTAGGTTGGGATTAAGGCTTAGACCATGATGATGATATCATGGTGATGACTGGTGAAGTTCTATCTTTAAGTCATAGTCAGAATGTCTAAGCTTGATTTGAAAGAAGAAGAAAAAGGTGAATTTGAATACCGGATCAGATCACTGGACTACTGGAGTTTGAATGTCCTTTTATAGCCTATCCAAGGTAGTGATGGTGGAAAGCAGTGATGGTGAAATGGTGAGATCCAGAGCAAAGGTGAATGACTCAACTAGTAGTGAACCTTCAAAGATAAATGCCTAGTGCTAAAGGGTACAGGTTCAACCACAATCGTCATTCCATCAATAGAAGCAGATGAGAAACAAAACACAATCAGCATTTTTTTTCTTAATTTTCAACTGGGCATTTAAAGGACAATGTCAAGACCTGTTGTTTGGAGGAAGGTGATTGTTGGGTGCTTTTGATAGTGGAGAAATAGATGGGACCAAAACAAAGATTGGAGATGATATGAAGGAAGGTGGGCAGATGGAGACAAAATGAAGAAAGAAAACTTTGGGGTGGAAAATTAATTCAAGAACAATAATGAACTGTTTTCTCTGAAATCAAGAAACCTGTAGGGAAAAAAGAGGGAATAAGTTCCCACAGTAACTCTGACAATCAAATCATAAGTTAAAAATTTAGCCTGGATAAGCTCCAAGGCTAGTTACAAAATATATACTTAACGAATCAGCGACCCTGATAAGAATCTACCTAATCAGTTATAAATTGAAAAGACAAAATCTCAAATTTATTAGAAAAATATGTTTCAAATCATTATTGTTTTTCTTACTGTGATCAAATATGGAAAAAATGTTTTGGGCTCAGCAATTGCTCTACATTGCAAGAGGTATTACCAACTTACCACCCTAATTCCTGTACGCATTCAAACCAAGAAATTTGAAAAAGGATAACCATTTCGCAGAACAGATCAACAGCAAAATCTAAATCATCGGACTGCTGGCAACAACGCAACTCACTCAGATACCATTAACCACAGCCTACTCCATCTCAACAAACATTTTTAGCAAGGATACTATTAACAATGAATTTGCAATCTCCCAAAGTCAATGTAATTGAACAAGGAAACTTCCTGATGGAAAAAGGAGCAGATGCAACTGTTTACGTCATTCCACTGGTAAATACCTCAAGCAACGAAGTAAGGTTTCTGCAGCAGACGCCTCTTGAATAGCTTCAATAGCAGCCATTTGAGCTGCATCTCTTTGCCTCAAAACATCCTGTATAGATTACACTATTAGGTTTTCTATTTGCAGCAAATATTCAGATAGTTATAGCTTTGTATCTAGATATAAAATAAAATAACAAAAGGAAAAGTATTTACCAAAGAATTGACAGCTTCAAATTTTGATCATAAAGCTTAGAAATCTTATCTTTTATCATTCACAACGCAACTTATCAGATGTGCTTTCATTACATTTATTGAGACCATTAGCAATTACTTATTTGGGCCCAGCCAGTAGAAAGTATAGATCCAAGTAACATGTCCCCCTCCAATATATAGACGAGGGCCCTCTCTCTTATCAAGTTAATGAGAAAACATTAAATCCTTTTTCTCATGGTACCGAGAGCAATGAGACAGTGATAATATCATATTGCAGGACTCTTGCCGCCTTGGAATCAGATGACAGTCACTCACGGTCATGGATAGGGACGTGGATCACACCCGAAGTGCAAATAATGTGGCAAGATGAGCCATACTGAAGACGACTACCATTCCAAACAAAGATATCTTGCTCACTACGGTCGAGAATGCAACATGGGCACTGCACAAGTTGCCTAGGCTTCACCTACCTGTCAGCCAAGGTCTAGCCATGATGCATGACGCTCCTGCAAACTCCATTGGAAGCTCCTCTCACGTCTCTAACAAACGAGGAATATGAACGACTCCTTCATGCTTCAAAACAAGGTGGTGGTTCTCCACTGCATTCTTAACCTAGACCTACAACATCATATCTTACACAGACCAATTGGAAGATCGGCAACTTTTGTGCATCCTACGTCGGCCCCGTAAACCTCATAGCTACACACCAAGGTAATTTGAGACAGCCATGATTGCTTCACATCGAGAGTGGATAATTGATTCTAGTGCAACCTAGCACATGACAAGTACGCCACACCTCATTCAAACCATTGACTTTCATGTCCCTCACTCATTTGTCAACCTAGAAAATGGGTCTACCAAAATCGTCTTTAAATGTGGCTATGTCCCACTTCATCCACTAAATTACAATATGTTCATAATGTTCCACATTTCCATACAATATACTTTGTGTTGCAAAATTATTGATTCTTTGAAATGATATTTATTTTTTTGTCCTCCTGGTGCTATGTAAAGGACTTGTTGAGTATGACGACGGTTGAACAAGGAGCATATTCTAGTGATTTGTATTACTTCCCTTCTGATCTGGCATAGTCTGCCACCTTCATTGCAAGTTTCTCGTACACCAGCATTTTTGTTTTGATCATCCGTCGTTTGAAACATGATCGAGTATATAGGGAAGAGATGGAGGGTTTTGCATAAAAAAGGTGTGTCTATCCAATACATTGACATGATTAAAGACATGTATGATGGGTCAACTACAAGCATGGTTTAAAATTTCGGTCGAAATTTCGGTTTCGACCACTACCAGACATCAAAATGGACCGGTCCAAATAGCCGAAATTTTGATTTTTTTTATTGCATTATAATTTTTTTAAAATATCTTAAAAAACCTAAATAAATGTGGGAGACCCCCCTGAGTTAATTCAATCCAAAATATAAGATCTAACATGTTATTACATAAGAATATATGTATGTATACATTGCATCATCGAAATCCTGATCGAAACAGTTGTGTATTTTCACTCAAAAATGTAGGAGCCCCCTACCCTATACCAACATATGATATTATTGTATAATTAGGTGTATTTATGTATATAGATCATCATGGTAAAAAATTATGACTAAATTCCTTTATTTGGTCATCGAAAACGTCAAAATTTGCATTGAAATCTTGTGTCGAAAAAGCGTGAAATATCGAAATTTCGGTAAATTTCTGTTTCTGGACCAACCGAAACGACATCAAAATCGACATTTTAAACATGGACTACAAGTGTTAGGACTCCTGGAGGAGAGACACAAACTTTTCCTATCACCGTTGGGGTACATCAAGGATCGACACTCAACCTGTATCTATTTGTTCTTGTTATAGATGAGTTGACAAAGCATGTTCAAGATAATATCCCTTGGTGCATGTTATTTGTTGATGATATTGTGTTGATTGATGAAAGAAAAAATATACTGAATGATAAATCGAACTTTGGAGAAATACATTGGAATCCAATGGACTTATGATCAGTAGAAGCAAAACTGAATATAGCATTGCAATTTCAGGCAATCTAGAATTGTGAATAGTGAGGTCAAGTTGGATGGAATGGATGTACCAACATGTGATAAGTTTCATTACTTGGGCTCTATAATTGAAAAGGAGGGTGAGGTTCAAGATTATGTTTGTCACAAGATCACAACAGGATGGTTGAAGTGGAGGAGAGCAACTGGAGTAGTATGTGACCAGAAGATCCCTCTGAGATTAAAAAACAAGTTCTACAGGACAGCTATACGGCCAGCCATGTTATATGGGAGAGAATGTTGGGCAGTGAAGAAACAAGGTCTCAACAAGATGAATGTGGTCGAAATGTGCATGTTGAGATGGATGTGCGGGAACACGAAAAAAGATCGTTTGAGGAATGACTATATCAGAAAACAAAGTGGGAGTGGTGAGCATGGAGTACAAGTTGCGTGAAGGCCGTCTAAGATAATATGGACATGTGCAACGCAAACCTACAAATGCACCTATCTGAGGCAAGGTTATTGAATCAAGCACAACTAAAAGAAGCAGAGGCAGACCTAAATTAACTTGGGAAGAGCTTATAAAGAGAGATTTTGAATCTTTACATCTTGATCAGAGTATGACCCATAACATAGCTGATTGCAAAAGAAGGATCCATGTAGTCGACCCCAACATGGTTGGGATTGAGGTTTAGTTGATGATGATGAAGACATCTTCTATTTTCTCGTTATCTTGCGATGCATATCAATTGGGTAACCACCATAGGGTGTCTTTCATTCCTTGTGGTTGAAAACAGTCTGTAAAACTTTTTTCTTATTTATAGTGACCTTCCTGGACCTTTTTGTACTGCTAGTTATAATGGATATAGAAATTTTCTTACTTTTGTTGGTGATTTTTCTAGAATGACCTTGTTGTTCTTACTTATGAATCCAGGAGAAGTTTTCCTTTCATTAAGGTTTTCCATAAAATTATTCTTGTTCAATTTGAAACATCTATCAAAATCCTACAAAAGACAATGTGCTTGAAAATGTCCAAATTGTGGTCTCATTGTTTTGTTGTAAGGTCGGTATGATACATCAACGATTGTGTGCTCCCACCACCAACAAATGGTATTGTCGAACGTAAAAACTGACACTTACTTGATGTTACTAATCATTGACAATCCATGCTAAATGTCCAAATGTTTTAAGTCTGAAGCCATTTTGACGGCATATATATTTTAATCAAACAACGGCCATCTTTTATAGTCAAGGTAAAACACCATTTTTGTCCTACACCCTCACAAACAGTGTTTTGCTCTCTCGGTCAAGATTTTTGGATGTATCACTTTTATGCACAACTTCGATCCAAAAACTAACAAATTATCTCCCCAGACCATTAGGACTATCCTCCTAAAATATTTACAAGTTCAGAAAGGCTATAAGTGCTTTGATCCAAAACCCCAATTGTTGCACGTCTTCCCTGATGTTACTTTTCATGAAAATCAATTATTTTTACCTCCTCGATCACAACTCTGTCTTCCTCCCTTCAGTGTTTCTTTACTGCTAGATTATCACTCGGCTTCAACTCCTGTTATGGCTACTCCATCTACACCACCTCCACCTCAGTTTTTCCCTAATGTGTACCAACACAGGGTGCTCACCAATTACCACAAATTGCTCAACCATCATCTACTCCAACAGAATCTAACAAGTGAATGGCTTTTCGGCGAGAACGCCACACTTGCAACGGTAAATGTCGTATCTCTAACACTTCTTGTCTTACTCATGTATCTCCCTCTGCCTACTCCTTTGTCGTTGCTCTTGATTCTACCACTATTCCTAAACATCATGTGTTGTACTTGGTCATCCTGGATGGAAGGTTGTGATGGATGTTGAGATGATGGCTCTGCACGAGAATAACACCTAGGAGTTAGTTGATCGGTCTTCTGGCAAGAATATTGTTGGGTGTTGCTAAGTCCTCTCAATTAAGCACCAATCCAATGGGACAGTTGAACACCTAAAAGCACACTTAATAGCCAAAGGATACACCCAAACCTTTGCGTTGGACTTCTTTGACACTTCCTCTCCAGCGACCGCATTGCCTCTATACGCGTTCTGATATACTTGGCTGCCACCTTTGATTGGCATCTACACCATTCGGGTATCAAGGACGGATTTTTCTGAAGAAGTTTATATGCAAAAACCTCTCAGAGTTGTCGTTGAGGGGAGTATGGTACCAAAGTATGTCGCCTACGACAATCTTTGTACGCCCTCAAGCAGTCTCCTTGTGCCTAGTTCAACAAACTCAGCATTGTTCCGGATCAATTGGTATTAGGATATCTGCAAGTGAACACACTCTTTTCCTCCTATTCCAAGAGAGGACATGTCTTGATTGTTTTCTATGTTGATGATATTTGTGATCACGAAAATAATGCACAAGGAATATCATCTCTGAAGAAGGCTCTCCAACTCAACCTCCATACTAAAGATTTGGGAAACCTTTAGGTACTTTCTTGGCACTAAGGTTCTTCGATCCAAACAAGGAATCAATCTCTCCAAGGTGATAATTAAAAGGAACAGGCCAGACTAACTCAAAACCTCTCTCTACTCCAATGGATTACCCTGCGAAGACTCCAAATGAGGGGGAGTTCTTTTCTAATGTAGAGAAATATCGGCAAATAGTTGGGAAACTAATATATTTAGACATCACACGTGCAGATATTTCTTATGCAGTTGGAGTGTTAGTCAACACATGAGCACACCTGTAATATCCTCAAGTTTTGAGATATATAAATATAAGGCTTGAATTGATAAGTGAATTCCTTAATTGATAGAACAATAATGTTATCTTTGTAGCATGGGTTCAACTCATGGCCCAAGTGAGACCCATGAGACTATTTGCTTTGGAAATAGGTCCTTGCGGCACAAGTTTAAGAGATAAAAGGACATGCATAGTAAAGGATAATGGCTTTATGGTTTTGTTAGAAAATAGAATAATGGAATAATAGACAAGTTTCCATAATACTCTAAGATAATTTGTAATTTAGATATAACTAATGGAGTAATTATCTAACCATGACTGGCAACACAAGTTTTAAGGCATCAAATAAAAATATTTCAATCTGATTTTTGAAACACTTGAAGATAATGCAGAAACTAAGATAATTATAGAATTTGAGATAAAAAAGACTATCCATATGATGTGGGTAATTGTTTTAAGGAAATACCGGCAAGTTTCGCCTACGAAAGTTTTCCCAATAAATTCCAAAAAATAGACAAGTTTAGAAAGATATAAATGAGTTCCCCTCCAAATTTCATAGCAAAAAGATGCTCATAGTAGCCTATGGAAAATCGAGAAGGAAGAGGGACTTGCTTGTAATAATGAAATGTTGTTTCCCTTGTTTGAAGAAAGAGAAAGGGGTATCTTGAAACATCCATTTGTTACCAAACTTGGTTCAATACGAGATTCTAAGATAATAAAGTATCCAATTCTAGGACCAATTGGATTAAAGATGACAGAGAGATATGAATTACTTAATTTCCACAATCAAGGTTTACAAAGGGGTCCCTGGGATAGCAAATAGGGAAATAAGTAATCGTGCTCATGAAAAATACTCAAAATAATTTATGAGATATCCAAGTATAGGAATATGGAAGAAAATCAAGATATTTTATGGCTAAGATTACTTGGTAATTATGTAGATTTGCCTTTAAAACCAAGTTTCGATTAAATAAGAGAATAATAAGGAGTTTTCCTTTACCCAATGGGAGGTAATAGTATGAATAAAGTTTTTACAAAATTAGGTATGAGGAGTGGTTTCCTTTACGTAACTTTTGGGGCTATAAAGTAAAAGATATTAGATTGTTAGTATAAGGACAGGACGAGGGAATATATTTATTACTTTCCTAGCATTATGTCTTGCCAATTGCATGAGGAAACTTTATGGAAACTAGACCCATCGATCTCCAACCCTTGTGCTATATAAGAAGTACTACCAAGAGAAGATCATCATCATCATCTAAGCCTCAATCCCAACTATGTTGGGGTCGGCTACATGGATCCTTCGTTTCCATTCAGCTCTATCATGGGCAATGAATTAAAAAACGAACCAGGCGCCCGCTTAAGCGTCCGCTCAAGCGGCCATGGGCCCTGTCCGTCTAATTTCTGCTGTAGGCGGTTGTTGGGCGTTTGGCAGTTGAGCGCCCGCTTTTCACCCGCCTGGCCCGCTTAATGTCCCGCCTTAACTGGCCTTTGGAGCGCCCGCCTACACCCGTTTATTGAAAAGGCGGGTCCATCTGACTCAATTGTTGGGCCCAAATCAAACGTGGCCCACTAAAAAACCTAGCCTACTCGTTCAGTCCCCGCGTGACCCTGACACTTCGCGAAAGCCGCGTTTTGGAGGAACCCTTCCCGCTGCTGACCCGATGATTCTTCCGCCCCCCACTCTCTCCACGCTCCTTCTCAGTGAGCGATTCCTCTGAGAATCCTATCCTAGGCCTCTGACGCCCCAGTAGGAACACGTCTCAAGGGCTGCCGCGCTGCTTCCTCCCTCCAGTGGTCGGAAATCCAAAGGCCTGCTCCATTTGCTGCTGCCGTGGAAGGACGCCACCCAGTGGTCAGTTGCGACTTCCTTTCTTCTCCAAGGGCCTCTTCCAGTCAAGAACGACAGCTCTTCATCAAAAGTAAGTCATTCCTTCTTCAATTTTGCTACCTTATCATGTTTCTACTCCTTTCTCTCTTCTTCTATGCTTGACTTTGGTATTCTGTAGAGTAATGCTGCTGAATTTTGCTCCCTTATCATGTTTCCCACACTATCTGTTGGTCCGTTAAGCATCCCCTCCCCTCTCACACTGATTAGTCTTATCATATAAGTTATATAACGAGTTTGTGATTACTGATTGCTTGCTTGTGTTGCTGATCAGTAGCAACTAGCAAGGCTTATTTGTTACTGATTCAATTTGCTAATTAATTATATTTGCTGATGTTACTGATTAATTGATTATGTTACTGATTTCATTTGCTTATGTTACTGATTTGCATATGTATGAATTCGTACTATAGTACTATTGCTTGTTTATGTTACTGATTTGCTTTCTTATGTTACTGATTAGCTGATAATACTCGTCTAAAATTATTTTACTGATTTCCGTACTATAGTATCTGTTCTTTCTTCATAACTTAGAATTATTGTTTTCTAGTTGTGCACCATAAACTACTTTGGTGTTTTATTTTGTTGTGTATGATGTTTACATATGTAGAAGTGTTCTTTAAAAATATACTTATAAATACAAATATGTGTAATGTTGTATAAAATTACATATAAATTTAGGAACCCGCTTTTTCAAAAATCGCCCGCTTAAGCGCCCGCCTGCCGCTTGAGCGGCTACAAGGTCCCGTCCGCACGCCTCCCGCTTCCCGTTTTTTAAAACATTGATCATGGGCCATATTCTGATTGAGATGTAGAGATTCAAAATCTCTCTTTATAAGCTCATCCCATGTTAATTTAGGCCTTCCTCTTCTTCTATTTATAGTGTTTGGCTCAATCAAGGAAGAAAATGTCTGATTTCGATGTCGTTCTGGTGGCCACAGAAATAGAAATTTCGACAAATTTCGACAGAAATTTCGATATATGCGTTCCTGGCGTTTCGACGGCAAAATAAACGAATTAATTTATGAAATTTTACCAGAATGATCTACTAGTGTAGATCTACTCAAATATGTAATAATATTTCATATTGGATATGTGGGGTGGGGTTTCGTCATTTTTTAGTGAATGGCCTTGAACTGTTTCAATGGGCATTTCGATGGGGATTTTTGATGTCATTTTTCAATGGCAAAATTAACGATTTAAGTCAATATAGTTTGCGAGCACAATATATAGACTTAAAGACACAAAACTGTGCAAAAAAATATGCTCTAGGTAGTACATTGTATATGAAAAAGTAATAAAAAAATCGATGATTTGCCTGTTTCGAGAGTTTCGTCAGTCAATTTCGATGTCCAATTGAAACAGAAACAGAAATTTCGCCAAAAATTTCGACCATTTCGTCAAAATTTTGAACATTGGGCTCAATAGCATTGCTTCGTATAGGCGCACTAGTAGGTCTGCGTTGGACGTATCCATACCATCTGAGTCGGCCCTCACGCAACTTGTCCTCAATGCTCGCCACCCCCACTTTATTCCTGATATAGTCATTTCTCAAGCGATCTTTTCTTGTCTTCCCACACATCCATCTCAGCATACACATTTCAGCCACGTTCATCTTGTTGAGACCTTGTTTCTTCACCGTCCAACATTCACTCCCATAGAGCATGGTTGGTCGCATAGTTGTTCTATAAAACTTACTTTTTAACTTGAGAGGGATCTTCTGATCACATAATACTCCAGTTGCACTCCTCCATTTCAACCATCCTACAGTGATCCGGTGACAAACATCATTTTGGACATTCCCGTCTATTTGAATAATAGAACCCAAGTAACGGAATTTATCACATTTTGGTATATCTACTCCGTCCAACTTGGCTCCATCATTTGCACTGCGAGATTGGCTGAAATTGCAATGCATATACTCAGTTTTGCTCATGCTAATCATCAATCCATTTGATTCCAATGCCTTTCTTCAACGTTCAACTTTATCATTCAATCCATCTTTAGTTTCGTCAATCAAAACAATATCATCAGCAAATAACATACACCAAGGAATATCATCCTGAACATTATTTGTCAACTCATCCAGAACAAGAACGAATAGATATGGGTTGAGTGTGGATCCTTGGTGTACCGCAACTGTGATGGGAAAAATTGGTGTCTCTCCTCCAGGAGTCTTGACACTTGTAGTAGAGCTATCAAACATGTCTTTGATCAAGTCAATGTATTGGATAGGCACACCCTTTTTCTTCAAAACCATCCATAACACTTCTCTGGGTACTCGATCATAAGCCTTCTCTAGATCGATAAACACCATATGAAGATATCTTTTGCTTTGTCTATACTTCTCCATAAGCCTCATCAGAAAAATAGCATATGTTGTTGATCTTCCAGGCATGAAACAAAATTGGTTTTTTGATACCTGCGTTATAGATCTTAACCTCTGCTCAAGGGAAGATGGACTGCCTTAATCCCCTCGTCATGGCTATTTCTACAAATTTCCAAAGCAGCACGGTAGCAAATCTCTCTCCCTTTATCATGGCAATGCTCTTCCTCATCCATGATGGTCTCGTTGTATCTCATAACATGGTGTTTGCCACAATGACATAGAAGTCCAGGATCTTCCAAAGTACTTCGCCCATCATCCCTTTCCTTATGAGTCTCCATGGAAGAGGCTGCCACATCACCCCGCGTTTGAGGTATAGAATCTTATTTTGTTTAATTTGTAGAAATTACTAGGCAGTGTTTTAAAAATCATCCTATGTGGTCGCTTAAGTGGTCGCTTATGCGCCACAAGGTCATGGCCGATTAAAATCTACCGCGGGCGGTTGTTGAGCGGATTTGTATTAAGCGGTCTTTTTTTCCCGCTTTTTCTGCTTTTTTCCATGTCAAATATTTTATACTCAGTAACATTATTGTCAATAATGTGATTTGATATTTATGAGTATACACTTATACAATTATACTAAATGAATATGAACATATAGTTAGTTGTTGATCACTTATAGCTAGTTAGCTATTTATATTAACAATTTGACATTGATCAGGTGATTTGTTGTGGATAGATGAATTTATTAACTCTTTATTGTTGTTACTTAGTATTAATTTTAAAAGAATATATAGGTTTAGTTATGTAAAACATTCACAAATCATAATATTATGTATGTGTGTATAAATTGTTAAAAATATTTAAAAAACTAAGCATCCGCTTTTTAAAAGCGCACTCTAGGTTTTGGAAAGCACGAAGCAGGAAGCGTGCGGATTGACCCTTTTGAAGCGGGAAGCAGAAAGCGGGCGCTTTTTGAAAAAGCGGTCTGCATTGTTTTAAAAAATGTAGAAAACTTTTGGTGACCGTCGTACTGCTAACATATCATTAATCAAGCATCTAAATTATATTTCATTACATCAGAATGACTTTTACATATGAAAAAGGGTCCTGTTTACAAAAATAAATTGTTACAAGCTAAAAACACTCAAACATCATAAAACCGCATTATCCTCGCTCAACAATCAAGTATCATACTAGCACTATGTACTTCATATTGTTTCAACAGCTGGGCTTAGAAATTATCATTTAGTAAAAAAAATTGGAGGTAGTAGTAGTTAAATACTAGTACTCCGTACAAATATTGTTGACTGAGTGAGGTAGTCTTCAACATAATATAAATAGATGCACATTTAAACAGTAATAAAGAGAAATGCATGACAATATATAGTAGAATCAAGATAATTAGATATTACTCTAGTAAATCCTAAAGAGCAATAAACTACTAGACTTAGTATATAATAAACAATATAACAAATTTTACTACCTTATTTTGTTAGAGTCTATAGATGGTTGTGCAAAGTTTTTGTACAGGTATACAAAATGGCTGACTATTATTTTGTCAGTGGTAATAAACTACATTATACATACATGCCAATATCATACATAGTAAATCATAAAGAACAATAAGTTACTGCACTAAGTACATAATTGACAATATAACAATATTTTACGACATCATTTTGCTACAGTCCACAGATGGTTGTGCAAAGGTTTTGTACAAGTATACTAAATGTCAGACTATTAGAGTATCGGCGGTAATAAACAATAATAAATATACATGATAATATCATATACAAACTTGACAGTACAAAATACTAGTCTAGCTGTACAGAGTATACAAACAGCAGTAACAAAGTAAAGATAAATGCTAATTACTAAATTTTCTTACACCTTTTGAGATACAGCAGCTGGAGCATCACATCTCCCAAAAGTAGTGCTTTCATTTTTCTATAGATTTGGCGAATGATTGGGCCACTTCAGCAATATTTGCCATGAAGAGCCCTGAAGCGGTCGCTTAAGCGAGGCACAAAAACCGGCCTGAAGCGGCAAAAAACGGGAAAAAGCGGCTGCTTCAGTCCAAAACGCTTCAAAGCCCGCTTCAGCTAAAATTACAACGGGACATAGGCTTGACCGCTTAAGCGGCCGCTTCATCCGCTTTTTAGATCACTGAGCGCACTTAATCGCCTGCCTAGCGATTAATCGGCTACAAGGTTATGTCTGCTCGCTTCCTGTTTTGCGCTTTTCAAAGCCTTGTTACTAGGATTACCCAAATATGGCAAAATTATATATCAAACTGATTAGGAGAACGAGTGGAATCTAAATAAAATAGTATCATGACCTAGATCTGATCCAAATTCTAAAAGTAGGCCATACATGATTAAGTGGTGATTATATACATGGAAGAACTAGATCTAATAATTAACATCACACCCGAGATAACTCTAAAGCCTAGTTTAGGACATATGCTATATTAAGTATGTTTTGAATATGATTAGTGACACCTTAGAGTATACATACATGCAAATAATGTTGGTTGATTATATTAAATGCTTGGATGTTTGGATATATGCTTGAAGTACATGTTGCATAGTTTTGCATGAAAGCAAAGGTATGTGGCTACATGACTATGAATACTCACCTTATCGACTTCTGAGGTTTTCTAAAGTTTCCTGAATGGATTACAATTATACTAATTGGTTGTTTATTTTTTTCCTGCAAATTGCAAGACCCATATGTGTATCACCTTACATGAACATAACTTACTCGAACCCAAATTGCTACCTCTGTTGAGTTGAATGATGATGTGGGAGGAAGAAGTCATTGCGATGACGGATGATCAAGTCGGGATAGGAAGATCAATAACAGGCCAAGGCCGGAAAGGAAGGCCGATATGAAACCAAGCTCGGGTGAGGGAAGGTTATGAGAGTCCACTACAGGGACCAAACTCTAAAGAGAGGGTATCCCACAAAGAATCACCTAAACAGAGGGTTTACTACAGAGACTGAGCAAATATGGGTCAAGAAGTTATAACAGAAAATGCAAGTTTGATTATGTAATGAAAATTGTTGCTATTATGTTGTTACACCTACATGCACATTTTTTTCCCCACATACTCAGTATAGAGATATATTACCGTGTTTTGTTTCACGTCGTTTTAGGTTAATCTACAAATATTTAAGATATGAACATCCAGAGAAGATGACACCAAAAGAAAAGATGATTAAGGTCTAATGGAGGATTATAGATAGATTTCCTTTATATTGCAAACTTTAGTTTTACCTTTCCATGTAACTCCCTAGAGGAGTTTTATCTTCACATTGTTATCAAACTCTTTTTCCATTCAATGAATTTTTTAATTATTATTGGTTATTTGCTAAACCTTGGTCTTGAAATTATGATAATGGCCATTGCGCTTTCGGTCCGCCTTAATTGGGGATAATAGGGGAGGGGGTCGTAACAACACCTCTCCAAGATCATTGACTAGTATACAAAACATTGTGGTATCTGAAAAAAATATCTAGGGAAAGGCCAATTATTCTATGAACACTCCCAACATAACTCACTATTAGGGACATGCAGACGCAGATTGGGCTGAGAATCCTAAAGACAGACAATCTACCTCTGGATATTGTATCCTACTAGGTAGTCACCCAATTGTCTGGAGGAGCAAGAAGTAAAAGGTTGTTTCCCATTCGAGTAATGAAGCTAAATATCGTGCCATGGCATATGCATGTTGTGATTTGCAATGGGTCCAATCCATTCTATCTTAATTCAAAATTCATGTCCAACAGCCAGCTCCATTATACGGCAATAATCATGCTATTATTCATATCGCCAATGATCTTCCATGAGCATACCAAACATATTGAAGTTGAGTGTCACTTTGTACGTGATCTAGTCAAAGCAAACAAGATAGTCACTCCATACGTGAAGACTGGAGAACAGATGGCGGATATCCTCACCAAACCTCTTCCTCCTGGTCTATTCCTGTCAAGAATAACAAACTGAGATTATACGATGTATACTCTCCAGCTTGAGGGGAGTGTTGAGATAATTAGCAATTAGTTTATGAGTTGGCCCGTTGAAAGCATAGATCCATGTAACCCCAGTCCCCCTCTCCTATGTCATGGAGAGGGTCCTCTCTTACGAAAAGAATGATAAAACGTTAAACCCTTTTCCCAATGTTAACAAAGATATAATTAAAAGAATATTTACAAGGAAATATCATATATTTAGGTGTATCTCTGTTATTAAATCCTAATAAATTCTGGTAACTCAGCTCAAGGTTTCATTTATTTTTAAATGCATGATAGATGCAATTTGGATATAACAGGAATTCATGTAAATATAAAAACGCAAATGAATTAGAACATTTATATTATGACAGCATGAAATATAAACAATCGCCTCATCATACATATCAGACAAGTAGTTAGTAAAGCACATATTAGACAGAGATGTACAAAGAAAGCCAAAAGATAGTGCTTGTGCCAATAATAAAAAGGTTTGTTCATGCCTTGCCAAGTTTAGCCAGAGCTGGTGGCAGCGAAGCCCATGAAATGCTTCCGTCTGTCCATTTTCTGTTACCCGGAGCAATCTTAACCAGGTTAGAGAAGACTCCATTTGAAGTGTTTTCAAAGGCCTTCTTTCCTATAAGTGACCGTGATTTGTTCAGCTTATCTGAATCGTCCAAGCAGCCATTTACATTGCTTTTCTTTGCTAGACTCTGACTTTTACTATCTTCTTTAGCTGAGGGTTTTTCACTTGTTGAATTTCTTTTGGGAACCTGACGTTCATAAGAAGCAACATTATGAAGTGAAAAGAAATAATGAGGCACATTAGAGGAGGGATGTAGAAATATACCACTATAACTAGGATCAAAAGATAAAAGATATGTAATAGATGCTTACTTTTATGAATGTTCCAGTTCATAAAAGGCTGGCCAGAATTTAAAGGGGCCAACGGAAAGTTTAGAAGCACAAATCATTCTATTCCAGTTCAAAATTAGGCTATATTCCTCAATGAAGTTACTTTCTTCTATCATTATCATCATCGTCATCTAAACCTCAATCCAAGTCATGTTGGGCTGGCTACACAGATGCTTCTCTTCCATGGAACTGTGTTGGGGTCATCTTCTCACTGAGATGTAATAAATCCACATCTCTCCATATTGACTCTTTCCAACTTCCTCCAGAAAAAGAAAAGTGAATCGTTGGTATCCGCTCCATAAATGAGTAAAAACACCCACATTGGCTTTTCTTTTTATAAACCTGCATTATCAATCAGCTTCACTAATACCAGTGACCATTTGGGCTGACCATAGAACCATTGACATAAAGGATTCTATGGACCCAGTTAATCGCCAACACTTCCTTATACCTAATTTTGATCTCTGCCGTCATGAGATGTGAATATCAACCATCAGTCAACCTCCAGCCATCAAGGTATATCCTATCTGTACAAGCAACAGAATAGGCCCTCCAGAAAACGAGAATAGTGGGAAATTCCCTAGTGTGTTTTTTGTTTATTGATGAGCAGACCCCTCTCCTATATATAGAAGGGGGAGCATCACAAACTAAGCAAAACCCTAATTGGCCAAACACAAATGGGACCGTTTTACATATGGACCCATTAATTCAATGCTAATACACTAACAGGCCCTACCAACCAAACCGGCATATAACTAGCAGTATCAAGTGCTGTCTAACATGAAGGATTTTGCTTGGCCACTGAGATGCAGAATGGGAGATAAGCAAGGTGGAGGCTTTCTAGATGCGCCCACATCCTAGCTTCATCTGTTCATTATCTTACCTGTCTTCTACTTCAATGCTCTGCCTGCTCCTCATCCTTGCTTCTTCTCACACTAATAAATTGTCTCTGTTCTCCGCTACAACTGCTACATCCTTTCTATTTCCTGGCCAATCCTTTCTCTGTCCTAGCCAATCCTTTCTTGCTCCTCCCTCTTTCTTCTTTATTCAGATCTATGCCGCCCATCTTTCTTTAACACACGGCTTATTCCTGTTGCACTGATGCTCCCTCACTCAGACTCCTAATTTAGTCCACTCATTGCCTGTATATTGTGTCACTACCTGAACTAGTTTTTTCATTCAAACTCAGGCCTTACACCGGAATAACTCAAATACGTCTGCGTAAATTCATAACATTTAAAAATAAGAAATGTACCTTGAAAAAGAAAAAGGTACAAGAAACTTAATAAAAAGGTACGAGAAACTTAGTTTTCCAGAAAACATAGAAAAACTGGCTTCTAAATGTATGATATAAGGATCAAGAGATATTACCCAATACACAACATGAATGCTCCTGTCCGAAATTTCCTATGCATATTTCTACCTTGTTATAGTTTAGTTTCTTAAGCACATTTCTCATTATCATATTTCAAGTATTACTATCAAACCATTAAGATAATATTATGATATCACATTTTCAATGATTACCATCAAATCGTGGAGATGTTTATAATGATTTTACATGTTGAATTATTGATACCAAATTAATAAGATGTTAATAGTGACACAATCCAAACAAGTTAGATAAACAACCAGGCTAGACAGTGGTTCAACAGTGAACATGGATGTTGAGACTTAAATGCGGTCAGATTTGAAAACATTGGCTGCAACTTGCAACAGACTACCTATGTAAACATCATTTTAAATGGTTAAGCACAGTATTGTGGAAATAAATTGTACGCAAATTAAAGCCTTTGTGGTTGAGGAAAGATCACATATGTTATAACCTATTAGCCATGTCTAAAGAAAGAAAGAGACAGGCAGGGATACGAACTGAGAGAACACTTCTAAATAATGACGACATATGAATCTATCATATAAAAATCTCATGTCACAAAAATATTGAGTTGGGTCATCAGCAAACATTGATTTGACCATAAGATTTGCCTTATACAAAACAAACTCTAATATAAGAGTGTACAACTTGGTAATGGTACTTCTGAGCTCAGATAGGATACAAGTCGACAAATTTTCTTGAAAGAAAAACAGCAAGCAAAAAAAAAAAAACTCGATCAGCAGTATCTCACAAGATAACTGTAGCATCCAACAGAAAAAGTAGTGGCCGAAAGCTGATAGCCAATTAAACCTGACATGAATGCTAATTTTGGAGCCAAAAAAAACTAAAAAATATTGCATTCCCCGAAACAAAATTGCAAAGAAAAATGAAACAGCATGCAAAAGTATAAAATAGCATGTGAAATAAATTTCAAAAGAAGGCAAGAAACATATATAGGGAACTTACAGAAATGTTTCGACTATCAGGGTTTACTTCAGGCTTTTTTACTTTTGATTTTGAAATTTCTCTTCCTTTTGTGTCTGAATTTCCTTCCCAGCTTTTCCTTAAAGCCTTGGGGCTTGGATCAATCCCTAAGACACTTCCCAAAGAAATGCCATTAGTCGATTTCCTGGCTGCCGCACTTCCTTTAAAAACAGAAGCAGCCTTCTCTAACAATCCCAACTTCGATGTCACAGGTTTGTCAGGTGCCTTGATTTTGGCCTGTTGCTTGACTCTAGCCGAAAATTTTTCAAATGATGCCGGCAATGAGTAAACACTAGTAGGAGATGAAGGGACGGATCTTGAGTTGGATTTGGATTTAAGTCCACCTATATCTTTCTTCTGAACAGAAATACTCAGGGCTTGTTTTGATAGAGATGAATTGGATCTGCCTAATGGGGCCTTCTTGAGAGAATCAGCATTGGTGCCTTCGCTAGATTTTCCTGTTTTAATTCTGCTTTTCTCTATATGGCCATTAACTAAACTGACTTTCGATCCATTTGAAGAGGAAGACTTGTTGCCATTCAAAAAGCCTAGTGAATGAGTGGCCACAATATCCTCTGGTGTGCCAACACATGGATGCCTACCAGGTATTGGTCTCACACCTCGGAGAAGAGGTACGGGAGAAGCAGCCTCAAGCCGTTCAACGTGAATGAACTGTCCCAGTTGAAGCTTATCACTCAAGATGAGATCATCATGCTCATCCGGCAGAGACACATAGGTTGCATGGGAGGAGTCAGAAACCTTAAGATAGAATCCCTGGCTTGCAAAAAGGTCACTACCAGCAAGAGCTGGAACAATACTGACAACCTGAAGGAGCGAAGACCTGTGTTCGCCGGCAACCTTGATATCAGTATTCATGTGCTGGAGAAGCTTGAGAAGAACACCAGGAACCAAAGTAGCCATTTTGATCGGCTTGTCCTGCAGAATACACAAGTATAAAACAAATGTAATTAGAGAAACTTCAGCAACAAGGCATGATAATTAATCAAATGTAATTAGAGAAACTTCAGCAACAAGGCATGATAATTATTAGGACATTTTCGTTAAGAGGGCATGCCAGTTTGGATCCAGTATTGACTGGTAGCCATGCTTCATTAACGAAAGTTAATTATAATTAGGACATTTTCGTTAAGAGGGCATGCCAGTTTGGATCCACTATTGACTGGTAGCCATGTTTCATTGACGAAAGTTATTTATCTGCAAAAAGGTGTTTCAGCTTGCTTCATAAAAGTCAAAACATGTTCTGTAGCAAAAATCAAGGTCAAGTAATAATATAATGGGTTTCAATAAATGGATCCATACTACTAAACAACAAATTGAACCAAACCAAAACGACCTTCAGTTTGGAAAGGTAGAGTGGCTTAATTTGGTACGATAATTTTTCAAACCATCCACAATTGTATATCAGGTTTTGGAAGACATTTTCACTTAACCAAACCAAATCTAGTGTAGCCATAAAATAATGATGTAATGTGTACTTTACTGCTTTATGTGTGTGTATACAATAGCATATGTCCTTTCTAAAGTCATGGGAACATATGTATCTGATATGAAAGATTGTAACTGCTTTAAGATCTGCTACTGGTGAGTGGAATGAATGAATAGTATAAGTATTTTCCTAAAAATAGCATAACTTCGTCCGAAGTTATGCATGTATACAGTCACAAAATTCTACAAAATTTTGAATCATTCACAGACATTTCACATACTTTTCATGTGATGAATGATACCAAATTTCGTAAGATATCAGTACTATTTCCAAATTCCGCACAGATCATCATTTATGAAATAAGAACGTGGATTTGGCATTTGGGAATAGAGATTCAATAAGAAAATCTTGTGCGCTCATATAATTATAGCAATGTATTTATCATGTGTATTTATGTACACATCTATAATATTGTATGTACATATACACATTTTATTCTCAAAATTTTATCCAATTTTTACCCGAATATAATGACCGAACTTTTACTGAATCTTTGTCAATTAAATTTTCCGCATAATTCCCGAATGCCGAATTTTTAGCCTCACACTATGCATATATATATCCCTAACCTTATATTTGCTTCTCTGCTAAATAACTAAACTAACCTTCAATTTAAGCACCAATATCATAATCGAGAGATTGCACTCCCACATTGAACCTCATCAGCTACTTTCTATTCTAGTATTTTCCCTATGTAAGAATAGCCATTGCCACATATATTCATTTCTCAGCTGTTCACTATTTCTAATTTGACTTAATGCCTAAATTCTTTCAAAAGAGAAACGTTAATGGCCTTGGTTATAAATATAAATATAATCCAACTGAGCTAACCACAGTCATAGTTCAGCTCAACTCAGTTTCAGACTACTTAGCAGCTTGTATTGGTTTCAATATTTTTCAAACTGACAGACTCATGTCAATTCGTGGAGGAAGGTTCAATCAAGTTATGACCACCCCAAAAGTACTGTCCCGCTTGTTAAAAGTGGTAAACTCAAGCAAGTACTTTTTAATTTTGATGGGTTTAATGGCCTACTAGTAAGCTTTCAACATCAATAATAAATTAAACTATGTAAGGGTCAAACCTCATGTTTGCACCCACCTCTATCCTCCTAGGTAATCTAGCAGCCTATTTTTTAATTTTATTGGGTTTAATGGCCTACTAGTAAGCTTTCAACATCAATAATAAATTAAACTACGCAAGGGTCAAACCTTATGTTTGCACCCACCTGTATCCTCCTAGGTAATCTAGCAGCCTATTTCCACATACCTAACACTGATTGCAGCTCCAACAAAGGATTGCTACGCTACGCGACTCCTGCAGCATTATCCTAAGGGACACTAACACCTGAATCTTCAGGAGGCAATTGCTAGTTCTTTGGTTCTTTCCTTCACCGCTAGCAGCCTCATATTTTCCTTTCAGTAGGAAGTAGGAACTGAATACAAGAACTTTAATGGCTGAGTTAAGATTGTACCCCTCCCTCCGCCCTCGGTCCTCTTCTTGTGAGGCTTTAACGACATTAAAATTGCCCCTAGCATTTACACCCTTCATAAAAATCTTTTCCTCATGAGACACATGTCTGCTACTCGGCTAATTCGTTCTGACAGCAAAGGTAGTTGATGAGTCAGTATCACATTTGTTCTTTGTTTCTGATGTGATGTCTATATATTATTAGGTATGAGACATTCAACATACTTTGGACAAGTCAAAACTGAACAAACTTAATGTATTTTAATCACCGTATACCCAATAACTTAAATTTACGGCTGTTTAATTTGAAAATGCAAACAATTACCTCGTGAGTAACAAAAAACCTTAAACCAAGTTTGAATCGGTCAATGTACATTTAGCTCAAGTGTCAAAGGACTACAAAAATGGCATTTTCTTCCCAAAATGTCCTTTTATTAGTTTATAGATGCATAACCTAAAAGTATAAGAACGGGCTCAAGATTGGTTAATAAGGTATTCATACACTATAAGCTAATCAGATTTTCAAATAAGTGTTCATCAAGCGATCGGACATCGGGGTATGAAGGCATGAGTGCAATGGCTTGAAATTGTGTCTTTTGAATATGTCTAGCCCTAGAATGCTCTGTGTTGTTTCATGATTCTTCAGCAAAATTTTCCCAGCAGGTGTTCTAACATGTATCTGCTTTTCATTCATTTATAGGGATGCCAAGGATGACAAACTTAAACCCAACATGGTCATAGTACTTACTGATCAATTACTCAGTAGAACTAAGTGCTCAAAAGCACAATCCCGTGATGCATTTCATTAGTGGGCAGTAGCTAGAGAAGCTGAATTACACTGATAAGACATAACAAGCATGCCAACAATAGCTACCTCAAATGATTCATTTTCCATACACCTTTTCAACAGTAGTGCACGGGTCATGAATTTGGTTGCCGCATGCAGACTTGTGAATCTAGTTTCCCATATTCAAAACTTCTTTCGCATTTGGAACTTTCTTCTTTATTTTTATATGGGATTTGCAATCCATTGACCATGTTTTAACCCAGCTCTGTATGTGTTTATAAGCATGGTACTAAATGTCGTCGACACAGGGCAAAATTTCGCCAATTTTGTCGATGTCAACAGCTGGCGATGTCGAATGCATGTAAACATCCTCATTCCACAATATCCTTGACATTTCGTCTAAGTTATAGACATTTTCCCATATGTTGACGAAGTTGACCCAGGTCCATTCAAAAATTCCACAATGTCCTTGACATTTATCAAAGTTGGCGAAGTTGGCGACATTCTTCTGGTCTTTTGTGGAGTTTGTTGTGTGGGGAAAAAAGTGTTGGAGCTCGAGGTAAGATGACTTTGATGTTATTTTTTATTATTCTAAGCTAATAGTAATAGACCAACCCCCTCTCTGCTAGATCTACCATAGATTTACACTATTTTTATGTAGTTTTTTTATAGTCACAAACTTCTATATGGAAGAACTCTGTAGTTCGGAGACGACTGTATGTAATTGTGTATTTTTCTTCATATGTAAACCTATATGGATGGCTATATCTAAACATATATTGTGTTTTTAGCTATATTTGAAGTTGTGCATCGAAGTGCGGTAGTAAAAATCCTCGACATTTCCACAAACTTCCATGTCCACACTTGTCGAAGTCGGTTCGAAGTTGAAGTCATGTTTCATGTTTATAAGAAGATATGTCAGCCTAAGCCTTTCTGATCAGAGTAGTGAGAGGAGATCCTCTATCTAGTTATCAAACAGTATGTAACTCCTCAAAAGTCACAATAATGTTTTTCCTTGTGTATTTGGATACTCTTGCCATAATTTGGTTTTTGTCCAATCAATCCAATAATAAAACGTATATTGTTAAAGCTTTATGATGTGATCATTCGCAAGTCATATGATAGGCAAAGGTCAGTTCAGGATTTAGACCAATCTACAAAAATCTACAATGGAAACTCTCCTCAAAACAACATTAAGATCTCCTTGATCCCCTTGAAAAAAGTGTGCTACGTTTCTTTTGGTTCTATATTTTTAGACATGGACTAAGTGGCTCAAACGATTATCTTGATGCTAGACCACTTGAGGTAGGACACATTCAAGATATATGGTGGCAATTTCTTAAGACGCTCGTTATTTGCCAAACCGAATTCTTTGCATGTGCTCAGTGGGGTCTATATTCATATATGTACAAAACTGCTCAATTGATAATCTTAAGGCTAGACTAGTGACGAAAGGACACGTTCAAGACATTTTCTGGTTAGTGCCCTAAGGTGACTTGTTTGCCAGACATAGTTAGGCATAAACCTCCGAGACATGTTGTTTAAGAAGAGTATCAGAATAATGCCGACTATAGAAAGAAATTACAGGTCTCAACTAATCTCGCCATGCAGGGCAGGGCAAGGTCATTCTTCAGTTGGTCACTTTACAACAAGATCGTCTCTTTCTTCTATCTAACTATAGGAGTTGCCTTTGCTGATAAACATAATTTTCACGACCAATATTTTTTAAGCCTTGTATTGCTCTATACTAAAAGGGTGATGGGAACTCAGCAGGCTTACTTCCACCGGTAGAAAATCTCGATTGGCAACGGCCAATACTTCCTTAAGATTACAGTTTTGCAGTCCCAAGGCAGTGTCATAATCCTTACAGAAAAAATGCATTTCATTCGATTTATTAATTGAAACTAGTATGGGCGCAACCAGTAAAGTGACAATAACTACCCTACAAGAATTTTAGAGAGCGATTCTGATTTATGATAACTGTTCTAATGAGAGTAAAATATATGATTGTTTTGGGGACAAGGCAAGGAACCGTTGAAAACAAAGACCACCACCAAATATTGTTATTCGAGAGTGATTGACTCAGCCAATAATAGAGTAAAAGGAAGATATATGTTTAAAGGAGGAAATTCCGAGCAGCAATGGTGGCTTTGGACACAGACATAGAAGAACTTATTCGGGGAAATTCCAAGCGGTGGTAGTTTTGGACAGAGACGTGGAAGAAGTCATACGCAGCGCTAGTGAATAGCCAACCACAAGGATATTTTTGTAAAGGCAATTAGCGTGATCCGTTTTCTATCTGCCCATCAAAGTTTCATGAAAAACGGAAGTTCCACGGGGCAATACTGAACACAAACACCCCAAAAAAACAGAAATTTAGATCCTACGACGCACTTGATAATAAGCAAAGCCCTCGTCTACACAAAGCCGGCAGAAACTCACGAAATCTGAGCTACAGTGATGTTTACGTAATCCAGCCAGATCGTATAACACCCAAACGAGTGTCTAGAGGTATGAGATCCCACTAGTAATCGAAGTTCTACCTCGACCAACACCATAGAAGATAATAACGATAGAGGGACAAAATGGCACCTTTTTTGGGTGAAGTGGATAAAAGATCACAGAAAGCCGGCGCTTTGATCCGAGCCCGAATGAGGAAACCGTCTGCAGAGAGCTGCCCTCGCATCAAAGCCGGAGAAGACAACACGCCTTGTCCGCAGGCGGCAGCTCCTCCCTTTCCCTGTTTCGCCCTCCACTCCCCCGACACCGACCAGTTGCAGGTGAGCAACAAAGAAGCAAAAGAGAAAGACTAATCAACGAGACGGGAGTAAAGAAGAATGCAGAGTCCTTTTCCCCCTTTCTCGTTCTCTTTTAGTCCGTCTCCTTCCAAATCTGCCGCTTGTCCCGTTTCCGTTTACGCTTGCCGTGATCTCCGAGGCCGCATCAGCCAGGCAGAGACTGTGGAGACCACTCCGGTGCAGCCAGTAGCGGTTAGCAGTGCGGCACCACGGATGATTGCTGGCCTTGTGGGTCGAAAGAAACTACGCGCCAGACACACGCAAAGGGGTTCCCGCCCTCCGCACCTTCCCGCCTCGACAAGCGCCCAACGAGACGGCAACACGGTAACACTTCTCCGCTCCCCCTTCTGCTTCCGCTCGTCCAAGACCCTCGCTTCCTCCTTGCTTCCTCCGCACCTGTTTCGCTGGTCCAAACAGGGCCAGGACCAGCTCTTTACTTCTCCTCCCTCTCTTTCTCTCTCTTCTGTCTCTCTCTCCCTGTGTCTCTGTCTCAATCTCTATCTGCGGTCCTGGTGTTATCGAGTTTCTCTCTCTACTGACCCCTCGTTTGTTATGTTGAAGAGTACTATACTAGGCTTTGCCGCTTCCCAGACTCCCGACGGACTGCAGTGAAAAAAACAAAACAAAGCGGGTGGGACGAGATCATCGAACCAAGTGCGGTGTCCCAGAGGAGAGAGAGTGTGTGTGGGAAAAGAGTTAGGATGGAAGAGAGAGAAGGGTAAGGTGCGATATCAGTTATCAGCTAGCCCTCCCGTCATTGTCATTCCGTCTGCCTAAGAGGAAGGTGGAGATACTCTTTTCGCAGAGCAAGACGGGAAAGAAGATTAAGATATTCACACCTCGCATGTGCACCACAGCGTTGGAAGGCTGGAAAAAATGCGGTTTTATTGAGTTTGGTGGGGTGGCCAGGGGCGCCTGGTGGTGGGGTGGAGGGTCGTCTTCTAATTGTAGTATATGGATGAATGGAGATGGGAACTGCGTCAATACGTCAAGTATAGGATGCGCTCCAAGATTAATATGTTATTAATTGCTCACTCCATAATGCATCCAGACATTGAAGGCAGACCCAACTAATCACAGAGAGTTTGTCTTAAATGCATTAATTATGTTTTGTAGTTCTGTGAATCTGTCTTCGAATCGTGTGGCATGGTTTAATAAAGAAGTGGCAGACGAACTTTTGGCAACAAGAAGGTTAATAATCTCTTTACAAAGGTGAAATATGCAACATACATCATAAATTGTAACCAAGAGGTAGGCAAAAATATATATGATTGGGGCAGTGGTATTATTAGTCTCGCCTTCCCCATCGAAGAGAACTCCAAAACATCAATGTTGTGCAGTTGTCCGACATTTTTGTGTTCTTAACTCTAAATTGTGAACACAGAAAAACATACTCGCTGTTGTGGTTTCTATATTCATTCTTCTTCTTAATTCTTCTTGTGTCTAGAACAGCTTATATTTCATTTATAGCATCCCCTATAAGTGGTGGCACGTCCACAAACCTAACAAAAAACCACATCTCTAGAAGCATTTCATAGAAGGATGTGGATTCTATCAAGCAAACTTACTTCATTTTAGATTATGCATGAGGTTAACAAGTAGTTATTTGCGCATGCACCTCATGTTTTTTGTGCCTTGATGAGTATTTCATAGGAGGACCTCAATATGTTTAGTGGTGGGTGTCTGGCCCATGGTGGTCAGACTCCCATGCTAATAAGAATCTCTAGATTTGTTATTGTGTAAGAAGTCCACTACAACTCGTAGTTTTGTACACTTTCTAAGTACACATGCTTAGTTGTGTATGTGTTGTGTAGTTTCCATATTGGAAGTTGACATCGGAAGAACCTGTAGTATGACTTTGGGCTCACTCCTCTAGCTTCCAACATGACCATGATGCTCATGTGTCTCTAAAGAAGTTGTAAACTCACCTATTTGTCCCTTAGGTATAAACTTTCGCTCTCTTTTCTTTGCTTGTAATGTTCGGTTGTTCACAAGAATTAACATAGGGGTAAGAAAATATAAGATAGATGAATTACTGTTTTAAGCAAGTAAGTATGCCACCATACTTTGTGCAACTTCTTTGATTTTTGTATTGGGAGTTTCACCAAACTTCTTTGTTTTGTGTCAACTTATGCTTCAAATGAGGTGGTTATGAAACGGACATCATGTTTTGATATTCAAAGAAATCGACACTCCAGTTTAATCCTTTTTTATGTGTCAACTTAATTACATGAAATTGGAAAATAAAGTGATGACTTGGGTAAATCCTGATATGTGGAAAATATACTCATGTTTAGTTTTCATTGTGTTACAAATGCTTGAATTTGTAATTTATATATGATATGTGAAATTGTATGTGGTTTTGGTAAAGAAAATGTCACATTTCAATTTATTAGAATCAACAAATGGTAATATAGTTGGTCTTAATAGAGTTGTGGAATTCATAAATGTCAAAATTGATATATTGAGGCAACGTAGTTGTGTCCCAGTGATGATTTTAAGGTAGAATGAATATTCTATGGGATTGGAAGACCGGTCTCAAAATGTGATTGTGTTAGTTCAATAATTATTTTGTCATACATTACATTCATATCGTGCATGCATAGTATTGAAAATGTTAGTTTTTTGTAAAATAGTCATATTCAGATGAAAATGTGAAAGCATTGACACAAAAAATTAGTATTACCATTTTATTGATTTGATATATATCTTAAGAAAGAGAATCGACCTCTTTGCCCAACTACTTTGATTTTTCTGGATGTTAAACATGGGTGTATTCAATAAACTCCCTTCGGGCTACTAGGATAGCTTGAAGGGGAGAAAAGAAGAACTTGTAGTGATCTTGAAGAACTAAGACTCGTGAAGGCTAAACTATGTTAGCATGCCTAATAAGAGGTAGATATTGTCGATATGTATATCCTTGTCTTCTTCTTCTATTCTTCCAAACATTGGGTAATCATTGATGCGCACATAGAAATACATGTGACCTAACAATTATTACACTTGAATCACACACTTTCATAAATAGATCCACAAGCACTTAAGCTTGGGAAAATTTAGTGGCAAACTAAGATCGTTTCTACAAGGGTGGTTGGAAAACAAAGAATATATCTTTACTCTTAGTCACAAGGACTAAGGTTGTAGGGTAAAAAGGTTTAGGATGGGATGAACTAAACTAAAGGGTACACAATTAACTGAATGAAGCCAAGTTAAGACGATAAAAATTACCAACACCTAAAATTAAACTCTCAATATACTATGAACAATTACGACTTAACTACACTAGCAACCAAGATGGTTAGACACTTGAGTTGTTAGTGAGAGGTCCCAGGATCGAGCCCAGGCCACGAGATAAATAGAATGGCCAATTTTAAAAAAAAAAACTACACTAGCAACCATGAGTAAGTATATACTTGATAAATTAAACAACCAATTATCACTTTAGAAAGTCCATAAACACTAAGCAGGCAAGGCATTAGGGTTGTAATCAATTAATAAAGGTTGTGGGTGTTTGGGTATTCAAGGTTAACCTACTCATACACCTAGAGATGAACATAAACATATCCAATAAATTAAATTTTATTCAACTAATTAGCAAAATGTGAATTCTAAGTGTGAACATTTTATACTTGGTGGCAATAGTGGCATCGAGACACAGAAGATACTAATTCTTGTGTCGTCACTCATACAACCGTACAAGGCTCTCTTAACAAAGGAAAAAATAATTCATTTAACTTCGCACACAAGCTTGTGTCTCTAAGTAAATCCCTTCTCCCTCACTTGGTGGAAATGGATGGTATAAGGGGTCTGGGGGAGTGTTTTAGTCCTTATCACCTCGTATTTAACCTTTCCAATACTAATTGCCAAGTGGGAGGAATAAATATAGCCAACGGTCTATATCTTTCACCTGGATTGGAGGAAAGTCAAGTTCCTATAATGCAACTTGACCTTTTTCCTATATTTTTCCAATATATCTCTTCTATATGGTGTCAAACACACATCCAAATAATATCAAAGTAAGAGGAATGTAGATGCAAGGTGAAAATAGCATTGAGAACATAAATTAGGTGCATACATGTTCATTCCTTAAGAACATGGTATCCTATGTGAGGACCCATACCACTGATTAAACTCAAATAATCATTAGGAAAAATCCTCAAAAAAATCCCAACTTAAAACCAAATTCCATCAAAAAGGTGACTAGAAAACCCAAAACATGCATTCATAAGAATTCAACTAGTGAACAATCACAACGCAAGAAAACCCCACATGATGTCATACAAATTCTTACTATTGTCATCAACATCACTTCACAAGCTAGTCTGGTAGAAAAAGTGAAACAAAACCTCTTTATTAATCACATTGTATTAAGTTACAAGAACATCCATAACCATGAATACACAACAACAATGAGTTCCAAACCAGCTCATAACTTATAAACGTACATAAACATCAAGGAAAATAGTATACAATATGTATTAACAACTATCCACTGAACACTTAGAAAAGTGGGAGTACATGAAAACTCTAGACATAACTATGTTATCTCTTGTTAAGCCTTGATCGTCACTTTTTTCTATTGCATCATCATACCTAAAATACTGGGGGAGAACCACATGAGACTCGTAAAGAGCCCTAGAGAAAGGAATGATCTGTCAAGATATATACATGTATATACAATATCTATGATTATTTACAAAAATTATTCAATTCAATTTGCATCTACTCAGTCAATCATGCATATCCAAGCCAAGATATCTTTAGCACAAGGTAAAAGAATTTCATATTTTTGTAATAATATTTATATATATCAACCATTATAAGTATAACATAAACAACATCATTTACACTATTTTAGATGATGAGTATGAGAATCCTACAAGTATGATGATTAGCATTATTGCTTATAACATGCTCGATTGTATTATTATATAAAGATCTTTCCATAGTTAATTTGGATTGTACCGTCTAGATTACAAGCTTCTGACCATGAAGTCTCTAATCTATTATTATAAGATCTATGAATTACTTACTCCATAGGATCTCACCATGCCTCAGTCAGTGTGGATATAGCAAAGAGTAGTGGGCACAATAGTCAAACCTACTTATAGGGGCTCAAAAGGCCAGCCTACAAATCTGGTCCATCTTGGATACACAACCCATGCTATTGGGTATAAATACCTTATAATCATATCACATTATCACATTCCACTAGAGCTACAACCTAGTCCGCACTCATTCTCATAATGACAGTAAGGGGCCGTTTGGGTGTTGTAATTCAAGGCAGCATTGTATTTGGCAACAGTATTTTAACTGATGCATTTACATTACCATCGTTTGGATACTTACACGGATTTTATCAAATCCGGTAGTCTAACTACGGTAATCTCCTCATGTATATTTAACAACCTTTTCAAAAGACGTTGATATTGGCGAGCATTGGAATTACCACTCCCGCAGCCCGTTCCCCCGATACCTCCGCTTCTCTCAATTTCTCCCTTCTCCACCCGCAAGCTGGATCGTCTCCTTCTGCGATTGTCTCCTCCCTTGTTCTCTTTCCTCCGCAATGAGCCCTCCTCTCTTCCTTGCATTTCTCTAGATCTTTCTCCTCTCCACCACGGCGGTGACAGTGGCTGCCTCTTCAACCCTTCCTGTTGAGCTGCGCAATGTCCTGACTAAGGAGCAGGCCATCCTTCTCATCTGTCGCCGTTGTCGCCAATGGTGCGGTGGAAGGACGTGAAGAGGAGGCAGATGGTGCGATCAGATCAAGGCATCTTCGGCGCTAGCAGTTGCCGACCTCGAGGTCGTACTCTCCTGCGTGCCTACAGCAGCACATCGTCGTCGTTCTCTTGGCTGACGAAATCAAAGAAGACGGGATGAACCGTTACGGCGGGGTATTAGCACCGACTGAGATGCCCAGAAGTCCTGTTGTGACGTCAATCGAAGGAGATGGCGAGCAGGATGATATCCAGACTGGGCCACGTCTTCCCCGCCGATGTAGGAACTCCAGAGAGGACCAGGCGGTGGTCATAGTACTGCTCTATAGGAACATGTGTGGGTTGCTGGTGCAGGTTCAGGTGCAGGCCCACTCTGACCTCTCCTTCATCCCCATCCAAAAGTTGGTCACAGCCCTGAAGCAGCAACAACTGTAGCTTCTGAAGCCCAAACTATGTCATTAAAATGTACATACTTTATTAATGTGGCAGTTCAACTCCCACTTTTATTGACTGCTGCAGTATTTTAAATTGAGTCACCCAAACGGCTCCTAAGATGTCAAACAAAACAAGTGTTGATCACCCTTGTATACTCAATTATATACAACTCCAAGCACCTTCTCACAAATGTAAGGCCCTTGAACTTGCTTAATGAGTTCAATAAGATTAGTTACCATAATTGAATGCTTATAACCCTAATATAACCTTTTTATATATTTTGAAATCATAATACAAGCTTAAGTTTCAAATTTGGTCCAATTTGGACACTATTTGAGTAAGTTATGCAATTTTCTGTACATTTTGGACTTTTCTATAATTTACCCAATTGAGGGGTTTTCTTTGCAATTTGTCACATACATTATGTTCCTTAGATGTTATATTATCATTCTTGAGATTTTTGAGCCATGGGGTTCCTAGTTGAGCCATGGTTTGAAGGTGTTTTCATCAAGGGTATTTTAGGATTTTCCCCTTCATGGATGAGCTACCTTTAGTAGCTATCAACTAAGGAATTATGTGATTGGCCAGGAATTTCGACAAAGTAAAGCTAAGAATGTTAATAGAGACGTTCGGGGAGCTTCCTGTGTGTGTGCTTGTATATTCTTAATCAATTAAGGCCATGGACACTTGGATAGATACTAGAATTTCAACTTTTTCTTTTTTTTACTTTATCTTAAAGTTCATATACTTATCCCCAAGCACCAAAATGAGACATTTCCTCTCAACCACTTCCCTCCTTCTCCCAGCTTCCTTCTCCCTTTGTTCATCTACAAAATTTTCTCCCCAAGGAAGAAGAAAGTGGGGATCTTCTTGGAAAACAATTCTAGGGTTACAATTGATTCCCTTTTTGGGTCTATAAAGCTTCTTCGTAGTGATATTGACCTAAAAGTGTAAGTTTTACCTTACTTACTCCGTTTATTTATTTTATCTTCTTCCTCCTACATCTCTCTAGGTCGGAACCATACTTTTCCATGGTGAAAGTGGCCCTAGAACTCAAAAATCCTTCCTTCTTGTTTCTTTTCCTAGGGTTTTGCTTCTTTGTGGAGAGAATTGCATATGTGGCCAAGTTCAGATCTGAATCCAAGGTTTCCTTGCCCTATTTGATCGATATTCTTGCTGTTTGGGATCTGACCTACTCTATAGAGGCTATTTATATAACATTCTTTACTTATATTGCTTACTAGAAGCTTGTTAGTTCATGTTTATGCTTGAATGTGATGATCTAGGCATAGAGAAACCATGCTTGTTTAGAATTACGAATTTTGTGGTGTTTCCTATTTTGTTCCAGTTCTATATGAACTTGTAAACATGTGTAAAACCTTTATAATGTGTAACATTATCTGGTACATGTTAATAGCAACAACCTATGGTGCTATGTACAAAACAATTGTTGGTTCAAATTAGGGTTTTCAAACTATTTCCTTCTCTATCACACAATCGATGGTCATACCATTCAACAACCAATGGTGTTGCTATCTTGGCAACTGATGTTCGTGATCAAGGGTGTCAAATGTATGGTGAAAACCTATGGTCACCATCTTAGGTCATGTTTTGACTCAATTAGACATTTAATTATCATCCACTAAGTATTCTAATGATGTTATAATCGATCATGATATTGACTTAATATTTGATGGTGTTAACTGAATGTATTACTGATCTAGCAACCAATGGTGACCTAATGATCACAATTAATGGTGGATCAGATCATCACCATATATGATGAATTAGGAATGTAATTGTAGATTTGACTAAACCTTGAACCAGTGGTTGCTTGGTTCAATTGATCTAATGGTTAGACATATACTTCAATTGATAACCTTGAACAATGAACCTGATCCAATGAATAATATTGGATGCTTTAACATCCAATGGATTATAATAAATCATATGGTATTATATGTGGGTCCTAGTTAAGATAATTCAATGGTTCAATACCATTAATTGGTAGTCTTACCTTTGCCATTATATAGTTATATTTGATAAATCACTATAATAAGTGAATGTGTAACTCCCATATGATCTAGCTTGTTATACCTAACCTTAGTGTAATTATATGATGTTGATTGGTTATAATCAGACCTCTTGAATGATTAATGTGATAATGAATTACACTCTTCTTGTGTTGAAACCACAATGTAGTACTATTTGAATATCATAGTGCCTTGCCATGTTAATATTTATGGAAACATATGTGCTAATGATCTTTTGATCCTTGTTTAAGGCATGGCATGATGATGATAACCTTACTATGAATAATGTGATGGTCTTAATGACCTTTGTGCATGTTTGAAGCCATGATTGAGGTGAAATCCTCTTTATGTTCCAATAAGGGTTAAAACCCTAGAACTTGTGATAAGATATTGGTATCTTGTAATAGTATGATGCTAAGTGTGGTCCATTAATTTGCAATGAATGATAGGATGTGGTAATGTGATTAAGATTTATATCTCAAATTTTTTATATCCTTTGAAGTAATTATACATATACTCTTGTTAAAAAAAACAATTAGGGTTTGAATGTCCACTTGTATGATAAAGCCTTAATGCATTCAATTGGCAGTAATTAATCAAGTGTAGCCTTAATCATGTAGAGCCCTGTGTCGTAGAGCCATCTTCAGTGTTAGAACTTACTAGATGGTGAAACGAGTATTCCTAAGGGAAACTCGGAGTGCATACTGTTGAGTATGTGGGGGTGGCAAGTTGAGGATATATCCTTGTCATCCACGATTGCAGGTTATGAGGATGGCTATGGTCATGCCTCAGACATTTGATGTGATTGAGGACAGATATGCTTATACCTCAGATTAGAGGGTTTTTTATATCTTGTTTTCTAGTGTCGTAACTTGTACCAAGTACGGACTAGTTGTTATCAATTGACTATATGTCAATGTTGGCAGTTTGACTGGTATGTCACTACAGTTTACTCGTACTGATTGAGGGGAAGAGATCTTAGGATACCGACACTCCTATATCTTATACGGAACTGAATAGCACTTCGCAGTGGTCAGTTGGACTTTGAGTAGTACGACTCAAACTCCCCAGGGCATAATAATAAAAGAAGTGATACCAATCATGTAGTATAATTGCTAGGGTATAATATGTATCACATTGGTTGATTAACCCTTGTCTTGTCTTTACACTGCATAGTTCTTACATGATGCAAACTTATGAAAATTGTACAATTCTACTTGATGTTACAAATTATTTGCTTAACTGCTTAGTATGCTTAAACTATTCACTCTATTCATATTGTTTATTCAATACCCTAACTGCTCAATGTATTTACTGTTAATTAATATTTTATAATCAATATATGTTGGAGAGAGTTATATCTCTCACTAGGACTGGGTCTCACCCGTGGGTCACCACATTTTTTTAGGTGGTCGTGGGCAACGTGGTCGAGGTTGCGCTGTGGAAGAGAACCAACCTAGTGATCAATAGATTCAGAAGGTTTATTAGTTGTAGATGTTAGTAGTAGAGTCCTAGTGTCATCCCTATAATCTCAGGTCCTGGTATGGGATGTGTTTTCTAGATTATATACTTGTATCGACATGAGATTTTGGTAGTATGCCAATGTTTGTAAATATATGACATGTACATGTGAAATATCTTTTGTATGCAGGATGTGACTGAGGTCTTTGGACCCATATGTAAATACTTGTTACAGTATATGAGAATGGAATGATGGACCTTTTGTAAATGTTCTAGAGTTTATTTTCGTTGTTGGAATTGGTTTTAATTATTTTGCATTTTTTACTATGTGATTAATTAGTAGTTGATCGTGTTTTGTGTATTGAGTAATCTCATTTAGCGTGATGAGGTGTCAAAGTTAAGTTGGTATCAGATCTCTAGGTTTACTGAGTCTACAGGGACATAGGACTTAGGTTTGAGTCTGTTCTTATGTATCCAACATATCTGATCATAGTTTATACTTATGCAGATATGTCTGGAGGACATGAAGAACATGTTGAGAGTAGCTATGTAGCACCAGGAGGAGGTGCAGGGAGGCAGACACACGATGAGAGAGTGCCAGAATAAGGGCCAGAGTAGCCCACAATGCCTCATCTAGACCCGACATTGATGGCCAATCCTGAGTTTCAGCATATGTCTAGACAGATGATGGCCACAATTACACATATCTCTTATAGAGCGCCACCACCTCAAGCTAGGGCAACCGCCTCCAATGTAGAGTCCCAAGGTGTCGAGAAGACATTTGAACATCTTAGACGTGTTGGGGCAATTGAATATGCAGGTACTTCTAATCCAGCATACGCTGACATGTGGTTGACTAAGCTGGAAAAGGCGTTCAAAATCCTAAACATCGCTGAAGAAGACAAAGTTAAGCATGCAATATACTCGTTGAAGGATAGTGCTGGCCACTGGTGGGCCATAAAAGAGGAAAAAAGGCCAGGAGTTATGATAGGATGGGAGGAGTTTCGATTGGAATTTGTTAGCCGATATTTTCCAGAGAACTACCTAGATGAGAAAATCTCTCAGTTCGAGAAGATTCATCAGGGAACTATGACTATCAATGAGTATGAATCAAAGTTTATGGAACTTCTGAGGTTCTGCCCATACATGACAACAACGGACAAGGAAAGGATTCATATATTTGAGAAGGGTCTGAGTATGGAGTTGACTACTACAACATCAACCTTAGAGAACAGGGAAAGGTTTTCCACCTTTGTGGAATCTATCAGGAGGATTGAGAGGTCTGCCATAGAGAAGTGTGAAGCTAATGCTAAGAAGCGACCTATGTAGTTTCAAGGGCAATCATCTGGAAGATTTAAGAAGCCAAGGTTTTTCCCACCACCGTTGCAACCAAGGTCAACCTTCAGTGAACCAAGATCACATGCACCATCACAGTGGACCCCGAGTCGGGGTAGAGGTCACAGTTTTCCATCAATGGGAGCCCACAATATCTCATCGGTTTCAGTGACAGGGCCATTTAGGCCATATCAGGACACCAGAACATGTTACAAGTGTGGGCAAATGGGGCATACCAGACCTTATTGCCCTATGAAAGATGAGGAGGTGATTCAGTAGACAAGGCAAAGTCAACAAGGTCCACGACAATGACAATTTAGTAGTGGCAGTGGAAGAGGATGTGGTCAGGCATCCCAGGCAGGATCCTCTGGACAAGTAAGCAGAGGATGTGGACGGCAGCAGGTGACAACAAGGTTCTATGCCATGACCCAGCCAAAAGTAGTGGTCGATCCAGGAGTCGTGATAGGTTAGATGGAGTTATTTCATTCTTATATGTCTGCTTCTTGTTTCATATCTGTGTTAGTAGACCCAGGTGCGACACACTCTTTTATCACCAAAGAGGTGATATTAGTTGTTATCTACCTGTTAGTCTTAGATCTGATAGCTTGCAGATAGAGGCTCCTTTAGTTGATTCCACTGAGTTGCGAGAAGTGTGTCCTTCTTGTGTTCTTTCTTTTTCTGGACACAACATTCAAGTGGATATTTTGCCACTTGACATGCATGGTTTTGATGTAATCCTTGGAATGGATACCTTGTAAAAATATAAGGTAGTCTTGGACTGTAGTACTAAGGTGGTGACGTTCCATGTTGGAGATGTATAGTGGATTTTCCAGGGTGATAGGAAGATTCTTCCTACATGTTTGATATCAGCTATGACAGTTGAGCGGTTGATGAGGCAAGGATGTGAGGCTTTCTTAGCTCATGTTGTGAACACCAAGGCAGGAGGCCCTAGTATCCAGGAGGTACCAGTGGTGCGAGAATTTGATGATGTCTTTCCTGAGGAATTTCCTAGCATTCCCCCTCCTAGAGAGATTGACTTTGAGATCAATTTTGTTCCTTGAACACAACCCATAGCACAGTCAGCATACAGAATGACACTAGAAGAGATGCATGAGTTAAAGAAATAGTTACAAGAACTATTAGAGAAGGGTTTTATCAGGCTGAGCACTTCCCCTTGGGGTGCTCCCGTGTTGTTTGTTAAAAAGAAGGATGGTTCAATGAGGTTGTGTATAGACTATAGACAGTTGAACAAGGTGACAATAAAGAATAAGTATCCTTTACCGAGGATTGATGATCTTTTTGATCAGTTGAGAGGTGCCACCGTGTTTTCAAAGATAGACATGAGGTTAGGTTACCATCAGTTGAGAATTAAGGCTAATTACATACCCAAGTCAGCTTTTAGGACTAGGTATGGTCATTATGAGTTTGTGGTTATGTCGTTTGGGCAAACCAATGCACCTACATCTTTTATGGATCTAATGAATAGGGTGTTTAGACCTTATTTTCATTAGTGTGTTGTCATGTTCATAGATGATATCCTGATATACTCCAAGGATAATCAACAACATGAGCAACACCTTCGCCAGACATTGACTTTGTTGAGGCAACACCAACTATATGCTAAGTTCAGCAAGTGTGAATTCTGGTTATCTGAAGTGTCTTTTCTGGGCCATGTTATATCTGCAAAAGGCATTTGTGTTGATCCCAAGAAAGTAGAATTTTTACTAGAATGGGAACAACCAAAGACACCGACAGAGATTCGTAGTTTCCTAGGTCTGGCAGGTTACTACAGGAGGTTCATCAAAGACTTTAGTTCTATAGCGTTACCCCTAACTAGGTTAACCAGGAAGGATGTTCCTTTTTCTTAGAATGACAAGTGTCAACGTACTTTCTAGCTTTTGAAAGAAAAGTTGACTAGTGCACCGATGTTAGTACTGCCAGAGCAAGGAAAAGGCTATATTGTCTTTTGTGATGTTTCAAAGAATGGGTTGAGATGCGTGTTCATGCAGGATAAAAATGTGATTTCTTTTGCTTCTCGACATCTTAAGAAACATGAGGAGAATTACACAACACATGATATGGAGCTTGTAGCGGTGGTCTATGCCTTAAAGATCTAGAGACACTATCTTTATGGAGAAAAGTGTTAGATCTTCACTGACCACAAGAATCTACAGTATATTTTCTCAAAATAGGAGTTGAATACGAGGCAGAAGAGATGGATGGAGCTGATTAAGGATTATGATTGCACAATAGACTGCCATCCAGGGAAAGCTAATGTGGTAGATGATGCATTGAGTAGAAAGTCTTCTTCATCATCAACGGTAGATAATGCACAATTAAATTCCTTGATGTGCCATAAGAGAGATATGCTAGTGTCTCTTTGCCAGATGAATGTACAATTAGAAGTTTCCTTGCTGGCAGGATTGTTGTCACAGTTACAAGTGAAACATACCTTGAGACAGAAAATTCATGATGAACAACAAAATGATACTATGATACAAAATATCTAATCAGTGATTGGAAGTGAAAAGTATGATGGCTTTCATGAGGCGGATGATGGTACAGTTTGTTACCATAATAGGACAGTAATTCTTGATGTTGATGGGTTGAGGAAGATGGTACTTGAGGAGGATCACTCCTCCATGTATGCAATGCATCCTGGAAGTACCAAGATGTACCAAAATTTGAAAGACATGTATTGGTGGCCAGGTCTAAAGCATGATGTGGCAGAGTTCATTGCCAAATGTCCAGTTTGTCAGCAGGTGAAGGTTGAGCACCATAAGCCTGCAGGGACATTACAACCCTTGCCAATACCACAGTGGAAATGAGATCATATTACTATGGACATTGTGGTTGGTCTTCCTAGGACAACCAAGGGTCATGATTCCATATGGGTGATAGTAGACAGATTTACTAAGTCAGCTCATTTTCTGCCAGTTAAGACGACGTTTACAGCAGATAAATTGGCACAAATATATGTTGATGAGATAGTCCGTCTGCATGGCATTCCAGTGACTATAGTTTCTGACAGAGGTCCACAGTTTACAAGTCATTTTTGGGAGCATTTGCATTCAGCAATGGGAACACATCTGAGATTCAGCATAGCTTTTCATCCACAGACTGATGGCCAATCTGAAAGGACTATTCAAACTTTAGAGGATCTCTTGAGGGCATGTGTGCTGCAATTTCTTGGTAGTTGGGATGTACATCTAACTCTGATAGAGTTTGCGTACAACAATAGCTATCAAAGAATCATAAATATGGCTCCTTATGAGGCTCTGTATGGGAGATGATGTCGGTGTCCTCTTTGCTGGTATGCGATAGGTGAATATCAACGTTTGGGTCCTGAGCTAGTACATTAGACTACGGAAAAGATTAAAGTGATACAACAACAGTTGAAAGTAGCCCAAAATAGACAAAAATCTTATGCAAATAACTGACGCAGACCACTTGAGTTCCAAGTGGGAGATAGAGTATATCTTAAGGTTTCTCCTTAGAAAGATGTGCTGAGGTTTGGAAAGAAGGGTAAGTTGTCTCCTAGATTTATGGGACCATACCCTATCCTAGCTTGTGTTGGAAAGGTAGCATATAAGTTGGAGCTACCACCAGAGCTACATAGATTGCATAATGTATTTCACATCTCTATGTTGAGAAAATTCCATCCAAATACTGACCAGGCAATCCAACCAATAGAGGTTGAGTTAGATGAGGATATCTCCTATGTTGTGGGTCTTGTGCTGATTATGGATAGAAGGGTGAAAAAGTTGAAGAGAAAAGATATAATACTAGTGAAAGTTTTTTGGAATCATCGTGGAATAGAGGAATCCACATGGGAACTAGAGAATGAGATGCTTAGAAAATACCCATCTCTTTTTGCGTAGGATTTCGAAACCAAATCCTTGTTAGGGGTTTATAGTTGTAAGGCCCTTGAACTTGCTTAATTAGTTGAATGAGCTTAATTACCACAATTTAATGCTTAGAAACCTAATATAACATTTTGATATGTTTTTAAATCATAAGACAAGCTTAAGTTTCAAATTTGGTCCAATTTGGACACTGTTTGAGCAAGTGATGCAATTTTCTGTACATTTTGGACTTTTCTGCAATTTACCCAATTGAGGGGTTTTCTTTGCAATTATGTTCCTTAGATGTTATATTATCATTCTTGAGATTTTTTAGCCATGGGGCTCCTAGTTGAGCCATGGTTTGAAGGTGTTTTCATCAAGGGTATTTTAGGATTTTCTCCTTCATGGATGAGCTACCTTTAGTAGCTATAAATTAAGGAATTATGTGATTGGCTGGAAATTTCAACAAAGGAAAGCTAAGCAGGTTAATAGGGATGGTGGGGGAGCTTCTTGTGTGTGTGCTTGTATATTGTTAATAAATTAAGGCCATGGACACTTGGATAGATACTAGAATTTTAACCTTTTCCTTTTTTACTTTATCTTAAAGTTCATATACTTATCCCCAAGCACCAAAATGAGCCATTTCATCTCCACCACTTCCCTACTTCTCCCTCTATTCAGCTACGAATTTTTCTGCCTAAGGAAGAAGAAAGTGGGGATCTTCTTGGAAAACAATTCTAGGGTTGCAATTTATTCCCTTTTTGGGTCTATAAAGCTTCTTCGTAGTGATCTTGACCTAAAAGTGTAATTTTTAGCTTATTTACTTTGTTTATTTCTTTTATCTTCTTCCTCCTACATCTCTCCAGGTCAGAACCATACTTTTTCATGGTGAAAGTGGCCCTAGAACTCAAAAATCCTTCCTTCTTGTTTCTTTTCCTAGGGTTTTGCTTCTTTGTGGAGAGAATTGCATATGTGGCCAAGTTCAGATCTGAATCCAAGGTTTCCTTGCCCTATTTGCTTGATATTCTTGCTGTTTGGTATAACATTTTTCACTTATATTTCTTACTAGAAGCTTGTTAGTTCATGTTCATGCTTGAATGTGATGATCTAGGCATAGAGAAACCATGCTTGTTTAGAATTACGAATTTTGTGGTGTTCCCTATTTTTTTTCCAGTTCTATATGAACCTGTAAACATGTGTACGACCTTTACAAGGTATAACATGATCTGGGACAGGTTAATAGCAACAACTTATGGTGCTATGTACAAAACAATTGATGTTTCAAATTAGGGTTTTCAAACTATTTTCTTCTCTATCACACAATCGATGGTCATACCATTCAACAACCAATGGTGTTGCTATCTTGGCAACTTATGTTCGTGATCAAGGGTGTCAAATGTATGGTGACAACCTATGTTCACCATCTTAGGTCATGTTTTGACTCAATTAGACATTTAATTATCATCCACTAAGTATTCTAATGATGTTATCAATCGATCATGATATTGACTTAATATTTGATGGTGTTAACTGAATGTATTACTGATCTAGCAACCAATGGTGACCTAATGATCACAATTAATGGTGGATCAGGTCATCACCATATATGATGAATTAGGAATGTAATTGTAGATTTGACTAAACCTTGAACTAATGGTTCCTTGGTTCAATTGATCTAATGGTTAGACCTATACTTCAATTGATAACCTTGAATAATGAACCTGATCCAATGAATAATATTGGATGCTTTAACATCCAATGGGTTAGAATAAATCATATGGTATTATATGTGGGTCCTAGTTAAGATAATTCAATGGTTCAATACCATTAATTAGTAGTCTTACCTTTGTCATTATATAGTTATATTTGATAAATCACTATAATAAGTGAATGTGTAACTCCCATGTGATCTAGCTTGTTATACCTAACCTTAGTGTAATTATATGATGTTGATTGGTTATAATCAGACCTCTTGAATGATTAATGTGATAATGAATTACACTCTTCTTGTCTTGAAACCACAATGTAGTACTATTTGAATATCATAGTGCCTTGCCATGTTATAATATTTATGGACACATATGTGCTAAAGATTTTTTGAGCCTTGTTTAAGGAATGGAATGATAATGATAACCTTACTATGAATAATGTGATGGTCTTAATGACCTTTTGGCATGTTTGAAGCCATGATTGAGGTTAAATCCTCTTTATGTTCCAATAAGGATTAAAACCTTGGAACTTGTGATAAGATATTGGTATCTTGTAATAGTATGGTGATAAGTGTGGCCCATAAATTTGCAAAGAATGATAGGATGTGGTAATGTGATTAAGATTTATATCTCAAATGTTTTATATCCTTTGAAGTAATTATACATTTACTCTTATTAAAAAAATAATTAGGGTTTGAATGTCCACTTGTATGATAAAGCCTTAATGCATTCAATTGGCAGTAATTAATCGAGTGTAGCATTAATCATGTAGAACCCTGTGCCATAGAGCCATCTTCAGTGTCAGAACTTACTGGATGGTGAAACGAGTATTCCCAAGGGAAACTCGGAGCGCATACTGTTGAGTGTGTGGGGGTGGCAAGTTGAGGATATATCATTGTCATCCACAATTGCAGGTTATGAGGATGGATATGGTCATGCCTCAGACATTTGATGTGATTGAGGACAGCTGCGGTTGTACCTCGAATTAGAGGGTTTTTTATATCTTGTTTTCTAGTGTCGTAACTTGTACCAAGTATGGACTAGTTGTTATCAGTTGACTATATGTCACTGTTGGCAGTTTGACTGGTATGCCACTACAGTTTACTCGTACTGAATGAGGGGAAGAGATCTTAGGATATCGACACTCCTAGATCTTATACAGAACTGAATAGCACTTCACAGTGGTTAGTTGGACTTTGAGTGGTACGACTCAAACTCCCCATGGCATGATAATAAAAGAAGTGATACCAGCCGTGTAGTATAATTGCTAGGGTTTAATACATATCACATTGGTTGATTAACCCTTATCTTGTCTTTACACTACATATTTCTTACATGATGCTGACTTATGAAAATTGTACAATTATACTTGATGTTACAATTTATTTGCTTAACTACTTAGTATGCTTAAACTGTTCGCTCTATTCATATTGTTTATTCAATACCCTAACTGCTCAATGTATTTACTTTTAATTAATATGTTATAATCAATATATGTTGGAGAGAGAGTTATATCTCTCATTGGGACTGGGTCTCACTCGTGGGTCACCACATTTTTTTAGGTGGTCGTGGTCAACGTGGTCGAGGTCGCACTGTGGAAGAGAACCAACCTGGTGATTAATAGATTCAGAAGGTTGATTAGTTGTAGATGTTAGTAGTAGAGTCCTAGTGTCATCCATGTACTCTCAAGTCCTGGTATGTGATGTGTTTTCTAGATGATATACTTGTATCGACATGAGATTTTGGTAGTATACCAATGTTTGTAAATATATAGCATGTACATGTGAAATATCTTTTGTATGCAGGATGTGAGTGAGGTCTTTGAACCCATATGTAAATACTTGTTATAGTATATGAGAATGGAATGATGGACCTTTTGTAGATGTTCTAGAGTTTATTTTCATTGTTGGAATTGGTTTTAATTATTTCACATTTTGACTATGTGATTAATTAGTAGTTGATCGTGTTTTGTGTTTTGAGTAATATCATTTAGCATGATGAGGTGTCACAACAACTCTCACATTGTTATAAGGATACTCATTTCACTATCCCAACTTTTGAACATAGGGATAGCTCCTACAATGTCAGGCATACACTACATCATTAAGGAAATTGATAGTTTAGTCCATACTAGTTTTTTATATTCATTTCAGTGAATAATAATTTTCTTGCTCAAACTAACTCAAATAAGGATTTTTGGCTTATCATTATTATGTAAAAGCAATATCAGAAGTAGGATAAGACCAAGTAGTATGAAATAAGAACATTTAGTGGAAAGAGACATACTACAGTAAACAAACAACATTATGCATTTATTCTCATTCCATTTTATCAAACTTAGGTTGCATGCCTTATTTACCACTATGCTCACTTTGAGTTGCCCCTTGTCTTAGTATTTGGGCCACAAACCCATTTTTATGCTACAATTATTCAACATCAGCCTTAACCAAGGCATGAACATGATATATTACTCTTTCCTCCAAATATATATAATGTTCATATTAGAAATAAGGGTAGTAGGCCACTTCCTCATGTTTGGTCATTTTAATAAAGCAACATTTAAAGAAAGTCATAATTATGTAAAAAGATTTACCATCACTATTCCTTGTAACCCTTATAAAAGACTATCATTTTGCAATTATTTTAAGAAACATTCAATTCAAAGGCATTAATCAATATTAATTTCTCTTTTAGGTCCTACATGATCATCGAGTGTGACCTCATTATAATAAAAAACAAGAAAACATAATTTTAACTATACATTTCACAATTTTTTTCATCGTTATATTTCATTCATTTCCATCATGGATTAAATCATTGTTCATTGTTCCTCACCAGCATCCCAATGATAACACCTATATCATTTCCTTTACGACATGTTTGGTCTGCCAGAAAGGATTAAGATGGGATTTTCTGGATGATGGGATAAGAAGGTACAAGTGGAGGATGGGATGTTAGTTGATCCCATCCTACGTTTGGATGCAACATGGGATATGATTCATAATGGTTCCAACTAAATGATTTTGACTCATTATTGATTATATCTTAATATTGATTAATTTCAAATGCATAAAACAATAATTATACAAAACAACCCTCAAATTACATTTTAAAATACAATTATTCCCTTTAAAATACATGGATTCCAATAACAAATTATCTAGATCTAAAACTATACCATCACATCAAAAATAAAATAAAAAAAGATTAAAAAAAATATTAAGTTACAATGATCTGTGGGAGTTTACTATTAAAAAAATTAACATCCATACAAAATGAGAAAAGTAGGTATTCTAACACTTCCATATATCACACAAAATGTATCTCTTATTTAATACGTTCTTCAAAGATAATTCACGGTCTTTTTTGGGAAACTAGAAAAAAGCATGACATAGAGATTCATTTACATTCAATTGCACTATAGCATCAATATTCTCCTCCTTTGTGAGATTACTTAGTTTTCTAGTTTCATCACCAATGATTTCTTTTTCCTTCTCAAATTTTGTCATCATAGGCTCACTCATTTTCTCAACTTCGACTCTAGTGTCTTCCCTGATAAGCTTTGCTACATCAAAGAATACATTTGCAAGATTGAATTCATTTCCCCTCTTCCTTTTTCTCCCTTTATTGGTGCTCTCTTTACTTATATCAGGTCTATCTATTGGGAATAATTGATATCCATTATCACTCTCATCCAAATCTTTAACATTTAAACTGTCTCCATTTTTTTGTTGGCCATCCATATCTGCCATCATCTCCTTTGCATCATGAGTGTTGCTTCTAGTCACTCAATCCTTTCCAAAGATAATACAAAGTCTATTGAAATGTGGAAACTTCTTATTTTTTCATGAATCTACTTAGGGATGACTCTATCATTAAAAAGTAGTTAAAGTTAACAATATATATAATACAAGATAAAAATATTAAAATATGAGCTTACTTACCACTATGTAGTTATCCCAGACACTCTTCTAAGCTTCCATGCAAAGTGTATTGTTATTGATTCCAAACCCACTTGTGCTCCCATGCAACACATCATAAAGTATATTAAATTAACTCTTCAACACCTTCATCTTTGATTCAATATGTGGCTTAGCTTTTAATCCACAATTTGGTAGCATTTGTTCAAGGTCCTTTTTTAATGCATTTAAAAATCCAGGTTTGAAACCAATGTCAGCTTCATATTTTCTAGAAACAACAATTTCTACCAGTGCCTCTATAAATTTTTCCTCCTCTTCAAGTGTTCAAGTTCTCTTTTGATTCTTCTTTAGTCTCCCTCCCTCTGATCCTAGAACTTGTTCTTGTTGTGGGATAGGTGGTCTTTGGCTACCGATAACAATTTGTTGGTGAGCTTTCTCAATGTTATCCATCACTAAATCATATTAATCACACAATTATGATTTCAAACAAAAGCATATAAATGTACCCACACATAAAATGGGCCTAGTAAAAATAACAAAATTTATACATCAATCAAATACTTTCAGTAGATCAATAATAATTCTTTTATCAAAAAAGCATGTGCTGGATTAAAACTATGTGATATTCATTTCCAAAAGGTTTGATTATAACAACTTTGTCTTATAAATATGTATATATTTCAAATATATCTAAATAAAAGACTACATAATTTCAGTTCATATTGGACCATTAAAAAACATTTGTTCAGCTAAATTATCTCTCCACTTAGACCATTTGTCACTTGATTCTACTGTCTGCACATCATCATCTTGGTATCCTTCATTTGTGAATACCTTAGGGAATTCTACCTCCTTAGGGTCATTAAACATTTCTCTCCTAATAAAATTGTGTAGTAAACAATAATAAAGTATGGTTTTGTTATTGGTTTTGATTGGGTAAAAGGACAAACTTCTCAATATCACCCATCTTTGTTTTAGTAGACCAAATGCTCTTTCAATAATATTTCATGCAGAAACATGTCTCAAGTTGAAAAGTTCCTTTGTGGTGGAAGGTCATTGGCTTATTCTCCACTCATTCAGATGATACCTTTGCCCCTCTATACAATCTTAAAAATCCTTCTCCATTGATATACCCAACATGTATCAAATAGTAGTTTCCTACATTCACATCCATGAAATTTAATCAGTCATGAATGTAAAATGTCAACAATGGAATTATTTAGCATTCTTAAATTATACCATGAGGAACGCGGAACACATTTGGTCTATTCATAGAATCTCTGTGAATCCTCATGTCTAATGCAGAACGCTCCTATCCTGGTAACACATAGATAAATTGCATATCTTTATTACAATCTCCTAGCACATTAGTTGCAATAAATCCTTTTATGTCCCCATATCTTGCTCTTTCCACCTCGGGTACATGCATTTCAATATGCGTACCATATATTTATCCAAGAAAACCCTATATAATGAATATTAATTAGCATATGCTTGTATTAATAAGTTATATAGAGAAATAAAATTATGTTACTTAATTTGAAACTATTTCCAAAGGTGGTCATTTGAATTTTTAGGTACTGCCTGTGGCTTTTGGTACAATACTCGATGTGACCTAGCTATGACATGTAACACCTCATGGAAATATCTACTCATTGTCTCACCATATATAATGAAATCATATTGAATGATCATATTCTTCAAATGGTGAGCTAGGATATAGAGAAAAATTCACAACCATCTCACCTATGGTTACATGCCTACTACATGCTAGCTTTCCAACTGATGTAAGTAATGAATACAAACATCTAAATGTTTGACGGTCCATTTTGAGATTGTTAATGCACCTCTTATTACTTTTGTATATCGATCTATCAATATGGTTATTTCTATTCTCATTATGATCAATTATACTATATCTTGATCTTAACACCTTGTGCTCATATGACCATATAACAATGAAGATGATGACCATCAATAGAAAATTTGCTTGTTAAAAAATTTCCTATTCCTTGAAACTCTTTCTCATTTTGATAAACACACCATTATTGTAATGCAAAAACAATGCACATGCTTAACATTTTAATACATATGAAATTATCAATAATATGACAAGGAAAAAATTCAATGCAAAAACAATGCACATGTCTTAAAATTCACATACAACAACTCTGTTACATAGAAACATGACATGGAATTGCAAAACATATTACAAAGTTATTTATAAAATCATACATTGCATGAACACATGACATCATCAATTAAAAACTTGTGTTGGAAATGTTTTAACAATTCTAACACCGTCTACTACTAATATAAAATATTTTTTATTATAAACCAATTAAAGGCTCATGCCATGTTTCATTTATAAAAGTTATTTGATGAGAATTGATGTAAGATAAAGGAGGCAAACACCTTCTTGTTCTATGGTTGTACTAGTCTTAAAACAAAAAAAATTCTAATAAACTTATGAAGTAACTGATATGGTTTCTTGTTCCTGGAATTTAATAGATAATAATTGGAGTAAGGAGGAAGAAAGCAAGCACCTTCTAATTGACAAGGTTGTATTAGCCGGTTGACAAATGATGAGAATATCAAATGCAAAAAATCTTCTTTCGATCTTGTGGTGGTGGAGTCAGCAAGAAGAATCAATATTTGTGAGTTCTGTAACTATAGAGAATTATCAGCGATGACAAGAAGATACAACTAAATATGCAACTTATTTAAAAGAATAATCAATCAAGTTGCAAGGAGATTCGAGTGACACTTGTTGACAAAGAAGAGGATACATGTGGGTTATTAAATGTATGTTACCTTTCGCTACCGGCTATATCAACAAATGATAATGAAATGGAAATCTTTCATGTTGTAAGGAGAAAGCCTTCATCTTGTGACGAGATTCCACCAAAATTTTAAGTATATATCAATGATGCTGAGAAATTTCATATGGGAGCATATTTAACCAGAACTTTTTAATGAAGATGAACAACCGACAGACTGTGGGAGCAAGCCTAAGAGATGGGCCTTCGCAAAAACTATCAGGGAGTCGGGATCGGGGTGTTAAGACTTTTTATAGCGCCCAATACCTAGGGGTGCGGAACTCAAAAGTCTATCTCGGATGGGACTCTTATTCCAAAAGGATTAGAATCCTTATACCAATTTTACTCAACCAAACGTAGGATTTGATTTTTTAATGAGATTCAAGACCTATCCCACATATAATATTGCAAACCAAACAAACCATTAAGGGATAAACCTCAAGGCATCAAGTCTACATGTCTACGCCATAATTAAGATGTATCTTACATTGTCACATTCCATAACGTTATACATCACTTATCCATGTCTATTAATATTATTTAAAGAGAATATAGGGGATGTGTATAGTTTTTCATTTGAGGACAAGAAATATTATATTATGGATCCTCTTCCATAAAAGGCTGCCATCTTTTCTATAACAATTCACTTTTGATTAATGTTTTCCCTAGAAAACTCCTTTTTTGTTTATTTAGATTGATAACATCATTATTGGCATATATGTGTATATTTTCTTCTAGATTTATATTATCTTATAGATCCATCATTTACCAATTTAAGCATGAACATTAACTTTGTACCATTATGCTTATTTATATTGAGTGATAAGGGGTCACTTTTGACCATAAGAAGGTTGTGCTTTCATAAAGGATCAAACATTAACTCTAAGGGAACATTACTATTCACCTTATAGATATGAACCACCAAGTAAAAATGTGTGAACAAACCCCAAAATGTGAGTAAGATATTACTAAAATAAGATCATGCATAAAAATACCATCTTCGTATTTATAAATCTACATTTATGTATGAAATCTAAGTTTCATAAAAGATCATCATTATAGCAGTTACATGTTATTTTCACCTTAGATGATCATTCAAACAACAATAAATAATCTTCATTCAGATTTTACTCTACATGGTAACAAAAAGTCCATAAAGAGCCATTTTTGGGTAAAAGGTGTATCTTTCATATTTTCAGCCCTTATAGCCTCAACAGGGCATACCATTATGACCAAGGATCATCGTACAAAGTCTATTAAAGGCAAGGAAAAATAATTTTCAATTTATTATATCGCCAAACATTCCAAAAATTATACCATCGAGCATATCTCAACAAGTCAGCTAATTTTATCTTATGTGTAAGCCTTGAATGTTGTTAAATCAATAAAGGAAAAGTGTGGAAAACACCCCCTTCAATACTACATATGGAACATCCTTCAAACATAACCAACAACCCTTAAAAATCTCCACCAAAACTCTAACTAGCTAGCTCTAGCTACAAATAGGGTAAAGAGAGAAAAAAGGAGGGACATTAGCTATCTGGAGCAAGATCTACCTTGGATAACCATGAAGCTCAGACAAAGGAAGGATATGGGAGGAACAATGGCAAGAAGAGAGATAGAAAGATAGATAGATAGAGAGAGATGAGAAGGGAAGATCTTACATGGTCTAACCACAACAATGTTATATAGGCATATATCCAACAATGAGAGCAAGACCTTAAACTTTCATGCACATGTAAGCACAAGACCATGGACATCAACCTCCTTGAATGTCCTCTTAGCCTCCATGTAATATCAAGTCTCTAGGTTGCAAAATGAGGCTAGGTTTGATGGGTAGGGTTTATATATAAGAAAGGTTGGAAAAAGTCTAAAACAACACCTCTCAAGTCACCGTGTCGAGACATGCGCAAAGAGAGTTATTGAGATTCTCCAACTTCCATGCAATGGAGGGTTTCTCCCCTATCAACCCATCGAGGGTCCTCCTCGTGAAGCTTGTTGAGGCTCACAATCTCCACCTATCGAGTGTAGAAGCTTCCAAGTTATAGAGGTACACCTCTTCAACATGTCAAGGTACCTCGACACCTAGTCATCGAGGCAACTTCTAAACCTATTAAGGTTGGTCAGGGTCCAAAGCTATCTACGTCTAGAGTGGCCCGTTAAGACTAAGAACTTCCAACCACTCGACCAATCTAAAATTAGGATTAGAACCTAAAGAAGAATTCTATGTAAAAAAAGTTCAAAAGCATACAAAACACATCAAATTAAACACACAAATGAAGGAAAACATGAGCTTAGATATTGTGCACATACTTTGCACTTAGGTCCTCATATATGAAAAAATCACATATTATCCTCATACATACAAATATTGCAAAGTTAGGGGGAAAAGGTGTGAATTGAACCAAATAAGGGTTTCCACTTAATCAATTGATTCAATATCCTCATCAAGCATATAATTATGATAAGCAAGGTGTTTTTGGTTAGCATGATAAGAAAGGTTAGATCTACATTAGGGTTACAATGGGTCATGGGTCTTACATCATTAGCCCATTGCTCCCAAACAATCATTAAAGAGTTTATCTACTCATTACAAGAAAAGAATTGAGAGAGGGGAAGGACATAGAAGGATACACAAAGGAGATGTACTAAATGTAGCCAGTGTATGGATTTAGGAAAGGATACTTGCAAAATAAATACAATATAAAATTTATGCTTAAAACCTATAGATGAATCTTGGGAGCAACAACATATTTGAAAAGAGGGGCATGAGGTACATCTTTTTGCAGTGAAATTCAATGAAAATCCTCATCAGGTGGTGTGCGTCACTTGTGATCATGTACACACATGGGAAGAAGGAATCCTTCTAATAGATCCACCCAACATCCACGTCTCTACAAAGTCAAGAATATAGTGAACTCCATGACATGTTTCTTGAACTACACAGAATGTGTATCTCTGGGCAACATGCTATCATTGCTCTATTTTCTACTTACCCCCTTCCTTTGGGTAATGATGGCTAGGTGTTCTGAGATGACTAACATGTCACCAAGACCATGCTGTAATGGCCCTACAAATAGGGGATGTAGAATATCGTGCTCAACTTATAACCTGAGAAAAAAATGTGTCATAAGGTTTTTTCCCGTGGCTTACACATATGACTAGATAATCCTCTAGTTGGTGTAGGTGGTTGGATAGAAGGTATGTAAGCTCTATAATTAGTACTCCATTGAGTAATCACATAAGTCAATTGGGAACTGACTAGTCAATCAACAAGTGGATCTAATCAATTGTTTAGGGATTATAGTAAGCCTGACATTTGGCTAGTTGGTTACCTAATCATGTTGCCATCATACATTTAGTCTATTGATTAGACCCTCTAGGCAAACATATATGCTTCTAGACATTCTAGTATAGTACTAATGATTACCTAAATAATAATGTGAAGCTATAATTTGGGTAGATCTTAGTATGTGAAATTTGTACTCATGGTTTTCCAATGTGTGAAAGATGCTTATATTTGCAAATTATGTATGACATGTGAAATTATATGTGGTTTTGGTATAAAAAAATCACACTTTCTGTAAGTTAAAAAACAATGAATTAGAACCAACAAATGATAGTGGAAATGGTCTTTAAAGAGTTGTGACCTTTAATATGTCAAAACTAATATAGTAGGTGAAATATTCGTGTCAAAATGATAGTCTTGAGGCATAATTGTCATTATATGGAATTTTCAGACCAACTTTAAAATGTGATTGTGTTAGTTCAACAATCATTTTGTCATCCAATACATTCATAGTGCACAACACATACTATACTCATGTTATGCAAAATGGTATTTTTGTGCACAATAATCATATTTAGATGATAATGTGAAAGCATTGACACAAAACATTAATATTTCTATTTTTATAATAAAAACATATCTTAAGCGAGGGTTAGTGGACCTTTTTGTCCAACCACTTTGATTTTTTTGGATGATAAACATGAGTGTAACTTAATACACTATATTATTTCTAGTGAGGAAGCTCGAAAGGGGAGAAAAGAAGAACTTCTAGGTGACCTTAAAGTACTAAGGATTCTGGAGGATAAAACTAGTTTAGACAACCTAATGGAACTAGAAATTTTGTATATATTCATGTTTTGTCCTTCTCTTCTTCTTCTATTCTTCCAAACATGTGGTCATTCTTGATGGAAACCTAGAAATAGGCTTGAGCTAACAATTAATATACTTGAATCACAAATTCTCATACATAGATCCACTAGTGCTCAAGCTTGGGATGCAAAATAATGGAAATATAGGATTGAATCCACAAGGTTGGTTGGAAAACAAAGCAATCAATCCATCTTTACTCCTAGTTGCAAGGATTAAAGTTTTTAGGGTATAAAGGTTTGGTTTGTGTTGAACTAAACTAAAGGGTACACAACTAACTGAATCAAGCCAAGTTAGCACAAACTATAAATAATATTTTACAAACTAGCATTAAATAATAAATCAACTATGAACAAATAAGACTTGAATACACTAGCCATTCTAACAAAATTACTTCACAAAATAAACAAGCAATTATTACTTTAGCAGTTCCACATATAGTAAACAAGCAAGGCAGTAGGAGTTGCAATCAATAAATAAATATGGTGTGTCTTTTGGTATTCAAGTTGAGTTACTCATGCATCTACGGATGAACATAAACATATCCAAAAAATAGATGTTATTAAACAAATAAGAAAACATGGATTCTAAGTGGAAACCATTTTCTACTTGGTGGTCGTGGGTGTCATTGATGACATAGAAGAAGTTAGATCTTTTATCATCACCCATCCATCCTTTCAAGGCTCTCTTTGCAAGGGAAAATAGAAATCCAATTAACTCTATGAATAAGCCTAAGTTTTTGATTAAATCCCTTTTCCCACACTTGGAAATGGATGGTATAGGGAGGTTTGAGGGTGTATTTTAGTCCCTATCACTCATATTCAACCTTTCTAATGCCATTTTCCAAGTTGAAGGAATAAGTACACCAAATAACTTAGATATTTCATTAGGGTTATTAGAGTGCTAATATATTAGGTTAGAATGGAGGGATGCCAAGTTGCTACAAGGTGGCTTGACCTTTTTTCCTTACTTTCCCAATGTATCTTCTCTCTTTGTACCATAGATGGTATCAAACATACATCCAAACAAGAATGGAGTGAAAAGAATATAGACGTGTGATGGAAATAGAATAAAATAACGTAAATTAAGTGTATACATGAACATTTCTAAATGACATGATATTATCAACCCATTACCCTAAACAACCCACTTAAGAGTTTAGCTACTCCTGATTATAAGAAAAAAAATATCGAGAGGGGAAGGAGACATAAGGATACATGTGCTTGATGTAGCTAGTGTAGGGATTTAGGGAAAGCAATAAGAACAAAAAATATAAAAAATATTCCTAAACCCATGCATGAATCTCGTTAGCAACAATGTGTTATAAAATGGGTTGAGAGGTATACCTTGTTATAGAGTAAATTTGACAACAATCCTTATGGGGTGGTATCCATAGATTTCTGATAGTGCACACATGTGGGAAGAAGGCATCATCCTTACACAGTTTCTATATGATGAATACAAATTCATCCTAGTTTTAATGGCCATTTTAGTTCAATTTTGCATTCATATCTCTTGGTTTTCATTAGGAATAGTTCCATTTTAGTCAATTTAGATTTTATGTTAAATTCTTAAAATTGTGATACTTTTCTCGACTCTCCATGCATATTTGGAGTTTAAAATATCTACAACAGTTGAACCATCGGGACCTATGGGTCCCCACTAGCCTTATACATGTAAGAATCTAGAGGAGCTTGCCTCTCGCAAGGTGTAGGGCAGCGCCACAACCCAAAACAGATTTTGGAAACTTTTATAAGGTATATTGTTCAACGTTTTTTTGTGTCTAAGGCCATGATCAACCTACTGACTGACATTTAAAAACCACCATCTATCAAGTTGTGATGCTCAACATGTTTAGTCGATCAAAACCCATCCACCTTCAGGTCGATGGAATTGTGCAATCACTCAAGGACATTGATTGAGTACTAGAGAAATCGATCACTTTTAATCAATGTTCCATCTAATCTCCTAGTTTTAAAACCATAGCTCGACGTCCATTTGATCGAACTATGTTAATTCACCTAAATGACCGAGCTCCAAATTATTGACCTCACCTAGGTTCCTTAGCTACCAAGCAATGATCTTGATTGTCCATGTGGTGCTAATCCAGCTACTGACACCCGTGTACATAGGCATATAAATATCCATCATACAACCACATAGAATCTCTATAGAACAAATTCCTTGAGAAGATCTACCCTCATTCCCTCACATACACCATTAGAGGCTAGATAACACATTTTACACACGTCCTATATGAAATTCTAGTAGAAGCATGAGAAAGAAACAACGAACTTCTCTGCAAATGTCCAAACCATTAGTATATCTAAAAATCAGCTCATTGTGTTTTTCTATAGAGGTGTGGATGATGACATTAAAAAGTTTATGAACTCCTACTCTAGAGGAAGCTTTATGCACCTAAGTTATAATAGTGCTTGGAGGGTAGTGAGCCTTGGAGTTGAAAATTAGGGCAATTGGGGAAGATTTGTAGGCAAGGGAGTGCTCAAGGTAGCTATGACAGAAAGTAATTTTGAGTTGAAATCTTTTGAGGAATCTCTAAAGCCAATAGAACTCAAGAAAAATAGTCCTGAAACATCTTTAAATACTTGCAAAATAAGAATTCACCACCACGACCATAACAAGTCAAGGCAGTAACACATTTTTGTGAAGCATGAAAAAACACTAATCACTCTACCTTGAACTGTGATATTCTTTTTGATGTGGTAATGAACAATGCAGTAGACCAAGGAGACAAAATCATATGGAGGATATGAACTCCATCCTCAACATTTCATGTGAAGGGTATTATGCTCCCAATCAAAATAGAAAGCATCCTAGTTTTCCATATGGTAATCTCACATGATCACAAAACTCTCAACAACTCATACAATATAGAAATCAAGTTTGGTGTCCTTCGGGTTTCTAAAGCAACCAACAACAAAATTTTATGAACTAAGGGAATGACCAGGGTAACTTTCAGAATAGAAACTATAATCAATACCAAAATCCTAACTAGGTTCCACAACAACAACATGCTAATGCTCTTTCATTCGATGACAAACTTTCAACCATTGAGAAGATCCTACAATCACAACAGACAATGATTGCAAATCAATAAGATCTCCAAAGATCCATTGAATCTAAATTGGCTCAAGTCTCAACTAATATTTATCCCCATACAAGAGATTTTGCAGGATAACCAAAAAAACCCCAAGCACCAAGAACAAATGAAGGTTGTTGCTACACGATCAAGAAGAGTCATTACATATGAGAAGATCCTATAGTCGCAACATGAAATGATTGCAAACCAACACGATCTTCAAAGATCCATTGAATTTCAATTGGATCAACTCTCAACTATCTTTATCCCCATATAGGAGCTTTTGCAGGACAACTAAAAGATAACCCCAAGCACGAAGAATAAATGAAGGTTGTTGCTATATGATCAGGAAGAGTCCTTACAGTTACACCTTCCAAGACCCATGTGATTGACACAAATGAGGATGATTTCGTGATCATTCAAGATCCTATAGTATCAACCCTTGAAAAGATCCTATAATATATGATCCAATGGCACAAGAAAAAGTACAAAGAATGTAGAAGTGCAAGATACAATGGTCATCGACAACATAGATTAAATCAACCCAGAAGAATTCATTGTAGAGAAGAGTGAATCCCAACAAATTGTACCAGTCTATAGGCCTTGTCCTCCCTTCCAAGCCTGCCTAAGGTAGACACAACTAAACACTCACTTTATGAAGTTTAAGGAGGCAATGAAAAAGCTTGATGTGGATATCACTTTATTGGATGCCTTAGCATATATATTTGCATGGTCAAAGTATTTAAAGATGCTCCTCACAAGGAAATACATAATCAAGGAATATGAGAGAGTTAAGCTTTCCAAATATAATTCAGAATAAAATGCCAAAGAAGCATAAGGATCCCGACTCTTTGGGATTGCATGTGACATTAGCAACTCTATATGTAACAAAGGATTAACCAACCTCTGGGCCAACATCTCAATTATGCCTAATAGCCTGTATAAGAGGTTAGGATTCATAGAATTAATCCCAACTAGCATGATGATACAACTCACTAATTCTTCAATGACTATTTTGATGGGAGTCACTAAGGATGCCCTAGACAAGGTGGGAAAGGATTCTTATGTTCCATGTGACTTCATTGCTATGGACAAAAAGGAGGATCTCCCATATCCTCTTATATTTGGCTGACCATTCCTAGACACAACAAGAGCTTTAATTGATGTCAAGACAAGAATCCTACTTATGAGTTTAGGGAAAGAAACCCTTGGATTTAGAGTTTTCACAGCTTGGAGAGGCCAAGCATGCATGAAAAGTTTTTTCTACTGAATTGTATAGAAAATATGTTACTTATTACGCAAGAAAATTAGGATTCTAATGAACCTCTAGAGATTTCCTATCTTGATCCTAAAGCCAACAATTCTATTTATGAACAAGTGAAGTAGTGCGTACACCACCTTGATTTAGCTGAGGAAGACCCAAAACTGAATTTGAAGAACTGATGGTAGTCTATATTATGGAGGAACCAGACATATCACCAAAATATCCTAAAATGAATCCTTTACCAAAAGGATTAAAGAACATATTCCTAGATGACTGAAGGTTTGCCCAGTGATAATCAATTCTGATCAACAACATATTAGAAGATAAACTATTATTTGAGCTAAGAAAAAGGCAAAAGATAATAGGTTATAAGATGAGTGATCTCACAAGAGTGGGCCAAGAATTATGTGTGCACAAATACCTATGGTTGAATATTTCAAGACTTCAGTGAAACATCAACCCAAATTGAACCTGAACATGAAATAAGTGGTTCATCTTGAAATCATAAAGTTACTCACATTTGGCATGATTTACCCCATTTCCAAGTCACCACGAGTGAGTCCAATATAAGCCATTCCAAAGTAGGAGGAAAAACTATGGTATGGAATGAAAAGAATGAACTCATTCCCACCCACACCATCATTGTGTGGAGGATATGTATTGATTATAAGAAGGTAAACAAAGCTACATGCAAGGATCACTTTACTTTACCTTTCCTAGACCATGTCCTAGAGCGCCTAGATCATCAATAATAATTCTACAACCTTGGTGTTTATTACATATTCTACCAAACTTCCAATCCATCAGATGACCAAGAAAAGACAACGTGTACATGGACCTTTGAAACCTATGCTTTCGGCTACATTCTGACGCTGCATGGAAGTCATCTTTGTCAGATAGAAGTTTTCATGGATGATTTCTCCATCTATGGAAATTCATTCGAATCAAACCTAATGCATCTCTATCTTGTGCTCCAATGTTTTGAAGAAGCATGTCAGGTGCTCAACTGGAAAAATGTCATTTCACGGTGGAAGAAGGTATGCTAGGTCACAGAGTCAGCAATAGAGGAATTGAAGTAGACAAGGCAAAAATAAAAGTGATTGCCAAGATTAATCATGCGACCATGACGAAAGAAGTCATCAACTTCTAAGGTCATGTAGGCTTCTTTAGAAGATTCATTAAGGATTTTCGGAAGATATCTAAGGCAATGGCAAACATACTGCTCAAATATGTGGATTTCCACTTTGATGAAGAATGCATGAGAACATTCAACAATCTAAAGGAATCTCTCATCTCAACTCCAACCATTCAAGTACCTAATTGCTCACAACAATTTGAAATTATGTGTGACGCCAATGATTATATTATAGGTGTCATTTTAGGTCAATACATAGACAAGTAACATCATATTATATATTATGCTTCCAAAACTTCAGATGAAACCCAAAGAAATTATGTATATATTAAGTAGGAATTCCTAGTAGTTGTGTATTCTTTTGATAAATTTAGATTATATGATGTGGGATCAAAAGTTATACTCTATATTGATCATGCTGCAATTCAATATTTGTTGACAGAGTAGAATAGAAAACCAAGATTGATTAGATGGATTATCCTTCTACTAGATTTTGATCTAGAGATATGAGTTAAGAAGGGCACTGAGAATTTTGTTGTTGATCACTTGAAGTGCCTTCACATTCATGATATAAACAATGCCCCTATCAATCACTCCCTACCAAATGATCATCTCATCAAAGCCTCAGACACATTTTCTTGGTATCTTAATTTTGTTAACTATGTTGCTACAAGTATTATTTACTAGAGTGTGCTAGTAATGCAATGAAGAAATACATGCATGTCATCAGATAGTATTATTTTTAAGAGTCATATATTTTCAAACTATGTGTTGGTGGCCTATACTGACGTTGCATTCCTGAATAAGACACCCTCTTAATTCTATAATATTGTCACTCAGGGCCTGATGGAGTCCACATAAGTTCTAATAAGATTGTATAAAAGGTCCTACAGTGTGGATTCTTTTGGCTGACCATATTCGAGGATGCTTATAATTTTGTGTTGTCTTCTGATAAATGTCAAAGGTTTGGAAATATCACCAAGACAGATGAAATGCCTTTGAAGTTTTAGAAAGAAGTCAAAATCATTGATGTATTTGGGTGTGGACTACATGATTCCTTTCCCTCTTCACACAACTTCTCTTACATCTTGGTAGTAGTAAATTATGTCTCTAAATGGGTCAAGGCCATCCCTACATCTACGAATAATTCAAAGCTTATTATCAAGTTATCTAGGGATGTTATCTTCTCTCTTTTTGGAGTTCCTTATACTATCATATTAGATGGAGTTTCTCATATATTATGATGAAGTTTCATAGATCTAGCGAGAAAGTATGGAGTGTATCATAATATGGCATCTCCCTATCATCTACAGACAAGTAGTCAAGTAGAAGTATCCAATAGGCAACTCAAAGACATTCTAAAGAAGACTTTGGGCCATAATCTGAAAGATTGTTTTAGAAAAATCAATGACACTCTCTTATCATACAACATAGCTTTCAAGACACCTCTGGACACCACACCTTTCAGACTAACATATGGAAAGTCATGCCATCTCCCTATTGAGGTAGAACATAAATCATGATGGGAAATCAAGTAATTGAGTTTTGATTCAAAGAAAGTTGAACAGAATAAAATGTTACAGTTATAAGATCTTGAGGAGCTTAGACTAACTGAATACAAAAATGCATGAATTTACAAGGAGTGAACAAAGTTATGGCATGACGATCATCTAAAGAGAAAGACATACAAGTCACGGAACAAGTTATATTATTTAAATCACGACTTAGACTTTTTCTAGGTAAACTCCGATCACACTAGTATGAGGAATACTTTGTAAAGCACATCTATTCATATGGTTCTTTCATCTTGTGGAGTGAGAAATCTGGCAAGTTCATGGCAAATGGCCAACACTGGAAGAGATACTTTACCACAGATGACATGAATGCCAAACTACCTCTCATTCTCTTCAAACCTGCTCCTCAACCTGACAATTGAAATCAATTTTTCAAGCTAATGAGGTAAAACATAAGTGCTCCTCCGAAGGCAATACGATCATTTCCTTAGTTCACATTTCAGATTTAGTTTAAAAAACATTCCTCTCTTCCATTAGATAATGCATCACAATTTGCAATATTTAGTTTTGACAAATTCTTTTAGATGATAGATGCACTAATGATAGGAATGCAACCACATCTCGTGGTCTTAACTGCAGATTTTCCTCTCCATCTAGATTTAGTATTTGCCTGGGATGAAAAAATGTCTAACTTTGGATTGGAAGGTGGGTGGTGCATATTCTACTTTCTGCCTACTCCTATAAGATTTTTGGCTTATTCCATCATTGCAACTTTAGTGAATTTCTTCAAAATAAGTAATTAGAATAATTACAACAGTTATTTAGTTGGCTGAGATTTAGTTTTTCAATATGTTGCATCATGCAAAACCCCTTAGTTCAAAGAAAAGCCTCAAAAGGATTTTTTTTAACTAACCAATGGCTAGAAATTATCCTTTGTGGCCTATGAATCCAAAAATTATGTTTTGATGGGAAAGATAGATGTCAAAAACATTTTTCTTCCTATTGTCTAGTGAAATAATTGCATAAAATCACCACTTGTTCCCTCTTTAATTCATTATTTGAGCATAATGGGATAAAAGGAACAACCCAGTGCATTGAATTTTAAATCAATTCAGATGACTGAACCCTCTTCTACACTCTTCCTTCATCTTCTTATTTCCCATTCCACCAAAAAGAATTAAAAGCCATAATATTGTGTCAAACTCTAAGTTTGGGGTGGTACCCCACCTTCTTTTCTATCTGCTTCTTCCACACCCCTTGTTATGTGATAGGGGCATACCACTAAAGATAAAGGAGACATGTCATTATGCATAAGAAAAAATCTATGATATATGTATCATGCAAATAAAATGTAATATTGAATCACATACATACCCCCATTCACTTTCATTTTCTACCTATGAGCATAATGAATGCCTCAAAATTTTACCATTCTTTTGACTTACATTGCTGTTAGATAAAGTGCCTACTTATTGTTTTGTGGGCCTCTTTGAACTCTCATGAAACTCCTTGACATGCGTGATGTTGGGACAATGGTAAGGAAATGTCGTTGGGAAATAAAATTGGAATTGAAGATGTAGAAAGATGTGTTATGTGATCTCAAGAAGTTGGGTAGCTTTTCAATATTAGATGGTAAAGAAAATAATATGCTGGTAGGATGAGGAAATCACAAGGGATAAAAGTATTAAGTTGGTGAAGTTTTAGATTTTGTGTTACTTAAGGATGAGCAACATTCAAAATAGAGGTATATTTGGGAATGAACTTCATCATAAGGTAGAGATCAGAGATGTGCATGTTAGTTCTAAGGTTTGGGGTGGTGCGAGGAGGCAGGCATGGAAGTGGATGAGTAGGCAGTGACAACCTTAGACACTGACTCCTAAGGAATATGTGGGAGATACCACCAAGGAAGAACGAATGCAAGGACCGGGAAGCGAAACAATGGCACCAATGGATGTGCTCAAAGTTGTAGGGTTGAACTTGATCTTTCCTATATGAAGGATCATAAGGCCAACATGATACCAACATGGAAGTTGATAGTGTGGCTGCTGCTTCAACCCAGCTCCCCCCACTTCACAGTCAACTTACAGGGAATAAAGCCCAATGCCAAGGGGACCCACATAAACTAGTGTCCTATAGCGACATCACATAAATTGATGGCAAGGATCTCCGCCTTTCCTAGGATTCAAAGATCCCAACACACAGTTGACTAGACATGTCATTGTGAAGAAGGACATCAATGGGACACCGTCCTTAATGATTGGACAAGAACAAGTATCACGAGCTGCTCAAACCTTGGACCTACTTTGTGATAGTAAAGTTCCTAGATAGGGAGGTCGTCTTCATGACCTTGCGGGATCGAATCAAGCTAATGTGGAAGACAATTGGGAGTTTCAAACTCATCGATTTAGAGAACAACTTTTTCATCGTGCAACTCATGCATGAGGATGACTATCTCAAAGCTTTGACTAGAGGTCCTTGGCCTCTGATGGGTTTGTAGCTGAGCGTCCAACCATGAGACCCTACTTTTGTTCCCTCCAATGAACCATCGAGATACATCATCGTCTAGGTCAGGATTATATGTCTTTTGATCTTCCTCTACCAACATCGATTCCTATAAGAGGTTGAGGACAACATATGAATGAAAATATGAGTAGACACTAATAGTGTCATGAAGAGAAGAGGGAAATTTTCTAGAATCACTGTCAAGCTAGACACCAACAAGCCCTTAGTTCCAGCCATTATGATTCAAGGGGATACCTACAAGCTTGACTACGAAAACCTTTCCAATATGTGTAAGTTATATGGAAGGATTGGACATAAGGAAGACACCTACAAAATTAAAATGCATGCCACTCTGAACAATGAAAAGAACTCACTAGAGATTATAAATCCCGACCTCTCAGGGACTTCACAGAAGCCTTCCATGCCAAGCCTATCTAGAGGAAACAAAGGAAATAGCAGGGGAACATCGCCAGGCAGGGAGTTGAAACAAGGAACAAGTTCCATAACCTCAACCTCGAGGAGGATAACATGGAGGAATTATAAGTCTATGAGCTAGTAGTAGAGATAATAACTAAAATTGATATGAAATAGTAGAATGAAGCACAAAGTAAGGGGAAAGCATAACAAAAACAACATGGCCAAGAGAGACCACCTTTGGGTGGGATTCACAATAACAATAACACAAGTTGAGCCAAATCAAGACAACCAACAACGGTAGGGAAAGAGAACCAAAATCACAAGGCCTAGGTGATAATTGATGATGATACTATGATAATCTCGGGTGACAAGGAAGGGACCCCTATGCCTTTCTCCTTCCACATAGGTAGTTCTTCTAACACGGTGTTAGGCAACCAAACTCAACCAGTGTTTGGAACTAGTGTAGGGATCCATCTAGGGAACTAAAAGATCATCTCACCCAACCTGAGGAAATAGGGGAAGTTGACTTATTAGACAAACTTGAAAGAGAAGATAGACAGGGCGTGACTGCCATAGAGAACCCCCAAACTATTTGATGATTTTCGTAGCCTAGAATGCCCAGGGTATTTGCAAATAAGATACCCAAAATACTATAAAGGATTATGTTCTAGATATAAGATTGACATGTTTGCTATTAGCGAGCCCAAAATGAGTGGGAAAAAATCTGAGAAGATTATCAAAACTTTGGGATTCGATAAGTCCCACATAGTGGAGGCTAATGGTTTTTATGGAGACATCTGAGTTATGTGGAAAAATAGAATAGGTAATATTGAGGTTCTTGCACGCAACAAACAGTTTATCCAGTGCCTTGTTAATTATCACCTCACAACTTTTATCTATACAAGTATGAATAACACAAAGAGGAAGCTATTGTGGAAGTTTCTTCCCCACATTAATTCTTCATCCACACTCCCATGGATCGTTGTAGGAGACTTCAATGCCATCTTGAACCCGGATGAGAAATCTAGAAGTGATAAAATTAATATCTCCAGTTGTATGGATTTTGATTATGCTCTCTCTATTTCTAGCTTGAATAATATGATAGATTCTAGTCCTAATATGTCCTTTAAAAGAGGCATGCTCCAAGAGAGAGTGGACAGGGTGGTGGCTGATAAGGAATGGATCAAATCTCACTCTTGCTTGGTGTTAGAGGTTCTTCTTTGCATCCAATCTGTCCATGTGCCTATCATTATCAACACCACATCTACAAAGCCCAACCAACTGTTCATGAGAAAACAAATGTTTGTTGGATCAAAAGAAAATCCTTCAGCGACCTCCTTGAGAAGCACTAGGGTGATAGCGCCGATTTACATTATGTTATTAGTAAGTTTATGAATGCTATGGGTAAATGGGATATGAAAGAGAGAATAATGAGAGGAAAAAGAATGGAAACCTAGCCAATATCATATGGTGCGAACAAGCAACTCCAACCACCAATTTCAGTATTGAGCTAGATGATCAGACAGTGACTATACAGAGATCCTCCACAAAGAAGAAGCTATTTGGAGAATGACTACGTAAATCTAGGGGACACCAATACAAGATATTTCCAAGGCTTAGTGAAGGCATAAAGAAAAAGAAACATCATCATGCTGCTCAAGAATGAGGAGGGTATTTGGGTTGAGAGGATGAGGGATTTTCAGTAGGTTACTCTAACGCTCTTCACTAACCTCTTCACTTAGACCGACAGTAGGAATTTGTTACATCAAAGTAACAACTATACCGACTCCTTTAGACCTCTATCTATGGAACAACTGAATGAGCACAACAAGACACTAGATGAGATGGAAATATGACATTCCTTGAAATGTATGAATAATATCAAACCTCCAGGGCCCGATGAAGTTGATGTGGTTTTTTTTAAAATCAAGTGGATAAAGTTGAAAGGTTTTATCATGTCCATGTTTTAGAATTTTTCTCAGGTTCCTTTCCCCCTGCTACTATGGAAAACTCTACCTTGGTGTTGATTCCCAAGATAATCATGCTTGAGTGTTATAATTCCCTAAGGCATATTACCTTAAACAATTTTAGTCTCAAGATCATCTCTAAGTATCTAGTTGAGAGAATCAAACTATTCCTTCCTAACTGGGTGTCCCCCGTCCAAATGAGTTTCATCCCTAAGCATTGTATAACTGACAACATTATCACCGTTCATGAACCTGTTCACTCAAAGGCTACCAAGATCGTAGGTCAGAAGAGTATATATTTGAAATTAAACCATTCAAAAGCTTATGATTGGATGAGTTGATCATTCATCTATGACACACTGTGTAAGACATCTATCCCCACCAATGTTATCAACCTTACCATGTGGATCATCACCTTTAGAGAGATATCTAATGCTTAGAATGGAGACCTCTTGGTACCTTTCAAAGCTACTAGGGGTGTAAGGTAGGGGGTCCTCTTCCCCCTTACATCTTTATCATGTGCCTCAATTTCCTAAGCAAGGACATCACCAATCTAGAGAACAATAACAATCTAAAAGCTTTAAAGATCACCAGAAGAGGACCAACTTTGAACCACATTTGCTTTGCAGATGACCTTATTCTCTTTGGGGAAGAGACCACAAATTAGGCCTTTGTGATGGTAAGTGCCTAAAGACATTCAAACGTTCCTCAAGACAAATTGTGGCAAAAGAGAAATCAGCCATCCACTTTTCAAGGAACAATGAGATGAGTTTGAGAAGAAGAATTAGTAGGAAGACTAGAATTACAACCATTGAGAATCTGGGGGAGCGTCTAAGTGTCCCCCTCCTCCACACGAGAGCCAACAAAAAGACCTACTTGGATACACTCAATAGAATTGATAACCGCCTCTCGTCTACGACCAAAAAGACTCTCTTCTTCGGTGGAGAGTTACGCTCTCCCAATCTATGCTTAATGTGACCCTTATATATACTAGAAAAGGACCATCCTCCCTCAATTAATATGCTTTGGATTGATCAGATTGTTAGGAATTTGATTTAGAGTGGGAACATTGATCAGGAAAGTGTTGTCACATCCCAAATTTTAAAAGATGATTTAAGTTTTAGCTTGGGGTTTTTCCTAAATAATAATAATTTAGGGTTTTAATGTAAAAAGACCAATAATGGTAATTTTTATATGAAAATGAAATAACAAAACTTAAAATTAGACTCAACTGTATATTCCCTTTTCAATGTACATTACAACTCAAGTTGATCCTCTTTTCTTTTCTCTCCCCTCAAGATGGAAATAAAGTATAAAAGGGAATAAAGAGGTGTTTTATGATTGTTGAAGTAGTGAATAATGTACATCTTGAATTTTTTCTCAAGGATTCAATAAAGAAGCCTTTTCAAAAATTTCTCACCCTTAATGCATTATAATCAATATTAATGACCAATATAGAAATTATGGACCAAAACGTGTACAAAACCAAAATCTAATTATCTAAGAATATTCTAGACCATCATATTAACCTATGGTTCAAATATGAAGTCATATGGACCATGTTTGACTATCCAAATAAATTAAGAAAGGTTTGAATATAATTTTACTAAGAAATCATTCAAATTTACATTAATTGCATCGATTTTTCCTATAATCATGGTAATTTATTAATATCATGCATTGCATTTTGATTTTATTTTTTTGCACATCTCCTACACTGTCTGATAAAAGATCTAACGGCTCACGAGTCATCCTATTCCTCCATGTCTTTCGCAGATGAAGCCGTTTTACAATGCCTTCAATCCCAGACCTCATTCTCCCTCTCCTTGCGTCCATTTTGTGAGATCTCTTCTCCAATGACCTCACCTCACTCTCCTAAACCCAACAAGCAATAAATCCTTGTCTCCCTCCCTCCATTTAAGAAACGCCCAATTGAGGCTCTCCATGGTCGTGCCACCCCAAGTTGCAGAGGGTGCTCTAACTCTCCTGTTGCCTATATAAGGCATTGTATCGAACCTCATGATATACTCCTCATCCTTAAATTTCACCACCATATATCTGACACCCCCAGACCTACTCAATATTCAATTTCAGCAAGCATGATCTCGCCCCAACCCTCTGCGCCACCACCAACGAATTGGAACCTCGATGTATAGAGCCTAATCAATACAAGGGAAGGTTTGATCTGGGATATGATCAAGATCAAAGACACCATCTTAGGATCATATTTTCTCCAAGGTAAATAGGTCATGCTACTAAGCACAAGTATTTATGGTTATTACATTCTAAGTATAAAGTAGACATTATGATATCAAGTTTAATGCTTTAATCATGTTCACTTTATCAAATGCCTGATGATTGCTATATGTTATGTCCTATGGTTATAATATTCGCTAAGATTAGAGAGTATGGTTAATGAATCATGACAATTAATGTTCAAGTTCAAGGGTAAGAAATCCCATCATGTTAAAGTTCAAGGATCATGTTAATGATAATGTTAATGTTAATGCCAATGATCATGATAATTGGAATTGAATTAGTCCTTATATGCTCCTGAATCATGGACCTCGAGGGGTTGTCAAGGGCTTTCCTAGCATCAAGGGCTTCCCTCAAAATCATTTGCTCCTAAGGGGGCATCATAGAGGGATGCATACATTTACTATTCAATTCTTCATGTTAATAATGATTCAAGAATGCTCACAATGAATTCATGTCAACTTTTCTTACATGTCAAGTATACTTTATTTTGCTTCTGTTATAAAGTGTCAGTTACGTTTACTGATGTGTTGATTTTCCCTTTTGCATGGCTGGGGATGCGATGTACCCATGAGTTGGAGCAAATAAGGACTCAACATGAGCAAACAAGGACTAGAAGACCTTCAAGAGCCAACTGGTGGGGTGCCATACATATTAGGCAATCCAATCATTTATAATGTTCACCTTAATGATTAGTTTTTTCATGTTTAGAAATGAACCGCATTTTAGACATGCTATAGAAGTTAGTTACGTTGTATATTAAAAGGTGGGTTGTTACATTAATGGTATCTGAGCCAATAAATGGATGGCCACCTGAAAGCAACCTGATTCATATGTTCGAACCCTATATATATGTGACCTTTTTAAAATGGCCCCTAAGAGAGATGACAAAGGAAAGGATAAGATGGATTATGGTGCTAGTTCATTTAGTGAAGGGAGTGACCATGAAAGAAACCCTAAGGCAACCATAGAAGATCTTGTTCAAGCACTCACCAATGCCCTAGCACAAGGATAATATCAACCCAAGCATCACGAGTTGACTTTAGTGGATTTTCTAAAGATAAGGCCATATTATTTCTCAGGTGAAGGAGAAATTGATGTAGTCACTAAAGATGAGGAGTATATTAGAAGCATGGAGCATTGCTTCTATGACATGGACTGCCCTTAACACTCTAGGGTTCAATTTGCAACCCACATGCTCAAAGGAGCATCCCGTACATGGTGGGAGAATTGCCTCAACTCAAGGGCAGCTGATGCAAAGGAGCTAGAGTTTTCCAACCTAGCTTAGGTGGGTGACATGACTGTGACCCAATATTCCATGAAGTTCAGGGTCCTACAGAAGTATGTCTACAATTATGATGAACGACGCAGAACAAAGAAGTTCATCTGAGGACTCAAGCCCGACCTAAGTTTTTCTCAGTTAGGAAGAGGCCACAAGACCCTCCGAGCTGCCCTGGATGCACCCTAGAGCTTGAATATCATCCAAGAAGATCTTACAGGAAGGAAGTTCCCCTAAAGAACAACCAATATCAACCTCCCAAAAACCATAAGAGAAAGGCACCTGATCCTGTTGTAGAAGTTGAGAAGCCCCAATTTCTAACGTGTAAGAAGAACTATGCATGCCCATGCAAGTATGGTACAGGTGCATGCTACTATTATGTAGAAACTGGCTACCTCATGTCAAACTGCCCTAAGCTCACGAAGAAGGACCATGACCAAAATCCACCTCCCAAGAAACAAGCTAGGATTTTCACCATGAAAGTAGAAAAAGAAGATGATGAATGATGTATAGTTAGTTTATATCCACATGAACACTTTTATGAAACATATTTTCTTTTCATGCAAATTTTAGTATGCTAGCTATCATTAATTGAATGAAGTAAGAAAAACGTTAAGGTGGGTAGCCCTAGAAAATTTTAAGGACAAAAATTGTTTAAGGTGGGTAGAATTGTCACATCCCAAATTTTCAAAGATGATTTAAACTTTAGCATATAGTTTTTCCTAAATAACAATAGTTTAAGGTTTTAATATAAAAAGATCAATAATTGTAATTCTTAAATGAAAATGAAATAAGAAAACTTAAAATGAGACTCAATTGTATGTTCCCTTTTCAATGTGTATTATAACTCAAGTTGATCATCTTTTCTTTTATCTCTCCTCCAAGATGGCAATAAAGTATAAAAAGGGAATAAAGAGGTGTTTTATGACTCTTGAAGAGTGAATAATGCACATCTCAAACAAATGATTCAAGGATTCAATAAAGAAGCCTTTTCAAAATTATCTCACCCTTAATGCATTATAATTCTAGACCATCAAATTAACCTATGGTTTGAATTTGAAGTTATTTGGACCATGTTTGATCCTCCAATTAAATTAAGAAAGGTTTGAATATAATTATACTTAGAAATCATTCAAATTTACATTAATTGCATTGATTTTTCCTAAAGTCGTGATAATTTATTAATGTCACACGTTACATTTTGATTTTATTTTTGTGTGCATCTCCTACACCGTCTGATCAAAGATCTAATGGCTCACGAGTTGTCCTCTTTTTCTATGTCTCTTGTAGAATGAAGTTGTTTTACAGTGCTTTCAATCCCGTGTCTTGTTCTCCCTCTCCTCACGTCTATTTTGTGAGATCTATTCTCCAATGACCTCACCTAACTCTCTCAAACCCAACATGCTATAACTCATTGTCTCCCTCCCTCCATTCAAGAAACGTCCAATTGGGGCTCTCCACAGTCAGGCCACCCCGAGTTGCAAAGGGTGCTCTGACTTCCCTCTTGCCTATATAAGGCATCGTACAGGACTACCAGACCTCAAGATCTACTCCTTGTCCTTCAATTTCACCGCCATAGCTCCAACTCCCCCAGACCTACTCGATCCAAAGTTCCGACAACCACAATCTCACCCCAGTCCTCTGCGCCACCACCAACGAATTAGAACCTCGGTGTATAGAGCCTAATCAAGACAAGGGAAGGTTTGACCTAGGATTTGATCAAGATCAGAGAGACCATATTAGGATCAACTTTGCTTCAAGGTAAATGGGTCATGCTACTGAAAAGAAGTATTTATGGTTGATTGCATGCTATGTATAAAGTAGACATTATGATTTCAATTATAACACTTTAATCATGTTCACTATATCAACTGCCTCATGATTGTTATATGTTATGTCCTATAGTTAGAATGTTCACTAAGATTAGATATTATGGTTAATGACTCATGAAAATTAATGTTCAAGTTTAAGGGGGAGAAATCCCATCATGTTTAAGTTCAAGGATCATGTTAATGGTAATGTTAATGTTAATGCTAATGATCAAGATAATTGGAATCGAATTAGTCTTTATATACTCCCAAATCATGGACCTCAAGGGGTCGTTAAGGGCTTTCCTAACATCAAGGGATTTCCTAGAAATTGTGTGCTACTAAGGGGGCGTCATAGAGGAATGCATACATTTACTATTCAATTCTTCATGTTAATAATGATTCAAGAATGCTTATAGTTAATTCATGTCAACTTTTCTTACATGTCAAGTATACTTTATTTTGGTTATGTTATAAAGTGCCACTATAGTTTACTGATGTGTTGATTTTCCCCTTTGCATGGTTGGGGATGTGATGTCTGTAAGAGTTGGAATAAATAAGGACTCAAGAGGAAAAAACAAGGACTAGAAGATCTTCAAGAGCCAACCGGTGGGGTGTCATCCATATTAAGCAATCCAATCATTTATAATGTTTACCTTAATGATTAGTTTTTCCATGTTAGAAATGAATAGACTTTTAGACATGTTATAAAAGTTAGTTATGTTGTATATAAAAAAGGTGGGGTGTTACAAGCGTTCACATGATTTTCTGGTCAAAACTAATCGCAGATAGAAAAGATGGAGGGCTCATTATCAAGACAGTGATAGCTTAAAGCGAGACTCTTCTCACTAAAATGAGTTGGGATTTCATCAGTGGGAAACCTATCATTTGGCATTCTATGATGAAATCCAAGTAAATTCACTCAAAGAATTATGGGACTACTAGAGGTTCTCATTTATGGCGCTTTCTGGCTAGAGGATAAGCGACTCTCACCGCTAATACTGGTAGAGTCATTATGACTGGTAACTATACTTTTGTTTGGTGTAACAAATGGCCTGGTCACCAACCCACAATCACAAACAATCGTGAAATCCCTAAGGATATGAAGGATTTGAAAGTTTCCTCCCTAGCCAATCTTGAGGGCATGTGGTATATTGAGTTCATTAACTTCTAGTTTTATGAAATTACTCCAGCTGCCATCTGTTGCATGCCTTCACCGATTCCTAACAGGGGTCAGGATGGTTGGAGCTACATAGTTGACCCTAGAGGAACCTTCACCACTAATACTGCCTACAAATTGAATGTCAAACATTTGCACACTTCCGTACTGGGCTGGTGGTCTAGGATTTGGAAGCTACAGGTGGCTCAAAGTACCAAAATGCTCATGTGGAAGATGATGCATGAAGGCATCATGACCAACTACAATAGAACTAAGCCCCACTTTACATCAGATCCCATGTGCTCTAGATTCTCCAAGGAGGAGGATACTAGCTTACATGCCATCAGAGACTATATGAAAGCAGTGATAGTCTAGAGATTGATTAAAACAAGGACTGCCATTGTCATGGGTGACAAATCCAATCTGAAGTAGTGGTGCAAGAGGAATACAAGGCACATGAAAGGCACTTTCACTAGTCCTATTGGTTATGCCAACAGTGTCAGACACATATGGCAAGCTTGTAACGATCACCTCTTCAGGAATTTGGACCATGATCTGAAGTTCATAGCCAACCAGATGCATGTTGATGTTTTGCATTGTCTGAAGGCTTTTTGAAGACAAAAACATGATCTCCCAATAGAAGGTGCACATGGATCTAGTCGGAGGTAAATTAGCTCAAGATGCATTTATGCCTCAATGATTAAATGGCTTAACATGACCTTGTTCAACTATGTCCTAAGGAATCACAAGGGCATGTGGACAAAAGGTGGTTGCCACCGCATTCCCAACACTCCAGACATGTTGAATTCAGAGTTGCAAGTTGTCTATAAGGGTTTATAAGAGATTGAAAGCTACTTGCTATCGTGGTGGAAACTGACAACTATAGTGCCTACACCATTATCACCAACAACCTTAAAATAGTCTGACCAACCACAAGCTTTATGTTTCAGCCATCAAAGATCTTTGTGAGAAAAGAATCTAGATATGTATCAACTTTAACGAGAGACTTGCAAACTCTCTTGCTAATATTATGACCAAGTGGGGAGGGAAATAGGTTGAGGTGGATGTGGACTGGGACTACTGTCATGAGGCCTTCTTTAGCACATATGAGAATGAGCTTGAAGAGGACCTTAGGGCAAATGTAATCCTTTTATCATCCGATAGGAGAGCAGAATGAATAAGATCATCTCCTCCCCCCCCCAAAAAAAGAGGATGGGCAACATTTAGATTCATGGTAGTTTGTTGAATACATATCCATCCTAGTTTTAGTGTCTACCTTAGCATAGCTTTGCATCATATCTTTTGGTTTTCATTAGCAATATCTTAATTTCATTCTATTTAGATTTTATGTTAAGTTAAAAGAATTTAATACTTTTCTTGATTCACTTTGAATGTTTGGAGTTTAATCTATCTACACCAACATGACCACTGCGACCTAGGGTTCTTGCTATCCTTCAGCAGGTAGGGGTTGAGAGGAGGCCACCTCTCACGAGGTATGGGGTAGCACCTCAGCCCAAAATGGATTTCAGGAACTTTTAGAATGCAAATGAATCAAAAATTTTGTGTCCAAGGCCATAATTGACATGCTGATTGACCTACCATTAGACCTTCAAAAAACCACCATCTATCGAGCTATGATGATCGACTTGTCTAGTCAATCAAGACCCGTTGACTTCCAGATCGATGGAACTGTGCAAGATTTCAAAGGAAATTGATCAAGTTTGAAACCAATCGACCTTCCATCGATCAACCTCCTAGATCGACATCTAGAGCTTGACATCCATTTTAATTGACCTGTGTCAACCATCCTTAATGCTCAAGATCCAATCTATTGACCTCACCTAGGTTACTTTACTGCCAAGAAATGATCTTGATCATCCATGTGGCACCAATCCTTCTAGTAACATCCAAGTACATAAGTATATAAATATCCATCATACACCCACAAAGATTTTCTCTTAGACGTGCACAATGAAGTCATACTTATTTCTCTAGAAGAGGATAAAATATTAACTCATTGTTGCTTGGAGTGATTGATCTCTCTAGTGAGAGTGATAGACCTCTTTAGCTTGAGCGATTGGCTCCTTGAGGTTCTAGTAATTGACCTACCTATTTGCCAAGAGCGATCAACCTCCAACAATTCAACAAATACCGATCATCAACAACTCCAATATGATCGACCTCCAGGTGCTTGACCTCTCGTGAAATGACCCTTGGTGATAAAGCTCTACAAGTCAAGGATGATTGACCTTTTTATTAATTGACCTCTTGGCCGAGTTGTTATCCAAATGCTTTCATTCATTAGAACAATCAAGTCAAGCAGGTTGATCGACCTCCTTCAATCAACTGGACTAATTGCTTCTTTCATGTAGCAATGTCTGTGATTGACCTCTTTACTTTAGCTGGTTGTAAAAATATTGATATGAGGAGCGAGTAGTCCTTTCACTGGATGCAAGGACTAGCCCTACTACTCATTTCTTGCAATTTCATTATTATTCCCAAAATTGTATGAACTGATTTAATTCATTTCTAATCCTTTTTTATCATTAAGCATGGTACTCCTTTTATTAATTTAATGTGTAAAGAATAACATGTAGAAGTGGGTAAGGAAAAGAGATATCTATACATGATTTAAAATATCATAATATTGAATGATAAATGACCAAACTTGGTTGGACTTAGGCTTCTTCCTATTGAATACAACCCAATTTGTTCCATGCTAGATATGCTATGTGATGATAATAGCAATCATTTTTTTGCTCCCCAGGGTCATGAGTCCAACAATATTTGTTATGACAATTGCCAACCTTATTCGTGCCATTGTCCATAAGTCATTTGCAACTTTACATGTCCACATGATGTGTTTCTGAGTTTCTTCAGCAATTTGAGATAAATTTCATCCTGAGGCTAGGATGAAACGTCTAGCTTTGAGGCACTATTTTGTGGTAAGCCGTCTATGGAACAAATTCCAAGATTGGATGAGGAATCTTCTGGGTGTAGTGGTCCTCCATGTACAGAGGTCCAATCAAGCTCCTAGTGTGAGGTACGACTGAAGTTCCAGGCAGTTTTGAGAGAGAAATTAGTGAGCTCAATGTAGTAGCATAAGTCCCTCTAGTGTGTATGTTAATTTGGGCACCCAAATATCTAGGAGCTGTTGAGACCCTCTGTAGTTGGGGATGTTCCATGAGCCATCATCACTAATGGTACTTAGTTTTTGAGATTCACCTAAACCATTCTTTAGTTTTAGTTTAGACTGAATGATTTCAAAAAAAGATCCTTGGACCCAAGAATCATACGACATGGATTTTTTGCCCTGATCGAATGTAGTATCAAACTTGAGGCATGACAATATCTCTGTGCTTGAGGACATTCTTCTAGAGCCAACTGTATTATGGTTTTCTTAAGCATGCCTAAATTGTCTTGTACTTTAGATATATATTGTGAATCCATCAGACCCATAAGGAATGCTTGCAGTTTGCTATATCCCATAGGTTCCTGAACATTCTAGCTTTTATCTAGTCATCCAACTTGCAGATGCCAAGACCACCTTTGAGTTTGGGTCTACAGATAACCTCCCAAGATATTGTATCAATATTTTTTTCATTATCTATGTCACCCCATAAGAAATTCCAACATAGAAGATCAATTTTAGAGATGATTTTTTAGGGAGAGGAAATATACATGTCCAATACACGTGATAGGCTAATAATGTGGAAATGATAAGTTCCACTCTACCTACCATGGTGAGTAGCCTGGTCTTCTAGGAATTAAGGTTGTTCTTTATCTTGTCAATCTGAGGAAGACAGTGGGACTTGGTCATGTGTCCTATGAACAAGGGTATACCTAAGTACTTAACTTAAAAGTCAATGCTTTGCACACCCAGAATGGATTGAATATTAGACAATGCCTTAGAACTAAGGAACAACTGATTTTTCATTGGATTAAGGGTCAACCCAGACAAGTTCTTGAATTTCATGAGATATTGCATTACTCCATTTGTACTTTTGTCATCTTCTTGGGAGAAGAGTAGTAAGTTATCAGCAAAAATTTGATGACAGAGATTGATTTTGTACCACATTTTAAGGGGGAAATATCACCAATAGCCATAACAACATTTAGAATTGTAGTGAGTCCTTGCATACCTATAACAAAGATGTATGGGGCAATAGGATTGCCTTGCCTTATACCATTAGATGCTTGAATAATGGGGGGAGAGGCATCCATTGATGAGAATTTGGAAGGAATTATTATATAATCCATGTCCAAGCCAGCAAACACAGAGGGAATCCCATGCCTTCAATAGTTTTTAGAGTGAAATTTTTATGAATTGTGTCATATGCTTTAATAAGATCAGCCTTAAGACACAATTTTGCCTTGGTTGTTGGTTTCTTGAAGTTGCTTATCAATTCATTGACCAATAATATAACATTTGAGATACACCTACCCTTCACAAATGCATAGTGGTTTAGGTTGATCAAGTGAGGAAGAATGTTTCTTAATCTATTCACCATGACCTTTGATATGATCCTAAAAATGAAATTGCATAGCGAGATGGGTCGCCATTCCCATACTTTGGTTGGTTGCATGACCTTTGGAATGAGGGTAAAAAAGGCTTTATTGACTTGTTTTAGGAGCTTGCCTTTTTAGAAGAAATCTTTAACTGTTGTGATGATATCTGGGCCTATGATATCCCAAGTCTCAATGAAGAATTTTGCATTGAACCCATATGGGCCTATTACCTTGTCAACATTAGAGTTCTCTACAACTCAGTGATCTCTTCACTTGTTATCAGGGAGCTTAAGATGTGATGTGATTTTAGGAAGATTAAGCTTGGGATCTAGGCAAGATCAATCTAGCATTTGTTGAATAAAGAATAATAGTAATTCATAAATGCTTTAGAAATAAGTTTTTCCTTAGTAATTATGTTTCCATCCATCTCTAGATGTTTGATTAGATTTTGTCTTCTTCTAGTTTTCAAAGAAGTGTACAAGAAGGTGTTTTGTCTCTATTTCTAATCATTTAATGAACATATTGTGAATTATTAATATGTTCTGCATGATTTATTATAATCTTAGGTCGCAAGAACTTCAACGTTTAAGATTTGAATATCGATTAGTTTTGATTGATACACTGATGAGAACTTCTAATGGGGAGTCTCTAGAGTAGTGGATAAATGAACTATAAGTAACGAGACATTAAGCTTACTTCAATCATGAAAAATTCTATTGCCAAAAGGGAAATTTTACATACCTTTAATTAGATCTTCATAAAAAAAATTGGATTTGAAGGATTACGTATATTCAGATAGTAGTTTTGAAACCCGATTCCACCCCTATATTTCCATCATTAATCTAGATCCAATTTTATTCATAGCTTTTAATTTTCCTACAATTAGTTTTACACAACCCAATCAAATATTGGTTTTAAGTATTAGTCTTCATTTAAATAAATACAAAATAGCAAGGTTCTTAAAAAGTTGTCTCTTGGGATTCGATCCTAAACTAAGTTGCACAAAAACCAATCTGATTGAGGGTGGCATTATTAGAGGTTTCTTTTGGTAAAAGTTAGGGATTTATATCTCTGGTGAATTTGTCAATGTGATAATCTCCACATCACTTGACATCTATGTCCCTATAAAGTCCACACAAATGATGGGGAACTCTAGAACACACTTCTTAAACTACAAGGAAGGAGTAGCCTCTGGGTGACATTTTAGAGTTCATAATACTTCTCCTAACTCTCCCCCTCTGAGTAATGATGTCCAGGTCTTCCAACTTGCATAACATGTAATCAAAACCATGAGCATCATGCCCCTCAAATAGGGGAGATAGAAGATAGTGAATTATTTAAAAGCCAATAAATAAACATTCAAATACTATTTTCTTGATAGCTCACACAGACCCACTAGCTAATTGATTGGTCGGTCTAGCTGATTGGTTAGTATTTTTGGAAGCTCTATCATTAGTAGTTTATCTACTAATCCCATAACTCAGCGAGCTACTGACTAGTTGATCGACAAATGGATCTGGTCGATCACCTAGGGAGTAATCCTAACATTTAATTAGACAATCAACTGATCATACTAGTCAATGCCATATAGTCTATTATATAGAGGATCTAGTCATCCATCTAGGCTTCTAGATAGTTTAGTATAGTACAAACTGATTCTCCAAACATATTTGTAACCATTCCAATTTCAAACTTCATTAATGAAACATTTGCAATCATGTCCATGATTATACTCCTCTTCTCATTACATCGTATACGTATAAACCTAGAGGTTCCACATTATGATGATAGTGATGCTTGTAATCATATTATGACTTCACAACAATGATTTGTATCTAGAAGTACTTCAATGTTACCCAAGTAGTTGAGAATTTTGGAGAAAAACTTCAACATTTGTGTGACCAATATGGGTAGGACTATAAATCCCTTATCCATCAAATAAAGATTGATTTAGAGGCATGAATCATCCTACTACTATTTTATCTTTGTTTCTTGATCTAGATTTTATGATTGAGATACACAAGATCTCAATATCCAATATTAACTCATACGAGCATGTCCATGCTATTTGTATTCTCACTCATCAAGATGACATGATGTCAATCTAATACAAGGTAAAAATATTACTACATCACATAATTATTCACACGCATCACAATTTATCCAATCACTACTTTTATGGAAACTCTTATACAAGGTCATGTTGAGTAGTGTTACAACACATTATACACATGTGATGATTGCAGTGACTTCTTTTCTAACGAGCATAGTAACCACTGTCACATTGATATATGATTCTAACTACAATTTTATATCCTCCATGTATCATTCTCAAAGTGGGTTTCCCCTATACACTTATTCTCTAATAAGTACCTATGTGTATGGATTAATGTATAATATCATGAGTCATGGCATTTTGCCATTATTCACTGCACCTACTTGTCTTAATGTATTATTTTTGTAATAATTTCCACAACAATATTTGACTAGGGAGTAAACATGTGAGGACTTGTTTTATTCCCTCCTTTTTGTAGAAATTGTAAACATTTATTATTAAATATAATCTTTTGTATACAGAAGTGGTTGCATCCTTTATTTAGTGGGTACAATCAATGAGAATAAAATACAATGCAAGAATATCATTTTTAAATCAAATTACCCCCTAAGTATTAAATGTTGATCAATAACAATTATTGTCTCATAGTGCTACATAAAGAATTTTGACCAAGTTTGATGTTTTTTATTCCATTTATCCATATAATTAAGCATAACTAAAGGATAAAGTCACAAGGCATAATATTTTCCCACTTATTCTCATCTTTTCAAGGAAATAATAATGACCAATCAAATGATGACATTGGCTTTTGGAATTTCATAAAGGCACATATAGTTATTATCCATTATGTGTAATATATATATGTATTTTCATAATTGTAGTTTGTAATGAATACCTTACCTTTCTAAAATGAAATTTGTGTAGGACATCTTTTTTTGACCAGAAATTAGTTCTTAAATTTTAGAATGAATTTTAGTTGCGGTGTAAAAGTTATGAATTTTCAATATCTACATTAAGTTTTCATGTAATAGCTTGGTTAACTAATTAATTAAGCATCACATTTTATATGACAAGGATCTTTAGTGTCCGACTTTAATTTACTTTCTATACACATATGCTTCCTCTGATTATTTCCTATACATGATAAAAGAGAGGATTGCAACAATTGTTGATTGGCTTCCTCGTTCCATTTTATGTTTTCTTTTTACCAAGGCAAACCGACCTTTTGCTTGACTATGTATAAGTACTCGCCCTCACGATATCCAAGCATGAGAAACTTGGTAAACCATCCTTTTGCTTGACCTCGTATATATAATCATCCTTACAATCTCCAAGAATAGAAGAAAGAGCAATTTGTAAATCATAATTTGACATATTGACCAGAACCATGGATCAATATTTTTTCATAACATTATGCTATTCCTTGTATATAAAGAGACTGTCCCTTTATCCTTATACTTTTTTGTTAGAATACCATGAGTAGAGTGTGTTCTTAGATGGTAGTTCCATGCCTTAATGTTTTGGGGGTTTTCTTTCTCACAAATTACAGTGATATTCCTTGCCTTAATCCATGGCAATGGAACTTCCATCCTCCTTTCTTTTCTAGATGTTTATGGTTCACTCAATCTTTGATGACCAAGACATAGAAAAGGCCTTGCCATCACCTCAAGTCAGGATCGAGGAGTTTTGATCCTTGCTCAATCTTGCTTGAATTGGGACAACACTTCTCGACGATCATCTTTCCCCGGCATGGACATGCAAGTGTCACAAGGATAGTTGTTGATAGTAATCTTGTTGCCTCAGACTGTTTGTCCACCACATTAAATGAAGGCTGATAAACAAGCCTCTAGTCAACTGGATACCTTGCACAACAACACCCTATTCTTGTACAGGAATAGAGCAAGGGAATCGAGATGTATCATGACGAGAAACAAGGACTTCATGGTGACCTACTATTCATCAATAACATGGTGCACCATGGCACTTGTGTGAAATAGAGAGTGCTAATTCTCTTGAGAGGTGTGGGACATGTGTTCTTCAAAAGAGACTCAGAACACGAAGAGAAAGGGGGAGGTAGGTGACTGAGTCATCAAGACATGTTTACTATGTTAATATTGGCTGCCCTAATTTGTATGCTAAGTTGGGATCCCTTCCAGCTAAGTTTTATGGTTATTAATAGGTTGGGTATTCAATAAAACCAAAGTGAATTCCTCATCAAATGTAGAATTTATGTTACATTATTAATAACCTAGAACTTGTTAGGATGAGTGGAATGATGTGAAATTACATACCATTTCAATTAGCATAATGTGACCTACATATTTATGAACTTTAATTGAAGATTTGAATTTGTTTATAAGACTAATTTTATAAGATATGATGCATAATATGTTCAGCCATGTGTCCTAATTTAAAAAAATGAGGTTAGAAGATATTATTTCTATCCATCCCCAAACATGTGGTAGGGGTTGGATGTCTGGGAGGGTGGTAAATTCAAGGTGGCAGTTGGGAATCAAACTTGAGTCCCTTTATTAGGGAACATTGTGCTTGATCACTTGAACCATTCATTGTTGGAAAGTTTCTTAATATAGATTATGTAGTTTGGAATCAAAACGTCATAAGTGAATCTGTTGTGACCTTGATAATGTTTCTTTATGTATAATATACTAATCTTATCACCTTTGGACAAGTTCTCATAAAATGTACCTAAGAACACTAATCTTTATCAAAACTCCATTTGATGCCACTAAATTTATATAACAAATTGATTATGAGCTAAATTATGCTTGTAGCATATGACCACATACTAATAGGCCTGGTTTAGAATGACTAATGAGAAACTAATATAGTCATAATAAGCTTCTGGATCTAAAATTTGATTCATGTTTGTGGGTGTATGATTTAACCAGTACGATGAGTTGTATAACTCCATCATTGATAGGAAACTTAGAACATGTATTTGGGTTATTTATGAACAATAAGAGTAATCATGCTTTGGGGTTCCCAAAATTCTCCAGATGTTTGATCAACACGGTAAATGCCTTGTATGCTTTTATTTCCACCAATAAATTATAAGTTAGTGTGTATATCACTCTAAAATAATAATATAACCCAATAATCAATACCTTAGGGTGATGTTCTGGGGAGAACCCCACTCCCAAGATATTAAGGAATAATCACCAAGACAATGTGTTGGCCATTTACGCTAATGAGTTTCAATCCTAAGAAGGATCGTTTACTCAACTTAACCAATCTCTGCAAGTATACGAGAGTAGTTGTAGTCAAGGTCGAACACAAGGAGTGTTGGTTAGTTAGGCGCAAGAGTTATGATTTTCAATAATCTAGATCATTGAACAAAAGATGATTGGATTAGAACAACTAAATTATAGATTTAAAACAAAATAGTAAATTATCACTTAAGAAAGGTTAAGATTCATATATGGAAGGATCTTAGATCTAGGATTTCACCAACATATCATACCATAAAACATGAGCATGAAATTTAAAAATACTAAGCACTTGTTTTAAAGGAGAGTTGTATGTTGCACTTCCCCTCTCGGTGCAAGTACAACGATCCTAACTCAATACAATATTCTCATGTATGAATTTCATTTTGGATCACGATACTCCTCCTCAACTCCATAATTTCCACTCTCATGGTAAAGAAGGAGTTGCCAAGAGAGTACCTACTTTCTCTCCTACTTATCTTCTCAGATCAAGTAAGAAAGCATAAAACATGCACATAAAGTGGCCAGCCATACATGCAAGAAGCAAGAAACCAGTGCTCACAAGGTGGAAAAACAAGCAACTTAGCATTTAGTACGAAATTATCATGCTCCTTACATGCTATGACATGGGAGCTACTCTCCCATGTCTAAGAAAAGGAAACTACTAGTCCATGAATGTGTACAATAGGAAATGTGCAGAATTTTCAGAATTCAACATGATTTAGAGAAGGAAAAGCTAAGTAATCCCAAGGTGTAACCCAAGAAAGGTAGAATTCTGACTTGAGGATGAAATCCCACTCCTACAATTGCTCCAAACTGGAAAAACTTCCCTCCCGAGAAGCTTTGTGGAGTGAAGAAGCTCTACTACACCTCCAGAGAAGAAAATGGAGTAGAAGATAAGAAGAATGGGGGTTCTTTGGAAAGAAACCACCTTCTTCCACCCAAAACCGCCCTCCCTTGCTCTAGACCTGCTCTGGGATGAAAGACCTTCGAATCATGACTAGTGATAACTACTCCATAGAGTGGTTTTACCTTTTAAAATGAAAGGACTCATATTTGAAAATTGTTGAAACTGACAGGCGCACGACGTGCACAGTGTGTAAATCCTTCGTCAGTTGCTCCAGAATGCACTTTGCACGACGTGTGCTGAATTAATGCACGCCGTGCAACTTTCCAAAAACTTTCAGTCTGCTCGACGCTCCCAGGTTCACGGCATGTGCTGAATTAATGCACACCATGTAACTTTCCAAAAACTTTCAATCTGCTCAACGCTCCCAGGTGCACGGCGTGTCTTTTTAAGATACGTCGTGTCAGTGGCTATTCTGGGCTGTTGTGTATTCTGCTCATAACTTTCAGCGTGTAGGTCTGATTTACATGCTGTAAAAAGTGGTATTTGCGTAGTTTTGAACCCCAAAACATGTAGATACTTGAGGAGTGATCCAATAAGTAATAATATGATATATTCCTCATCATTTCATTACAAAATGTAATTCCTACAATCCAAACCATGAGACAAGTACGAATAGCTAAAAATATAGAATCTAGCATGAATGAGAGTGATAATTGAGTCAAAACAACATAGATATGCAACCAAACATGATCCAAAAGATGATATGATTTGTGCAGATCAAATCCCCCCAAGCTTAAACCATTGCTTGTCCTCAAACAAAAAGAGCATAGAAACACAAATGAAGAATTGTCAAGTTCATGCATAGATCAAATGAAAAGAAAGATGTGTATAAGACCAAGCCAACCATGATCAACATGTTTATACTCATAGCCATCAATTCAACTTAAACACCCAAGAAAAAGATTTTTAGTTCAGCAGGGGTGGTCACAATTAAATGAATTAATCAATTAAACAACACTAAGTAGAATTTAGATGACCAAGTCAAGCAATTAGTGGATGTGCAACTCAAACTCTCAACTATTAAGGATACAAATGATAAAATCTTAGTTAAAATTGATAATTTTAGCTGTACTATCCTTCTTTCCTAAAAATAACGTGACAATGGATTATGTGTCCCGGCACTCGGCTGCTAATGTAGGCTTTAGCACATGTGGAGTGCCGGTTAGGGTATTTTACCCTCTTTTAAGACATACCACCTATCCATCGTGGCCAGGCCGGACTTACACTAGGCTAGCATGATATGTGGGTGGTTTAGCCATATTTTATGGGGTATAAAGATGAGATAAGCCAAAAGAAATTTTCATTTTTTTCCAAAACATAGGAGAGTCAACTAAATTGCAACATTAGCTAGATTTCATTCATTTGTTTTGAAATTGTTTTCATTGAAAGAGTGGTTGAAAATGCACTAAGAGGTTGGAAAGGGAATCCCGTATTCCAAATGATGTTGTAAAGTTGATTTACTCACAAAAATTGAAACCATTACATGTTTTAAGCAATCAAAGATGTGAAAGATGAATGTTTAGGCTAGAAGCATAAACCAGAGTTAAGCACATGTTGATGGCCAAAAGGTTTCATTTGATTAATGCATGCCTTTTGCAATTTCTCCAAATGATATTTCTCATGGAAAGAGGACAATCAATTAAGTATAGGAGTTCTATCCACATATAAAAGATAAACCTCATATCATACTAGATTTGCCACCAGAAGAGCAGAACTAAAAACAACAACTAAGAAAAATATGATAAAAGGGAAATAAAACTACACTACCGACCGGTTGCTCTCCCCCTAAGCTTGAAATTTGCAGTGTCCTCACTGCATATAACAAACTCAAGAGGATTGCAACTGGATACCTGTCATGGTGAATGATGAGGATGGAGGTCCATTTCTTTGATTTGAGGCTAGAAATTGTTGTGCTAAAGATTGATGCCTCCTTGCAAATATGTCCTTGATTTGGGGCAAGCGAAAGCACCTATCAGCTGTAGCAAGAATAATCTTTTGTAAGCCAATAGTATTTGTCTTTTCATTCTCCTTTAAAGCATCATAAAAATATGAGTTGGGAAGAGTGTTCTCATTATAAAGCAATGTATCATCTAGAGTGTGAGGAGGAAGGACATGTGGCTTGCTTAAAGAATCTAAAAGTAGATCATGTGTTGTAGCTTTCTCCCCTTGATTTGTAGCTTCATAATCCTCATAGGTATCAACATAATCATACCTTAAAGGATATACTTCTATGACAACACCATTCTTCAACGTCACCGGCCTAAAATATGTAAGATTCATCTTCAGTGGACTAGGCAAGAAAGGTGGAAATGCTTCTTTGCTAAAAATAGCGTGCTGGGAAATTTGTTTCTCCAATATGTGTGCATGAGTGGCTATATCCTTCACCTTAGAAGAGAGTTGGTCAATAGCATCCATCATAGATTGTATTTGTTGATGGAGCTCCTCATTTTGCTACATTTGAGTTAAAATAAATGTTGCAATCATAGACTCTAAGTTGGAAGATACTTGTGGTTGTTGTGGCTGAATGAAATTCAGGTTGACATTGCTGTAGAAGTCTAATGGAGTGTAGCCCATTGGAGAATAAATAGAAGAAGCATAACATGTAGAAGATGAGTGTCCAAGCAACCCACATGCATCACAAATATTGTTGGCTATTTGAATTAGTTGTGTGCTTAGATTCTCAAACCTTTGTGACAAAGTGTCTAGCCTTGCTGCAATCAAGTCTATAACACCAACCATGTGATCTTCCACTTGCATTCTGGAAGTAGTATGTGAAAAGGATGGGTGGTAGCTTGTAACTGGACTCCATTGACAATGATTTGTTGCCATATCTTCAATAATAACATAGGCTTCTCCATAAGATTTGTTCATTAGAGCTCCATTTGCAGCTGCATCAATAAACATCCTTGTATTGTAGCACAAACCATTATCGAAAGATTTCAATAGAAGCCAATTGCTTAGACCATGATGTGGAAAAAGATTTTGAAGATCTCTGAACCTCTCCCATGTATCATACAAGGTCACTCCATCCCTTTTAGAATAATTTATGAGTTGACTCCTCAGCTGTAAAGTTTTGTTAGATGGAAAATATCTTGCCAAAAAGACCTTCAGAAGCTCCTCCCAAGTGCCGATTGACTTCTTTGGTAAAGTATAGAGCCATGCCTTAGCTCTATCTCTAAGAGATAATGGAAAAAGGATTAGGAGTATCCCATCAGTAGGAGCGCCATTGATCTTTATGGTGCTTAGAAACTACAGAAATTTAGCAATGTGTATGTTTGGATCCTCCATTGGTGTCCCTATGAATGCATTCAATTGTAGCAATTGTATGATGGCTGGGCTGACAGAAAACTCCTCTATCTCAAATTCTAAAATATTAATAGGCCCACTCATGTGCATTGTAGCTATACCAAAGTAGTTCTTAAGAGGATGGTCATCCTCCTTGACTAGTTCTTCATGTGGATCTGGAGGATTAGGTGGATGTGGCATATATGGTGGTGGTATATGTGGTATGGATGAAGGTGGTGGATATGAGGGTGTGGAAGAATGTGGTATGGGTGTTGGTGGTGTGTATGATGGTGGTGAATTAGGTGTGAATGATGGTGGTGTGGATGAAGGATGCGTGGATGAGGGCAGTGCATATGATGGTGACATGGATGATGGTTGTGTGGGTTGTGATTCCTCCATACATGTTTGAGTTTCACTCCTTCTTGCTCCATGAGGGCTGCAAACAATGTGTTCATTTTCTAAATGTAGATATATGCACGATTCAAGGATCTTTTTATGAACACCCCATATGCTCATGCAAATAAACAAGGTGAGTGAGATACAAAAACAAACATGGAAGATATAACACATTATGATGATCATGATGAATTATGATTTATGGATATGATGGTGGATATGAAGGTTGTGATCTAGTCTCATTTACTTATCAACAACTCTTAGTCTAACAGGAATACCGATGCTCCCCAGCAATGATGCCAAAAACTTATTGGCTATTTACGCTAACAAGTTTCAATCCTAAGAAGGATCATTTACTCAACTTAACCAATCTCCGCAAGTATACGAGAGTAGTTGTACTCGAGGTCGAACACAAGGAGTGTGGATAGTTAGGCGCAAGAGTTATGATTTTCAATAATCTAGATCGTTGAATACAAGATGATTGGATTAGAACAACAAAATTATATATTTAAAACAAAACAATAAATTATCACTTAAGAAAGGTTACAATTTAGATATGGAAGGATCTTGGACCTAGGATTTTACCAACATATAATAACATGAAATTTAAACATACTAAGTACTTGTTTTAAAGGAGAGTTGTATGTTGGACTTCACCTCTCGGTGCAAGTATAATGATCCTAACTCAATACAACATTCTCATGTATGAATTTCATTTTGGATCACAATCCTACTCCTCAACTCCATAATTTCCACTCTTGTGGTAAAGAAGGAGTTTCCAAGAGAGTACCTCCTTACTCTCCTACTTATCTTCTCAGATCAAGAAAGAAAGCATAAAACATGCACATAAAGTGGCCAACCATACATGCAAGAAGCAAGAAACAGGCGCTCACAAGGTGGAAAAACAAGCAACTTAGCATTTAGTACGAAATTATCATGTTCCTTACATGATATGACATGGGAGCTACTCTCCCATGTCCAAGAAAAGGAAACTACTCGTCCATGAATGTGTACAATAGGAAATGTGCAGAATTTTCAGAATTCAACATGATTTAGAGAAGGAAAAGCTAAGTAATCCCAAGGTGTAACCCAATAAAGGTAGAATTCTGACTTGAGGATGAAATCCTACTCCTACGACTGCTCCAAACCAGACAAACTTCCCTCCTGAGAAGCTTTGTAGAGTGAATAAGCTCTGCTAGACCTCTATAGAAGAAAATGGAGAAGAAGAATAGGGGTTCTTTGGCAAGAAACCACCTTCTTCCACCCAAAATCGCCCTCCCTTGCTCTAGACCTGGGATGAAAGACCTTTGAATTATGACAAGTGATAACTGCTCCATAGAGTGGTTTCATCTTGTAAAATGAAAGGAGTCATATTTGAAAATTACTGAAACTGACAGGCGCACAACATGCATTCCCAGTGCACAACGTGTAAATCCTTCGCCAGTTACTCCAGAATGCACTTTGCATGGCGTGTGCTGAATTAATGCATGCCATGCAACTTTCCAAAAACTTTCAGTCTGCTCGATGCTCCCAGGTGCACGGTGTGTGCTAAATTAATACACGCCGTGCAACTTTCCAGAAACTTTCAGTATGCTCGACGCTCCCAGGTGCATGACATGTCTTTTTAAGACAGGGCATGTCAATGGCTATTTAGGGCTGTTGTGTATTCTACTCATAACTTTCAGCATGTAGGTCCGATTTACATGTCGTAAAAAGTGGTATTTGTGTAGTTTCGAACCCCAAAACATGTAGATACTTGAGGAGTGATCCAATAATTGATAATATGATATATTTCTCATAATTTCATTGCAAAATGTAGTACCTACAATCCAAACCATGTGACAAGTAAGAATAGATAAAAATATAGAATCTAGCATGAATGAGAGTGATAATTGAGTCAAAACAACATGGATATGCAACCAAACATGATCTAAAAGATGATATGATTTGTGCACATCACAATGATAAAAAATTAATATGAACTGAGGTTAAAGAGTCAAATAATGTGATAAGCACGAGAGAGCTCAATCATAGAAACATACACCTTTGAGTTCATTGATGGAACAATTATCAACTAACCAAGTGAGATGAGATTGGTTATGCTATGATAACATGATGAAAATGCAGATTTAGTTTATTTGCAATGGATCATTCAATCCATGTTTGTTATTCCTATATGCACAATTTTGGTTGCACTCATGTATTTAGCATAAACTTGTGCTAATCACATTTTGTTTATCAACATTTTCAGTTAGTTGAAGATGCGGATCACCTTGCAAGAAATAAACATAAATGCTCAAGGAGAAAACTAGGAGGATTTGGATATTTTGAATCTCTATCTTTAGTTTCAAAATCTTTAGTATTTCCCTACTTCAAGAATATTGTAACTACCAAGGAAATTTATCTTCCCTTTTGTGAACAATACCTCGTGCATAAAGTAATTGTTATTTGTTTTTTATTTAAATTTGCATCCTTAAAAATATATGGATAAGAAACTTGCCTTCGTAGTCCCCATGTAATGGGGATAAAGGAGGAGGAGTCACTTCATATTAGAAATCAATTTATGTAAATGACTTCTAATTATTAATAGTTTCAAAATCTCTATAGAACAAAAGGTATTTAATAGGATATATGCAAGAGGTGATGGTGTCTAGAATGATCACATCCTGGGGGCTGGAAATATTGTCCTCCACATCACTATTTAGTTTACAAGGACTCCCAGGGCCACTGCGATTCCTGCCTGGTCAAAGCCTTAGGATATACATGAAATAACATACATATAGGTCTTCTCATCTAAACTTTGTGTCCCTCTCATCTCCATTCATTTAACCCTAAGATTACCCCTTTATAAAACTTATAATATACTTCTATCCTAATCCAAGATACAATTTCAAGAAATTAGGGTGAACGCCTCCTTCAAAAAACATATAAAATGGCAATTTGAAATATAAGAATAAATATATGAGAAACATGTTTTATGTATTGTATGCTCATCCGATAAGGAGAAACCCTAGAAACTTTTAGGAAACCAGGATGAATCAAAATAGAATAGGTATACACAAAGAATACAAGTAAGTTAGATCATAGAGAAAGCTTTATGATTCAAAATTTATCCATAAAACCCCTAAACCTGTGTATACATGATTAACAAAGGAAAGTACTCATATATGAGCAACTCCAGTAAAGGTTGGAGAAAGAGAAAGAACAATAATATGTAAGCAATATTATACCCAAGATCATGATTCATGGTAAATAAAATAAGTAATGGAAGGTGGTACATAAGTACATGTAAACCCTAGAAGTAGGTGGAAAAATTATACTATATAAGTATACCACCTCAAGTTCTAGGAAGGAACCCAAGATATTTGTGTCCAATAGACCCTAGACTAATACTCCCCAAGGATGGGATCACACCCCTAAAAATGTCTTTATGATACTTGGTACGCATGAGCAGAAGGAACTGAACTGTGACACCCACATATTGTAAAAATTATACTATGGTAATATAACAATTAAGTTGAATTAAAACTCCTTCTCAAACCTATCCTTGATGAAATTGAGGGTGTAACCATGAATATTCCCTACCTACATAATAATAAACAAGAGTTAGTTTGGTAAAACTAGTATAAGTGATAATACATGCTATATGTATATGTGGTGACTTCCAGGGCAGTTCTCGCACCCCAGGAGAATAAGGGAGAATTGCCTATACCATCTCTCTATGACCCTTAAACCCTAGCTATGACTGCTTTTCCTCATAGTTTTAATAGCATTGATAACTCAACACCACAAAACAACACATAACATAGGGTTACAAAAGAAATGATCGATATAGAGACCGTTTATGCTCATGATGAATACAAGATTTAGGGAACCCCATTATGGAAACTAAGAACAAATGGAATAATAGATAATACATGAGTCTTGGAACTATGAATGCCAGTATAAAGTGTAGTTTTATGTGACAACACCACATGTTTCAATCTCAAAAGAAGGAGATTACACATGGCATAAGCCTTGAAATTTTCAAGAAAACTCAATGTAAAGAGACCCACATTAAGAAAGAAACCAAGTTTATTTCCTTAACTTGAAATACTACCTAGTAGAGTATATATATTATAGTTTTTAGAAAAATCCTATGATCTTTTATGGGTTTCACATAGGTAATGAATACCTAGATCCTAATGAGGGTTGATCTAGTAAAGGACCTAGCAAGGCCGATATAAAAAACATAACATATGTTTGATCTAGCCAGTTTGGCTTGACTAATCCATGTGAGCACGTAAAGATGTTGGTGATAAGTGGATCACATGTAAGCATTAGTGTTATGAAAACTTGAATGTGTCGAGTGAATTGGCTTAGTCACCAATTGTAAATACAAGTAGGAATGCACACACATATGTTAGGTACAAGTAGTCATACATGTACGTAAGGTACAACCATCATGTAAGTACAAGTATGCAAGGTACAAGCAGCCATGAAAAGTGCATAAGGTAAACATAGAAGTCATGCAAGTACATGGAACATTCAAGTATTTGAATCACATATAGGTTGTTATATAAGTAAATGGAACACCAAAGCTCAGTGGTTATAGATAGAGTTAGTCGAGACACAAACTCTCTTTAAGGATTGGTGTTCAAATATGTGGAGAGTCATCCCATATAAAAGGGAGGACCTTATGGAGGAAGAATAGTCTTAAAGCCTATGATACGTAGATAGATAACCTAACATCCTACTGAGAAATAAGATAACATCATATACTAGACCCTTCCTTTAAAGGTGAGTGTAACCACCTTGTCTTTGATGTTAAGTTTGAGACAAGGATGTCCTAGAGAGACCTAAACCTAAAGGGGGATATGCATTATGATCAACAATGCAAAATATAAGACATGTAACTCCTTGAAACCACCTAATGAATCATGGACATATATAAATTTTCTGTATTGGTGATTGAACATATGATTTCAATATATGCATGTGAATATGTTTGATGAATGCGTTTGGTAAATAATACTCTTATATTTTAATATTATCAAAAGCAGATATGCAGAAGCATATGAGCTGAATGGATGCTTTGTTTGGTATGAGTCAACCAGACATGGAATCCTAAAAAAGAAAGAAACCCTTATTTCAAATGAAGTTTATAACACCTCAATAACCCAATGCGAGGTAGATCCCTAGGTCAACCCTAGGGTCAGGTAGGGAGGATATAAAGGTACATGAGGGGCAACGAGTCAAAAGGAAAACTCACTGCATTAGTAAATAAGGCCCAAAGGCTCGTGGAAATTTTTTCACTCCATAAGTACAAATACCCATGGAGACCCTAAGGGAATCACTAATGCTAATGATACAAGATGAATGTGTAAAGAATAATAAGACATGCAATAATGAAACCCTAAGGAAGGCTATGCAAAAACTCAATGGCCTTGAGAAAAGTACATTTCTCATTTGATTAATGATTTTTGAGAACTTGTAAAAATTAGAAAAATGTTTGTATATTAGAACTCATTCATTGATCATGATTCCACCTAAATTCAAATTTCATGTTTTGTGAACTCGCCATCTCTACACGTGAATTATGGTAAACATTATGTTTGGAATGCAGGAAAATACTTATTTCATCTGTAATATAGGTACAAGAGAATGGATATTCACATGTAATATACAAAAGTTGTAATGACCATATTAAGCCTAAAGTAATGATATGTTTAGAAAATATGAACGTTTCACCTTACCAACTTATGGGTAGAGTTAAAGGATAAACCCTGCTTGAGAAGGACCTAAGTGAAAGAATTAACACCATGTAATAAGATAATGGAACGTGAGATCATAATCAAGAGAGTCTTGGTTTCATACTCAGTGGATATCTGTGCTCACTTTAAATAAAGTATGATGATGGTTTGTAGAAAAACCTATAAAGAGGGGATGTTAGCCCCAATAGTACATGTTAAACCCTAGATAGGTTGGATTCCCTTGTAAGAATGAGAAACATGAAAACTACTAGAGGGGGGGGGGTGAATAGAGTTTTATAGATAATTTAACAATTATTGAACTCAAACAACCACACTGAAAATATTGGACAAGGAGACACAAGGTTTAGAGTGGTTCCAACTATAGCAAATACTATAGCCGTCAATCCACTACTCGGTTGCTTACCCAACCGGGATTTGAAAAGAAATTTATTTTATTACCTCGCAAGGAATTTACATAAAATACAATCTCTTTTCCCAAACCCTTCAAGCAGCCTTCACCTAGAAGTAATTGCCAACCTTGAAGCAGCCTTCCCTTGAAGTAGATGCACCAACTCCCGTTGCACCAGCCTTCTGAAGTAGCTTCCCTTGCGATAGCCTTCTTGAAGTAGCTTGAAGTCCCCTTCTCCACCTAAGAAGTCAACCCTCTCCAATCCGCAGCCTCCAACCCTAGGAGTAGCAAGGAGAGTACAAAAGATAAAAAGGAACAAGAAAGAAAAAGGAAATTACAACTTATCCTTTAAGCCCAAGGCTTGATATGCCTAGATCAAGCGTATAGATCTCCTAACCAAGTGTGTGAACTTGTGATTGCTGTGGGTAGGAGAATCTAGCCTATAGGACACGAGATTGAGCTAAGGAGAATGTAGACTAATGATCACAGTGCTCAAATTGCTTGCAACAGATTGCTCAAGTATGCTCAAGTATATTCTCAAGTGTAACAAGTAAATTCTAGTGTCCTATGGCTTGTCCTATTTATAGGAATGGCCTAAGTATTCTTAAGGACGTTCTAGACAACTTCTAGGGGTTTCTAAGTGCTTAACTAGCCGTTAGGTACAAAGTTGTTGCTTTAACAACGACTAATTAACTTATTCTGCAGTTGCTGTCAGAGACCATCTCGGTCGACAAATGGTCGACCGAGACACCTACTCGGTCGAACTTTTGTCGACCGACAGGTTCTCTGGAACAAGTGATTTGCAACGTCTTTCTTCAACTGCCAACTAACTTGTCTGTTGTGTCTAACGGCTACTTTGGATCTTTCTCGGTCGAGAAGATTGTCGACCGAGAGTGTCTCGGTCAAGGAGTTTGTCGACCGAGAATGATCCTGTTTCAAGGTTTCAATTTAGGCACTAATTATATGTGTGAGTGTGCAAAGGTGATCCTAATTAAATGGGATGACGTGTCTGACTATGGTGTTTGGCTAGGGAAAATCTAACGCTTGATTTACATGCAATTCTAAGTACTTGTACATTATATATTTGTACAAGTTTTTACAACAATGATTACATTGCATGAAAATATAAACAATTTAGCTTGTGGATTTTCCCTAGTTGCTTTGCCATCCATCTTAATCTTGCACACTCAAGTAGCTCGTTAGATTAATAAGAATGAAATGTTTGTCATAATCAAAATAAAGGGATTTATAGATGTCCAATTAGCCAACAATCTCCCCCTTTTTGAAGATGACAAACATTTCCAAAATATAAATAAAGGAAATATAAAACATATGAGTTTCATACCTTTAGATTACCTTATGTAGCTTTTCCTCTTGTTTATAAAATGTGTGCTTATTATTCCCAATGAATTATGGAACATGAAATCCAGTTCATTTGGGAATATAGCAATTTTCAATGTAAAGCCAAGAGTATATTTATGAAACTCATTGATTGAGTTTTTTTTTATAAATACTACGTTATAGTTTTATTTATCTCTCCCCCTTTGTCATTTCAAAAAGATAACCATTTTAATAAAAACTCCCCCTTAATTAGATATCCCGTCAAATCTGATGAAAAAGATGTCCATTGAAAAGCCAAAATAAAATAAGTAAACGTATTCGTTTTAAGAACCGCAGATATCAAAGAAAACATCTTCCAAAGGAGTAATAAGCAGTTGCTTCCTAATGTTGTTGAATTGATCTAGTGGAAGCGGTTTTGTAAAAATATCAGCCAATTGATTTTCCGTATCAACATGATGAAGGGAAACATGATTCTTTGAGATGTGATCCCTTAAGAAGTGATGACGGATTTCAATGTGTTTTGCCCGGCTGTGTAAAATAGGATTGTGTGCTAAGTTTATGGCGCTCGTGTTGTCACAAAAAATAGGTGTAGATGAAAGATTAAAACCATAATCGCTTAATACCTGTTGCATATAAAGCACTTGAGCACAACAAGACCCGGCTGCCATATATTCAACTTCAGTTGTAGATAGGGCAACCATATTTTGTTTCTTGCTAAACCAAGATACTAAGGCTCTCCCTAATAAGAAACAGCCACCACTAGTACTTTTACGATCAAGTCGACAACCAGCATAATCCGCATCAGTATATGCTTTAAAATCCAAGGATTGTCCTTTTGGATACCATAAACCAAAACAAGTAGTACCAGCTAGATATCGAAGAATTCGTTTAACCGCTAGAAAATGAGATTTCATAGGTTGGGATTGAAATCGAGCACAAAGACCAACGGAAAACATAATGTCCGGTCGAGAAGCAGTTAAGTATAGCAAACTACCAATCATGGCTCTATATAAGGAATCATCAATAGGTTCCCCATTTTCATCCTTATCAATTTTGATAGAGGTAGCCATAGGAGTAGTCGCATGTTTGCATTGATCCATCCCAAAACGTTTTAAAAGTTCTTTAGTATATTTTTCTTGGCTTATGAAAATTCCTACAGGTGTTTGCTTAATTTGAAAGCCAAGAAAGAATGTTAGTTCACCCATGAGGCTCATTTCAAATTCTTTTTGCATAATGTCACTGGATTGTGTGCATAATGAATCATTAGAAGCTCCAAAAATAATGTCATCAACATATATTTGCACAACTAGGAAATCAGATGCATATGTTTTGAAAAATAAAGTAGAATCTGAATTTCCAATAGAAAAACCATTATCAAAAAGATATGTTTTGAGTCGTTCATACCAATTCCTAGGTGCTTGTTTTAGACCATAAAGTGCCTTTTTAAGTTTATAAACATGGTCACCTTTTTCTGGTATTTCAAAGCCAGGTGGTTGAGCAACATAAACTTCTTCGTGTATGATGCCATTTAGAAATGCACTTTTGACATCCATTTGATATAGCTTAATGTTTTTATGGTCAGCAATAGCTAGTAACATCCTAATAGCTTCAAGTCTGGCTACGGGTGCATATGTTTCGTCAAAAGCTATGCCTTCTTGTTGATTATATCCTTGTGCTACTAACCGAGCTTTATTCCTTATGACTTCTCCTGCCTCATTGAGCTTATTCCTAAACACCCATTTAGTTCCTATGATAGTTTTATCTTGTGGTTTAGGAACTAAATCCCATACATCATTTTTAGTGAATTGATTTAACTCCTCTTGCATGGCTATTATCCAATAATCATCCTTAAGAGCTTCGGATATCTTCTTAGGTTCAATGATAGAAACAAAAGCCATGTTTGCAACATCTTTGAAGGAAGACCGAGTTTTGACTTTATCATTTGGATCTCCAATAATTAGTTCTTGGGGATGATCCTTGATAAGCCTAGGTGTAGGTTGTGTTTCAACTTGGGGATCGGATATAGGAATTTTCTCACTATCATTGGAAATGGTTATATTTTCGAATTGATTTGTGAGATCAATGATATCTAGATTTTCAGACTTCGATTCTTCATGAAAAGAAACATGAATGGATTCCTCAACTTTTCTAGAGATAGTGTTATATACTCTAAAGGCTTTGCTAGAAGTGGAATATCCCAAGAAGAATGCTTTGTGTGATTTAGAATCAAACTTGTCTCTATCATCTTTGGTATTTAAAATGTAGCATGTGGAGCCAAAAGTATGAAAGTAGTCAACTCTAGGTTTCTTAGAGTGTAATATTTCATATGGAGTTTTCTTCAAATGAGAGTGAACATTTACTCTATTAAGCACATAACAAGCAGTGTTTACAGCTTCAGCCCAAAAGGTTTTAGGTGTGTTGTGTTCAAGCATCATGGTCCTAGCCATTTCCTGTAGGGATCGATTTTTCCGTTCAACTATACCATTTTGTTGTGGGGTACGTGGAGCAGAAAAATTATGAGTATACCCTTGAGATGTACAAAAGGTCTCAAATGTATGATTCTCAAATTCGCCACCATGATCACTTCTAATGATACATATTTTATGTTGTAAAAGATTTTCAATCTTGGAACAAAATTGCATAAAGACATGAATAGTATCATCTTTAGTTGCAATAAAATGTACCCATGTATATCTACTATAATCATCAACAATAACAAAACAGTATCGTTTACCACCAATAGATTGTGTCCTCATTGGTCCAAATAAGTCCATATGAATTAATTCTAAGGATCTACTGGTGCTAAGTACATGTTTTGATTTAAAAGATGTTTTGGTTTGCTTTCCCATTGTGCAGGGTTCACAGTTTTCAACTTGATCAAAAGACAAAGCAGGTAATCCACGAACAAGATCATATTTCACTAACTTTTTAATAGCATGTGAACTAGCATGTCCCAGCTTTTTATGCCATAGTTGTAAGGTATTTTCATTTGCAAGCAAGCATTTACCTACTACTGATTTCATAGAGTTTGGTTTAAGGATATAAAGATTTCCAACTCTATTTCCTTCATAAATGACATTTGTAGTATTTTCTATCAATAATTTGCAGCAGGTTTTATTAAATAACACATCATAACCACTATCACATAGTTGACTTACACTTATTAAATTATGATGCAATACATCAACAAGTAGAACATTTTTAATTTCGAGATTTGTTCCAACATTACCTATTCCAACGATTTTGCCCTTACCATTGTCTCCAAAGGTGACCGTTCCACTTTTCTTTTCTTCAAAAGTTTGAAATGCGTCCTTGTTCCCGGTCATATGTTTGGAGCAGCCACTGTCAACTACCCATTCCTGCATTAGAATGTAGATTTTGGTACCCATGTGATGGTCCGATATGGTTAGAAACTTTTTAAGTGCTTATGTATATAAAAGTTCTGATACAGAAAACCAGTCGGTCAACAATTGTTCGACCGATATTTTTCTCGGTCGACAATTTGTCGATCGAGCAGGTTACTGTATCACAAGCAAAAACACAGGAAATTTCTCGGTTGACCAATTTTCGACCGAAATAGGTGCTGTAAATTTTTGATTTTTTAAAGACATCCAGTCGGTCGACAATACTTCGACCGACCCAGAGCTCGGTCGACAATACTTCGACCGACAAAGTTTCTGTTTCAGCAATGCAGAAAAAAATAATAACAATAAGCATAGCACCTTTTGTTGAGATAAGACAATATAAATAGCAAAATTAAGCATTTGGTCATATCTCAACTACATCCCATTCTTCTAAGTTTGGGGTTTTGGGATCCAAACTAAGTCGGACTCCTTAGTCTTGTAGGGGCATGAAAAACAATAATGTCCAAGACGTAAGCAGAAATGACAAGTAATAGAGTCAATTTCATTTCTCTTTCTAGTCATTGTGTTCTTGGGTACAAACATAGTTTGGGTCTTTTTGGGTTGGTTTTTCTTTGGAACATATCCCAAACCTTTTCTTCCATTGAAGACAGTACCATCTCTCAATATGTTATCAAGAATATCTTTTCTTCTTAACTTATACAGTTCTCTTTGCAACGTAGCAATGTCATTCATCTTCTTATGTATATCTTTTCTTGCTTGGTCTAAATCAGAAAACAATGAATCCTTTTCTTTTACAATATTATCATAGTCCGAATGGTTGCACAAGATAGGTTGAGTTTGATAATCTTGTAGTTTAGCTAGCAAATCAGTCTTTTCTTTTGATAGAAGATCAACATTGGTTTCCAAATTGAGTAGCTTTCTAGTGCAATCATCTAAAGATGTTTTTAAAGATACATTTTCAAGATCAATGTTGTTCTTTTCATGAGAAAGTTCATCTAATTTGGCAATGAGCTCATTATTTGATTTTATAGCCTTCTTTAGTTTCTTCTTGGCATCAACATACTTATCATGAGTTTCTTGTAAACTAGTAACTAACTCTTCTTTAGGAAGATCAACTAGGCTTACCTCTTGAGAGTCTTCATTTTCTTCTCTTGCCATTAGACATTCCACCTCTTCTCCGCTTTCACTGTCACTTGACTCATCCCAGGCAGCTTTATAGGCTTTTTCTCCTTTCTTCTTATGTGAGCTTTTCTTTCCCTTCTTTGCTTTGGGACATTCATTTTTGAAATGCCCTTTCTTCCCACATTCAAAGCACCTGGGAGTAGAGGAACTAGAAATTTTGTTAGATTTAAACCTTTTGTACTTCTTACCGTTGACGATTAAGGCTTCTTCTTCTTCTTCACTTGACTCCTCACTTTCTTGTGTGACGACTTTTGAGGCTTTGAGAGCCACATCCTTCTTCTTCCCACTTTGGTGTTCACGTTCTCTTCTTTCTTCCTCTTCTAGATCTGCTTCATGAGCTTCTAAATTACCAATGAGTTGTTCCATTTTGAGGCGAGTGAGGTCGTTTGCTTCTGCAATGGCTGTCACCTTTGGCTTGTACTTTGGAGGAAGTGATCGAAGAATTTTTGATACCTGATCTTCCTCAAGGACAGGTTTTCCTAAGGCACTTAAACCATTAACAATAGTAGAGAATTTTGAATACATTTCACTAATAGATTCATTTGGATCCATACGAAAATGTTCAAGCTTTGTTTTAAGCAGACTAATTTTAGAATTTTTGACTTGGGCTGTACCCTCATAAGTGATGGACAATCTATGCCAAATATCATACGTTGTATCACAATTTGATATTCTATTAAATTCTCCTACAGAAATAGAACAATATAAGATGCTTACAGCTTTTGCGTTCATTTGGGCCTGTTTTACCGTGTTTGCATCCCATTCCGCAAAGTCATTTTGAGGGAATTCATAAGGAGTAGATACCATTCTCCATAGATCCCAGTTGACGCCTTGGAAGTAGAACTGCATCCTTCTCTTCCAGTATTGGTAGTTTGTTCCATCGAATGCCGGCGGCCTAGCAACAAGAGTCCCTTCAATGTTGAGGTTGTTGAGCATTCCATCACCCATTTCTTCAAGACCTTGTTAGGGTTCCTTGAAGCCCGACTCTGATACCAATTGAAAACTACTAGAGGGGGGGGGTGAATAGAGTTTTATAGACAATTTAACAATTATTGAACTCAAACAACCACACTGAAAATATTGGACAAGGAGACACAAGGTTTAGAGTGGTTCCAACTATAGCAAATACTATAGCCGTCAATCCACTACCCGGTTGCTTACCCAACCGGGATTTGAAAAGAAATTTATTTTATTACCTCGCAAGGAATTTACATAAAATACAATCTCTTTTCCCAAACCCTTCAAGCAGCCTTCACCTAGAAGTAATCGCCAACCTTGAAGCAGCCTTCCCTTGAAGTAGATGCACCAACTCCCGTTGCACCAGCCTTCTGAAGTAGCTTCCCTTGCGATAGCCTTCTTGAAGTAGCTTGAAGTCCCCTTCTCCACCTGAGAAGTCAACCCTCTCCAATCCGCAGCCTCCAACCCTAGGAGTAGCAAGGAGAGTACAAAAGATAAAAAGGAACAAGAAAGAAAAAGGAAATTACAACTTATCCTTTAAGCCCAAGGCTTGATATGCCTAGATCAAGCGTATAGATCTCCTAACCAAGTGTGTGAACTTGTGATTGCTGTGGGTAGGAGAATCTAGCCTATAGGACACGAGATTGAGCTAAGGAGAATGTAGACTAATGATCACAGTGCTCAAATTGCTTGCAACAGATTGCTCAAGTATGCTCAAGTATATTCTCAAGTGTAACAAGTAAATTCTAGTGTCCTATGGCTTGTCCTATTTATAGGAATGGCCTAAGTATGCTTAAGGACGTTCTAGACAACTTCTAGGGGTTTCTAAGTGCTTAACTAGCCGTTAGGTACAAAGTTGTTGCTTTAACAACGGCTAATTAACTTATTCTGCAGTTGCTGTCAGATACCATCTCGGTCGAAAAATGGTCGACCGAGACACCTACTCGGTCGAACTTTTGTCGACCGACAGGCTCTCTGGAACAAGTGATTTGCAACGTCTTTCTTCAACTGCCAACTAACTTGTCTGTTGTGTCTAACGGCTACTTTGGATCTTTCTCGGTCGAGAAGATTGTCGACCGAGAGTGTCTCGGTCGAGGAGTTTGTCGACCGAGAATGATCCTGTTTCAAGGTTTCAATTTAGGCACTAATTATATGTGTGAGTGTGCAAAGGTGATCCTAATTAAATGGGATGACGTGTCTGACTATGGTGTTTGGCTAGGGAAAATCTAACGCTTGATTTACATGCAATTCTAAGTACTTGTACATTATATATTTGTACAAGTTTTTACAACAATGATTACATTGCATGAAAATATAAACAATTTAGCTTGTGGATTTTCCCTAGTTGCTTTGCCATCCATCTTAATCCTGCACACTCAAGTAGCTCGTTAGATTAATAAGAATGAAATGTTTGTCATAATCAAAACAAAGGGATTTATAGATGTCCAATTAGCCAACAAAACATGTGTGATATCACCTTGAGGATTTATTCTAGGTGGCAAGATGGCTTATTCCTTTTAATACAAGTGTATTTTTAAACATGTATTAATCTAAGAAAAATGACATGGCCAACATCATATGTGAAATTTATATAGGGGATGTCAACTAGTATCTAGACCATTTGTTAGTCATCCCTAGATAGGGATAGACCTTGATGGGGGGGAGGAATTCTGGGCATATGAGGCCATGGGTTGTGTCCATAAAGCCTAACCTCAAACTATAATGTGGTAAATGGTGAAAATCTTAAGTTAAGATACATATAAAATAGATTATGTTTAGTCAAGATGGTGTTGGACACCTTAGATGTCCAAAAAGGGATCTACCCTCTATGTATATATATATATGTTTTGAAAAAAAGTCTATGGTATATATGCCCGAGTACCTTATATATGGATGAGGGAAGAGCCCCAAGACCCTGGAGGAGGCATGCATAATGACCTTACATCTGTGTGAGGTAGGACCCCTAAGAGCCTTGTGGAAGTATGTTGATAAAGCCTTATACTTGGGATTGTGGACCCTGATGTAGGAGTCTAGTGGTTGTATCCAATAGAGTTGGGTATTATATGGTCATGAGTCGATGCCTTATATTGGGTAGACCCTGGCTTGAGTGTCCACCTTTAGAGCTCATCCTAAGTTTCTTGTGACATCAACCATGAAACAATATGCATTGATAAAGATTACGTTCATTGTGGATAATAATGATGATATGAAAACCTTGTTTGAGCTAGCCATGTTGATGAAAAAAGACACTTTATTATTCTATCTTAACCTGACATAATGACATGGATTGAAATAGATAAGACTTAGTATTTGTGATATTTATGATTGTCCATCCACCCCAAATATGTTTTGTATTGACTGTGAATGCCCAATCCTGACAAAAATCTTATTCTAATGCGTATTATATGGACTTACCAATCTACATGTAAGATTATGTCTTTTAAGAATTTGACCCATCCATGAAATTGCCATGGATTGGGGAAATTGAATCCTACGACATGAGGGTTTGATGAAACCCTATTTTAAGGATTCATCTTGTGTCATATTGCATTTCAATCACATCTATACCTGTTAGATTACATTTTCTCCCTAATATATGATTTCATGTAAAATGCACTTATGGACATTATTTGCATGTTTTTTAGGATTTTGGACCATGCTTGGATGGAAGAGAGAGAGAGAGAAGGAGTGATCCTAAGGTTTATCTACCCTTAGAGAGATCCAAAGTGAGGTCCAAGGCTCCCTCAGTCTATCCCTAGTGGACAAAGATCAATTGAAGCAAAGATGTCCAAGGAAACACAAAGATTCAAGTCAAAGTGCTGATATAGAGACTAACACAGCCGTGGTGCCGCAGAATGGCCGTGCTAGATCACTCAAAACCAACAGAGTCGAAGATTGAAGACTACACTCAATAGCATGACCATGCTACCTATAATGGTTGTGGCACAAGATAGTAGAACATATGTGCCACCTTGCACGTCCATGTTGCAGCTCATCCAGAATGACCGTGGAGTAGAGAACGAGCATCTTCCTCCAAACCACCACAGCTGTGGTGACCACCATGGCCACGCCACCCTTACCACACCACAACCGTGGTGACCACCACACCCGTGCCACCTCCAGTTCAAAATCCAACAACTTACTATGATTATTCCCTAATTTTCACCATGGTCATTCCACTCCACCACAACCATTCTCACCCCTCCCCACTACAAACGTGGAAACCCACCACGGTCATGTTACTCACAAAAACCTAGCTAATTTTCCATTGCATTTCCCACTTTACCCCTACTTGACCTATTGCTTCCACCCCACCTATATATGTGGGTGGCGGCTAGAGGCTGGCCACCCCTAGCTAACTTCTATCACCCTATTTTTGCATTCCACCCATTTCACTCCATTTCCACCTCCATTCCACTCAGTTTCAGCATTTTCACCACAAAAACCCTAGTTTCCTACTGTTTGGACCCTATTGCATCATCATTCCATGCCCTTGCACTTTGGAAGGAGGAGGACATCTTGAAACAACTAAAGAGGAGGATTGCTCCATCTACGCTGAGCTCCATGGCTACTCTACCTCTTTCTCCTTTCTTTTTGTGTTTTGCATTTTCATGAGTAGCTAGGCCCCTTAGGTGGGTTGTTTGGGCCAAAAATGTTACTTTGATACCATGTTGGGGGGAAATGATATATAAGCATTGTAATTTCATTTTCTAATGATTATGTTCTATTTCTATCTCATTCTTCATGAATTGATTGTTGGTTTGTGCTTGAAATCACCTAGGAATTTAGGGAAATTACTTATTGTGTGAATTTTGGGATTTGCTCCTAAGTACAATTCATGGATCCCTTGCTAGTCACCCATCTTCCTACATGCCAATAAATTATCCTAACCCTAGTTGAGAGATCTAAGTAGCTATTTAAGATGAATTTAGTGTGATTATCTTAGGGCTTTCTCAAGTCTAGAATGTGGGTGATGGGAGGCCTAAAACTCACTTTCACTCCCAATACTAAACTCAGACCCTAATCATCCTATGATCCTCTAACCTAGAAACCTAGACTTGTTTGGACTATAATTGAATTACACCTAAATCCTAACCCAGTTGATCCTCGTAAGGGTAGTAGGAGGTGTTAGGGACTAGTTCCCCTATACACAACCTATCCTATCCATGGCCACTTAGTAGTCTAGGGCAATATATTAAACTCTAGCTTGTTATTTGGTTTGGTAATCTAAATGAAAACAATGTCCACATGTCACCCCCAACCTAATTGATAAGTGCATCCCCCAAACAACCCACACATCTCTTTATTGCTTTAAAACTCTAATTTCCTTCTTGCTTAGCTAGTGTTAGCTTTGTTAGCTCTTTACTTGCTTAGTTAGCTCCTTGCCCTGTTCTTGGTTTGTTCTTGCTAGTTTAGGTCTTTAATTGCTCCTGTGCCTTATTTGTTAGCTTAGTGTAGTGTAGACCTCTTCTTGCCTGCTTTTGTGTAGCTTGCTCGCCTCTCTGACATGCCTTGTCTTTTATTGCTCAGTAGAATTAACTGTCTAGGGTTAACTTAGATTTTGATCTTGTTTGCTTTCATTCATTTACTTTCTTTTTCAACCCTTAGTGTAATCAATAAAATCAACCTTTAAACCCTTCAAACCTAGACCCCGTAGTAGGATCCTAGCCTAAAAACTAACATAGCTCTTGTGCCCCCTTTTCTCCCTGTAGATCAACCCTATACTTTCCGCCCTCCTATACTATGACACGACCCCGTGCACTTGCATGTATAGTATTTTTAGTAGAAGTATGTGTGTAGGTTCATGTCATTATAAATTTTGAAAGTGATCCCACTGTGTGTCTCGATCTCATGAGGTGCATCTAGTCAAATCCCAATTGATTAGTGTGTGCATCTCTGGCAGGATGCACCAAGCTTTCTGGTACCGTTGCTAGGGAGAAAGATGCTCGACCTAGCTAGTTAGTTTTATTTTGATCTTTTCCTACCGCCCTCATCATTGTTGTTCTTTATTCTTTGCATTCTTTGTGTATATTGGTTTGCTAACTTGTTCTCTTTTGTTTGGTTGTGCCTTATGCATGTGACAAGCCACTCGGGGAAGACAAGATGGAAGGCCAAAATGCACCTCATAAGACACTTCAAGAATACTTCATGCTTAGAAACTACATATTACCAATTGCTAGCAGAATTTATTAAATGCCAGGGGAATAATTCTCCATCCCTCTAGGTCTTCTTGGGCTCCTGCCCGCCTTCTACGGCTCAGAGGATGAGAACCCCTATAAGCACCTGGACTCTTTCCTTGAAGTATGCTCCACCGTTAGGGCGCCGACGACTAGTGATGACACAATTAGATTGACCTTGTTCTCCTTCTCCCTCAAAGACAAAGCCAAAGATTGGTATGACTCGAGAAGGGACATCATGAGTTGGGAAGAGATGAAGAATGCCTTCCTAAGGAAATTCTACTCTATTGCAAGGTTGACACAAATGTGGTGTGCCATAGTGAGTTTTAGTCAAATGGGCAATGAGTGGTTTCACAATGCTTGGGAGAGATTTAAGAAGATGTTGAGATAATGCCCACACCATGAGATCTTTTGTGGTAGCAAGTTCAGTCCTTTAACTCTAGTCTATCTCCAAAGGGTCAAGCTTCAGTAGATTTTCTTGTGGAGGAGTTTTTATGACTAGGCCACCTGAGGAGACATGGCCTTTGTTCGAGCAGTTTATAGAAGGTTCAAGAATCCGAGCTTCTAGCATGATGAATGATAGTGTCTGAGCCTTTGATGTGACATCTGTGAATCATAGTGATTCAAGCCTATAAGTGATGAAGATTCTTAGTGACATGGTGAGCTTCATGAAGAACCAAGTGATGAATGTTCCTTGCCACTCGATCAATTCTATTGAGTTCTATGGTGAAGAAAAGAAGACACCTCACTCCTACAGCTACAAGGAACCACAAAGTCCAAGATATAGCTCTAGTTTTGAGGAAGATGTTTTCTCTAGGTTGAAAAGATTTGATGATGTCCAAAAGAATGTTACAAGGCTTGAGGAAAGGATAGAGAAACTATCTTCCATACTTTCTCTCCAAGAAGAAAAGTTGTCTTCAAAGCCCATAATGAGTTTCAATGAAGCAAGTGGACCAATGCCTTCCTCACAAGTTTTCTGTAGTCCACCTCCCATGAAATTGCATCCCATATACCACTTCCAAGGCTATCCAAATCCTTACACACCTCCTTCACCTCCATCACCACAACTTTCTCAACAATTCACCTTCTAGCCTCAATTTCCCCTTCCTCCTCAATTTCAATACCAAGTACCACCTCCACCTACTCCACAACCACAACTAGCTCCCCCTCTCCACCATGAGCAAGGAAGTGATGTGACAGTTCTAAGGATTGGGAAATCTCTTGAGCATCCTGCAAGTCAAATATAGGTTGATAAAGCAAAGCAAAGGCAACCAAGCGATGATACTATGATTGAGATTGCTGAAGATTATGCTGTGATACCCCCTGTTGAGTTTGTGATACCATTTGCTCCACATCACACTCGATTTACAGGTCCTACCATCCCTAGTGTTCCACTTCATGACATGCCATAAGAGAATCATGTTGATGCATGCAAGAGCAAAGAAAGTCAGCCACCATTCATTGAAGCATTATATGAGCCACCAAAAGTAAGGAGGAGATAGAAGCACAATGTTGACATTCTTGAGGTCTTCTACCAAGTGAAGGTCAACATTCCATTGTTGGATGCTATCAAGAAAATCTCATCATATGCCAAGTTTCTTAAGAACTTATGCACCGTGAAGAGAAGGCCAACATGGAGAATACCAAAGAGAGTCAAGTTGATTGAGCAAGTGAGCTCAATCCTCAAACACTCACTTCCCATGAAGAGGAAAAACCCAGGATCCCCACTCATACCTAGCTACATTAGGGGACACTGCATAGACAAATCCCTACTTGATTTGGGATCTAGTGTGAATTTGATGCCATGTAGTGTCTATGTTGAGATAGGCATAGGCAAGTTGAAACTGGCACATTGCACTCTCCAATTGGCAGGCCATTCCATCAAAGTGCCAAGTGGAAGAGTGGATGATATTTTGGTGATGATAGACAAGGAAAGAGGCACAATTTTCCCGACAGATTTCATTGTTCTTGACATGGAGCCAGATGATAGGAAGATCCCCATCATCTTGGGAAGACCATTCTTATCTACCACTGATTCTAAGATACCCATTCACAATGACATAATACAGTCTCATTCATGGACCTGAAGATAAAGATCAACATATAGAAGTCCTCAACCCGACGAGTTTGAGATGAGGATATTAGACATGGTCACTTCAAAAGTTTGATTGGTCATTTGAGAGGAGGAGATCTGGATGAAAAATTTGTTGACAACTTTGGTGATCAAAGGGATGAGGAGCATAGGTTGAGTGCAAATGAGAGATGCATCTATTGCAAGAATGAACACATGAGAACTCCAAATGGATGAATGATGTAAGAATCTCCAAGAAGCCCAACTGAAGGCATGAAACTCAGTGCTTGTCGGAGGCAACCCACATAGGTTAGGAAAATTTACACCCAACCTTCCATTTTTGATACTTTTTGATTATTTTTATACTTCCCAAGAAAACACACACACACACACTTGTTTTTAACATTTTTTTAGTTTTAAGATGTGTAGGTGAAAACAGGTTGAAGTGAGGAAAATTAGATGAAATTGAGAAAAGGTTTTAAAGAAAAATCACTTTGAATTGAGATTTTAAGTTTTTGATGAAAGTCAAGTAAAAGTAGCAGCTACAACGCTCAATACGGCGGTGGCACCTTGGAATGGCCATGGTGAAATACATACAGATTGAACAACGTTCCTAGATCCATATAAAATTAAGAAAAAATGACAAAATGAGCCTACACGGTCGTGCCATGCAGCACATGCATGCAACATGAAGCCACCATGGCCGTTCTGCGACCCGATACAACATTTAAGTCAGCCACTTTGCAAAATTTCCAAATCATTTCATTTCACTCTTCCACGAACAACACAACCATGGGTGCAAACTAGTGGCAATGCAATGACTCCAACTCCATATCCCACCTTTAAATATACACCAAATCACCCCAAATCCATCTCTAATCATTCCTCCACCATTTCCCCTACATTCCTCCATCATTTCCACCCAATTTCATCTGCAAAATCCACCTTTTTCTCCAATCAACCCCAATAGCTCTGTTCTTTGGAGAAAACTTAAAATCTATTTTTTTCCTACTTAAATCAGTTCAAGATGAATAAAATGGCTAAGAAAGTTGTGGAGAAGACCAATGGCATGCTTTCCAACCAACGCCGGCCCAAAAATGCATCGTCCTCAACTCCAGCATTTACCGCTCCACCGTCTGCCTCCGACCCCAGCGGAATCGTCCGTTTGATGGAATCTGAATTGGATGCTTTGATAGATTTGATTGTCGAGGAAGCATCCCCATAGCCACAACATGCACTACCACCACCCTCGTCAGCCTGACCCTCAGTTTCCTTAGCTTGACAGTCAGTTTTAGCAACACGTCCTTCGACAACCTCAACACCATAGCGACAACTGCAACCTTAGCATCAACCTCGAGCACAGAGACAATTACTTCTAGATGATGAGGATGAGGTGATGCCAGATGCACCCATTAATATCGAGAGAGAGATCAAGGTTACTAGCAGTCTGACGAATAAGTCAAAGCACCTAGAGTGCTTGACATGCAAGGTGATTTCCACCTGTTATGTGTGTCAGGAAACGATGGAGAGCATGGGTTTCTACACCTATTTTCAGGGCATAATGGAAGCAATGGACCTCTTAGACATCTTGGCGACACCACATGATACATATGTGGAGCTGACACGTTAGTTCTTTGCCACCTTAGAAAAGGTCTCTGTTGATGGAGAAGATGCAATTAGAGTCGTGATTAGAGACAGGCACTGGGTTCTCACTTCAAAAATGCTAAACAAAATCTTTGCATGCAGTGATGAGATGGTAGCTCTACTAGATGGGGGAAGGACATAAAATGACTCAAGTACAACTTACATAACCACGTGGAAGTACTTCATCAGACATAGAAACTTTATAGTGGGGAGGTCAAAACAAGTCTGATTCTTGTTCCATTCCTCCGCTACATGCAGAATGTGCTTGCAAACACAATATTTGACATGTATGAAAACCAAGGCAGCTGCACAAAGAAGGACCTTTTTGTCCTGGGTCGGTTTATTAAAAGGAAGTATGTAAATTTGGGTGCTTTGTTGATAGATCATCTGAGAACAGTCCCCTCCAAGAGCAAGAATCCATTCATTATGGGGGGGATTGTGAAGTCTATTGATGTTGCCTTAGGTCATGACGGTTCTGGATATACCAAGGCAGAATGGGGGAAGTGAGTAGAATTACACTACCTAGTTCGTTCCTCCATGGCTGTTGTAGTAGATTAAAAGATTATATATCAGGTCAACCCCCCCTATGCAAGTGTCTCACTGGAGTTACCCTACCACACTCCACCTCTCCTAGAGGTGCATGGGTACACTCCCTCATTTCTAGGAGACCCTAAGGAGATATGAGGAGGAGCACCCTAGAGAGGAAGGAGTACCAGAGGTGATACTAATTGAGGGAATGGGAGAGTCATCATGGGTGGCAGAGTAGAGGAGAGAAGCAGAGGCTAGAGATGCATGCCACTTTAGGAGAAGGGAGGCAGAGACATCATAGTATCTACAACAACCCTCAGTGAACGCATATGACATGTATACTATTCATGCACAACTGGAGGGTATTCTATGCACACAAGACAGGATTCTGAGGGCACATGAGGGTTTTTAGCACAGACATGATGCAATGTGGTTAGATCATCAAAAAATGGATTATCAGATCAACCACATGTATAAGTTTTAGCATGCCCAGGCCCAGAGGAACCCCCAATGAGGGGAAGATTGGTGGGGTGCACTATCTGCATACCAGGATTCCTACCTGCCTCCACAGTTAGACTATTGGGGCACCTACTACCAACATCCCCCACCACAGGGATAAGAACTACCAGAGCCACCACAACAATCATCTATCATATCACTCCTAGACTTTAGTGTCATGCTGCGGACAACATGGTTCAAAAGTTTGGGGTGGTAGGGCGGTATGCCCTTTTTCTCATTTCAATCATTTTGCATTTCAACTACCATTTAGTTTTGTTTTCTTATTTTATTTTCTTGATATTTCTATCTAGATTATATTTTACCTACTTTGCATGTCATGTAGTTTACTTTCTGTCAATTTTTGTGTAATTTTCAAAAAAATTGCTCTTTTTGTCCTGCATTACATATCATGTAGTTTTTTTGTAATTTTTGACACATTTTAGCTAGAATTTGCTTGTCTCCTGCTTTATTTTCCATAATGAAGGCTTAGATGTCATTGAAGGCAACTTAGAACCATTTTGTTCAATTTTTCCCAAGTTTAGAACTTCTTACCTAAAAGTGTGTTTTAACCCAATCTCTACTTTTTAAATTGAAAATGATGACCGTTGACAAATGCAAGTGAATTATCATGGTTTATTGCTAAATGACATCAATCTTGAATTTTTACATGTGCACCACCTCTTGCATGCTTGTGAACTGTTTGGTTGAATTGTGATTGAAGCAAGCCACAAACGCTTAGAGTTTTGTAGAATCTCATGATAGAAATGTGGATTTAATATTACTCTTTCATGTGGTGTGTCATTTCTTGATAAATATGTTGGAGTGACTTTCATGAAGAAGATCTCATGTTGATGTCCACACTAGTAACCCCTCTTTGACTCACTTTTCTTCTACCATCTTATTATCTCTCCGCCTCATGAAAGGATGCCAAAGTGCACATAATCAGCCTTGACCACCTCTAAAAGTTTGGGGTGGCCATATCCATGCCCCCCGCTTCACTCTCATTGTCATGTGCCCTATCCACATCAAGGGAAAAGAAAAAGGAAAAAAAAATACAAAAAGAAAATAAAACGTTCTCCTATTTAAGAGCATCTAAATAAAGAAAAGATGAGTGTGTAAAAGCACTCCAAACTCTTACTGCAACTCTTTCTTCCTTTTGCATGCCCATGGAACTAGGAAATATCAAACCTAGCTCATTTTGCCCTTTTTCACAGCCAAGTGGGTTACTTAGTGTGGGTGAACATATGATATGGAATTAATGAATGTAAAACAATAAAATTAGTCATTTTGGACCTTTGCTACCATGAAATGGTTTACCCAGCGTGATATGACAACTGTATAGATTGATTGTGTTTGCTATGCTCTACATTTGAAGTTGCAGGCTCGATGATCTAATCATGATTGGTTTGTGAAAGAGGAGAGGATAGAGGTGGAATGCATGTACCTAGTCATCTTTGAGCCCATCTACTCAATACTCACCTATTGCATTGCATTTGTCATTTCTTGATTGTGGAAAAATTGCACAGAGATTGAGTTGGAGCATATTGAGGAAAAGTTTGTTTTAAGTTTGGGGTGGTGATGCAACCCTATTTCAGGGCTTCATATTGTATCATATTGCATTTCCAATCACATATATACCTATTAGATTACATGTTATTCCCCCTAATATATGATTTCATGTAAAATGCACTTATGAACATTATTTGCATGTTTTTTAGGCATTTGGACCACGTGTGGATGGAAGAGAGAGAAGGAGTGATCCTAAGGTTTCTCTACCCTTAGAGAGATCCAAAGTGAGGTCCAAGTCTCCCTCAACCTACCCCTAGTGGCCAAAGATCAATTGAAGCAAAGATGTCCAAGGAAACACAAAGATTCAAGTCAAAGTGCTGATATAGAGACCAACACGACCGTGGTGCCACATAATGGTCACGATCACTCAAAACCAACAAAGTCAAAGATTGAAGACTACACTCAGTAACACGGTCATGCTACCTAGCATGGCCATCACACAAGACAGCATAACAACCGTGCCACCTTGCACGACCGTGTAGCATCCCATCCAGAATGGTCGTGGAGCATAGAACAAACATCTTTGTCCAAACCACCATGACCCTGCCACCCTTGCCCCACCATAGCCATGCCACCTTCAGTTCAAAATCTAAGAACTTAATGTGATTCTTCCCCATTTTTCACCACGCCCGTTCCACTCCACCACGACCATTCTCACCCCTCCCCACCATGGCCGTGGCAGCCCACCACGGTCGTGCTACTCACAAAAACCTAGCCACTTTTCCACTACATTTTCCACTTTACCCCTACTTGACCTATTGCTTCCATCCCACCTATATATATGTGGGTGGCGGCTAGGGGCCGAGGATGGCCACCCCTAGCTACCTTCCATCACCTCAGTTTTGCATTCCAGCCATTTCACTCCATTTCCACCTCCATCCCACTCCATTTTAGCATTTCCACCACCAAAACCCTAGTTTCCTAGTGTTTTGACCCTATTCCATCATCATTCCATACCCTTGCACCTTGGAAGAAGGAGGAGGACATATTGCAACATCTAAAGAGGAGGATTGCTCCATCTACACCAATATCCATGTCTTCTTCTACCTCTTTCTCCTTTCTTTTTGTATTTTACATTTCTATGAGTAGCTAGGCCCCTTAGGTGGGTTGTTTGGGGCCAAAAAATGTTACTTTGATATCATGTTGGGGTAAAATGATATGTAAAGATTGTAATTTCATTTTCTAATTATTATGTTCTATTTCTATCTCATTCTTCATGAATTGCTTGTTGGTTTGTGCTTGAAATCACCTAGGAATTTAGGAAAATTTCTTATTTGTGTGAACTTTAGGATTTTCTCCTAGGTCCAATTTATGGATCCCTAGCTAGCCACCCATCTTCCTACATGCTAATCAATTTTCCTAACCCTAATTGATATATATAAGTAGCTAGTTTAGATGAATTTAGTATGATTAGCTTAGGGCTTTCTCAAGACTAGAATGTGGGTGATGGGAGGCATAAAATCTCACTTCCACTCCCATTACTAACCTCAACCCCTAATCACCTTATGATCATCTAACCTAGAAACCTATACTTGTTTAGACTCTAATTGAATTACACCTAGATCCTAACCCAACTGAGCCTCATAAGGGTAGTAGGAGGTGTTAGGGACTAGTTCCCCTATACACAACCTATCCTATCCATGGCCAGTTCGTAGTCTAGGGTAATTCATTAGACTCTAGCTTGTTTTCTCCTTGCCTTATTCTTGTTTTTCTCTTGCTAGTTTAGGTCTTTAATTTCTCTTTTGCCTTATTTGTTAGCTTAGTGTAGTGTAGACCTCTTCTTGCCTACTTTAGTATAGCTTGCTCACCTCTCCTGCTTTCCTTGTCTTTTATTGCTAAGTAGAATTAACCTTCTAGGGTTAACTTAGATTTTGATCCTATTTGATTTCCTTCATTTACTTTCTTGTTCAACCCTTAGTGTAATCAACAAAATCAACCTTTAAACCCTTCAACCCTAGACTCCATAGTAGGAACCTAGCCTAAGAACTAACATATCTCTAGTGTCTCCTTTTCTCCCTATGGATCGACCCTATACTTTCCGCCCTCCTATACTATGACATGACCCTGTGTGCTTGTGGGTGTAGTGTTTTTAGTAGAAGTAGGTGTGTAGATTTAGGTAATTTTATCTTTTGAAAGTGATCCCACCGTGTGTCTCGATCTTGTGGGGCACATCTAGTCAAATCCCAATTGATTAATGTGTGCACCTCTGGCAGGATGCACCAGGGTTGTTTTAAGTTTTAGAACATGTTGGTGGTATTGTTTATCATCTTGCCCCACCAACCTTAGTATGAACTTATGCATAATGAGTTCCATATGTCTGACTGAAAGCATCATGTAAAGGATTCCTATGTGTTTTAAGCCTTTATATAATCCATGGTAGTGGGATCTACCCAGAGGAACCTATGGGGATATTGGATTCGAAGGAGAAAGAGCTAAAAAATCAAAGATAAAGGTTCATTAGAGTCACCATGGAGAAGATGAAATCACATGAGCACTAAAAGTTCACATGATAAAAGGTCGCCCAACTTTTCTACTTGAGTTGAATGTTGTGGGCACGTTTCTTTGAAGAGGAGAAGGATGTGAGAACTTGGTTTTACCCTCCTTTTTTAGAAACTATAATGCAATTATTATTATTATTATTATTATTATTATTAATAAGATTATTATTATTATTATTATGATTTTCCATATAATTATAGTGGTTGCATCCTTGCTTTTTTGGCAACAATTTCAAGAGCTAAAATACAATGATATGATGTAATTTATAAATCAAGTGATGTGATGTTGATAAATAACAATTTTATCTCATAAATCTACAAAAGAAGTGTGACCAAGTTTGAAGCTTGTTTGAACTCTTTTTTATTTCATTTATGCAACTATAGGATAAATTCATAGGCATAAGAGTTGCCCAATTACCATCTTTGATTAGAAAATATCATTGACCAATTAAAGGATGCATCTTGTAATTGCATAATGGCACATATATTAACTATCCATTATGTGCCATATATATGTCCTTATAGAAATTCTATTTTGCAATTAAGACATTGATTTTTTTTTGTGTGTGATGAAACTCAACTAGGATAGAGATTGTTTGACAAGACATCAATGGTTCAAATTTCAGATTGCGGTTTAAAAGTCATGGATTCTCAAAGTTTGTATAGTTTTTTCATTTGATGGATTGGTTGACTGATTAGTTGAGCAATACATTTAATGTGACAAGGTACTTCAAAGTATGACCTTATTTTCCTTTTCAGACATAAGTTCCCTTTGACCATTGCCTATACATGATGAAGGAGATGATTGCAATAATTGTTTTCTAGTTCCACCTTCCTTTTTATGTTTTCCTTTGACTAAGGAAAACCAAGATTTTGTTTTACCCCACGTATGTACTTACCCTTCATGTCTCCAAGGTAAATAATAGAAAAAGAGAAATTTGTAAAGTCACAGTTTGGCATCTTTGACCAGAAGAACATTTCTAGAATCATCATAACAATATGCTAGTTCCTTAGATATAAAGAGAGTCACCCTTTATCCTTATCCATATCCATTAGAATACCATGAGCAGAGGGCATTCTTAGATGGTAGTTCCATGCCCTTACGTTGTGTGGTTCCCTTTCTTGTAATGTTATAGTGGTATTCCTAGCTTTAAACGCTACCATTGGAACTCCTATCCTCCTTTCTTTTATATATTTGTTGGTTCGTTAGATTTTTAATGACCAAGGCATAATAGAAGCATTGGAATCATCTCAATTATGCTCCAAGGAGTTTTGATACCTACTTAGGATTTCTCAAATTAGGACAACACTGCCCACAATGTCTTTCCCTGGCATGAATATGTAGGTGCCACAATGATAGGTGTTGATCTAAATCTTGTTGCCTCTCCTTGTTAGTCCATCATGGTGAATATTGATGGAGAAGCCTCCAGTTTTCCCCCTCCCCTTGCATGAATTGTCACGTTCTTGTATGAAATAGTGGAAAGGAATTGAGAGGTATCATGACTGAGGGATGAGGAGTCCATGACGACCTACTTCTCATTGGACTTTGTCACACTGCGATGCTTGTGGAAGACAAGTGCACATACTCTCTTAGCAGGCGGGGGATTTGTGCACTACAAAAGAGACTAGGAATAGGGAGACAAAGGGGGGAGGCATGTGATTGAGTCGATGGGTCCATTTGACCATGTTAGGACTAGATTCTCTAATCCATATGTTGCATTGGAATGCCGTTGAATTGAGTCTTTTGTCCATTAATGGACTGAGCCTTCAACCAATGCGAAGGTAAATACTTGTAGAATATAGAATTATATGCTACCCTTTTAATGACCTAGAACATGTTAGCATGATCAAAACTAGATTGAGATCCACATATTATGACCCTTAGATTGGGCTGAATTTGTTGATATGATTGATTTTATAAGATATGATACATGAGACGTTTATTCATGTGTCCTAATATTATATGATGTAGGTTGGAGTTCAAATGTCACAATCAAATCTGTTGCAACCTTAATGTTGTTAAATGTGTAACATACTGATCTTATCACCTTTGGACAAATTCTCATAAAGTTTACCTAAGAACCTCAAACTTGGTCAAAATCCCATTTCATGTCACTATGTGTATAGTATTAGTTGATGACGACTTAAATTTTATTTGTAACATATGACCACAGACTAATGTGCCTGGGTTAGGATGATCCTAAACAAACATGAGATTTTTTTTAATAATTTGGATAAGTTAATATATTTCTCTCCAAGGAAAAAGAAAAGTATAGGGTGAAAAAACCCCATATACAAACAAAACAAAGGGGGTAACTCTACAAAAGTCCCCAATGTTCTAAGATCGGGTGGTCCAGACCCTTGCATAAATGAGGTCTGACCTTACATACATCTTTGAGGCTAACTAAAAAATCATCAAAGACCTCTGTGTAGCTATTCTCTCTATCCGTGTGAAGCTTGTTGTTCCTTTCTTTCCATAGAAAGAACACCATGGCTGTAAGACACAGGCCCACAAAACACCTCATAGAATGATCAAATCTTGTCTTCTCTAGAGCCCAAAAAATGGCATCATCTAGGCGCGTAGGGGGTGATCCACCCCAACACAATTTGAGAGACGTCCTACACCAAATATATTTAGTGAAAGGACAACTCCATGGGAGGTTCTCATGTGATTCTTCCTCCGTTTTGCACATGAGGAGCAACCACCATTTTTGAAGTCTACCAAACATTGGCAGCCTTCTCAACATGCCCCTATATAGGCAACAACTCCATTTTGGGACATGGTACCTGTTCCAAAGCAACTGAAGCCAAGGGATGTGAGGTCCGCTGAACTGTATGGCCCAAGGTCGATCCACCGACCTGCTCCAACTTCCATACTTGCTAATATACATGTGCTTGACACACCTCCATTTGGCAACCACTGCCTTCCAAGCCCTTGAGCAACCAATAGGGAGATTATCTAGAGAATCTCCATATCTGATCTTCATCCACTTTGTCCACATCGATTGGGGTTGGGTTAAGAAGGAATCAACCCTCTTAAGCGTAGCTTGCGTCTCAATGGTTTGGGTATCAGACAGATTCACGCCCCCAAATTGATACAGTTTAGCCACCATTTCCCAAGCCACCGCATAGACTTTGCCCCCCACAGGAAGGAGCTACATATCATTCTCGCTTTATCCAGGATAAAGGATGGCATTTCCGCTTGTCTACACCAGAAGGACAACTTCACAACTAGCACAGTTTTAATATGGACAACTCTGCCATCCAGAGAAAGAGACAACCATGTCCACTTATCAATAGTTTCTCGAAGGTTTTCGATGATGGAAGCATAAATTCTACTAGATCCTCTTCCCCCCGATATAGGGATGCCAAGGTACTTTGTAGGGAAAGAACCCTAATCATAACAATCTTCTAGAAATGGGATATGATACATGATTGTGGGTATATGCTATGACCATGTTGATTGGTTGCATAACTCCAATATTTATAGGAAATTTGGAACATGTACATTGGTTATTTATGAATAATCACACTAGTTGTGCTTTTGGATTCTCAAAGATTTTTGAATGTTTGATCAACATGATAAATGCCTTCAATGGTTTTGTATCTTGAAAACTATAAGGCTATATGTGTATCACTGTTAAATAAAAATAGAACCCAATAACCAATACCTCACTAGGTTCTTCTATAGAGAAACCCAATTTTGATATATAATGAGGAATAATCACATAGAGGGTGATAAAGAAACCAATATGATGTGAGGAGAAAGAATCTAGTGATGTGATGTGTACTGACAAGCCCAATGATGGACATTGTAAGGACCCTGACCTCCATTTTGGGGTTGCCCTATTTGTTTTTCCTAAACCTTGTGCTTGGTTGCTTGCTAATCACCTTAGTTGTGATTAGGGTTTGCTTGTGTTTTGTTGAGTGTTGGAGGTGCTACTTGCAAAATAGCCTAAGTTAGGGTTGAAGAGCAAGTTTGTCACCTTGAGAGATGTCTTTCTCTCTTTGCTTCCTCTAGAGTTGAGAGGAAGGTTTGGGCTCATGCCTTGAGTTGTCTTGGGCTTGGTTGAGCTCTGTTGGACCTTGCTTTCCCTTGTTTGGGCCTTGCCTTGCTTTGAGGAGCCCTATATCGGGCAAGGAGCACCTTGTGTCGGCCATGGGGGTGTCGCCCATGGGTGTGTCGACCAAGGTGGTGGTGGTTTGATGTGTGTGTCGGCCTTTGACCTCTTTGACCTTCTTGCTTTGGTTGTGTCACCCTAGCTTGGACATGTGGCTGATCCTTGGATGAGTGGGTGACATGGCATGTGCATGTGTTTTACAAGGTGGAAAACGTGTGGACATGTGTCCCTGGGTAAGGTGACACCTTGCCATGGTTCCCCTTTGATCCTCATATATATATGCCTTGCCTTTCTCTTCCTTAGGAACTCTTTAGCTCTTTGTTGCTCCTCTCTTCCTTGGTGCACGATACACCTCTCCTATGCAACCTTGGTGGCCGATACCCTTGGAGGAGCTAAGGTTGGTGGCTGATCCCTTTGAAGGAGTTCTCTTCTTCTTCCTCTAGCTTGGTGGCCGAACCTTAGGTGGACCTTGTTTCCTTGGTAAGCATCTTCCCTCTCTCCTTAACATCTTCTTCTCCATCTTGCCTACTCTTCGACCATGGTGGTTATGATTCTTGTTCCTTTTCTTGAGGTTGCCGAAAGTGGTGTGCTTAGAGCTAGGAGATTGAAGCTTGGAGCTTTGGAGCTTGCTTAAGGCGGGTTACATAACTTCTAACCCTAGCTATACTACCTTCTTTATGTTGCATGACTCATATATGTTGATGATCAGCCTTTGCATGTTATGTTTCTTGCTCTAGTACATGTTTTTGATCTTATGGATATAGTGAGCATGATGTTGTTGATGGTTTATATGCCTTTAGATCTAGTTGGCTGAACCATAGTTTGGGGTTTTCTTGTTGAGAAATACCCCTTTCTCTCCTTGGTTTTTGGGAAGTGAGTTTGAGCTCTAGTGATGTGGGCAATACCCCTCTCTCGTTTAAGTTGAGAGGTGAGTCTACATTCTAGTTGCTTGGGCAACACCCTCCTCTCACCATGGATTTGAGGGGTGAGATCTTGGATATGTGATGACCTAAGTTGAGGTTGATCCTTGTGGTTGCCCGATTTGTGATAGAGGTTGTGCAAAATCCCTCTCTCTTGGGTGTTGAGAGGTGAGCCAATCTTCTTGATCATTTAGGGTTTGGTGCCCTTGTGCTTGAGGTTGAAGACGAACTTGTAGAGTTGTGCTTTACACGATATGACCTTGCAGTAGTGCTACCCGATAGCCTCTTATCTAGGGTTTTACCCTTGGCCGATACACCTAGTTGAGATGTTGGTTTGGTGCTTGATATGGTGGTATAGAGAAACCCTAGTAGGTGCCTTAAGTGGTGGCCGATATGAGAAGCTTGAATTGGATGGACGTTATGGCCTTCCTGACCTAAGTGGTGTTGTCCCCTTGGCCGATATGATGCTTAGACAACATCTCTGTTTGGTTCCTTGGGCGACACAAGTTGGGTGAGTTTGAGCTGCCCGATATGGGTTGAGTGGAAACCCTAGTTGTTGCTTTGTTAGAGGCCAATATGGAGTGTTTCCCTTGTTGACCGATAGGATTCCTTGAGGTTCTTTTGTGTCGCCTATGTCATGAACATGTTGGGAGACACAGTGTTGGCTTAGGGTGCCATGATCTCGGCCGATACAGTGGTGAGAATGGGTGCCCAATGCAACCCTAACCCTAGCTGGCCGGTAGGGTTCTAGCCGATACACCTCTTGAGCTAGCTGCACAATACACCTTGTGCACCTGGTATGCACGACAAGGTTTCATGATAATGCCATGTTCTCTAGATGCACGATACAACTTGGGTGGCGGTTAGATATCTTCTAGGGTTGGCCGATATGTGGCTAAATGCCTAGGCCAGTAAGCTTTTGGTGAGAGTTGTTACCCTGCTCGATACCACCTGTGGTGAGGGATGCTCTACCCACCACACTTTTAGTAAGGGTTGCAGGAGCTTTGGTGAGGGTTCTGATAACTCAGAATGTATATAGCTGATAGTTCTATGTTAAAAATGATAATACATGATATGGTGTGATCACCTTGAATCCTGCAACTATGATAATGAGATAAGATGATAGGTTGTGAACCAGGAAGTTTGAAAGGATATGATGTTGCTACACATGATAATGTGACACATGTATATGATCACAAGTATGGGGCATAATATATGCTTATGATTGATAATAAAACTATAATTTCTACAGCTTATGTGTAATATACTCATGAATGTTGCTTTATACTTGATAGCATGATATTCCTGTTAATCCAGGATGGCTTCAGTTATCTCTATGGATGTGTATACTAACCATGTAGGTATTTTTATGTGGATTCATAGCCTGGTAAGAGCTACGAGATGTATGTGATTGAGTAGCACCATGTGGTAATGAGATAACAAGTTGATAGGTCTGCGAACCTAATATAAGGCTGAGTGCCTAGTTGAGGTGTTATCCTCTGATGATGAGATAAGGTATGCATTCCCAGAATGTTGATGCATGATTATGATGCCTCGAGAGGCAGTGGTTGATATAATGAGGGATTGAGGTCCTAGGACATATGATGATGGCAATAATGATGTAATTCTATAAGGCTATGTTTATACTTTGGTTGCCTCAACAATTGGCTTAAAATATACTAATTAATTATAGATGAACATATCATGTAGTTGCCCTGGCCATAGATCCATCATCATCAGTATCATGGAGATGGTGAAATAGGTTTATCCTGCGTGATCTGCCTGGAGCGCATATTGTTGAATATGCGAGGTTTTCCCCTAGCCTAAAATAGGAGGAATCTGAGTACCACTGTGAATATATGGAGCATAGTGAACAAACACATGACTCAGGATATGTGATGATGAGCATGATGCGTTCATGGCTTGGATGTATGCACTACCACCTATGATGAGGTGAGCTAGAGATATGGGTAGCTTGCGGAGCTAACCCAGAGGCTGAGGCCCTATAAGCATAAGACTGCAGTCTTGCTTGATGATTCGTGTACTGACCATGAGAAGGTGAGGTCATGGAGTCCGAATCTCCTTAGACATTGTATGGCAACGGATTGGGCTTCACAACCAATGGTTGGATTTGAGTAGGGAAGGCTCACTTCCTCAGGGCATAATAAAATGTAATACAGCCGAATAGTATATGCTACACAAAATGAATACAAAACATTGATTGAGGCCTTCCTTATATAGCTGATCTAGTTATACCTTGCAGTTACATGTACGATCCTTATATTTTGTGATAAGTTCTTATAAAGCTTATCTTGTCAATCATGTTCCATAAAGAAATACTTGGTTATATGCCTCCTAGATATCTTGGTAAGAATGATGGGGATAATGGTCTGGCTCAGTATACTGCTCTTATTATACACTTTATCAGTTATCTTCTTTTATTGCTTTGATCTTCTGAGGTTTTATAGTTTCGGTGGGGAGTTATGTTTCTCACTGGGAGTGTGTGTCTCACCCCGCTAGTTTACAACTTTTTTAGATGATCGCTCTAGACGTGGTGGTGGTCGTGAGGTTGCGGCCGAGTAGCAAGAAGAGCAGTAGAAGGCAAGAGATGGACATGCTGCTGTTTTGGTGGTTTTGTAGTAGAGTCCTAGAGTCATCCTTATACTCTCAGGTTCTCGGAGGTGTTTGACGATGTTTCACAATGACTAGCTGTTGTAATCTTGTATATCCTACTGCTGGACTTACATGGCCCATTATGTATGTATTAACAGGTGATGAACTCTGGTGCTGACAGTACAACTGGTTCCGATAAGCTATAGACATGTATCAAGGCTTGTAATATTTTTATAACATGTTTCTCTGTAGGATCTGGTTGCAAAAGTTCTCTTATGTATGCTTTCCGCAATCGGTTTTAATTAGCCCGTATTTTCGGTAATATGTGGTTTCGCACATTTTCACGTGGCACCGCACTGTCTGTGTGATGGCGGGGTGTCACAGACATACACTTTAGAGTCCATTGGTGGAATGATTATTGGTTCACCAAGCGAGATGGGATTGTTTATGGGTTAAAAACATGATGAAATGTGAAGTTAGATTATTTTAAATTGATTGAGGTTGTCCTATCTATGTTAATTATTCTTATATGCACACTTTTGGTTTCACATTTACTTAGAATAAACATGTGCTGACAATATTTTGTTTGTCAGTGTTTTAGATTAGGAATGTTGATTGAAGATGTGGATCACCTTGCAAGACACAAAAAGAAAAATTCGTAAGGAGAAAACTAGGATGATTTGGATACTTTAATTCTCTATCATTAATTTCATAAACTATAGTATTTCCCAACTTCAAGAATATTGTAACTCCCTCCAAGAATATTTACCTTTCCTTCAGTAAACAATAACTCATTTTGCAATTATTAGTTGATGTTGTTTATTTAAATGTAGATCCTTAAAATATATGTATAAAGGTCCTTTCCTTACAAGTCCATCTATAATATGGATAACAAGAGGAGCACGTCATTACAAACAAGAATGAATACTTTTAGCATACACATGGATCTCATGTTTAGATTCTCATCCTGAGAGTAGCATTCTTCGAAAATCATTATTTTTAATCATTATCTCGTATTGTAGAAAATATAATAAATATATTTGTCTTTACCATTAATCAATTCAAGCACAAAATATCCCACTAAAATCATCATATGGTTGTCTCTCAGGACATACACACCATGAGATAAAATAATCTCATCATCTTCCTTCTTGTCCTCTCCTTTATATCCAAGTTATTCCACCTTGGATGAATGGAAATGGAAGTGGATGGTGGCTAAGGTAAGGGTTTAGAGATGTAATTTGGATGTAATAGGTGATTGTACAAATCAAGGGCAAAGTTGCGTGGCTTAATGAGTGTGATGTGGTAGGTATCTTCCACTTGAAGGCTTCTACACTAGGGATGGGTGTGGTATCTCAACCCTAGTAAGTGAGGGATAGTTTAAGCACTACCACAACCTTTTTGCCTTATCACGACAGTGATGATGCATAAGGAAAATAGTTGTTTCATGGCCAACAGGCATGGTAAAATGGTAGTGGAAAATTAGTTGAAGGGGGTGAAAGTTGGAAGGAACCACTGTCAGTAATGATACCACAAATACTTTGGACAAGGTGTACCACTATTGTGTAATGTCAAAGTACTCATGATGGAGGCATCTCAGATCCACTATTTTTTTGTAGATTGGTATTCTTCAGTTGATCTTCATTTTTGTTTTCTCATCACTTTGCATCAACAAGTCCCAATATAACTTTTCAACATCCTAGTATTTTCACACCATGGTAATGGGCCATGAAATGGCCATGGAGGCCATATCTAAAATGAATGTTTGGATTCAAAATCATTTTGTGGATTGATCTTCTTCATTTTATATCATATTTGACTTCTTATAACCATGCATAAAAAAGTCCACATAAATGTTTACATCATCCTCATGATTGATTTGGATCGACCCTATTTTTTGCCAAGCATTGGTGAAGGATCATGTGAGACCTTGTTCCATGCTTATGCTCTAATCATTTTAGCTATCTAATTATATTATGTTATTTGATAAATTTGAATTATATATATTTTGTAATAACTCACAATCCTTTATTTGTTGTGGCTAGTCTATGGTTGAGAGACACTAATATTGAATAGGAAATGAAATCCAAAAACTGAATGCATAAGGAAAATAGAGAAGAATGGACAAATAATCACCTCTTGGATCCATCAATAATGTAATATAGGGTAATGTTGAATACCTAATGTGACACACATGTACAAAGAAACACAGTAGTGTTTAGGGATCCTTAGAGGGTGTTCTTAGGGTCAAATATTGACTTTACAGAGTTTGGGCCATAGTGACCGGCCTAAATCACGCGTCCTAAATTTGGAGGCGGATTTGAGGTAGTCGAGCTTTTTCATTTATAAACCCCAATCCTTCTAGGCCCCCGCAACTTTGTTTATAGGGTCGAAGTAGATATACGGGGTCGAACACAGAGACAAGGGGGGTAGTGTTGAGAACCCAGAATCGACACGCTACACTCCGGCAGGTAAAAAGAGATTATAAATTCCCCAGAAGGGAAGCGTAAAGATGTCACAAACAAAACAAGAAAACTATCTCCAAGTGGAGTTACTAGAAAGATTTAAGGTTTTAAGCATTTATCAGTTTTTAGGGGTTTTCATGCAACAGAAACCGAAAGATAACACTAGAGCTAGAGCAAGGTACGAAGGATAAAACTACAGCAAAACAAGCAGCACCAGTAACACCCTGCACCCCTCCTCTCAGAGCGGGCACCTCTAACCAAGCCTCGGCACCCCTCTCGAGGTTGCTGGGCTCAAAGTTAGAATGGAATGTTACTGAAACAACTCCATTCCAGGCACTCTCGTACTCCATAATCAGACCAAACACTAGAGCCACAACACAACTCTCGAAGTTGTTGCGACGGGAAAACACGATTCGGTAGCTAAGCGAAACGCGATCCAAAACATGCAAGCTAGAATTCGGATATCAAACATAGCAGTCATCCAACATATTGCACCAAGCATAGAGCAGCAAGTAATTAAGCATTTCCATTTCTATAAACATTAAGGGTCTTAATTACAATGCATAAGTAAAGGATTAAATAACAGAATTAAAGATAGGTGTCGCCTTCTTGATATAGAAGGACGACAGGCTACAGTAACCATCCCGCCCGATATCGGACAGGGACCTAGCCCGATACAGTCGTGTCGGGCGGCACACTCTCTCAAACGGCACACCGCGATGGGCGACTGCATCGCGCAAGGACCTGGCCGATATGCTCATGTCGGGCGGTACACCCTCTCGGGCGACACGCCTGACGGGCGGAGCGTATCGGGTTCGTTATCGTATCGGGCATGGAGCTGCGTATTCTATTGCCGGGCACTGGTGTCGGACACTCGTGTCGCGTATCTACATTGGCCGATATCGGCTCCCAGTGTCGCCCGATACAGTCCTAGGTGAACCAGTCCCCTCCCTCTCGGGATGAGGAAGAGCTCACCTAGTGTCACCCGGTACGAACACTGGAGCACGATACGCCTGCTCTCGCAGTCTCCTCCGAAGATCACTCGACTATCTGAAACCTGAAGTGACCAAGCTTGTCCGAACCGTAAAAACTGTCTTTTCGGCTCCCTGTAGCTACTATTTATAGGCAGCTGGTCGTGAGAAGATATGGTGCTTGAAGCGCCACACGTCCTCCTTTCCGCCGTTTAGTTGGCGGTCGGCTGACACGGGTATCGCCTGGTACAAGGAGGTCGGCTGTCGGGCGTCGTGGTGAGAGGCACCTGCTGGTGGGTGGCCGATATCGCTCGGCACATGGAGTAGTTGCGGCGTGCTCGGCTCCCTATCGGGCAAAGAGGCGTGTCGTCCATCGGTACCTTCTCGCGCGACATCCTTGCGTCGCACGTCGTCGTATCGCGCAGCCTTGCTGGGCAGCGTGTGTATCGGGCGTCAGGGGACCGGGACAGTCTTGGACTTATTTGCGGGCCGGAACGGCCTTATTGGTGCTAAATGGGCCAAAATAGGAGGAAACTCTGTAAAAGATAGAAATATTGGACTGAGAGCATTGCTTGGCTAATTATTGCGGAAATGCATATAAAAGAGAGGAAAAAGGCAGAAAAGGGCAGTTTTGATAACAGGATAAAGGCAAAAAACATCACAAAATTTGGTGTTATCAACTCCCCCAAACTTAGCATTTTGATTGTCCTCAATCAATATTTAAACTTTATTTAGCAATGCTTCTTCTTGCGCAGTATAGTTCTCAGGCTAAGGGGTAAAATAAGTATTGTAATGCCTTTAGAGATAATGTTGTCTCATTACGAACAAAAGATTTTTGTTTTTCCTACCTTATTGTTTAAGTAAGATTATTCTCTACAGCTTTGGCGAGACTTTGTTGTATGATTCTAAAGTTAGCTTACACACCAAACAGCTTTATTTTCGGGGCAGAAAGTTGTGTAAAGGGTAGGCTAAGGCTTTTTGGGTTTTCTTCTTGTTCCCCATCAGTCCATCCAGGTAAGGGTCCGTTAATGGGCAAGTGGTCCCTGCAGTCCAAGCCAGTTGGCTTTAGAGCAGTGATTTCACATCCTACATACCACTGCCCCAGATCTACCATGCCTAAAGACGGGTACTTTTGGAAAACAAGTGTGTATATATATATTTTTTCTTTTATTGGGCACAACTCTCATGCTTTTATTCACTCTCATACGGTTTCTCTCTCTTTTTAGGATTTTTGTCGGGTAAAGGAAACAAAGAGATTCTTGCTGTTTGGGCAGCTTTTTCCTTCTCCATACTCGTCTCTTAGCTGTCTGCGAGATTATTGTATTTTCAAAATTTTTGACATGGAAAAACGTAATCTTCTGTTTGTTTGAAGCAGCATTATCAGAAAGATATAACAAAACTTGCATCACATTAAACATGCAGAAAACAAACTTTGCAAGCAGTTCCATCAGGTTTTTACTACTATAACTACTTTGTACATATGCATGGGAACATGATAAGTAATTTTTCAGAATTTCAAAATTTTATATGAACATGTATATGTATACATGATGAACAAAAGAATCAAAAGATTAAGTTAGAAAAATTGACAAAATTTTGTACCTCCCTCACTGGTACCATGGTACCCCCCAAACTTACTCCACACTCTATCCCAGAGTTGTGAAGTAGATTAGGCAAGGTAATGCTAATCCAGTGAGGGTTAGCCGACGAGCGCACCTTCATCAGATAGAAGCTCCCACACATATTCTCCTCTTTTGCTGTGGTAATCGATGTGATGGAGCTGGTCAGGCGTCTCTTTATTCGCTATCCATTCCAGGATGTGGATGCCGCAATCGTTGGATAATGGGATCTATTGTGGGCTGTGGTGGCAGAACTGAAGCTCGTGCCATTTTTTTGCTTGTGTGTCCAGAAATGGTTGTATCATCTTTGTCACCCCGTCGTAGTATTTCCGAGTTAAGCGTTCGACGGATGACAGCGGTTATGATGTACACGGTACTGGATGGTTCTTGTTGCCGTCCGAGCTGTTGTAAAAGATTCCTGCTCGTTGCCGGGTGTACACCGTCAGGAGTGTCCAGTGGTGATAATGAAGAATTGGCAGAAATATTTGGCTAGGGACTCCGCTTTCCAACTCTTCCAGAAAAAGCTTCTGTGCTCCTGTTTTGTCGGCTAGGCAAACGTCGTTAAACAGCATAGGATGGGCTATATATGCATGGTCGAACTTTGGTTGTAATAATTGGATGCAAGCGGTTAATACCGATACCGACAAACATCCTCCTTCTTTAACCACGTCCCTTAGCTCATCAATTGGGACTACGACATTGCTCGCCTTGTAAATGACATCCTTCGGGGTATCATCTACTAACTTTAGAAGGATTACATCTACCTGCTCCTACGTGAGCGTAGCGCATGAGAAACGGTCAAAGTTTTTGATCATCCCTTCTGTGGCTTTAGGCGACACAGTTTCTTCCATCTCGTGCACTTTCTTAAGGACCATCAGCTCCTTGCCTGCCCCATGTTTGACGGTCGCCACTTCTTCTTCTTTTTCTGAGGGGTTGCTGGACTGAGAAGAGTCTTCATCTAGGTCACTGTCCAGCAGCTGCTCCGGTACCCCTGCGTCCCAGAAATAGCGCTTGTCCTTGATCAGCAACATGGCGTAGGTGCCCCTGCGTTGATAGAAACAATGGCCCCTAAGGGCCCTCAAGTTGCCAAATGTATTGAGCACCTCAATGGCACTTAAGATGACTAAGGCGCTGTTTCCGCTTCCCTCTTCAGCCTGGACGGGGAAGTTGCGAATAGAAAAGAAGTTCTAAATGCCGCCGTGGCGTTTGGCTCCTCGCTTGATAACTCTTTGAAGACGCACCGGTAGAAGCCTCATGTTTTTGTCTTCCGAGCAGCTGAAAGCGATCCCGGAGTGCGGCACCTCGTTGTGGCTACAGTTCAGGAGCCGGACTTTGTGGTTCCTTAGGTCTGCTACGCAGAGGAACCATATGTTGCGGTGCTTGTATGGTGCCAACATGAGGTTAGGGTTGTACTCGTCAATGTGCTGCAGCATGTTGGACACCGCAGAGGAGTCTAGTTCTCTGCACATCAACCTTCTCGCCAAGGTCAGGGCGGCGTAGTATATTTTCTTCCGACCTGTCCTACTATCGATATTTTCTATTATAGCGTTCTCGAGGACCCTGGATAGCCTTTTTCCAACAACGGCCGTCGAGCGAAACATGTTGCAGAGTGTTCCCCGTCGTACGGAGAAGTAGCCGTCGCTCCAGACGACGTCTTCTTCATCTGCCTGCGATCTTAGGACCCTGTGTAGCAGTTTCTGGTCTCTAATCGACAGGTAGCCGATGGCCCTTCTGTCGAAGTCTGCCATCTTGAAGGAAGGTATCTCTGATGGCTCACGGAACCTGTCTGCCATCGAGCGTCTACCTCAGGGGAAGTGTCTTTCATTGGCTTCGTACATGTCCCCCTTTTCTCCTTTCGACTCGTCAGAAGAGTCCGTCCCGATGCTGACATCTCCGTTATCATCTTCAATATCATCCACGGGGATTGAGAGATTTTCTTCCTCGGGACCTACGAAGCTCGCCTGTCCTGTTGGAGCTTCGTCGGTGGACTTCAGTTGCGTCCCCTCCTTGGGCGTTGAGGATCGCCCGCTGGAGGAGGAGGGTGACGCTGATGTCGAGGGAGACACTGACGAAGATGATGGAGAGCCACGGCTCGGAGGTGATGGCGACCGTCTCAGATGCCTTCGACGTGGATGGTCGTCCCCTCTATCCAGCCTCTCCTTGATCTTGTCGAGGCGTTGGAGAACTTGCTGCATTATTGAATTTACGGCCTCTAGTCCGCTCAGCAGCTCTCGCTCTTGGCTGCTGAGCCTGTCTTGAACAGACGCATATTTGCGGGTTAGGGAAATACAAATGTCAGAGTTGGTATCTGTTACCTCCCGCAACCTGTCGAGCTCATGCCCGAGCGTCATTCCGAGTGATGGGGAAGCTCCGATAGATCTTCCTTCCGTCCTCGCGACCTCCTTCTCATGCGATGGTTTACCAGGCGTGGTAGACTTTACATAAATAGTTTGCGTTGCCGATGCCGCCAGGCGGGGCGATGGCGCTACTTCAGCAGCTATCGCCTTGCCTTTTCGTCGGTGAGGGGACGACTGTGGTGCGGGCGGACTTCGGTTCACCTCTGCACTGTCGGCGACCTCCTCTCCTGCTATAAAAGGTGACACAGGCTGCGGCGTAGGTGTCAGCTGAGCTCCCTCGAGCTCCATCCTCAGGGTCTCGGTGAACACCACATTGCTGGTGTTCGGCTCAGGTTCTTCTTCTGCCTCTACAGGCATTTCAAGGATGACAGGGGCTGCGGCCGTCTCTTCTGCGGCAGCTCCTGAAGTCTCTGTCTCGGTGACCCCAACGATCATCGGTTCTTTGTCAGCTATCACCCTTCTCGTTGAGGCGGCGGCTGATATATCTGGAGTGACTACAACCCTACTGGTAGTTGTAACTGGTAGCTCTGGAACTGCCCCTTCTCAGGCCTTGGTGGCTGTGGTGGGGGCTGTGCCTTTAGCTACAGCTTCAATCTCGGCTGTAGTGAACACCAACTTGTCTACGTCGTAGTTGGCGCAGCGAGGGAGCGGGAGGAGTATATTTGTCCTTGCGAACTTATAGAAATAGTCTCCCCCCTACTTCCTAATGATGCTGGTCCTCATCAGGTACTTGGTGTCAAACACCTCATCGCCTTGCATCCTTGAAAGGCTAGGCGGCTCCTTTGGGTACCCGAGTCCTACTGCGATTAGGTTGACGATGCCACCCATGCAGTATTCCTTGGTAGCTTCTTTCATCGGATGTAGTCTGTTCAGCAAAAATTGTCCGAGGTTGATCACTCAGCCCTCCATTATGTGCCACATGACCTGGAGCTCTTCCGTGTATATGTTGCTGGATTCATACTTGCTGAACAGGAGGCATGCCACCAGTTTGTGTACTATCCTCCAGAAGCATAAGTGCATAGCAGCTACCTTCTTTCCCGGCTTGAATGAGGATTCGCCGGTTAACTTGTTCCAGAGCTTCACGGGATCGAACCTGTCTCCTTCGATGATTCTCTCACCGTTGTCCATCAGGTTCCTCTCCTCCTCACTTGAAGAGAAGATCTGGTTCAGGAACTTTTCGGAGATTGTGCACTCCGAGTTGTAGAGTCGGGCTTGGAGTCTGTCTGGCCCTCTGAATTCTTTTCTCTCCGCCGGTGAATTTCTCACCCGGTGGAGGGAAGACATGAACTCCATTGTCAGCCTAGTATACGAGGAAGACCTGCTGAAGCAGATTTTCTTCAGTCCCGCCGCGGCGAGGACGACCTTCAACCTCTTCTAGATTCCCAGATCAGCAAATGATGCTTCATGGCAGAACCTACTGGGGCGGTAGATTTTGGGCACCAGCTCAGCGTACCGACGAGTATGCTCATCGTTCCTTGGCTCGAAACTCACCGCCAAGGCTTCCGGGATTGCTGCTGCTGCCGGGGGCATTGGAGTTAAGATTGGAGCTGGGGTTGCCGCTTCTCCAACCCTGGCCCTCTTTTCTGTTGTAGAGGCCTCGACTGGTCTTGGGTTCGGGCGCTTCCGCCCAACGTTGGAGGGATCAACTGCAGTCTCGGGGTGGATCCTCCTACCCTGAGAGTCAACGGGGATAACAGTCATCTTGGTGCGGGCCATCTCTGTAGGACATCAAAATAAATAGTTTGATTAAATATGTTGGCCTTTGAAAGAAGTATATAATAAAGGATAAATGTGTGGCCCGGTGTTTTTCTGTACAAAGATTCCCTGGCCCCCCCAGTATCGGGCGACACACAAGGTTCTAAGGTGAATTCATGTGGCCGATACTAGGGTCGGGTATCGCCCGATACGCACAAGGCGATAGGGCGACAAACGCTCGACCGTGTCGGGCGATAAAAGATGCCCGATACGGCTCGTATATAAAAAGGAAGTAGAATGTCGCCCGACACAAAACCTTCAGGACGATACAAAAATGGATGACACGACTATCTCCTGACACGGCATATCGACAATAGTTACTAAAAGATATGTTGCGCGATATTCATGTCGGGCGATACGAAACCGTTCAGCTAACAAGGCTAAAATCTATACATGTAAACAGAGGACGTGTCGGGCGGCATAGGCTACCGTGCGATAGATCTACCGGGCGATAGGTCTGTCGGGATGTACCTCACAGAGTTCAGGACTTCCGCATGTTACGAAGGAAAGGGTGTTGCGCGACACGGGAGCAAAAAGCACAAAGTCCTTGCACGATACGGGAGTACGAACACAGTAACTCAGGTAGCCCGACACGGTAAAACATGTTCGTACATATAGCGAACTCAACCTTGGTTTTTCGATATGGTGAAAACACGGCAAGCAATCCTGAGCATGCATCGGCCGATAGAGTAATTCATTCCCGAGACGGGCAGTCCATCCGTCGGCCTAAGGGTGATCAGTCCTTTGGCACGATCGTCACAGGCTCATGCCATCCAGTGGCGTCTTTTGTCATTGCTTTAGCGATGCCCGAAACACTCTTTGCACGATGTGGCGCATATCCTGCCGGTAGGGTTGGTTCCCGTTACGACCTTCGGAGCAAAAAGCTAGAAGAAAGAAAAGAAAACTTGAAAATGAAAAGGGGTAACAAAAGCGGTTGAGGAGTAAAACATCACTGGCCCGAAACTAAGGTCCCGGCCTCAGCTAGCATTACCCATCCCGTCCTATAGAATACTTCGGTGACCCATAAAACAGAGTCAGTGCATGTGGCGCATGCACTGACTCGGGCCTTATTACATCCCAAAATGTTTGTAATGTTTTTTTCTTGCAGGAGAGTAAAAACATCCTATTCTAGGAATTAAAAAGACAACTCGGGTTGCCTCCCGAGAAGCGCTGCGTTTCTCGTGTTCAGCTGGACGCTCAAAGTTTCTTCATCCTGCATCTTCATCCGTGTTTCTGCGGTCATTGTCCTGTTCTTTTTGCCGGTTCGGTATTTGATGGAATCCTTCCCGATGGGTTCTTCACAATTTCAGTCAATTGAGCTTGCTGCTGGTCGATCTGGCATTGGTGCGTCTGCATGTCCGCCAGTTGTACCTGCAACGAGTTCAAGACACCAGAATTTGATAACGCACTCTGCGCCAGTTGATTGTTGATCGTATCTTGCTTTTTAACAAAATCAAATAACTGGCCAATCACGTCTGCCTGGCCCGTGCCTTTGCTTTGTTCTCAGTTAGGCCCTTGATACTTCCCCTGTACTTGGAAGTTCCCCTTGTTTGATGGGAAAAGAGTGTTTTTGGGGTATTGGCTTGGTCCTCCCCTTTGATCAAAAGCCCGAGTTTGCTTGGAGGTGCTTTGTAACTTATGCGAGTTTTCAGCCGCATCCTTGTTGCCATAATTGAAGCCAGGGTGGTCCGGCCTTTTGAAGTTTACGAAAGCCACCCTCTCAATTTCCTCAGCTTCAGATTCAGAATCACTCGATGCGTCTGGCTGGGTGTAGATGCAATTGTCTACCCCGTGGCCGCCTTCTCCACACGTTACACATTTCATTACCTTTTCGACCTGTTTCTTACCCTTTCGGTCGAATTCCTTCAGCTGCTTTACATCCGTAGCTATCCTTTGGATCTGAGAAGTGATTGTCTCCAGCGCCTTGGATTCAAAAGAAGGTCCCTCACTAACCTTCTTAGCTTGACCCCGGTCAGATCTGTCATAGTCAGTGCCGGCTTGTAGCTCGGTCATGTTCTTGATGATCTTCTCGGACCTGCTCGGCTTCTTCCCCAGGAAGTCACTTCCGGCTACTGCGTTCAATGAAACCATTTCTTCGAGAGTTAGGCCGTTATAGAAGGTAGTGATCAAGAACCCTTTCTTGTAGTTGTGGTGAGGGCAGTCCCTCTAATATTCTTGATACCGTTCCCAGGCGTCATGGAGATTCTCATTAGGCTTTTGCATGAATAAAGTTATCCTTTGTCTGTTTCTCACTGTCTTCTCAGTTGGGTAGAACTTATTTACGAATGTGTCCGCCAATGCCCCCATCTGTTCAAAGACTGGTGGGGTAACCCAAGATACCAGGACATGGCCTTATCTTCTAGGGAGAAGATGAAGCCTTTGCAATAGATCACCTCCTGGGGAACCCCCCACATCTTGATAGTATCACATATGTTCTTAAAAGCATCCAAGTGGTGATAGGGATTGTCATTCTTAGAACTCCCTCTAAAGCTTTTGTTCTGAATCATAGAGATAACAGACGGCTTGAGTTCGAAGTTTGCGGCGTTGAATCGCGGAACGATGACAGGGCATCTGGAATTGTTTGCCTTAGTGGAGGCTAGCTCCCTTAAAGTCTTTTCTTCTTCGTCTGAATCGTCGTTGTTGCTGCCTCCCTGTTGTTCTTGGTTCTGGTGTCGCCTGTGTCGATGACGGTGACGACGCCGGACATGGGGGTGGCCTTCCTCGGAGTGCTCTGATTCCTGATCTTCCTGCTGATCATTTCCGTCGTAGCGATCGTTGCCACTCGGCGGAGGTGATTCATCCCTAGGCCTTCCCTGTTGTTGACCTTCAACTTGTTGCGGGTTGACACGGTGAGGCATGATGTCGATGACTGTGCTCGGTCGATCGGTTGAATGGTGTCGGATCTCGGTGGTACATGGATCTTTCTTTCAGGGTTCCTGAAGGAAAGACACGAAAAATGAAGGAAAGACACAAAAAATCAAGTCAGAAAATTGAATTATTTAGTCTAGGCTAAGAATAAATGCATTAAAAGGAAAGAAAAGAAAAGAAAAAGGGTGCTATCAAACTTGTTTCTAAGATTGAGGCACATGAGCGTAGTTAGTGGATTCAGATTCGTCAACAATACCGTTTTTGCCTTGTCCCCGGCAACGGTGCCAAAAAGTTGACCGGCCTAAATCGCGCGTCCTAAATTTGGAGGCGGATTTGAGGTAGTCGAGCTTTTTCATTTATAAACCCGAATCCTTCTAGGCCCCCACAACTTTGTTTACGGGGTCGAAGTAGATATACGGGGTCGAACACAGGGACAAGGGGGGTAGTGTTGAGAACCCAGAATCGACACGCTACACTCCGACAGGTAAAAAGAGATTATGAATTCCCTAGAAGGGAAGCATAAAGATGTCACAAACAAAACAAGAAAACTATCTCCAAGTGGAGTTACTAGAAAGATTTAAGGTTTTAAGCATTTATCAGTTTTTAGGGGTTTTCATGAAATAGAAACCGAAAGATAACACTAGAGCTAGAGCAAGGTACGAAGGATAAAACTACAGCAAAACAAGCGGCACCAGTAACACCCTACACCCCTCCTCTCAGAGCGGGCACCTCTAACCAAGCCTCGGCACCCCTCTCGAGGTTGCTGGGCTCAAAGTTAGAATGGAATGTTACTGAAACAACTCCGTTCCAGGCACTCTCGTACTCCATAATCAGACCAAACACTAGAGCCACAACACAACTCTTGAAGTTGTTGCGACGGGAAAACACGATTCAGTAGCTAAGCGAAACGCGATCCAAAACATGCAAGCTAGAATTCGGATATCAAACATAGCAGTCATCCAACATATTGCACCAAGCATAGAGCAGCAAGTAATTAAACATTTCCATTTCTATAAACATTAAGGGTCTTAATTACAATGCATAAGTAAAGGATTAAATAACAGAATTAAAGATAGGTGTCGCCTTCTTGATGTAGAAGGACGACAGGCTACAGTAACCATCCCGCCTGATATCGGACAGGGACCTAGCCCGATACAGCCGTGTCGGGTGGCACGCTCTCTCAAATGGCACACCACGACGGGCGACTGCATCGCGCAAGGACCTAGCCGATACGCTCAAGTCGGGCGGTACACCCTCTCGGGCGACACGCCTGACGGGCGGAGCGTATCGGGTTTGTTATCGTGTCGGGCATGGAGCTGCGTATTCTATTTCCGGGCACTGGTGTCAGACACTCGTGTCGCGTATCTACATCGACCGATATCGACTCCCAGTGTCGCCCGGTACAGTCCTAGGTGAACCAGTTCCCTCCCTCTCGGGATGAGGAAGAGCTCACCTAGTGTCGCCCGGTACGAACACTGGAGCACGATACGCCTGCTCTCACAGTCTCCTCCGAAGATCACTCAACTATCCAAAACCTGAAGTGATCAAGCTTGTCCGAACCGTAAAAACTGTCTTTTCGGCTCCCTGTAGCTGCTATTTATAGGCAGCTGGTCGTGAGAAGATATGGTGCTTGAAGCGCCACGCGTCCTCCTTTCCGCCGTTCAGTTGGCGGTCGGCTGACGGGGGTATCGCCCGGTACAAGGAGGTCGGCTGTCAGGCGTCGTGGCGAGAGGCGCCTGCCGGTGGGTGGCCGATATCGCTCGGAACATGGAGTAGTTGCGGCGTGCTCGGCTCCCTGTCAGGCAAAGAGGCGTGTCGTCCATCAGTACCTTTTCGCGCGGCATCCTTGCGTCGCACGTCGTCGTATCGCGCAGCCTTGCCGATCAGCGTGTGTATCGGGCGTCAGGGGACCGGGACAGTCTTGGACTTATTTGCAGGCCGGAACGGCCTTATTGGTGCTAAATGGGCCAAAATAGGAGGAAACTCTGCAAAAGATAGAAATATTGGACTGAGAGCATTGCTTGGCTAATTATTGTAGAAATGCATATAAAAGAGAGGAAAAAGACAGAAAAGGGCAGTTTTGATAACAGGATAAAGGCCAAAAACATCACAAAATTTGGTGTTATCACATAGGTTGCCTGACTTTAGCAAAGGTTGGACCGGCCTTTGTGGTAAAAGTGAGTGTAAAATTTGACGCAATTTTTGTACATGGAACGCAAGGTCCAAAATTTTGGAAGAATTTCACAAATTGGGTCTACACATCCGACCAACTTTTCACAAGGTGGGAAAAGTTGCAGTATTAAACCTTGATTGGACCTGTACTTTGATTGAAGTGATCTTGCCAATCTTGTAAGTCGGATCGAACTCCAAAAAGTCAGTCAACTTCTATTTTTAGAAGAATAAAAATAAAATCATGTAACTAGTTGGATGTAGAAGGTACATATATCTATTCCTTTTGACTAGAAACCATGTTTTACAATGTTCTAAAGATTTAGAGGGTGAAAAGTTAGGAGATCAATTTGATTGATGCAATTTTAAATATATTCAAGTAATCAAGCTAGGAATCATGTTACCAAACACCTAAGGTTTGAATCTTAGTAACTTTTTTGCCTCTTATCATCTATCCATCTTCTTTCTCTCTTGCATACCCTCCTAGTCGTATCTCTACATAAATTATGGTAGTAAACCTACCTTTTCATATAATTCAGATCCACTCTTTCACCTTCCTTGGTCTAGATGGAGGTGTTGCATGCATGCATAGTGGTGGAAACCTTCTTCATAGGGATTTTTTCATTGGATTTTTTCTCTTAATTTCTGGATAAGTAGGAGATCTATTTGACATGTGAGTGGATCAATCCCTCTTAAGAATTTATACATGCCAAGGCTTAAACTAAGTTTCAACTAAATATTGGCAATATTACTTGCTTGTAACTCTAATTTTTTACTATTACTAATGGATACTTTGTTGCTTAATATTCACAATTATCTATTCTAAACATGTTCTTAGCGGTCTATTCCTTACGAAACAAGTTTTTTTTATGAATTTTCCTTCATGCATGAAGAGTATTTATCTCTTAAATTAGGTGTTTGAGTAGTGAATGAGATACTATCATTCTCTCTTAATAAAATTACATGCTATACAATTATTAACAATCAATGTGGACAAGGACACTTTACAAAAAGTTAAATCCCTAATTTAAAAAGGCATGCAATTGGATGATTTGAAATTAAATAGTATATCTATGGTTTCATATGGTATGTGGATATTGCGAATTAGCATTAGTGAAACAAGATCCAGGGTTATGCAATAGGTCTATGACATGCGGTGGATTCTATGAGCTAATTCCATGAGTTTTATGCCATAGGTCAATGCTATGAAGTCTATGCCATGAAGGTTTCATGGAATCACTAATGTACAGTGAAATATAAGGAAAAATGAACAATTCATGAAGTATTTGGGGGTTTATCAATAGAGATGGTCTTATGTTTTTACTATAAATTTTGATAATTTTTAATACATTATATCATTGGAAAAAATTGGGAGATTGATGTAAGGATTCTATATGCTTTAGTTATGGGTGATTCTTGAGTACTTTAATGTGAAATTCTCTGATCAAAGTGTCCTCCTATACTAGTAACGCAATGATTATCATTATAACATGTTACACGTTGCCTTAGGAGACAAATTATGAGAATTTATAAATATGAATTCATGATACTATCTCATGTGATATTTAAATAAGTTATGAATAGGAAAGATGGATTGAATAATATGATGACGATTCCTTGAATAAGGCTAACACTAGAATATCGATTTCATAAAGGGAATATGTATTAAATGTTAATTCCTAGTTGGGGTATCTCCAAATGAACATGGTGATAATTAAGGGTAGGTTGGCAAAACAAGACCCATCTCGATGGATCCGACCCAAAAATTGATATTTTAAGTGGGTTAGGGTCTAAGTCTTTTAGACCTGACCCAAAATTGACCCAAACCTAAAGAACCCGAAATTAATATAGGTTCATGTTTGGGTATAAACTTGAGACCCAAATTATCCCCATTGACCCAATACTTAAAATTATATATTCAAATAAAATTACAACTACTAAAGTGTAAGACACCTAATGTCTTACTAAATTACTAAACTGTCACTCATGAAGTGTATTTTGACAATTCTATAAAGTTTTTTATTGGTTTGGATGACATATTCGTCTACAATAAGATTTGTATGTGTTTTCAAATAGAATTTTAAGTTTTTTACATCAAAATTTGTTGATTATCATCAATAATAAGAAAAATCATAGAACTTTTCAAATTGTTATCTAGGTATTTGTATTTATGGGTCAAATTCAATAGACTCAAAAATATTTGTGGGTCGAGTTAGGGTCAAGTGTTTCGACTCAAAAATCCATCTTTTGCATGTTTAGGGTCTAGTCAAAAAGTCTTGGCATGAAATGACCCAAAATAAGACATGATCGAGCTGAACTCGATTGCCACCCCAAATTAAAGGTGTTGGATATATAGATAATGATTTAAATGAGATTTAGAAATTTATGAGATGTCATGTATGTATTACATGATTCTTTATATTATATTTTCATATTGTTTATTACTTTAGTATTGCTCTTTTTATTATATTGTTTATGCATAATAATGATAATGCAAAGACCTCTAGTTGAGTCAAACTATGCAAAATAATATTTATTTTGTGAAAATGTCCTAAAATATGATCAATGGACTATGTAATAAGAAAAATCTCGATCATGTAGTGTATGTACCAATAACTATATAACTTCCTTATTGTCTAGAAGTTAGTGAAGGAAAAATGTATCCTTATAGGGATCTGAAAATTGTGAGAATGTACTCATAGTCATATACTTGAAATATAAATGGGTTACCAATAATACATATGACATGTGGTTCCCTCATGACCTAATATTGCCCATTATATGAGTATGGTTGAGGACACAACCCACCATGTATATGGAAATCTTTTCCATGTGATTGAAAAATTGACATGAATGAGATATGTTGTTATATGACAATCATGCAAATGTGATATCATATATGTGATAGCTTTATACCAGTGTTAATAGAGATAACCCACTTTCACACATGTTAAAACACAAAGAGGTCAAATACAACTTTCTTAAGCAATGATATCATGGAAATATCTAAGCAAGTAAATGAAAATGAAGCAATAAAAAAGGACACAAATATTTATAGCGGTTCCATCTTGCGATGTCATAGTTTCACTACCTTGTTATTTCCAACCAAGATTTCTTAGCCTATAATTAATTACCTATCCTATACATGTGACACCCCAATCCTAGGATTTTCACTAATAAAAAAGCCAAAATAAAAAATCCGAACCAATCCTAACTAACATTATAAAAAATGAAGGCAAGAACATTTCTAAATGAAAAATCCAACAATATTCACATGTATGATCACATAAAATGCCCATAATGCATTATTGATAAGCATGTAACTATACATCACTCTACATATGTGACCAAGGTCACCATTTGTTTATACCAAATATCTTCATGTTCATGTATACAACATAATATCATGTGCATGGCATACAAAAGTGAGTCATCCATTATATAAAACACCTTGCATGGTTAGAGTATACATAGGTAATTCTTATAAACCAAAAAAGGCTATACTCTCACCTTCTACTTAAGGATATTATGGAGAAGGTGGATCCTCATTTTTAAACCCATGAGATAGGTGTTGGGAACCTTAAAAGGTTGGATAACTATGAGACTGACACTAATTTCCTAACAAGAGATATAACATATATGGAGTATTCTAAGTATGAAAATTACATTAAGTATGTTGAATTGGGAATTATATGATAACCAACAACTTCTATGAAACATCTCTGAGCAATAAAGGTAGTAGTATAAAGGCAAGTATGCTTACAAGGCACATTAGAGAAGTAAAAACAATACATGATGAGAGGGTTGATACTACATAAGTAAATATTCATGGCTAGATTTCAAATATTATTAAGACCTAGGTAGTTGGTAATGTACCACCAAAATTCTTAAACAAATGGCTAATGATTGTGTAAGTCCCCCAACCCACTGTTGAAGACCTTAGGATTCTCGAGTCTCCTTGAAGTACCACCATATCTTGATTGATATGACTATAAAATAAGGGTTTATTGGCATCTAAATTGCATATAAGCATCATGACCATCATGTGTACTCAAGGCATGACACCTATCATGTCATATATATAATAGTACTTTGATTATCATATCACATATTTTTTAATTACATTGGAAGAAGTGCCATTCACATTGGGAGATATGTCCTTGCATGCACTCATATAAACTAGAAATTTCAGAATGTCGAGGGGACCATACCCTAACTAATTCTGGGTAACCCACTTATATTCAATTATATACAACTTTGAACACCTTATCACAATTCTGAGAATGCAAAAATGATACCCATTTTGCTAGACCAAGTTTCAGAGTTTGCGGTAGTTACATAGTGACATGACTCTACATGAATTAGGGTTTCAATGTTTAGTTATTCCATTTACCCATATTTTATAAATTAAGAAGAGAATTTTCAATGCCATAGTATGCATATGTAAAAAATTTGAATTAATATAACCATTTTCAAACCAACACTCACCCATATAAATGTATTTCATCCTTTTAGTCATACAAATGCCACATCACAAGGGGGGATCCGAACCACTTTCAAATGATGAATCTCTTCTTCTAACAATACATAATTGTCATACAAACTGTAATCGAAAGAATTCATTTTATGAGTATCACATGGTAAAAGTTATAAGAATGTCCACACAAGACATTTTATGGAAAGATATAGGTGATATTTGAATTTTTCAGCAACATAGAAGTAACAAGGTCTATCATTTCCATATTAGATAAAAAGTAATAACAAATAGGATGATAATCCCAAAGTTTCCTAAACTATAGCCAAAATTCCATACAAATTCCATCTTTATATCATTTAATATGCAAATTTTGAGATTTTGGGGTTTCTTGTATGAGATTTATCTCAAGCAATACAAAACAAAGGTTAAATAACACACATTATGAGGAGATAACAACATCCAGTAAGAAATCATGCAATCCTAACTCTCAATATTCACCAAGCAGACCCAAAACATGCATGTTGACAAGCTCTGGCTCCAACTAGGCTAAAGAAGGGAAAATGAATAGGCTTTCATAGAAAAGAACATGTTATCACCACATATAGCCAACAACTTAATCCAAAAAGGTAGAAGAGAGTATAAAAACAATAAGCATGAGAAAAATGAGGAATCACTTACATGGATTTGTCATAAAAAGGGTTTAAATGATGATTCTAGGCTCAGATCTCTAAAAATCTAGCCAAATAAAAACATACAAGAGCTTCTCCACCCAAATCTCCCTCTTCTAGCTCCTATAATGCTTTTGTGGCTCCAAAATGCACTAAAAAGTGTATTGTCGAAGTAATCACATATTTATATGTTAGGTTGAGAGAGCAAACCATTTTAGCCCAAAAAGGTCACTTTGGTCCCTCTCCTCAATCACAACATCCCAAAAATGCATATAAAGCATCCACATTGGGCCCAAAACCCAAATACAATGCTCACATTGACCTCCAAAAAAGTGCATTGAGGCCATCAACACAAATGAGGGCCAACCTAGCCCGACAGAGCTACCTCGCCCTTGTTCGAATCCTACAATAAATGTGTCATCCTAGGAACCTAGTCTAGAGCGACCACACTAATCCAATTATGGGCACAAATGATATGTGTATAGTGAGTGAAGCGGCCAAGGGCACATATTGTTTTAGGAAACAATAAATGCACCCCAACCTGACACTCTTTGGTCTATCTGAAAAAGGCCCAATCATCTAGAGCAAAGTCCTCCAAGCCCATCCCTCCCAGAGCCTATCAATTGATCCATTTCCACATTTTTATATACATATGATCACCTAATGAAGGTTGTTTAGGATAAATAAAACCTATCTAATTGGGGTGTTAGCCCCCAATAATACATGTAGAACTCCTTGAAGGTTTGGTTACATATTATAAACACAAAACATGGATGAATTATCATGTTGAGTAAATAGACTTGGTGTTAATGGTTTCTTCCATTCAATACATGAATACTTGAACATATATCGATGCATAACATATAAGTGAGATATGTGATTTGATATAGGGTCCAACTTAAAAACCTCATACTTCCTAGGAAGAAGGAGAGCTACATTTGGATCATATATAGATTCTCTAGATGATCCCTAGAGAAGGAGGATCCAAAGACTGAGAAATCTTGAGCCTCAATAAAGGAGAGAATTTTGGATAAAAATATTCCTCCAAGATATATAGTCATGGGTGATATGCACCCTTTAAAGGGTAAAGTCATATTGATGCTATGAAACACATATTTCATGACAACACTTTATGGATGAATAGATGCAGTATGAACCCCATATATGGGTATGTAATATGCCCAAGACCTTAGAAAGGATGAATAAAACATAGTAACTGGAATAACATCCTAAATAATGCATTATCGTACATCATGCATAACCTTGTTAAGAAAAAGATCTAATAACTAGAGAAAGAAAGTCAAGTAATTGATTAAGGCACACTTCACCTTGTTTTGAGCCTATGAAGCACATCCTCAATAGCCAAGGAGATTACTTTGTTTTTGAGGTTTGATGAGTATAGGATATTTAGGTACCTTAAGAAATGAACTACCCTCAGTTTAAAGGAAGTATAATGCTAAAGATCACACTGGAGCTAGAATTTGATGGACGATAATACACTCCAAGTAATATTATCTTAACTTAGCCCTAGAATCTGATGTGATGGGGATCATATGGGATATAGAATCCTTGATGGGGTAGAAATTTTCATCCACCATACTGTGACTAAAAACATGATAGGAGAACTCAAACTTAAAAGATCTATATTTTGACATACAAGTTGATCTCCCAATTGTGAATTCAGGTTGATTCATATAGGCACATGTGTGACTGAAGCTAATTTCTACATAATGATCATACTGTTGAATGAGGAAGAAAGAATATTTTGAAATATAAGGTTCCCTAAACTTTTAAGAATGTCTAATTTGGGGACAAAGTTCCATTTAGGTAGGGAAGAGTGATGAAGTGAACTTTGTATGTAAACTAATCACTCTATTACCCCTTAATTATATTATTTTCTTACAGTTGAAAATTTCCATTTTCAACGATATTAGTAACTCCCTACGATAAAAACATTGTTTGAAACATTGAAATGCACCTATACGTATGAAACCCTAAACAAATGTCAACTTTTGAATCACTTTATTAGATAATGGACGTGGTGTGCTAAAAAAATTGAATTTCTTTTTGTATGTACACATCAACCTAACATAGATATAATCCAATTTGGATCTACACCATAGTTGTGTATGATTTATTGTTACAAAAAAATGCCTTGAAAATCCCTTCACACTATAACTTCCCCCCTTTTATCTTGACCTTTATTTTGGTAGTACGATCTGTGGATCCAATGTCCCCCGCACATTGATCCACATTGAACTCCTGCCAATGTTGCACATTAGACCTAGATGGGTGATCATCCAGTGGCCATCAGATTAAAATCTAATGGCGACCATGTTGTCTCCTACCCCACAATTATTCAGGGGAGATGAGCATAGTAGGATGTTGAATCTTCTCTCTCTTATGACAACTTGGATCTCTTTACCATATCACTCCCATTTCTTTGACCCCCTCTCACCATTTCAAACCCACTCATAGTGGGTTTAATGTTCCTTCACAAGTTTATCCTCTGGCCATATTTCATCTTCTCACTCCATGAAAGACCAAGCTCTAAAACCTTAAACCTATCCTCTATCATACTATAAACAATCATCACCTGAATCCACCATCGCATTGCAAACTCCACTAACCACTCACCGAACATGTTCATTCCTTCCAATCTTGTAAGACCTCACGATGCCAATGAGCCCTCTATTAAGGTCTCCACCATGCTCATGTAGGCATGTTTGTAACGGGGATGAGTCCCCAACCCTGGGATCCAAGTCAAGGCCTGAAAAATTACAATCCAAGGACCCATGTTTGTGGATATTTCTCTCTATTCTCTCACTCTCTTACAACATTACTGGGCATGGCTTGCCGTTACCATCCTATCTATTCCCAATCAAGGGCTGACCCCAAATGAGCGTTGTAGGTTGCATCACGATGCCAACAAAAATCCTTGGCCTTCGAGTGGAGGCATTTTGCCTCGACCACTAGATTAAATCCAGTCAAAGACTGATGCTAGACACCCTTTTTGAGATAAGGTAAATATGTTTCACTGCTCAATATTTGATAAAATAGCCCATATCCTTAGAAAATCATAATTGATCCCCTTGTCGAAAAATAGAATATTAGCACTCTAATTGATAAATAATGTGAGAAACACATAAAAATACTTTCATGACCTAGATAAAATTATGTCACTATTTAATTTCAAATTATGCTCTCTTGGTTATTAGAAAATACGAAAATATTTTTATTACAAATATTGTCCACTCTGACCTAGCCTTTATTGGGACATTGCTTGGAAATCTTTCAAAAACCCCAGACCGAATTGTGAATCATAACTTGATTTTTATTTGAAACACTAGATCATATCTAATTTGTAACAATGCAAATGCTAACATGAAATATATTAATGATATAGTTCTTAAGATTATATCAAATGGTAATCTACCCAATGATATGAAGATTTCATGATCTAAAACTTGATGACATTACTTCAATTTAATTTTCAAATCAAATATTGATATTGATGATGATGATCAGTGGAATGATAATGTGACCTTAGGATTGATGATCAAAATAATGATTTTCTGAGTTAATCATGATATCTATTAAAATATTATGATTTACCAAACTAAAACATGATTGCAACCTTGAATGAACATGACAAAACAAATGGTTTTGGATGACTTTAGGGTTATTACCCAAAGTTAGAGTTGAGAAAAATACAAGGCCTACGTTCCATCCAAACCTATGCCAACCACAGACCCAAACACTAGGAACGTTGTTGAAAACCCTAATAGAGGTTTTTGGAAAGTTAGTAACACTTTAAGTTGAGTGATGTTTATCATATTATGGCTTGATTATTGAGATTAGTTGGATTTGAACATTTTTTACTCTACAAATAGGTACATGGGGAAACTTATGGTTAACCACATTAAAAGTGCTATATTTTATATACTTTTGTGAAGTTTTACTTATTCTTGCAAATATGTTTTATTATCTTAACTATGAAAATGTTGAGATACTATGTTTATCATTTAAGTCTAAATGGCAGTTGAACTTGATAATCAAAATCTCATAAGGGTATATCTGGGAGAGTCCACTCTCAAATTACTAGAAATGACCCCCAAGAGAGTTAATTAATACTAGTGTAAAATTAAAGTAGAGTCCATGAAGGAGCATCAAGAATGAGAAAAAAATCCTTTTAGAGAGCATACACTAGCTCACTTGGTGATATATCTAAGAGTCTCTTTACAGAATGTACACCAATTCACCAAGTGAATTATCTGATTTTGGGTTTAAACATAAATTGAAACTGTGAAGTTATTTACTTGCAAACATATGAGAGTTTAGTTCAATATACATAGCTATTATTATATGTGTTATTGTCGTTGTACCTACATACACAACATGTCAATATACATACCTATTGTTTATCAATATTTTATGTTAAACTTAGAATTTTAGATACGAAACTATAGCTGATCCAACATAAGGAACATAATGAAGTTCTTAAAGAAACCAGGAGGATTATATAGTAGATTTAATCTCAATTTTCTTAAAGATTTAGGTTTTTAATTTTAGTTTTTAGATTCCCAGGTTATGTACCTCTGTTTGGAGTTTGATGTTGTTGAACATATTTTATTTTAGCATTTGAATATAATTATTGCTTATTTTAGATATTTATGCAAACATGGTCTTGGAAACAATAGTTATTATTTCCTTTCTTTTTTAGTTCTCATTTACGGGGATAAAAGGAGGAAGGTTCTTTACACTAAGTGTTTTTAGTCCTCGATGGGGTTTTTTTAGGGTGAAAAACTAGATGTGGGGCATATGAGGAGGCTAGAGGTGATTCCCTATAAAAATGAGAGTCATGTATAAGTAACTAGAGGTCATGTTGTTCTTTGGGAAATAGTAACATAAATACTATTGTACAAGGGAGTTCCTTTTCCTCCAGTGTAGCAATAGTTGGTGGCTACTTAAGTTGATGAGGAGAAGACACCACTGACAAGCCACTAGACAGACAATGGGGCATAAGTAAATATGAGGGAGTGAATAAAATCAAAAATGATTAATGAGTACTTCCACATAATGAATTTTTTACCAAAACGGAACCATGCTATGGCAACATGATCATAAGAAGAGAAAAGAAAAAGAAGATAATGAGCTATATGGGGTTGGGTTAGGATGGGTGAACCATCAATCATCACATCAACCAAAGTGTGTCTATTGACGATGGACTCCAAGGAAAGGAGTGTTCCCAACCTAAAGGGAGTAGTATGTCACCTCTACAATGACATGTTGACATTCCAATGTTCATCATATTTATGAAATAAGGAATCATCTTATATAAATTCTAGTAACACCACAATTTTGTAACATGGTCAAAACAACCATGATTTCCAAACATGTCCATAAAATATCAGATTTCTTATAAGAATGAGAGGATTATGATGGAACTCTAAAATAAATTATATATGCATAAAATTTTGGATATTATGTTAGAATTAATATGCTTAATTATTATGCAACATATAATACTAAATGAAGCTCTAAAACAACAATACTATGTTAGTAGATTCATAATCCCATATATAATCTAAATGACGGACATGATATTTATGTTAATATACCATATTATGTAACTATATCATGTATGTTAACTAGGGATAATATTCCTAGACTAAATTCAATACTTATATTGATGATCAATAACCCTTGGAATTCTTTCTATAACCTTATTTCAACACTTATTATTGAACTCTGAGATCAATTATAGCTAATGCTAACACATGTATGATCCTAAAATGAGGTTCAAACCCTAATTGGGTTATTATATGAAATCATTATGTAGAATCTCTTCTAGAGGTAACAATTATTAATCTGAAATAAACATCAGTGACACAATCGCAAGCTATACTAAGAGTAATAGAGATATCCTAATTCCAAAATGGATCTATCCATAACTCAATATGCATAAAAATATGGAATATGTGGATCTTGTCCTAACCAAATATTGACCACCTTTCAGTTGAATATAAGAATGTGGATTAGTGCATCTATGATCAAGGCACACTTACCTCCTAGTAAACCTACCTATAATAATTGATGCAAATTATTTTATGAAAAACTTAGCATATGATATTAATGGAAGTAAGAATTCTTGAGCCATTCCCTATTGATATTTTAATATATATCATTTATGCATATAAAATTATGTTGAAATGATGTATGTAGCTCCATTATACTAACATTTGTGTATGTGTAATATATCTCATATGAGACATAATGCTTGCTAAGTGATCCATCCTTTAAGTAATATCACCTAGTTTACTGATCTAACCTTGAAGTAGAAGCTCACATGATTAAGGATTCATGAATTAAGATCTCCAACCCTAGGGTTGGTGAGAAAAAGTTGTAGTCCCTCATTTGAAAAATGCTTATATAATGGTGGAAGTTTGTAGAGTTATCAGGAGATATTAACTTACATAATATGAGCTTGTGTCCATAAGCCCACATAAGATAGATTCCATTGAGTCAGTCATTCCATTAGGGTCCCATTACATCTAGGTTTGTATCCACATCTCCAAAATACAAGAAAGGGTTTCTCTTTTATCAAGCATATGATAGACATTGTAGATATAATGTCCAAATTGTCTCCACACATTCTTTCCCGGTAACAAAAGTATAATGGAAATACACTTTCAAATGTGTCATATATTTTGAAGTAAATGATTTTAGCTCTTTACTTATTTTTTCTATAGTTAATTCCAACTTTTCTTTTAAAATGAGCTCATGTTTTCCCTTATGTGTATCTAGCACAGTTGTGTCAACATTTTTAATGTTTTAGGTTCATGATATATGGTGAGAGTTGGTAGGTGAGCAATGTAAATGTTGATCTATTATTCAAAAGATTATATGAATATAGATGTGGTATATGCACATTTAAACATTTAGTTATAATATCAAATTTGTCATTATATATTTATTTTATGTATTTCAATTCAAGATTCGTATTATGACTTGTGGATTATTCATGTACATAAACTACTTGTTATTTCTGCACGAGTGTATAATTTGATACTAACTACTTATGGTGCCTTTTGATTTTCCTCTTGACTAAATATAGAGTCTAAATTAACATTTACAACTAGGTGGAACTTCCAATTAAAGTCACAAACATGTGGTTTGGACGCTGGTAAATCTAGGAACGTCAATTTTTTTATCCCTTTATGTTCTCAGTTATGTTCACTACTACTGACTTCTTGAGCTACTCGCTAAATATTTGTTTTTGCCTATTACTTATATTTGATGCATGTTTGATTGTTTCTTTCTTCTATACCTTCTTTTTTGTCCTCCATATATACCAACTCTATTCCACATATCGTTATTATGTGATGTTCTATACAGTAGACACTAGGAACTAGAGCAACATCATATGTCTAAAGATCTTGAAAGGTTGTGTATAGGTGTTCACTCTATTTGTCGGGGTTGAGTTTCCTCCATATCTTAACATAAAATTATGTATATGAGTGCATTCGAGGCCATATCTCTAGTTATACGTGGCATGAATGAGATGTTTGTGAATGAGACCAGTCCATTTGATACAAAGATTAATACATACATGCTTTGTTTACTTGAATAACTCAAGTGCATCAATAAGCCTACCCATCTGACCAACATGTGATTGCCTTATCACAAATTTTGACAAAATTGTTACATTCAATACAAATTGTACCGAAGCATGGAGGGGTCTTATCGAACCAATATTGTTAAGATCCTATATGGTAGTAGGTTAGTTGGTTGTCAAACTTCTAATTCACTGATCAAGAAAACTCATGATATACACTCTCATTCATCTCTCCCTGGAGACCAACAACATGCAAACTTGGGGGCAACTCTAGAACCAATTTCTAGAAAAGTTCTATCCATCCTTACTCACCTACCAGATCAAAGGGAAAATCAACTAATTCAGACACGCCATAAGCAAATGTCTTCCATAAGCAAATTTCTATATGAGACGTGGGGGATATCATAGGAAGTCATACATATGTACACATATGTTATTATTATTATTTTAATGTCTCTTTCTAATTTTGTGTTATTGGAGGATAAGTAACATTTAAGCTCAGAATTATTTGAGGAATGTATTCGTCATAGTGTAACCTTTCCTCAATGTTCTTAATCCACTACATAGTATTGCCCAATGTCTCATCTATCATGCACACCAATAATGTTCTTAAAATTGTGTGTGTGTGTGTGTGTGAGAGAGAGAGAGAGCCAATCAAGGCAACCCATATCATACCCTAATTAAGGACAATTTTCAATAAAGCGTTGGACTACACGCTTTGGTTCGCACCACCCGCTCTTTCCTTGCACATTTACACGACATAGTTTCAACCAACAAAACTCGAATAACTTTTGAACGGAAAGTATATCTTTTGTCATGAAGCTGTACCTATACTCGACTTTTCCAGCCTACCCAAAAAAACCATATGTCACGACAAACAAGTGGCTAAGGCATTTCAGATTCTTCCAAAGAAAAGGATGCAGTATTATAAGGTGCCTGGTCAACGAGTTAAGGGTAGGTTAACTGTCTCTTATGATATGCTGTCGTTACGGTTTGGCACAAACATGCTCTAATGAGGGCCTTGCAATTTGTCTTGCCTCTCTACCTTTTCCCTTTCGTAAAGTTAAGAATTGTTTAAATAAAAGATTCAGTCCAATACACAGCCAAATCCCTTCATGTTGCCGTCCATCCGGACAAAAGAGCATTCACATCAGACCGTGGCTTAGATAGGTACATTAATCATTCAGATCCGGGGTCCCCCGCTAGGGATCGCCTAGTGGCGTGGCTCACCTTAACCCAATTGTCAATTGCTATATCACCATATGGCCTCCTTGCCCTCCACCGTTACATGTATTTGATCTAAATTCATTCAGGTCTTTGATCCAAATTCCAAATTGAACTGATGCGCGAAAGGGGAATGCGGATTGCTACATTGACACATGCACCTAATCTGTTACAAATCAAATCCTCACCAACCAAACTTCACACAGTGGGTAGTGTAGACGGTGGGCCAGTCAGAGAAGGGTGACGCATGGGGTATTGTCGGATTCTTCTTGGTCTGTGCCTAATTGTTGGTTCCATCTTTTATCAATTTATACTCGTTCTATAAGTGACTGAAAACCTCCTGGAGATTTATCAAAAGCCACATGCTTCACAAAGAGACATCTTGTTATTATCTTATACAGAAATGTTTCTTCTTGCTGCCCAGTTCATAGATCAAATTGCGTTGTGAGAACTCCATCAGTACTCACTCAAAATCTTTGTGTTTGAAAAATAAGAGACGAAAATTGTTACAACCCCGATTTTGGGTCTATATGGTTTGAGATGTAATTTCTCCAATAAAAGACATGATTATAAAAATTGTATGATTTATGTGTAATGAGTGAATTTTTTTGATAATATTTCTTTTAAATATATGATTTTATAGACCCTATTGAGTTAGTGAGTCCAAGATGATAAAAAGGGAAAGAAAATTGAAGGAAATCAAATAATGCATAAATAGGAAAAGAAATTGAGATAATAATGAAAACATGAGAATTATATAGAATTCTCTGAAAAGTTGTATGATTGATCACCATGAAGTAGATTTCAAAGCCACATGGTTTCTAATGGTAAAAGGAATCCAAATAAAGGAAATAAAAGAGTAAGAGAGAGAAAATATGTATAAAATATGCCTTATTGAGATATAACTTGCATATGAAGAAAAATCTCCATATGAAGAAAAATCCCTCATACTTTTGAATTTGAGTCCCAAATTTGGCACACAAGTAATTTAAGTCATTATGAATTTTTTTTAATTTGGTATTAAAAGGATAAGCGGGTTAGGAGATATGATTTTTATAAGTTTTCTACGCTGAGAAGGATAACATTAAATGTCACAATATTCATTTGTGACTTTTGTTCTAATACTTTGATCCAACTGTGGCTGCATCTCGGTTAGGAATGGGAAAGAAGAACAATGTTTGGAGTTTTCCCGATTGATTTGCTCCCATACAATCAACGTGCGAATATGGAAGTTGCTCCATTAGATTCGGGAGAGAGGAAACTGAACCCGACGATCCTTGATTTCCCCTGCTTCCATGCGGGATCGGGATTTCCCCAAATCCCAGTTCGTTTAGGAGATCGGATATCATAGAGGGCAGACATCCTTGTAGTCCTACCTATATAAGATGGCCTATGATGCCTCGAGACTAGAACTCAAAGAAGGGAACACCCAGTTCTCCCTCACATTCAGACGCTCGAGGTCGAGCCTATTACCTATCCTCCTTGGCTAGAGTCGGCAGCACAAGGGAGGTTTCAAGTTTCTGGATCTTGCAGTCTTGAACCAAGCTTCCGCTCTGGTGTATCAGTGCTCCACGAGTGAGAGGAGGTCGTTGGAGGAGGTTTCTGGGGACCCGACCAATGGTGAGAGCTCACCGGAGTTGCGTCTCGCGGCAGTGAAACAGGGGCCTCGCATCGCGAGACCTGTGAACGAGGGGGAAAAACCACCAAGATTAGGGTACTAGGCCTAACGGACCCCAGTTCCAGATCCACGAGCCAGCAGATAGGTAAAACTATTTAAAGAAATTACTTGCTGATGTGTCGACCAATGATTGGTCAAGATCCATTAAGTTTTGAGATAATCATAACTAGTTAATGGTAACTCAGATCAAGACATGTAATATATGAATTTTAATCAGGAGAATTCGAGGAATTCGATAAAAATATAATGGAATCCTAATTCTGCTTGCAATTCAAAAAATATATTAAGTTGTTACCTTTATTGCTTTTATGAATAAAGAATCCTAATTTTGATGTTAATGAGATTGAGAAAAGTACTATGGACGTTTTAGGAGGATACTAACATGTTGTTTATAAAAAAGGATGTTTTGAATCCATAAAAATGATCTACATGCTTAATTGGCCTGATTTAGGGTTTCATGTACATAAAGTGTATTGCTGGGCTTAGAAACCCTAATTTAGGAGAATATGAATTTTAATGGTTTTAATTGTGAAAATCCATGTTTAAGATAGAAGTATTATATTCTAAAGCCAATTTGAGAATAAAGGATCCTTAATGTAGATGTGTATGTAATTAGGGTTTTATAATGTAGAATCTATTTTAGGGTTTGTTGGCCTAAAAAGGTAAAGGTTGAGAAACTGATCTAAGAAACCCTAATGCATCCTAATGAGACTTAGAAATCTTAGAAAGGTGTCCCAAGAAAATAAGGAGTTGTTTGGGGATATGATGGTAACAATTAGGCTTTATACTTATTTTCAGGATTTGCTTGATTGGTTGCTTAACTTGCTTGGTTGGACATCTTGATTGGAATTGGATATCTTGTTTATATTTGAGACTGCAAATCAGGTATGTGGTTACGCTTATGGCTAATCGCTCTAGTTTCACAATGATTTTTGAGGTTTTACCGGTTGCTTGAAATTAACTGCTTGGTTGACTTTTATTTTATGCAACTATAAAGTGACTATGGCTATCACCACAAATATATGTGCATAACTAGCTCAGATCCTAGTCCTCCTCGGTAGCTTTGAGTAATTGTGAGAGATGGATAACCTAGTTATTGGTCTACTTGTGGGGTAGGATCATCAAGTTACCTTGAGTCGATGGTTGGTCTGCCTTTGGGTAGGATCATACGATTATAAGACCCTATGTGTTGGTCTACCCTTAAGGTAGGACCATAAGGGGCTAATTAAGATCTACCATATGAGAAAGGTAGGATCCGTGTCTACTACAGGGACAACAAAGAGGCTTGGATATGTCAGGATTGAGTAGTTATGTTTAATACATAAAGTTGATATGTTAAGTAATAATTTGGTTGCATTATGTTGTTACAAATAGATGCAAGATTTTGGTTCCCCCACATACCAGTATAATTCATTATACTGACTGCCGTTTTGTTTGTCGGCGTTTTAGGTTTATCAAAAAGTAGATATTCTTTTAAAGTGACATTGAATTAATAAAGCTTATTAAAGAACTGGAGGATTGTAGATAGATAGTTTCTTATCTGGATAAAGTCTCTCAAATCTTATATTTTGCAAGGTATGTGAAAAGAAAATTTTTATCCTATTTTAAGCTTAGTTGTGGTAGAATTTATTAATTATTTTGATTATTTACAAAATCATATGATCCTATTTTGGGATAACAGCTCTAGATTCTTAGTCTTCCTTAATTGGGGGTTACCGAGGAGTGGGGCTGTTATAATTTGTATCAGAGCCAATTCCCCTCCAGTAGGTGGGGCCCACATGGGCATGTGGCATGCTAGTCTTTGAGTTGTGCGATCCACGCTTGTTGGAAAGGGCTATCCCAGTTGATGAAGCCAGCCATGCACTGGTAGTATCCAAGCATGTTGGAAAGGTCTATCCATAGTGATGGATCCACCCTTACACCGGTATCCGTGGTGAGGAGCTGGGTGTACATGGTGTTGGTATGTATGCCCATAGAGCAAGTCATATGATGATTGTAATGGGATACTTTGTAAATTATTTGAATAATAATAAAGGCAATTTCCAATCTATATGTTTAAACTGTTTCTGAGATGATGGTGTAACATGATAGATGTCTAAAGATTGTATTACTCAATGACATATGCTTTTAGGTTCATGACCTAAACGATGAGATCATATGAATGTTAAGAGTATACTTTCTTGTTTAGTCCCTAGTCGGTTGTTATTGTGGAAATAACCATAGACATCAATAACACTAAAGACTAGATTGTGTGTTGGTTGATGACAGAATCTCATTAGTCATGATATGGTGATATCAAACCAAGCACATAGGTACTTGTTAGAGAACAAGGTACCGGACAGACCCACCGTGAGAGTGACACATGGAACCATGACATGGTAGTCACAGTCAGCTCTCACAGTGATGGTGGTGAGTGTGATTCTTAGACCTGAAATCACTACACTCAACACATGTCGTTGGGTACACTTTGACATCATCAAACGTAATCCTGAAACATGGGTTGTTATAAAGGTGATGATTGGGTGGCTTTGACACATGGGGCTTTTGAGGGGTGAGTGATAGATATGGGATTTGTCCCTCCTAAGGGAGTTTGATATCCTTGGCCACTTGATGAGTAGGATTGAGAAAGGCATGTGCATGCACGTGTGAATCAATATGTGATATTGATGTCATACACATCTCACTCGGTCTACTCTGAGATCAAGGAAATGAATAAACATTGACAGGATGACTGTTCCATGCCTCGAGTTCATTCTGGATATCAGGGACAAAGGAATTATACATTCACTGTAACACCATTCACGGATTGTAGGATGAAAGTTGTTCTCTAACTTTCTACTTTCACTTGGGTAGCAATGATGTGTGACTAGACACCGCTCTTTGCTTGTGAAGTCATAAATGTTATGGACTTTCACTGCCAACGTGAAATGGACCTGCAGGGTCACACACATAGGATTTAACCTGGAAGAGGAGTTTTGTCCACAAGTAATGTTTAGATTGATTACTAAAGGAGTTTAGTAGTTCAATTAAACACTCAATTAATCGATAGCTCAATATCATAATGTTCAAGGTGTTGGACGCATTGATTGGAGTATCAGATTGATTGAAATCGCATTTGACTGATTCTGCACAATCTGCACTCCCAACCGATCGGTTCATGTGATGAACCGGTCGGCTGAGGTTGCTGAACCGGTCGGCTCAATTGTTGAACCGATCGGCTCATGCATAGAGTGAAACGACCGGTTCAAGTGTTGAACCGATCGGTTCAACTGGTGCAATCGAGCAACTTGGGAAAGTAGGATTGGTGAGAATTTTCCTTTCGTTTCAATTGCCCAATTTGATTGGGAATAATATTGGTATTCGATACCAATTGGGAAAGAAACAAGGAAAGTCAATCGGGAACCAACCTGGAACCCCAACCGACCGGTTCATGAGTGAACCGATCGGTTCAAGGGTCCCAAACGACCAGTTCAGTGGTGAACCGATCGGTTCAGGTCCCCAACCGACCGGTTCACTTGTGAACCGATCGGTTCAGGTTGCGAGATGGTTGCTTTTTGTGGAAAAATCCCGAACCCTTCTACTCCTGCTTTAGTCCCGTATTGCCGGGCACAGAGAACCCTGTCCCATGACCTGCCTATATATATAGGGGTATTGGGGGCTTCTCAGAGTACAACTGAGTGCATGTTGATTGCTCTGCAAAGTTGTCGTTCTCTCTGGTTTTGGTAACCGAGAGAGAGCCCGAGCAAGTGCTTCCCGCAAAGGGAGGTGCAGCAAGGGAAGGACAACTGCAGTTGCAGTCGATAGCAGGAGAGTGTGTTGGCGACTAGTACGTCAACAGGAGGGTGAGACTCCTTCCACTTCCTTGTGGGACAAGGAGAGTGAAGTTCTGGGTGGTCCGTGTGGACTACTTCTGAGGCGGGAGGTCACTGCCGCTCAGGAGGACAACTGTCATCCGACAGTCTGGTAGGAGGAGGAGTCTTCAGTCCCGGTGCAACCAGGAGCTGCACAGACACCGTCCAAGACCAGAGGTGAAGACCGCACAAGGCGCGTGGCATTGTCGCCGAGCAAGCCTCGGGACAAGGTATGATTCACAAACCTTATTTCCTATCATATAGATGTCGACGCGATTCTTTTTGTTCCGGGTTTGGGGAGAAATTTTTTTTTTGTTTCCGCTGCTTCTCTGCCTCCTCCAAAATCCCAACAGTGGTATCAGAGCCACGTCAACCTCTCTATATTTTAGGATTATCGATGTGATCGATTTTGGTTTGTCGCCTTTATTTATTGCATGCGATGCGAATAATATCGGCTTTATACATGTCCAATCCACAAATCCCTAATATACATATATGATATGTAATATTAATGCACTCGATACGCGTCGCCCTTAAACGAGTTTTGTGGTGGATGTGTAGCATGATTATGGCCTATAAAACCCTATATCTGTGTATGGTTGTTTGTGTGGTTGCTTGCATCTCGGTCTGCACACCGATTCCCTTTCTCATATTCCTGATGTAACTCGAAATAATTCGAGAATTCTTTCCTACCTTTGCTCCCCCCGAATGTAACTCGGGGTTTCACAATTCAATTGTAAATAGGATAGATTTTATTTCATGTTATGTCAAAGAACGGCGGACAACCTGAAGACGATCGGTTCAAGGAGTGAACCGATCGGTTGGTGATCCAGACGGCCGGTTTGAGGAACGAGATGAGTGGGTGGCGACCTAAGGAGATGCACGATGACCAGTGGACCGATCGGCTGGAGGCGCCAGTCGATCGGCTGGTGGCACTCGAGCAACCAACCTGATGGCGAGCCGATCAGTCATGGAGATGAACTGATCAAACCCATAAAGGCAGGCACATATTTCATCTTGTACAAGTTGCATGTGATGTAGACCTAGATGACCGTGATTCCTCTTGGCTCGAGGAATCACAAATAGGATGGCCATAATCATTGCTTTTATCATTTATGCATGTTTTCTGTGGGATATAGCATGTATATGATACGTACTATATATTGTGGTGATTGGATATGTATATGTATATATATAACCCAAATCCCTCATTAAATATTAAGTTTTAGATGCCTTCCAAATGCGACACACGTGAAAAGCTTGATCGACCAAGTGTGGGCACGCCCTAGCGTGGTGCACCGTCTATCTCGTGGAAGCGTGAAGGATGAATGTGTGGGTCTGCCCTAGCAGGGTGCATGTTCATCGTGTTGGCTTTGGGTCGGACTTAACAAGGTGACCTAGATAGGATCTAGCACCTTGAGGCATGGAGATGATCATTGCAAGGAGTTGCATATGACATATTTCAAGAGTAGCATATGATGCAATTGGCAAGAGTTGCCTACCTGAGAGATCTGAGTTGTGGGTGACAGCCCTAGCTGGTCCATGGCTCAGAGGATTTCAGGATCTTGACCCACTAGAAGATTGTATGCTGCAATCTTCCGAATTGATGGTGAGGGCTATCAATTTGAGTCAAAATAGTGGGAGCGGTAATTAATTAAAGGCCTAATTAACTATCGTCAAATTTTATTCAAATCAAATCAAAAGGGTTTTGACAAATGCAAATTTTCTCTTGTAGAATGGCAAAAGAATCATCTTTTAAAATGGGCAAATTAATTGAGAATAAATTCCATAACTGGTTGAGGACTGTGAGAAGTGTTCTGCACAATCCAGATATACCAAGAACCTTAGAATCCACTCTATGTACGCTTAATGCGTTGGTGAAGAGGAAAGAAGGTAAGGGAGAGAAGTGTTCTCTCGCCAAACCAATTTCTTCTATATGGAGAGGATGGAAGGAACAATGGAAGAAGAAGTCGGAGATAGAGATCTCTACTTCTGGTGTATACATGATAGAGATTAACTTCACTACTTCTTTGTCATGGGTACTTGATACCGGATGCGGATCTCACATTTGTTCAAATGTGAAGGATCTAAAGAGAAGTAGGCCTTTGGGGAAAGGCGAGGTTGAACTACGTGTTGCTAATGGGGCAAGAGTTGCCGCCAGTGCCGTAGGAACATATGAGTTAACTCTACCTAGTGGGCTAATAATAGAGTTGAAGAACTGCTATTACGTACCTTCCATAAATAGGAATATCATTTCCGTCTCTTATTTGGACAAAGATGGGTTTGAATTTCTTATTAAGAATGGAAAGTGTTCCATTTCTAAAGATGGGATCTTTTATGGCAGTGCCCCTATGTCTTATGGTCTATACTTGATAGACTTGGAGACAAGTGTATACAACGTAAACACCAAAAGGCAAAAACTCAACGACTCAAACAAAACATATCTCTGGCATTGTCGTCTAGGGCACATAAATGAGAAACGCATTTCTAGACTCCATAAAGATGGTTATCTAGACTCTTTTGATTATGAATCAATAGAGACATGTGAATCTTGTTTGTTGGGCAAGATGACCAAGACTCCCTTTTCAGGTAAAGGTGAGAGAGCTAGTGATCTATTAGGACTCATACATACTGATGTATGTGGGCCTTTTAGAGCTAATGCCAGAAATGGGTGTCAGTACTTCATTACCTTCAGTGATGATTTCAGTAGGTATGGCTATGTGTACCTAATGAAACATAAGTCAGAAACCCTTGAAAGGTTCAAGGATTTCATAAATGAAGTACAGAACCAGCTTGGTAAGAGTATTAAGGCACTTCGTTCCGATCGAGGTGGAGAATACTTGAGCCAGGAGTTTGAGGACCTTCTGCGAGCCCGTGGTATTGTATCACAATGGACTCCGCCTGGAACACCACAACATAATGGTGTGTCTGAAAGAAGGAATCACACATTGTTAGATATGGTGCAATCAATGATGAGTTTTGCTGATCTTCCAATTTCCTTCTGGGGTCATGCTCTTGAAACCGCCGCTTTTATGCTTAACCGCATACCATCTAAATCGGTTCAAAAGACACCATATGAGATATGGTACAGGAAGCGTCCCGATTTGTCTTTTCTAGAAGATTTGGGGCTGTGAAGCTTACGTCAAGAAAGCGTTTCCTGATAAGCTTGGACCCAAATCCGATAAATGTTATTTTGTTGGATACCCCAAGGAAATGAGGGGATATTACTTATACCACCCTACTGACAACAAAGTGTTTGTTGTCAGGACAGCTGTGTTCCTAGAGAAGGAATTTATTTCCAAAGGAAGCAGTGGGAGGAATATAGAGCTTGAAGAGGTTCAAGCCCAACAAGAAAACATTGAACCGGTAGATGTACCAGAGGAAAATGTAGATTCACAAGGTGTTGTGGAATCTCAGTCTCCTCAGGTAACACAAGGACCTCGTAGATCTAGTAGGACTCGCCTTGAACCTGAGAGGTTTGGATACCTTGTAACTCAGGAAGGTGGAGAGTTGATCATAGATGATGATCCAACTACCTACGTAGAGGCTATGGAGGGACCAGATTCTGAGAAATGGCTAGAAGCCATGAGATCCGAGATGGAATCCATGTACTCCAACAAAGTATGGACTTTGGTGGAACCACCCGAAGGGGTAAAACCCATAGGGTGCAAGTGGGTCTTCAAGAAAAAGACCGACATGGATGGCAATGTACAAACTTATAAAGGTAGATTGGTTGCAAAGGGTTTTTGACAAATTCAAGGTGTTGACTATGACGAAACCTTTTCTCCAGTTGCCATGATTAAGTCCATCAGGATCATGCTTGCTATTGCAGCTTATTATGACTATGAGATTTGGCAGATGGATATTAAAACTGCATTCCTTAACTGGAATATACATGAGGATGTGTACATGACACAGCCTGAAGGTTTTGTAGATCCAAAGAATGCCAATAAAGTCTGTAAACTGCAAAGGTCAATCTATGGATTGAAGCAAGCATCTCGGAGTTGGAATCTTCGATTTGATGAGGAAGTCAAAGTGTTTGGCTTTATTCAAAATGAAGATGAACCTTGTGTGTACAAGAAGGTTAGTGGGAGCTCGACCACATTCCTCATATTGTATGTGGATGACATACTTTTGATGGGGAATGATGTCTTAGCCTTAGAAAAGGTAAAGACTTGGCTTGGGAAAATTTTCTCAATGAAGGACTTAGGAGAAGCATCCTACATTTTAGGAATTAAGATCTATAGAGATAGATCTAGAAGGCTTCTCGGACTAAGTCAGAGCACGTACATAGACAAGGTGCTGAAGCAGTTCAGCATAGAGAACTCAAAGAGAGGAAACGTCCCTATGCTACATGGAGTTACCGTCTCTAGAGCTCAATGTCCCCAATCTTGTGAAGAGAGGGAGCGTATGAATGGGATCCCATATGCATCAGCCATCGGATCCATCATGTACGCTATGTTGTGCACACGCCCAGATGTCTCGTATGCTCTCAGCATGACGAGCAGGTACCAGTCAGATCCCGGGGATGCTCACTGGACAGCCGTGAAGAACATCCTCAAGTACTTGCGAAGGACTAAGGATCAGTTTCTTGTGTACGGCGGCGAGGAAGAGCTGGTTGTAAAGGGTTACACCGATGCAAGCTTCCAAACCGATAAAGATGATTACAGATCGCAGTCAGGATTTGTGTTTTGCCTTAATAATGGAGCTGTGAGCTGGAAGAGTTCCAAGCAAGAAACAGTTGCCGATTCTACTACAGAGGCCGAGTATATTGCTGCTTCGCATGCAGCAAAGGAGGCTGTGTGGATCAGGAAGTTCATTTCTGAACTTGGTGTAGTTCCCAGTAGCTGTGATGCAATTGAGCTTTATTGTGACAATAATGGAGCTATTGCACAAGCTAAGGAGCCCAGATCACATCAGCGGTCCAAGCACATACTGTGGCGCTTCCATCTCATACGAGAGATCGTACAGTGAGGAGATGTGAAGATTTGTAAAGTACCAACTGAAGACAACATAGCTGATCCACTGACTAAGGCCCTTTCTCAGCAGAAGCATGATGGTCATGCTAGGTCACAAGGACTGCGTTTCCTTGGTGACTGGCTCTAAGTGCAAGTGGGAGTCTGTTGGTATGTATGCCCATAGAGCAAGTCATATGATGATTGTAATGGGATACTTTGTAAATGATTTGAATAATAATAAAGGCAATTTCCAATCTATATGTTTAAACTGTTTCTGAGATGATGGTGTAACATGATAGATGTCTAAAGATTGTATTACTCAATGACATATGCTTTTAGGTTCATGACCTAAACGATGAGATCATATGAATGTTAAGAGTATACTTTCTTGTTTAGTCCCTAGTCGGTTGTTATTGTGGAAATAACCATAGACATCAATAACACTAAAGACTAGATTGTGTGTTGGTTGATGACAGAATCTCATTAGTCATGATATGGTGATATCAAACCAAGCACATAGGTACTTGTTAGAGAACAAGGTACTGGACAGACCCACCGTGAGAGTGACACATGGAACCATGACATGGTAGTCACAATCATCTCTCATAGTGATGGTGGTGAGTGTGATTCTTAGACCTGAAATCACTACACTCAACACATGTCGTTGGGTACACTTTGACATCATCAAACGCAATCCTGAAACATGGGTTGTTATAAAGGTGATGATTGGGTGGCTTTGACACATGGGGCTTTTGAGGGGTGAGTGATAGATATGGGATTTGTCCCTCCTAAGGGAGTTTGATATCCTTGGCCACTTGATGAGTAGGATTGAGAAAGGCATGCGCATGCACGTGTGAATCAATATGTGATATTGATGTCATACACATCTCACTCGGTCTACTCTGAGATCAAGGAAATGAATAAACATTGACAGGATGACTGTTCCATGCCTCGAGTTCATTCTGGATATCAGGGACAAAGGAATTATACATTCACTGTAACACCATTCACGGATTGTAGGATGAAAGTTGTTCTCTAACTTTCTACTTTCACTTGGGTAGAAATGATGTGTGACTAGACACCGCTCTTTGCTTGTGAAGTCATAAATGTTATGGACTTTCACTGCCAACGTGAAATGGACCTGCAGGGTCACACACATAGGATTTAACCTGGAAGAGGAGTTTTGTCCACAAGCAATGTTTAGATTGATTACTAAAGGAGTTTAGTAGTTCAATTAAACACTCAATTAATCGATAGCTCAATATCATAATGTTCAAGGTGTTGGACGCATTGATTGGAGTATCGGATTGATGGAAATCGCATTTGACTGATTCTGCACAATCTGCACTCCCAACCGATCGGTTCATGTGATGAACCGGTCGGCTGAGGTTGCTGAACCGGTCGGCTCAATTGTTGAACCGATCGGCTCATGCACAGAGTGAAACGACTGGTTCAAGTGTTGAACCGATCGGTTCAACTGGTGCAATTGAGCAACTTGGGAAAGTAGGATTGGTGAGAATTTTCCTTTCGTTTCAATTGCCCAATTTGATTGGGAATAATATTGGTATTCGATACCAATTGGGAAAGAAACAAGGAAAGTCATTCGGGAACCAACCTGGAACCCCAACCGACCGGTTCATGAGTGAACTGATCGGTTCAAGGGTCCCAAACGATCGGTTCAGTGGTGAACCGATCGGTTCAGGTCCCCAACCGACCGGTTCAGGTTGCGAGATGGTTGCTTTTTGTGGAAAAATCCCGAACCCTTCTACTCCTACTTTAGTCCCGTATTGCCGGGCACAGAGAACCCTGTCCCATGACCTGCCTATATATATAGGGGTATTGGGGGCTTCTCAGAGTACAACTCAGTGCATGCTGATTGCTCTGCAAAGTTGTCGTTCTCTCTGGTTTTGGTAACCGAGAGAGAGCCCGAGCAAGTGCTTCCCGCAAAGGGAGGTGCAGCAAGGGAAGGACAACTGCAGTTGCAGTCGATAGCAGGAGAGTGTGTTGGTGACTAGTACGTCAACAGGAGGGTGCGACTCCTTCCACTTCCTTGTGGGACAAGGAGAGTGGAGTTCCGGGTGGTCCGTGTGGACTACTTCAGAGGCGGGAGGTCACTGCCGCTCAGGAGGACAACTGTCATCCGACAGTCCGGTAGGAGGAGGAGTCTTCAGTCCCGGTGCGACCAGGAGCTGCACAGACACCGTCCAAGACCGGAGGTGAAGACCGTGCAAGGCGCGTGGCATTGTCACCGAGCAAGCCTCGGGACAAGGTATGATTCACAAACCTTATTTCCTATCATATAGATGTCGACGCGATTCCTTTTGTTCCGGGTTTGGGGAGAATTTTTTTTGTTTCCGCTGCTTCTCTGCCTCCTCCAAAATCCCAACAGTTGTTGGTATGTATGCCCATAGAGCAAGTCATATGATGATTGTAATGGGATACTTTGTAAATGATTTGAATAATAATAAAGGCAATTTCCAATCTATATGTTTAAACTGTTTCTGAGATGATGGTGTAACATGATAGATGTCTAAAGATTGTATTACTCAATGACACATGCTTTTAGGATCATCAAGTTACCTTGAGTCGATGTTTGGTCTGCCTTTGGGTAGGATCATACGATTATAAGACCCTATGTGTTGGTCTACCCTTGGGGTAGGACCATAAGGGGCTAATTAAGATCTACCATATGAGAAAGGTAGGACCCGTGTCTACTACAGGGACAAAAAAGAGGCTTGGATATGTCAGGATTGAGTAGTTATGTTTAATACATAAAGTTGATATGTTAAGTAATAATTTGGTTGCATTATGTTGTTACAAATAGATGCAAGATTTTGGTTCCCCCACATACCAGTATAATTCATTATACTGACTGCCGTTTTGTTTGTCGGCGTTTTAGGTTTATCAAAAAGTAGATATTCTTTTAAAGTGACATTGAATTAATAAAGCTTATTAAAGAACTGGAGGATTGTAGATAGATAGTTTCTTATATGGATAAAGTCTCTCAAATCTTATATTTTGCAAGGTATGTGAAAAGAAAAATTTTATCCTATTTTAAGCTTAGTTGTGGTAGAATTTATTAATTATTTTGATTATTTACAAAATCATATGATCCTATTTTGGGATAACAACTCTAGATTCTTAGTCTTCCTTAATTGGGGGTTACCGAGGAGTGGGGCTGTTATAATTTGTATCAGAGCCAATTCCCCTCCAGTAGGTGGGGCCCACATGGGCATGTGGCATGCTAGTCTTTGAGCTGTGCGATCCACGCTTGTTGGAAAGGGCTATCCCAGTTGATGAAGCCAGCCATGCACTGGTAGTATCCAAGCATGTTGGAAATGTCTATCCATAGTGATGGATCCACCCTTACACCGGTATCCGTGGTGAGGAGCTGGGTGTACATGGTCCCCTTGGGTCTGCATTGAAATGGGGAGAGATTATGAGGCCATATAGTTGGGCCTTGATGAGGACGTCAAGAGTCCAAGTGGGTGAGATTATAACATCCTAGGACTTTAAGGCCTTAGATAAAATGATCTTAAAAGGAATGATTGGACTACCCATATCACCAAGGTGCACCTCCTTTTCTGGGATCTCATCACTAAAGAACTCTAGAGTTAAGCATGCTCAACTTGGAGTAGTACTAGAATGGGTGGCCAGTCGGGAAGTTGATCCTGACTTATGTGTGAGTGAGGACAAAGTGCGCAGTTAAGGTTGGTGGTGATCTGTGGGGCCAGTCGTCATTCCTAAAACTCTACTACATCCTAGGGCATTAATCCATGGACATTACAAATGGTATCAGAGCATGGTTTTTGATTTAACCTCTAATAATTACTAAATTGTACAAACTCTTTAGAACCCAAGGGAGTTATTAGAGGGTTTTCCAATGACCCAAGGGAGTTATTAGAGGATTTTCTAATGATGGAGGTGTCTAGAAAAGGATCACAATTCTAGGGCTGGCAAGATTTTTCTCCGCCCTGCTAGTCGATCTATGAGGACTCCCAGATTCTCTGTGACTGCCTGACCGAAATCAAAGGAATTGATTTGAAATAAGATACCTCTAGGTCTTCTCTCATATGTCTTCACCCCTTCTCTAACCCGTTCATTGAATAACTTTAAGAGATTAGGGTTTCTCTCTCTCCACCCCTCCTGAGTTCAGGGTAAGAATAATAAGGATTAAGGAATCCTCCACCAAATAATAAAAAACATGTAAGAAAGATGTCATGGACATAAGTTTTGATAATTAGAAACTCAGATTGAGTTTAATTACATGCTTAGGTTGCATGGCCTGTGTTGCTATTCCCTTGGTTACCCCTTAGGAGAACGTTGAGGTTAGACCATCTCATAGGATGAGGAGGAGAATGATAGTCTTAGAGGAAGAAGCCTCTAGGAAGAGGAAGAGACCTGACACATCCTCTGAGGACGATGCTCAACCAAAAACCTTAAGCAGTAGATAGAGAAAGAGAAGACATGATGAGTTGGATATCATAGTTGACCATGCATGCATGTACATGGGTTTGACATGCTTTCTTTACATAAAGGCTTTGGATATGCATGAGAAACAAAGACTATGTGTGGTTGTTTGACCCCTGGTGCCTTGTGGTGACCCAACCTTGGGTGGGTCATGCCTGTTGAGGGTGAGGGATCGCTCCCTCATTGAGAAGGTTAGAGGAGACCATATAGGAACCCTAAGGGACATACATGAGTAGAAAAGAGGCATGAACCTATGTAGAAGTGTGTTGCAGCAAGGAGGGAAGTAGGTTTTAGACCTGAGCCGGAGGGGCTATGCCTGATAGTTTGTTAGATAGGCATGTAGAACCTTAGATGATCTTGGCCAGACATAGATTTTGATAGTGTGTTTCACCTAGATAAGGATAGATGTGTATCCTTAAGAGCTTGACCCATATTCTGAGAGAGAACCTCTAGTGGTAGGACCAGTTGTAGGGATTAGCTCTGGAGAGAGAGCGAGACTCGATGAAGAAGGTTGGAGACCTGGACTCCGAGACATGAGGAATCATGAGAAGTTTGGTATAATGTGGCCTAGAATAGACGACCTGGAATGGGTGTATGTGGTTGCCTCATGCATGGTCCTTAGGGGCTTGTCGTACCTTGGATATCTGACCAGCCTAAATCACACATCCAAAAGGAGCGGATCTAGAGTAGTGAGACTTTTAAGAAAGTAACCCGACACTTAAACCCCCACAACTATTATACATGGTCTGATGTAGTAATTGGGGTCGAACCACATGGACAAGGTTAATAAGTGTTAATCACACAAGGTCTCACACTCATATACTCTGGATAACGGAATGTTTAAAAGGGTGTTTCTAAAGGAACGATGGTACTTAAACCAAGGTAAAAGAAAATAGAAGAAAAACAAAGCCTAACAAAATAAGATGGAACAAAGATGTGGAGGGAAACTTGGATTGGGTTTCACCTACTAAGACTTCTCACCAATATGCAAACATCATCTCTCCCTCTTGCATACTCCTATAAAGATTACAAGCAACCATAAAGGTGTCTATTCCACTCTTTCTCGAGATGAGGATAGATCTAAGTCTAAGGGCAACCTCTCTCTCGAGATGACTGCTCAAAAACCCACAAAGTGGAATGTATGATCATAAGCTTTAGCATTGCAACATTCTCATGTATTCATACTACGCCATAACACAAGATAAAAGAGATATTACTCTTTTGAGATATCAACATTCAAACATCACAATATGGTAGCTAAGCATACAAGTGAAGCGTTAAAACCGGTGCATGGAGATAATCTTAATAGGAGTATATATATTCAAAATGGAGAGACAAAATACATGTTGGGAGAGCCTTAGTGGCTACTCCCAACCCAAGTTAAGATGCTTAGCCACACATGTTCATAGGTAGCATAACGACGTTACAAGAAGATAGATACATCAAGTCCCACAAAGTGATGAGGGAAGTACATCGAGATGGAATGATAGATCTAGATAGAGAGAGAAGAAATGTAATATAACACAATACTTTTTTAGATCTAGATCCAGAAGGTCAATGGCGTGGACGGTCTTCTTCTCTCAAAGAAGATGGAATCTTCAGTCTTCTCTCTCCTCAACTTCTGCCTTTAGAGATCCAAGATTGATTGGATGGATAGATGGAGATGAGTCTGGAAAATGGCAGCACTTTGTGGTCCTCTATGATCTCCTGATTTGACATGATGGGTGGGTGGCCTATTTATAGGCACACTCCACTGACTTAACCCCTCGACCGCGGTTGATGTCTGGTCTTGCCTGAAGCTCGATCGCGGTCGAGGCTTCATTGCCATTTTTTTCTCGTTCGAGATCAGTTGAACCCCTTCCTCGGTCACGGTCTGGATGTTGCATTCTTGGGTGAGGATCGCGGTTAAGGTCGACTTAAAAACTCCCTCGGTCGCAATCTAGTTGGCCACCTCCTCGATTGTGGTCTAGTTGCCGTGACCTTCTGTTAGGACCATGGTCGAGGTCAAGATGTGCCTTGCTTTGGAAAAGTCGAGGTCGCAGTCTTCTTGTTGGTCACAGTCTCCATGTTGATTGTGGTCGTGAAGAGCTTGAGTGCAAATTGACCACAAGCTCAAGGTATTAGGGTTAACTTGGAGACCTCGACCATGGTGAGATGGTATTTGTTGGATGAATGAGTCACATTCGAGGTGATGAGCACGAACTGGGCTAGATATGTACCTGAAATCAAAGGGAAAATGTGAAGTGAAGTATTTAGCATAAGATGCTAAAATAGTGGGGAAAGTTAGAAAAAGATATGCTAGGGAAGGTATAAAATGTATGCAAAAAGTGAGCAAAATAAAGTGTTAACAACTCCCCCAAATTTAGAATCAAGCATGTCCTTAGGCTAATTGTAGGCTTGGAATCATAGAGAGAAAGAGCACATTTGTGTGACAAAATTTTTCAAAACTTAACACTACTGAGTTATCTCATTCTTGCATCAAGACTGTCATGGTATGTTTTCTCAACCCCTAAAGTCTCATTCCACCATCTTATATCTAGAGTTGCACAACTTCTAGTTCTTGCCATTTCCTTCAATTGTAAAAGGTTTCTCCTTCTCAGCGCATCACCCCTCCCTTTAAGTTACTAACCATACTAATACAACATCTCCTTGAGGGGTAGCTTTCACACTCTTTCTTTATTTTCAATTGGCCCTATGCTAATGTGTTCGGATAGACGTTAAGCTTTAAGTGTTTTCCTCTTCTCTTGAACTCCCTCACCCACAACTGTCGTAAGGACAATGTTACCCTTTTGGGCGTCTGACTTTAAGTCAGGTGGTTTTGTGAGTTTCATTATGGATTGGAGGTGGGTAAGTTTGGTTTCAAGGTTCCACTTATGGGCATGAAATATCTGCATTCGTGAGTGCATCAATGCATCGACTGTGTGGAAACTTTTGGCATCTTTTGGTCACAACTCTCATTATATATATATATATTTTCTTTTTCTTTTTGGCTTTTTACACCTCCTTTCTAGCTTGGGTGAGAGGGATTAAGTTGTCTTCTGGGCGGCCAAGCCTCTTTTTTAGTCCCAATCGGGGATGGATTTACTTGAAAGGAGTAGCTGTTTCCTTCCCTACGGAGATAAGGATTTTTTGGTAGGAATCGTCACATGAGGGTGGTTGGTTATGAGTATGGCTAGGTGAAATTATCTAGTCTCCAAGGGTTTCATGAGCGTAGGGTTGTTGCATACACAATGTCTTATTGCAAGAATGAGATAGAGCAGTATTGCTATGTTTCTCATTTTACCTTTATGTGTATTAGATGAGTGTATATTTTTCTATAGGAAAATGATAGTACTACAACTTTTAGCAAGAAAATAGACTAAATTCTAAATTCTAAGGTAACTTCAAAAAAATTTTAGGTAAAAGGGCAAGAGTAGTTTGGCAGAACTAAAATATGTACATGTAAAGTTTGTGGAAATATGAAAAATTTGAAAAATTGAGAGGTAAAATGGTGATAAAATTGTACCTCTCTAGCCTATTTATGACCCCTCCCCCAAACTTATCCTTCACCCCGACCCAGGGTGTCAAAATTTGAGTGAGATGTATAAATAAACTTTCTTTATTCTGGTTTGTCAGTGTTGGAGGCCCACTTGGACTCGAGGAGCATACTCGCGTACACTCCTCATAGCCGATGATACTGCTCGTATTGCATCCCCTCCACTTTTGTATTCACGTTGGCTAGGGATGTCATCCAGGCTAGATAGTAGAAGCCGCAGTCATTCGATAGAGACACGTGCTGAGGGCTCCTGTGGAAGAATTGTGTCTTCTTGAAGTCTTTGCTTGCTGTATGCTTATACCCTTTGCCATGACTTTTCAGCATATCAACAATCGCCTCTGTACATGTGACAACCTTTTCTTCAGTTGGAGTCTTTGCGGTAGTCATGTTTGTCTTCTTGTTCAACCTAAAAGCTGCATATGAGCTGTTATATAATACTATAATCCTTTTATGATGTTGACCACCAGTAAAGTCCAATGAATGTCGTAAAGAATCGACAGGAAGATGTAGTTTGGGAGGGACGTCACGAGGCGTTGTTGCAGGCGTTTCTTCTGGCCTAATATTTTATCTTTTATGATGTCATCTACCAACAGGAAGTATGCCATATGTGCATTTGGCATGTTGTCGCTTAAGAGGGCTTGGCAGACTAACATTGCACTTATTGATAGGTACCCTCCTATTCTCAGTGTATCACAGAGGTCATCCTTCAGCACACATATCCCCTCTCTTTCAAATATAGCTTCTGCCGGCATGTCATCTTCTTTCAAGGACTTCATTATGATGTTTAGTGATTCTGAAGATAGGATGACGCAACTCCATCTGTCGAAGTCCTTAAAAGTGTGTATTATCTTCCCCGCCGGTCTGTCTGGTTTTTCTTCTGACAGATCATCTTCCTCTACTTCTCCTTCTTCTAGCCGTTCTACTGAAGACTGTTCTCCTTTGTCTTCTGTCACTAGAGGTTGTTCAGGTTCTGTCTCTGGTATGCTTACTACAGTTGCTCTAGTATCTGTATTCCAACCTTCTTTCCATGCCTCAGTCATGGCTCCTGTCGGATCGATCCACATGTTTTTCAGTTGTTCCCTCCAAGTTACCTTTTCAGGTCGAGGGATCTCGTTATGAAGTTTTCATGGTATTGCGTCTAAAGTCATCGCTGGGTCGCTAAAAAAGCAGCGATCGTAGATGACCTCCATTGTGTACACACCACGCAACCCATGTAGATCTTTTATGCATAAGTCCTCCAGTAGAATGCCCTTGTTGATGGCTTCCATCATCCTTAGTACGATGAAGGCACAATCCCCTGAGCCAACCTCTTCTTGCGGGACTTTCTTACATATAGAAAATAGTTTCCAGATGCCCTTGAATCTATCGTCTACTAATTGTATCGCTCTCTGCAGACATAGTGGTATCTTTAGCTCATCTCTGGCTTCTTCCCTTTTATATACCAGGGCAATACTGTCCAGTTCGGCCGCACAACAGTTGAGTACTGTCGTCTTTCGCTTGTATAGATTGACAACGATCAGAGCACAAGGCTTCACGTTCCTTATGGGTAGGACTAAAAACTTTGTCCCCTTTTTACGCACTGCTTCTTTCAGCTCAGTCACATCAACAACCTTGTAGTCCTTGTTGTATAAGAGGCTTGCTAGATGTGTGGTGCCGTTGAACACTGGCTACACCTTGTCTGAGTGTAGGAACTCTTCGAGGAGGGTGGCACACAACACTTTAAATAGTTTCTTGTGTACTCGTGCCTTTTTTAGGAAGTCCCACTGAAGTGTTCTCTAGTTAGATTTCTACCCTTGTTGTGATATATGACATCTGCTCTGGGTATATTGTCATCTAGGATATCCGCTAAGATGTGGATATCTCTGCATGTGATTCTTGATAGCGCAGTCATTCCCTTTCCTATCATCTTGCACGGTAGAGGAGGGGATACACCTAATTTTGCGTCTTTAACTAGTGTGCTTTGCTCCCTGGAGAACTTGTTCGTGAAGAAAATAGCAAGCCCACCTTCCTCGTCGTCTGAGGTTCCATCCCGTACTGCAAAGATGAGTGCTTTTTCGGTTGTATGCGGGCCCTCTGTGCTTGTTGGCATTAGTGTAGTCACCTTTTCTACCACCTCTGAGGAAGCTTCTACAGTTGTGTCGTCTTTTACATTACTTTCCTCATATGTGTGACCCATCTTGGCAGCAGCCAGTTCTGATAGAGTTGCCTCCATCTCCTGGTCATAGATGTAGTTGTTCTATTCATTGTGGACTGGGGATTGCAGGAAGCCACTTCACATGCCTATCCCAGATGTCAGGTCATCCGACAACTTATTTATATCTATGAGCTCTCTGGACGTGAGATTTTCTGTCTCTATGCTCTCAACTCTGGCGATGACTGCTTTTGTGGGTTCTTCTGATGCAACCTTTCCTGTGGTCAGGGTAATTTGCCCTTATCAGATCATGTTGTGTCCTTTTTAGGATTGCTATTCAAATCTATCTCCCTTAACAATGTAGTAGTTTTCTTCTTTGTTTCATTGTCTTTGGGAGAGTCCAACGACGGTGGTGCTTCCTTTGCTTTAGGTACAACTGCCGAGGTAGTTTTTACATTGACACTTTCTTCTTTTTGTGCTGAACCTACACCTATTCTTCCCATGTTGTCATTGTCGTTGTCGGGATTTGGAGGACTCGATGAAGCTTGTGATGTCGAGGGACCTACCACGCGCTTTCTCTTCTTCCTATGCCATTGGCTGTCGAACTCTTTATGTTTAGCTTCCAGCTTCTAGTGGTCTTCTTTCAGACGTTGGTGCTCCTGGTCGAGGTTGTTCATTACCGCCTTGTAGCCATGTTAAGTGGTCCCTGTCAGCCCACAAAGCATCCCTTCTCCTCAGGGCTATCATTTCCTTTGTGAGGACCTTCAACGCTACCATCATCGCGTTCTGGGTGTTTATCACCCCTTGAATGAATTGGGACAATGCTTCAGTCCTCTTTTGTAGTGATTGCACCTGCGTGGTTAGCGTACACAGGGTGGATGTTATGTTCGAATTAAATTCAGATGTTTGTTGCATGTGTTTCCACAGTGCATCAAACTTGTTACCCAATATGTCTCCAAAGGTTGGAGGGTGTCATGGTTGTAACTCTACATATATCATTGATGCTTGTGGTTCCTTCAGCTGTGGAGTTGGCAGTGTTGGGCTGGGCACTCTATGCTCTAGCTGACTCGGCGTCTGAAGGATCACTTCTGGAATCTTCATTTTGGGTATAGATTTAGAGTCTTTGCCTTGTTGGTGGGGGTCTTGTTCGCCCATCGCCTATTGTTCTGTGGCTGCCGCCTTAAGGCGTGGACTTTTTCTTATCGTGCCGTCCAGGTTCACCTGGACGTCATGCTATGTTATTTCTTTGTGAGGTTGGCATTCCTCGCTCACTATTGTTTCAGTGGCTATGGGAGGTGAGGTTTCCTTCAGAGATGTGGACTCGTCTACCCCTTCCTTATTCTTCTTCCTTATTGCCAACTTATTCTTCTCCTCTGGCTGCTTCTTATCTATTTCTACAGATTTTTCTTTACTACCTTCTTCATCAGCTGCTGATGTCTTTTCTATGATATTGCAGATGGTCCCTGAGTACATCTTGTCGATGTCTTCTTGGGTGGTCCACAACTTGTGGGCATAATAATATGATATCTCTAGAATGGGAAGGAGTTTCTTTGAGTAGATCTGCTTATAGTACAACTTATCTCCTTTCTGTGCCAGGATTCTCGTGTTGACGAGGGACTTGATGTCGATCTTTGTCTGTCCCTCTGTTGCTTTATATTTCATCAACACTCCTACATCTATAAAATGGTAGGCTATCTTTGTTATCTGGCCTTCTATGCAGTACTCCTGATTCCGCTTGGACTCCCCTCCCACAACTGTTGACAGCCTTTTGATTAGTATTTTCCCAATGTTCACATGCTTTTTGTGTAGTATTGACCATATCACAAATAGATCTCCCTTGGTTACTCCCCCTGTCTCTGACCTCGTGTATATCGTGTTAGCAGTTATCTTTTATATCACCCTGATTAAGCATGTGGTGATCAGGGTAGCCTTGGAGTTCTTGGAGTTATGTTCATCTTCTCCTGTTAGGTCTTCCCACATCTTGTGGCTATTATATTCGATGGTCTCCTTCTCCCCCAGGGTGGCAGAGTAGGCTTGAGCTTCTGCTATTGTCTTCGTGAAGATAGTAATCAACATTGCTTCTGTGATTGTGTGAGACTTTTCCCGTAGTCTCACCTCCAGCTTGTAGTCTCTGCCGCCCTTTTTGCATTCTTCTTCATCTATCAGGAGCTTCTCTAGTGAGGACATGAATTCAACCGTCAACTTCTTCAAGGATGGGGCTTCCGAGGTGCATAGGGTGCATAGATTTGCACCCTTTAAGAACTTGATGACCCTATCGTAGATTCCCATCCTTTTGAAGTCGTCTACGCCCAAGTACCTCATGGGCCTGAAGATCTTAACCTATAACATCCAGTCATATTGCAACTAGTGTACAACGTTCCTTGGTATAAATGGGGCCCCGCTTTGCTCTAGGGCTATCTTCTCAATATCTTCTCCCTCCTTGTGGGCCATCTCTACCTCTTGCCCTTTTGTCTTTTTAGCAGCTACCACCTTTACCTTTTTGTTGCTTTGTGCTGCCTTGGGCTCAACCTTCCTCTTGCCCATACTTCTTAGCTCAGACTATGTGGGCTAGTATTCTGAGGTTCCTTTCTTTGACGCACTGTGAAGACTCTGCCTCTTCTGGTGTCTGGTGACCCAGAATGTTCTGATACCGTTCCATCTGTAGCTGCAGTTGTAGCCTCCTGGCTGGTGGCAGGCTTGTATTGGTCTTCAAGACTTTTTCTAGCTTCAACACAATCCTCTCTACTTCTTTCAATGATGTTTCCCTCTTTTCCAGTGAGTCACTAGTTAGAGAATACATCTTGAAAATTTTCAAATGATTTTTTTAATTAATATATCTTTCAATTCATCAGTGACTCTATTTAACTTTTCTCATAAATATGTATATGTATGTTGTATATTTTTAGCTATCTCCCTATGACCATGACCCGCGACATCACTTATGAAATGAAGAACACTGCGACCGCGATCAATGATGATGAAAATGAAGCAGTCACAGTCAAAAGGAAACAACTAAGGGAGATCGTGACTCGAGGTTAAAAGTTCTTCAACATGTCTCCACCACGACCCGCAGTCAAAATTACTCAATTTGCAGCTCGTTCGTGGAGCACTACGACCCACAGACAAAAACTCGGTGCATCCGCATGTTAAAACAAACCATGACCCGTGGTCAAGGATTTTGCATCGTGACCGCAAAGCTAGGGTTTAGCACTATTCCATTGAGAATGAGGGTTTGGGTGGAAGGTCGAGACCTCGATTGGCAGGTTGTTGAAGGTAGCTGAAACGCCGATGTTTTGAGATTAAAATGCACTAAAAAACACTGCCCTAGGGTGGGTAGGTGCACCAAAAATGATCGATGGAGCCGTTGATGACGCGGCAGAGTTCAAATCAACAAAAGTGGTAAAGGCATGTGGAAATGGTAAGTGAAAGAGCGAACCAGGTCCAACGATGGCTGCGGTGGTCGGTGGTGAATCGGAAAACCGGAAACAAAAGATGTTTAGAAGATTACCTTAGTGGTAGAAAAATTGGCAAAACATGGGGGTGAAGGGCTACATGCAGTGGATATTTGTGCTTCTGCTATGGCGGCAGAGCGATCTTAGTTGGCGTCGACATCATTGGTGAGAGGACTGGCAATTCATTCTTCCGTTTGAGGAAAACTGAGATTTTAGGCAAGAGGAATAGTGTTCCAAGGGTTTTAGAATATATAGGAGAGACACCGCGACTCGCGGCGTGGAGCAAACAAGTATCGTGATCTGCGATCAGCCCTCTCTATAACATGTTCCTCGGGTCGCGGCCTGGTTGGTCTAAGGACAATCACTGTGGATTGCGGTGCATCTCCCTGCATTGATCAAGGTTAACACATTGACCGCAGTCATGACCGCGACCCACGGTCCACCGAAACCAACTCAACACTTAAACCAAAACATAAACTTGATCCTTCAATCAAACCATTTTTTTTTCAAAGAAAACATAAGATATATACAATCTTACTAGAAAAAGGAAATTAACAATATAAAGAATAGGAAAATCAAAAGTTCAAAACAAAGGAAAAACATAAACTCAGGAAATTAGCAAAAACTTGGGTTGCCTCTCAAGAAGCGATTATTTAGAGTCTCTAGATCGACAGGCTAAATAATTACAAATATCGAAAAACCAAGGTAATCTCTACTCATCAGACTGAGCCATCAGTAGAGCTTCATCATCATAATTGTCATTAACAGGTAACATATTCTCTCTGTCGAAAACTATTCTAGACAAGTGGTCTGCGACCACATTCTCTTTCCCCTTCTTATCAATGATTTCATGATAAAATTCCTACAACAGTAGAGCCCACAAGAAAAGATGTGGTTTGGTATCCTTTTTCTGCATCAGGTATTTAATTGCTCCATGGTCAGTATATACCTTTACCTTTGATCCTATTATGTACGATCTAAACTTGTCAAAATAAAAAACTATTGCTAACATCTCCTTCTCAGTTGTGGTATAGTTTGCATGTGCCTCATCTAATGTGCAACTAGCATAGCGGATTACATGGTGCCTTTTATCTTTATTTTGGCCTAGGACAACACCTATTGCGTAGTCACTAGCATCACACAACATCTCAAATGGTAACTCCCAATCCAAGGCTTGTAGGATCGACATAGTTATTAATGCTTTCTCTAGGGTATTGAAAACCTCCAAACATTCATTGTTGAAATCAAATTCAGCATCTTTGAATAAAAGATTGGACAAGGGCTTTGAAATCTTCAAAAAGTCTTTTATAAACCTCCTACAGTATCTGACGTGACCAAGAAAAGTTCTTACTCCCGTTACAGACTTCGGTGGTGGCAGTTTTGATATGGCTTCTATTTTACTCACGTCCACTTTGACCCCCTTTTTAGAAATTTTGTGTCCCAGGACTATGCCATTCTGTACCATAAAGTGGCACGTTTCCCAATTCAGAACCAGATGTTTCTCTTTGCATCTTTTCAGGAGCAGGGATGAATTTCTCAGACATGCGTAGAAATCTATACCATAAACCAAGAAGTCATCCATAAATACTTCCACTATATCTTCTAGGAAATCAGAGAACATCAAGATCATGTAACGCTGGAATGTTGCGGCTGCATTGCATAATACGAATGAAATTCTTCTGAACGCATATGTGTCGTAGATGCACATGAATGTCAATTTTTCCTGGTCATCCAGGTGAATGGGGACTAGGTAAAAACCTGAATAGCCATCCAAAAAGCAAAAATAGTTGTGATGAGCCAACCTTTCTAGAACTTGGTCCATGAACGGTAAGGGGAAGTGATCCTTCCTTGTGGAGGCATTCAGTTTCCTATAATCTATGCACATTCTCCACCCTGTAACGGTTCTAGTAGTGACTTCATCACCATTCTCTCCCTTCACTACTGTCATCCCTCCTTTCTTAGGCACGACGTGAATAGGACTCACCCAATTACTATCGCTAATCGTGTAACATACTAGATCTCAGACCCTACCCTGGAGGTTGACATTTTGGACTAAGCCAAACAAGGTTGAAGGTTAGACATAAATAGATGTTTAGTATAACCCCAATGAGCTAATGCATGTATAGATCACCTTAATGTAACCTAATGTTCTATCATTAATCTTAGGTTTATAATGGATACATAAAATATGCCACATAACTCATTTTGGTGGTAATATGAAGATAAGGAACTTAATTAGATGAATAATTTAGATAATGGGCCGTTAATGGGCCATATGACATATCTCATAAAAAGAAGTCTCAAAATTGGAAACAAACTTTAAATTTGAAATCTACATATCAAAATTAGCCTACATGTCAAATTTCATCTAATTTGGACAACCTTGAAATATTAGGACACGTTTAGGAGAGAGAGAAAATGAGTAAAATGCATAAGTAATGAATAATGTGATTATATAACTTCAAAATAAGGAAATAATGCCAAATTCCTATTCAAAACATCAAAGATAACTTGTGGATGATGTTTGGTCCAACTTGGATGCTGTTTGTACAAGTTATGAAATTTTAGGTACATTCTAGACTTTTCTACAATTTACCCAATTGGGAGGTTTTCTTTGCAAATTGTCACATGAATTACAATAATTATATATTCCCTTACCATTCTAGAGTTTTTGAGCCATGGGGCACCTAGTTGTACCTTGGTTTGAAGGTGTTACTTTCCAAGGGCATTATAGGGATTGCCCTCTTTATAAATGAGCTTATCTTTAAAAGCTATCAACCAATGGGGCTATTTCTTTGTTTGAATGACGGTGGGCATGACCTAGAAGTCTCTAAGGGCTTTTAGGACCGACTTTTGATATACAAGAAGTCTCTATGAGCTGTCCTCTTGCATGGCCATGAAGCCCTAGCCTAAGGACACATGGAAAGTCCCATAGACACCTTGTACTTGACCTCGTTCTTTATATAGCCATATCCACCCCTTCCCAACTCCCAATTTGAAAACTCTTTCTCTCCTTTATTTCCTCTAGCCTAGATAATCATTTCTACTTTGTTTTTCCATGAAGGTACTGTCCCAAGGTAAAAAGAGGTGCCTACCTTGGTGAAGAAGGCTCCTAGGGTTCCAAATTTCTCTATTTAGGATTTCTTAAGCTCCTCCTTGGTGATTTTGACCAAAACTAGTAAGTATCCTCCTTTCCTTCCCTATTTTCATGTTGTTAGTCTTCCTTCCACCTTCCTCCAGGTCATAACCATGGCCTTCCATGGTGAAACCCCACCTAGAACCCATAAACACCTCATCTCCATGCTCTTTTGTTAGGGTTTTTCACCTCTAAAGTGGAGAAGGTGTTTCTTGCTCGAGATAGGAGCTTTGTTGGAGAAACCCGCCTCTCTAAGCTTGGGAATCTTACTTATTGGACATTTCCACCTTCCCTAGAGGTTCTTTGGAGGCATAGGCTTGGATCTAGGATTAACTTGGACTGTTTAGACTCTAAAGTTGAGGTATGATGTATCCCCTATTCTTGTATGTTGAGCAATTCACCTAGCTTATACATTCTCTTTTTCCTATGAACATTAGACTATACACAATGTCTTTTGTTTTGAAAATCATGGTTCATGTAAACTACCTTATTTGATATTGATCATGTGATCATGGATATTCTTTTGAACTCTTATCTTATGCTTTGTTCATAATGGAACTCTAAAAGATGACATGTGATTTCTTTTGCCCACTTATGAGGTGGATGTATATGTTGGTCACTTATGTGGTGACTAGTTTATATATTCTAACTATACTTTCTACTTGCCTCTACATTTAACATGCTCTGTGATTCAGTAGCACTAGAGTAGTGTAGTTGCATTGGTTTTTATGGCAGATGTGTTATTTCCTATTGAGCAGATGTGATATTTCCTGCTCTTTTGGGATGGAAAGGAACTTCATACCCAGGGAAATATGTGTGATTCTTGGCCCATGTTTTATATATTTGGGAGATTGTAAGTATTCATTTCTATATCAGGTTTCAAGTTTATGAGACTTGGCTGCCTTTGTGTTTATATTATTCTAGGGCTATGTTTATCTCACATGCATGTAGGTTGATGATATGGGGTGTATGCCCTAATTCTTTACATGTGCTTGTGTGGCACATTCTTTATGTTTTATTAATGGAAAGTATTCTTTTGTTATCATATGGTTTCAATTCCTTTTCTCTTGATACCCATTTGGGCGATCCTTATCCTTTCTATGGGAAGCCTTTTATATTTGATGTCCTTTATTCCATATATTGCTCAATTTCCTATTTAGTATGCACATACCGGCCTTTGCTGATGTTGTCTATTTTCTCTTCTTGCTGGGGTATGCTTCCAACCCTAGGTGAAGGACTTGGATGATAAGGCATGAAGTTTTGGATGAGCTTAAGGAGTTAATGCTTGAAGACAAAGTTGTTATGGTCTAGATTTCCCTCTACTAGATCCTTATGTTGAGTGATACATGTAAACCCTTTGTGGGAGATTATGATGTTCTTTTGCAACCTTGTGATAAATTGAATATAGTCAACATATTTATTCTACTGCTATACTTTGGTTGTTTTGAATACCATTTATTGAAATTTGAAAATGTTACACCTATTCCAACATACCTTTGAGTGTGTTTGGAGTGGATATTTTAATCTTCTAATATTTAGTAAGGGGGTGATCTTGCCTCCTTACAAAATGGTATCAGAGCCCATAGTAGTCAGAATCTGACTATTTCAATTTTGTCTCCCTAGTTAGAATCCTTGCCTTACCTTTAAGTGACATATTTGCCCTAGAGTTAATCAATAGATGAAGGGTTGATTTAGGATCCTATAGTTTCACATTATAATAATGATGAATAGATCCCTAAAATACTTACAACTAAAAGATGCATAAGTAACCATAGTAACTTGAGGTTGCTTAGTTTGTCCTTTTGGCAGCTACTAAGACATGAAGTTGAAAGCAAAGGTCTCTAGAAAGGATCAGGGTTTTGGTGCTGGGAAGATTTTCCTCTGCACCACTAGCTTGGTTTACGAGGACTTTCGAATCCATATGATACTGGTCTGGCTTGAGCTGATATGAATTATCTGAAATAGCATGCTTTTAGGCAATAGTAGCCTTAGACATCTATATGATTTATTTTTAGGGACCCTAATATGTTGAACTAGTCTCCCAGGTGGAAAGACTTGTTTGAGGATAGACAAGAGCAAGTTAACCCATAGTTCAAAGTTAGTCTTTACAAGTTATGTTTCTTTTGCATGATGCTTATGTAGTTGGATGTAAGGAAGTGTAGTTGAACCTTTTGTACCTAAAGAATAGTTTTGACTTAATAAGTTGAATCCTTTAAGGGGTGGTGGATAAGTTGTTTTCTTATATGTGGATGTTTTGATTTTGAGGACAAAATCCCTTTAAGGAGTGGTGTGCTGTAACATACTAGATCTCAGACCCTACCCTGGAAGTTGACATTTTGGACTTAGCCAAACAAGGTTGAAGGTTAGACCTAAATAGATGTTTAGTATCACCCCAATGAGCTAATGCATGTATATATCACCTTAATGTAACCTAATGTTCTAACATTAATCTTAGGTTTATAATGGATACATAAAATATGCCACATAACTTATTTTGGTGGTAATATCAAGATAAGGAACTTAATTTGATGAATAATTTAGATAATAGGTCGTTAATGGGTCATATGACATATCTCATAAAAAGAAGTTTCAAAAGTGGGAAAAAAATTTAAATTCAAAATCTACATATCAAAATTTAGTCTACATGTCAAATTTCATCTAATTTGGACAACCTTGAAATATTAGGATAAGTTGAGAGAGAGAGAGAGAAAAAATGAGTAAACAACATAAGTAATGAATAATGTGATTATATAACTTCAAAATATATAAATAATGGAAAATTCATATTCAACACATAAAAGATAACTTGTGGATGAAGTTTGGTCCAATTTGGATGTTGTTTATGCAAGTTATGCAATTTTAGGTACATTCTAGACTTTTATACAATTTACCCAATTGGGAGGTTTTCTTTGCAAATTGTCACATTCATTATAATCCTTATATATTCCCTTAATTTTCTCGAGTTTTTGAACCATGTGTAACCTAGCTGTACCTTGGTTTGAAGGTGTTACTTTCTAAGGGCATTATAGGGATTACCCTCTTTATAAATGAGCTTATCTTTAAAAGCTATCAACCACTGGGGTTATTTCTTTGTTTGAAGGATGATGGGGATGACCTAGAAGTCTCTAGGGGATTTTAGGACCGACTTATGATATACAATAAGTCTCTATGAGCTGCCCTCTTGCATGGCCATGAAGCCCTAGCCTAAGGACATATGGAAAGTCCCATAGACACGTACTTGACCTCTTTCTTTCTATATCCATATATACCCCTTCCCAACTCCCAATTTGAAAACTCTTGCTCTCCTTTATTTCCTCTAGCTTAGGGAATCATTCCTACTCTATTTTCCCACAAAGTTGTTGTCCCAAGGTAAAAGGAGGTTCCTACCTTGGTGAAAAAGGCTCCTAGGGTTTCAAATTTCTCTATTTAGGATTTCTTAAGCTCCTCCTTGGTGATTTTGACCAAAACTAGTAAGTATCCTCCTTTCCTTCCCTATTTTCATGTTATTAGTCTTCCTTCCACCTTCCTCCAGGTCAGAACTATGGCCTTCCATGGTGAAACCCCACCTAGAACCCATAAACACCTCATCTCCATGTTCTTTTGTTAGGGTTTTTCATCTCTAAAGTGGAGAAGGTGCTTCTTGCTCGAGATAGGATCTTTATTGGAGAAACTAGCCTCACTAATCTTGGGAACCTTACTTATTATACCTGTCCACCTTCCCTAGAGGTTCTTTGGAGGCCTAGGCTTGGATCTAGGACTGACTTGGATTGTTTAGACTCTGAAGTTGAGGTATGATGTATCCTCTATTCTTCTATGTTGAGCAATTCACCTATGCTTCTTCATTATATTTGTCCTATGGACATTAGACTATACACAATGTCTTTTCTTTTGAAAATCATGGTTCATGTGAACTACCTTATTTTATGTTGATCATGTGATCATGGATATTCTTTTGAACTCTTATCTTATGCTTTGTTCATGATGGAACTCTAAAAGACGACATGTGATGTCTTTTGCCCACTTATGACGTGGATGTATATGTTAGTCACTTATGTGGTGACTAGTTTATACATTCTGACTATACTTTCTACTTGCCTCTACATTTAACATGCTATGTGATTCAGTAGTACTTAAGTAGTGTAATTGCATTGGTTTTTATGACAGATGTGTTATTTCCTGTCGAGCAGATATGATATTTCCTTCTCTTTTGGGATGGAAAGGAACCTCATACCCAGGACAAGATGTGTGATTCTTAGCCCATGTTTTATATATTTGAGAGATTGGAAGTATTCATATCTCTGTCATGTTTTAAGTTTATGAGACTTGGCCGAATTTGTGTTTATATTATTCTAGGGCTATGTTTATCTCACATGCATACAAGTTGATGATATGGGTTGTGTGCCTTAATTCTTTACATGTGCTTGCGTGGAACAATCTTTATGTTTTATTAATGGTAAGTATTATTTTTTTTATCATATGATTTCAATTCCTTTTCTCTTGATACCCATTTGGGTGGTCCTTATCCTTTCTATGGGAAGCCTTTTATATTTGATGTCCTTTAATCCATATATTTCTTAATTTCCTATTTAGTATGCACATACCAACCTTTGCTGATGTCATCTATTTTCTCTTCTTGCTTAGGTATGCTTCCAACCCTAGGTGAAGGACTTGGATGATAAGGCATGAAGTTTTGGATTAGCTTAAGGAGTTAAAGCTTGGAGACAAAGTTGTTATGGTCTAGACTTGCATTCACGACAATAAGGTTCCTCTCCTCGGTCTAGAAACTCATACTTTAGCCCTTCTGGAAGTGGTTTCAATTCGGGCTTTGGCTTAGGTGCCTCTTGCTCTTCGGGAGACTGTTCGAGTGAAGCATACTTAACTGTTTCGATAATTTATTCTTCATCACTAATGTCTCCTTCGTCCTGATTCAGATAGTCTAGGATTTCAACCACCTCAGGGTCTTCTACAGTCAGATTGGGGCTGTTCAAGGCCCGCATCAGGGGGTCCACAATGGCCTTTTCTTCTTGCACTTCCTCACAGTACTGGTTGTAACTATCCATAAAGTAGACTGACTTGAAAAGAGGTGGTCCCTTCATGGCATCTTGAACTCAGAAGTCTACATGATCATTGCCCACACGTAGGGTAATAATCCCCTCCGCGACATCTATCAATGCTCTTCCAGTTGCCAAGAATGGTCTCCCAAATATCATCAGGCACTTTGGGTCTTCAATTGTGTCAATCACCACGATATCACAGGGGATAAAGAATCTTCCGAAACTAATGGGTACGCCTTTGACTATTCCCGTAGGCCATTTGAAAGTGTGATCAGTCAATTCAATCCTCATGTTTGTTTTAACCATATCCGTCAGCCCAAGTCTTTGGGCTAGACTCAAAGGAATAAGACTAATGCTCGCTCCCAAATCTACCAAACCTTTTCTATCTATATTGTCCCCAACATCAAAAGGTATATTGAATGCTCTAGGGTCCTTCTTCTTTGTTGGAAGTTCTGCCGGGACGAAAGCACTTGACATATTAGATAATTGCACTGTCTCGATATGGTCCCCTCTCCTCCTTTTGGTGATGAGATCTTTGAAGAACTTGGCATAGGTTGGCATCTCCTCTATAGCATCTAGGAATGGAACGTATAGATGTAGTTTCTTTACCTCTTCCATGAACTTCTAATATCTTCTCTTCAGGTGCACTATAATGAACTTATGTGGGAATGGGACTCTCAGTGCATATGGACTCTTCTTCGTGAAAATCTCCTCGACAACATCTAGTTTTCTAACTTCTTCACCTTTCTTCTTACTTTCTCCCACTTTTTCTTTATCAACAGATTTTTCAGGAGCAGCCTCTTTCTCAGATGGTTGTTCATCATCTCTTCTTTCCTCATCATTGCTTTCAGTTCCTGAGTTACTTAGCATCCTCCTGGATTGGAGGGTAGTCATCTTTGCAGTTTTGGCATTTGATGGAATTTTCCCAAAAGGATTCTTTACTAGCTCTGCCAACTGTGCCAGCTGTTGGTCGATTTGACATTGATAGGTCTGCATATCGGCCATCTGAACTTGCATAGTGGTCAAAACTCTAGAGTTAGCAAGAGCGCTTTGAGCTAACTGACCGTTCACCGTAGCTTGCCTTTTAGCAAAATCAAATAGCTGGGCAACTAAATCCAGCTAGTTGTTATTTGTCCCCTGACGTGACCCTTGGTTTTGATTCTGACCTTGATTTGGTCCTATGCTTTAATGGTTTAGATTCTTACTTTGACCCTGACAGTTATTCTTATTTGTCAGATAGTTTGTTGTTTGTGTATATTGGGTCTTTCCGCTTCTCTTTTCAAACCCTGGGGGCAATTTTTATGGGATGTTTAGTTGGTGCGAATTCTCGACTACATCTTTGTTTCCGTAACTGAAACTAGGGTGGTCTGGCCTCTTGAAGTTGGCATAGGAAACATTCTGCGTCTCTTCTTCACTTTCACTTTCATCACTTTCCTCGGGCCTGGTGTAGATACAATTATCGATCCCATGCCCTCCTTCTCCACAGGTGACATACTTCATGACCTTCTTGGTATGCTTCTTGCCCTTAGATCCAGTGTATTTTAGCTATTTTGCATTAGTTGCTATTTTTTGAATCTATGCTGTTATGGTCTCTAAAGCCTTGGCTTCAATAGACGGTCCTTCAGACCCTACTTTCCTCATTGCCCCTCTGTCATTCCTGTCATAGTCTATGCCTACTTGTAACACAACCATGTTGTCTATTATCTTCATGCTTCTGCTTGGCTTCTTCCCAAGGAAATCACTGCCAGTGACTACGTTTAACGAAGTCCTTTTTGTAGGAGTTAGCCCATTATAGAAAATGTGGTCACAAGGATCCCCTTCTGATAATTGTAGTGCAGACAATCTCTCTGGTACTCCTAGAAACATTCCCATGCTTCTTGTAATTTCTCTCCCGGCTTCTGTGCAAAAGAATTGATCTTCTACATATTGCGGATGGTCCTCTATGTAGGATAAAACTTAGTAACGAAAGCATCTACCAGGGGTCTCCACCCATCTATAGATTGGTGAGGGAGATTGATGTACCAAGATAGAGCCTTGTCTTTCAAAGAGAAGTTGAAGCCTTTATAATATATCACCTCTTGCGGGACTCCTCTCATATTGATGGTATCACATATATTTTTAAATGCATCAAGATGATGGTATGGGTTTTCACTCCTCAAATTCCCCCAAAAAGGTTTATTATGGATCATTGAGATGACAACTGGTTTCAATTCAAATTTGCTGTGTTGAAGTGTGATATGATGATTGAGCATCTAGATTCGTTGGCCCTTGTTGCTGCCAATTCTCTAAGAGTCTTCCCCTCTTCATTGTCCTCACTGTCGCTATCCCGATCATCATGCTCTCATTCATTGTCACGATGGTTGCAGTGGTGTCTTGTTCGACATATGTAGTGTCGTTCTTCGTCACGTTGATCTTCTTCACGACGATCTTCATTACGACGATGGTCATCCCTATGCTCTTCTTCACATTGACGACCGTCATTGTATTAGCCATCTCTATCTTTGTCTGACCCTGGTGGTGGTGGGGGGTCATGTTGAATCCTTGCATTCCGCTCATCCCCAGTGAGAGTACCATCCAGACGAGGCAGCATGGTGACTCGAGGTTAAGGAGAAAAGTCGAACGAGTTTGCTTCCTCCGGGGTGCCTGAATATACCACACAATCGAGTTAGTAAACTGGACGTGTTAAAATGAACTATTCTACACAAATGCAGGGTAGCAGACTTAAAGTGACAGTGTGGTCAAGCTTATTATAAAAGGAGCGGATCTAGTGTAGTCATACTTTTAAGAAAGTAACCTGACAATTAAGCCCCCACAACTATTATACGGGGTCTGATGTAGTAATAGGGGTCAAACCACAGGGACAAGGTTAGCAAGTATTAAGCACACAAGGTCTCACACTCATATACTCTGGATAACAAAATGTTTAAAAGGGTGTTCCTAAAGGAACGATGGTAATCAAACCAAGGTAAAAGAAAATAGAAGAAAAACAAAGCGTAACAAAGTAAGATGGAAACAAAGATATGGAGGGAAAATTGGATTGAGTTTCACCTACTAAGACTTCTCACCAACATGCAAACATCATATCTCCCTCTCACATACTCCCATCAAGATTATAAGCAACCATAAAGGTGTCTATTCCACTCTCTCTCGAGATGAGGATAGATTTAAGTCTAAGGGCAGCCTCTCTCTTGTGTCTATTACTAAGCTTTAGGCACAAGAGTATAGTGAGTGGACTCAATTTCTTAACAGTGACGGTGCCAAAAAGTTGACCGACTAAAATCACGCGTCCAAAAGGAGCAGATCTAGAGTAGTCAAACTTTTAAGAAAGTAACCCGACACTTAAGCCCTCGCAACTATTATACAAGGTCTGATGTAGTAATCAGGGTCGAACCACAGGGACAAAGTTAGCAAGTGTTAAGCACACAAGGTCTCACACTCATATAATCTGGATATCAGAATGTTTAAAAGAGTGTTCCTAAAGGAACAATGGTACTCAAACCAAGGTAAAAGAAAATAGAAGAAAAACAAAACGTAACAAAATAAGATGGAAACAAAGATATGGAGGGAAACTTGGATTGGGTTTCACCTACTAAGACTTCTCACCAACATGCAAACATCATATTTCCCTATCGCATACTCCTATCAAGATTACAAGCAACCATAAAGGTGTCTATTCCACTCTCTCTCCAGATGAGAATAGATCTAAGTCTAAGGGCATCCTCTCTCTTGAGATGACTGCTCAAAAACCCACAAAGCAGAACGTATGATCTTAAGCTTTAGCATTGCAACATTCTCATGTATTCATACTACTCCATAACACAAGATAAAAGTGATATTACTCTTTAGAGATATCAACAATCAAACATTACAAGATGGTAGCTAAGCATACAAGTGAAGCGTTAAAACTGGTGCATGGAGATAATCTTAACAAGAGTATATATATTCAAAACGGAGAGAAAAAATACATGTTGGGAGAGCCTTAGTGGCTACTCCCAACCCAAGTTAAGATGTTTAGCCACACATGTTCACGGGAAACATAATGACCTTACAAGAAGATAGATACATCAAGTCCCACGAAGTGATGAGGGAAGTACATTGAGATGGAAGGATAGATCTAGATAGAGAGAGAAGAAATGTGATACACCACAATACTTGTTCAGATCTAGATCCAGAAGGTTGATGGCATGGACAATCTTCTTCTCTTAAAGAAGATAGGGCCTTCAATCTTCTCTCTCCTCAGCTTCTACCTTTAGAGATCCAAGAATGATTGAATGGATGGATGGAGATGAGTCTGGAAAATGGCAACACTTCATATGATCTCTTGATTTGATAGGATGGGTGGGTGGCCTATTTATAGGAGCAATCCACTGACTTAACCCCTTGACTGCATTCGAGGTCTAGTCTTGGATGAAGCTCAATCGTGGTCGAGGCTTCATTGCCATTTTTTTCTCAGTCGAGTTCAGTTGAACCGCTTCCTCAGTCACGGTCTGGATGCTGCATTCTTGGGTGAGGATCGCGGTCGATATTGACTTAGCAACCCCGTCAGTCACGGTCTAGTTGGCCGCCTCCTCGATCACAATCTAGTTGTTGTAACCTTCTGTTAGGACTGTGGTCGAGGTCGAGGTGTGCCTTGCTTTGGAAAAGTCAAGATCACAGTCTTCTCGTTGGTCGCGGTCTCCATGTTGATCATGGTCGTGAAGAGCTTGAGTGCTAATTGACTGTGAGCGTAAGGTACTAGGGTGAACTTGGAGACCTAGACCATGGGGAGATGGTCTTTGGTGGATGAATGTGTCGCGGTCGAGGGGATGACCGTGACATGGGCTAGATATGTACATGAAATCAAGGGAAAAATGTGTAAGTGAAGTATTTAACATAAGATGCTAAAATAGTGCAGAAAGTTAGCAAAAGATATGCTAGGGAAAGTATAAAATGTATGTAAAAAGTGCATAAAATAAAGTTTTATCAATGCCTTAAGAGAAATCTAACCCTAGAAAAGAGAGAGGCTTCTTGAATCTATGTACATGTGATATGAGTGCCTACCTTTTAGGTGTAGGAAAGATAGTTCCATGGACCCTGAGGAGGTATCATGTGGTAACAAGTTGTGCAGCCTCACCCCCAGTTGGTTGTCCCAGTATAGGACTCTAAGTGTGGTTCACGAGGAAGAGTGTTAGGAAGTATCTGCCATATCTTGTATAGGTTTGGTTGGTTGGACAACTGAGCATGCAGTTAGACAGTTGATGCATAAGAAGTGAACCTAGAGTTCCTAGACCAAGAAGGGGAAGTAGTAGTATACCTGGTGCACATGATGCTCACAAGGCTGATTGGGTTTATAGGATTTAAGCATGGCACCCCTTCCCATGTATTAGAGAAAAAGGAAACCCCACTTAAACTGAGATATATGAACCACTCCCTCAAGTTGGTGACGTATGTATGTATAATGTTGGTCCAACCTTGAGGAATGATGGACACGTATGACTTACCAACGAACTTGGAATGGTCTAATAAGTTGTCTTCTTGCTAGCCATGAGCATAAGTAGCATGATAGGGCTAAGCATATACATGATGATATAAATCTTGGATTCAAGGACGTTTTGTGACCTTTGTTTTATCCTATCTTGGGAAAGGACCCTACATGTAGGAGTGAACACCAACTCGTGCTTAGGTTTGAGGTAACTTATGAGGTCAGTTATAAGAGCTTGATGAGCTAAGCATAAGAGCATGTAGTATGAGCATGAATCTATAGACCTACGTGTGACCATCTCTAAGGGGCATGAGGATATGTTGCTATGGAGGTAACCTGTAATATGGGGCAAGACCGAGGTAGGTAGGTCACCATGTTTCCCCTGAAGGGGTGAAAGATTATCTATGATTGCCTTGAGAGATGATGGGAGTTTTGAGTGAGGATTCAAGGATGAGATGTGCTTGAGTATCAACCAAGGAGCTATGAAATATGATAGAATCCTAAGTCAATACTAAGGTCAAGTAGGGATAAGACTGATGGAAGTAGGAGTTGTCTGTTCCTTGAATGTAAAAAACCATAGGGTCATGAGGTAACAACTACCTTTTGCCAAGGCCCATGGGTTAGGAGGTTGGACACCTTCATGAGTTCATGGGGGCTAGGGGTAAATGTGAGAGGCACTCCCTAGATGCATAAGGGTCAGATCACCCCAAAATACCGACACCCTAGAGACCTTGAGGTAATGACTAAGAATTGTACATAAGAGAGATGTTAAGACCCATAGGTGATGAGAAAAGTCTTCTCATGGGTATAGACACAGAAGTGAGATATTCATGGTTTAGATTCATGAGAAGTAAGTTTAAACTTAGACCGGAAAGTGTAATGGCAATGGATGATGCACCATCTCTATTCTTGGAATGGGATGAACTTTGTATTTGGATTGCAACCAAATGCTTATTTCATCTTGTTATGGGTGTGAGAGACAGGACAAAATGCATGCCATATACTAAGGATGAAGGTGATATGAGTTGAAACCTTTCTATGGTGATTGAGAATGGATGAAGTACCACACCTTTTTGAGAGTATATTTGATAGATGGTATGATATCATAGATGAACTAAGGTATTCATCATATGAGGACAAGCTTGTCAAGAGCAATTTGGATTTTATGAGTTACACATTTCGGTTTGATAATCGAGATGTTGGAATCAAGAGCTCGAAGTTTTCTTGACTTAGATAGACCTAAACCCGAGATAAGGACGATGAGTGGAATATATGAAGGTTGTCTTCACCATCACCTAGCACATAAGGAAGCTAATGTGGTGACATATACTCTTAGTCGAGACATAGCTCAGGTATACAAATGTCTTGTTTATCCAGTGGAGAGGTTGGAAGAGATGGATAGATGAACCCTACAATCATTAGAAGATGAGACCTGTATGGTTAACATCCAGATACAATCAGGCCTGTTGGTCAGATTAGGGGTTGCCGATTAGCCTAGATTTTGAGGAGATAAAAGGTTTGTTAGGGAGAACCGCAGATGCACCTCTCAGGAAAAGTATGTGGTGAAATCCACAACTAGAGTGTTTTAGGATTTCTGAGGATTCTCCCTAGAAGAATTATGCTGTGCAAGCACATAATTCTAAGTACATTGAACACCCTAGTACTGCCAAGATGGTTGAGGTGTGGAGTGATACCTTGAAGGCCTGGAATGAAGAAGGATATAGAAGTGCATGTGGCTAGTTGCCATACATTCCAGAGGCTGAAGGCCGAACACCAGTAACTTAGTGGATTGTTTCAGATAATGAGAAATCCCCGAGAGTGAATGGGAGCAGATCACCATGGACATTGTGGTGGGTCTCCCCTAGACCAAGAGAGGTCATGATGCAATATGGGTTATGGTAGATTGCCTTACCAAGCAACACATTCTCTTACCTCAGAGAGCACTGCCAGTGTGACAGATCTGGTTGAACCATATATATATGAGAGAGAGATAGTTCAACTACACAGTGATATGAGTTAGAATATCTTGAGTATGACCTCAAGTTCAGTTTCATGTTGTGGAAGTAGGGACATGAAGAGGTTGATACTAGATTGAAGTTTAGTTCAACATATCACCCCCTGATTGATGTACAGTCAAGAGAGTATGATCTAGACTTTAGAAGGTCTGATGAGAGCATATGTTCTCGTTAGGGGTGATTCATGGGAGCAGTTCCTGCCCCTAGAAGATTTTACTTGTTATGACAGCCACCAAAACTAGTATCTGGATGTATGAATCTCATTAAGGGAGGTCGTGTCGATCACCGCTTCACTAGGGTGATGTTGGTGAGAGGACCTTGTGAAGGTCAGAGAAACCACAATGTATGCAGATGAAGTTGCTTTGATCGAGCAATGGTTGTGAAAGCCCAGGATTGACAAGAGTCACGTGCTGATGCAAAGCAGACTGACTTGCAGTTCACTTTGGGTGAGCATGCGTTTTTGAAAATCTGACCCCTCTGAGCGATAGCTAGGAAAGCTGAGTCCCTAATACATGGTTCCGTTTGAGATTTTGGAATGGATTGGTGAAGCTACTTTTGCTTAGCCTTACCCCTCAGGATAATATGAGGTATGATGTGTTCCATGTGTCCGATCTAGAGCACTATGTGATGTACCCGAGCCATGTGTTGAGCATTGAACCTATTACACTCCAAGGGAGACAGACTAACCCTAAGTTGCCTGTAAGGGTAAGAGATACCAATGTGAGAGAGCTTAGGAGTAAAGAATAGAGATGGTAAAGGTTCTTTGGAAGCACCATGGAGAGGATGAAGCCACATGTGAGCTGATGATGGACATGGAAAAGTCTTATCCTGAATTGTGTGTATGTTTGGTGGAATTTTGAGGACAAAATTCCTATAAGAGAGGAATAATGTTACAACCACGATTTTGTTTCTATATGGTTTGCGATGTACTTTATCCAATAAAGGACATGATTATGAAAATTGTATGATTTATGTGTAATGAGTGGATTTCGTTGATAATATTTCCTTTAAATATATGATTTCGTGGACCCTATTGAGTTAGTGAGTCCAAGATGATAAAAAGAGAGAGAAAATTGAAGGAAATCAAATAATGCATAAATAGGAAAAGAAATTGAGATAATAATGATAAGTGGGTTAGGAGATATGATTTTTGTAAGGTTTCTTAAAGTAAGAAGGATAACATTAAATGTCACAATTCATTTCTGGCTTTTGTTCTATTATGTGGCCTGACAGCCATTGAATCCTGAATCCAATGGTGGCTGTATTTCAGTTAGGAACGAGAAAGAAGAACAATGTTTGGAGTTTTCTCGATTGATTTGCTCCCCATATGGTCAATGTGCGAATATGGAAGTTGCTCCATTAGATTTGGGAGAGGAAACAGAACCCGACGATCCTTGGTTTCCCCTACTTTCGTGCGGGATTGGGATTTCCCCAAATCCTAGTTCATTTAGGAGATTGTATATTGTAGAGGGTAGACATCCTTAAAGTCTTACCTATATAAGATGACCTATGATGCCTCAAGACCAGAACACAAAGAAGGGAACACTCGATTCTCCCTCACATTCGGACGCTCGAGTTCGAGCATGTTACGTATCCTCCTTGGCTAGAGTCGGTGGTGCAAGGGAGGTTTCAAATTTTTGGATCTTGCGGTCATGAACCAAGCTGCCGCTCTGGTGTATTGGTGCTCCACGAGCGAGAGGAGGTCATTGGAGGAGGTTTCGAGGGCCCGACCAATGGTGAGAGATCGCTAGAGTTGCACCCCGTGGCGGTGCTATGTTTCTGTGCGGAAATAGGGGCCTCGCATCACGAGACCTGCGAAGGAGGGGGAAGACCACCCAAATTCGGGTATCAGGTCTAGAGGATCCCAGTTCCAGATTTGCGAGCCAGAAGATAAGGTAAAACTATTTAATTAAATTATTTACTAATGTGTCGACAGTAATTGGTCAAGATCCATTAAGTTTTGAGATAATCATAACTAGTTAATGGTAACTCAGATCAAGACATGTAATATATGAATTTTGATTAATAGAATTCAAAGAATTCAATAAAAATATAATGGAAGACTAGTTCTATTTGCAATTCAAAAAGAATATTAAGTTGTTACCTTTAATGCTTTTATGAATAAGGAACTCTAATTTTGATGTTAATGAAATTGAGAAAAGTACTATGGATGTTTTAGGAGGTTATTAACATGTTTTTTATAAAAAGGTATGTTTTGAATCCATAAATATGATCTACGTGCTTAATTAATTGGCTTGATTTAGGGTTTCATGTACATAAAATGTATTGTTGGGCTTAGAAACCCTAATTTAAGAGAATATGACTTTTAATGATTTTAATTGTTAAAATCAATATTTAAGACAAAGATATTATATTCTAAAGCCAATTTGATAATAAAGGATCCTTAATGTGGATGTGTATGTAATTAGGGTTTTACGATGTAGAATTAGTTTTAGGGTTTGTTGACCTAAAAAGGTTAAGGTTGAGAAACTGATCTAAGAAACCCTAATGCATCCTAATGAGACTTAGAAACCTTAGAAAGGTGTCCCAAGCCAAATAAGGAGTTGTTTGGGGATATGATGGTAATAGTTAGGCTTTATACATGTTTTTAGGATATGCTTGATTGGTTGCTTAACTTGCTTGGTTGGACATCTTAATTGGAATTGAATATCTTGTTTATATTTGAGACTATAAACCAGGTATGTGGTTACTCTTATGGCTAATTGTGCTAGTTTTATGGCAAATAGATAGATTGTAGATTGATAATTTCTTACCTGGGTAAAGTCCCTCAAATCCTATATTTTGCAAGGTATGTGAAAAGAATTTTTTTATCCTGTATTAAGCTTAATTGTGGTAGAATTTATTAATTTATTTTGATTATTTGCAAAACCATATGATCTTGTTTTGGGATAATAGCTCTAGCTTCTTGGTCTTACTTAATTAGGGGTTACCGAGGAGTGAGGTTGTTACAAAAATGTTTCTTCAACTTCTTTTTTAAATCAAGTAAATGTTTATTGCTGGGTTCATGTCTGGGTAAAAAATTCATTATCATTATAAAGATTTGTTTAATATGTCTTATCTCATGGAGAGGCAAGACAAAGACAAAAAATGAGGGCATACGAAGAATGTTTGTGCGTCGATTGAAGATAACTTAACATTTCCTACTTTCTAGAAGAATGTAACCTTTGGAATTAGTTCCTCTAGCTTGCAAATATATGTTTGATTTCCATTATAATTTGTACCGGAGGTTCATATTATGGGAAAATGCTATGCTTGTAGTAAAATATTGACCCCAATTTGGCATATATGTTGCATTTTATTGAGCATACAAGACGATATTTGAAGATTTATCAAAGTGGAATTGCTGATGAGTGAGATGTTGACAATTGATATGAATTGAACATAGAAGGTTTGATATGCTGGATGTTGGTTGAATGAAGACGACACTAACAATTTTATGTTATTATTGCAATATCACCCTCGAAATGGTTATATGCTAAAGCTTACAATACTGAACTCATCATGGTTGGTAGTAGTGGAATATGTTGTAAGATGGGAATGACATGAGGATGATCATGCCATTTTGTCATAAGATAATAGTGATTGCCTCGTAATATGTGGAGGTTCATTGAAGATAGTCTCAGTGGTTGGATGGATCATTTTACTTACTAGATGATATATATTTTCAGATAGAAACCAACCATTCATTTATAGTAGAGCAAGCTTCATTATTCAAGCAAACAACACATCCCTAATAATAAGGGACCATATTTCATTTCCTCGTCTTCCTCCTCATCTTCTTCTTCAAACCATCACAATCATAATTTATCTTTACACATTGGTGGAGCCAAATGACAAGGTAGTTTGAATACTTGGCTATTTGTCCAGTCAAAATTGGTGAGGAGAACTCACTGCTCGATATGACCAACATTCCATAAGTGGTAGGTCCCATAGACTAGAAACTTGGTTGTGATTAAAAAGGCGACAAGCTATTATTCCTGACATGGATCTAAAAAAACCAGACTAAGGCTGAACTCAAACATTTACTTAGTGTGTGTTTTGATATTGAATGAAAGGATTCACTTGAAACAAAGTTTTCAATTTAATATGAGATAGGCATATCATTAAATCTCATTTTGCCATTGCATGAACTGTTTTAATTCAAGGGTGGGTAATGGATGGAATATTTTTTCTTCATAAAGGATGGTCACAAATCAATGAGTGAGGGCCAAATTGACATATAGAGGCATGTGATTACATGGTTAACCTTAACATTTGCACTCCTCTATTAGCAGGGTGTTATGTACACAATAAAGTGTTTGATATGTTCAGTAATTCTTAAAATAATTTGTGCCTTGGGGGTTCCCAACCTTGCATGGGTAAGTAAAAATGTAGGCTCCTATATTGAATTAAATATACTTTGGAAGTTTTAACCATTGACCAAGGAAACCATAATCTGAGGGGATTAAATATTCCTAAAAGGAGGGTATCTTCTTGAGAGCTTTATCCCATGAATTTTCATCAACCAAAACATTAAATCATAATTCTTAATCACGAGGTAGTCCTATTGTAGAAATTTTCACTTTTGTGTTGGATTTAATGGTGCTCAAGGTTTGTGTTTTTGCCACATGAATGGATGCGGTGTTGGTATCTAATGATACTCTAACTATTTAAAGAGGAAATCAAAGATAATAAAATCTATTCACATCAACCATACATGACATACAAATTGACAATGGAAAATTGAATTTATAGACCCTAGAAACCAAGAAAATGGATTGGAGATGGCATGCCCCTGGCTTGAAGGCATAAAAACAACAAATTTAAAGAGTCATCTTAGAACCTAGTTTTTGGTTTTAATGATTTTCTATATACTTCTCTTGTACGAAAAAGTTTTCATCTATTATATTTTATTTTGAAAAAAAGGTTTCTTTACATGAAGCAAATATTGGACTTTACATAAGAATTATTTATTTCTACAAATAATTTTAGCAAATTCCTAATAAAGTTTGGATTAAGGATAACCATTTGATATCTGAACATGGTTTATAATTATAAACAAAATGATATTAGGTATGGACTTAAACATGTCACTTATTTTTCTAAAAATGTAATGATTTTTTTGAATTTGCACAGAGTTTTTATAAGAAAGGATGTTATAATCTAAATGTGGTTTTTTGGAATCATTTCTAATGATGAATAAGAAGGAAAAAGATATGATTTATATTGTTGCTATTATAATATTCTTGTCATGGTTGAGTTATGATTATATATATTGAGGGACATTGGATAAGAAACATTTGAATTTTCAAATCCATATATTTTAAAATAGAGGCAACTTTGAAACAACCTAAACTTCCAATCTCTCTCTCTCTCTCTCTCTCTACACACATATTCACTTTTATGTTGGAAATTTAAAATTATAAAAATTTCAAAATGAAATGAAAATACCTAAACCATTATGAAAATTTGTGTATATAAATAAAAAATCATGATTTTAAGAAAATACTAGAAGGTGATAACTTGTGACATATTTACCGAAGGGGTGGATTTTGAAATGAATATTTGAACTACAAAGATTTTCAAAGGGGGAGAATTTTGAAAGACCAATATTTTCACAATTTTGAGACATCATTGTTTAAATGAGGATATTTCTAGATGATATTTTAAATCCTCAAGATATTATGAAAAGGTAGAGGTCATGGGGGAGCTGATCACATTTTTTAGTACTTAAAACATTTTCCTTGATAATTACCTACATTTTCTTTTTTTAATCTATGTGATATGCACAAAAGAAACCTCTTCTAGGAAAACCATGATACTTATTGAATGTACCCATTATCTCTTTTGAACGTTTGTGATCTAAAAGGTGTTGGATCCTAGATGGGTGATTAGATGCTCTAGAGGGGGGGTGAATAGAGCTGAAAGCACTTACACAAAATTCATTAAACCTTCAAAATATATGACAAGATAAGGTTGCTAAATAGGTAATTTGAGTGCAACTAAATCATGCATAGCAAGGATAAGAGAGATTGAACATGCACCAATTAGACAAGCTATTTAGAGTGGTTCCACACTTCAAACTAGAAGCGTGTCAGTCCACTTGCCTAGAGAGGTCAACCTCTAGGACTTCAAACAATTGCACTCTTATATTCATTAATAAGACATACAATACATGACCAACAAAGGACTTACCTATCCAATACAAAGAGTCTTCAACCTTACCAAGGACTTACCCACTTTGCAAGAGTCTTCGGCCTTCTCCAAGGACTTACCCACTCTTGCACAAGTCTTCGGCCTTGCAGGAATTACCCACTCTTCTTGGATCTTCCGCCTTTGACTTCACCTTCACTCGGAGAAGCTTTCCACCAAGGTCTTACCTACTTGAGCTTGAGTCTTTTGCCTTCTTCAAGGGCTTACCCACTCTAGCTCCAAGTCTTCGGCCTTGATCTTCACCAAGGGACTCCTTCCCTTGTTCTTCTTCACCTCTCTTGGACAAGAGAGAGAACCTTCATCTTCATGATTGCAAATGATAGAAGGGGAGGTGGTGGAAGTGAGAGCCTCACAAGATATACAAATAGGACTAGCTCTCTTATAGATTTCCTACTCACTCTAATGGATGTAGCAAGTGATTAAGCTTAGAGAGAGAGAGGAGGCTGTAGGAAGCAATCAACTATAGAATAGGAACCTCACAAAGAGTTTGCAATGAATGCTCAACCTTGGAATGAAGCCCAAGGGGTCCTATTTATAGCTGGGGATGCCTCTTAGCCTTTGGGAACACTTGTGAATGAAAACTAGCCATTTTGTGGCTTGCAACGGATCTATTTTCACTTGTTGCAACTCCACAACGGCTAGAAACACTTTTCTGCACTTTTTCGTACAGTGCAATCGGTCGAGTTCTAATGGGTGTAACTCGACCGATCAAGTAGGAGGCAAACCGATGTTCAAAGGATCGGTCGAGTTTGTCCTAAGGAAACTCGACCAACCATTTCAACTGGAAATGGCCTACTACCCAATCGGTCGAGTTCTGTGAGTGCACAACTCGACCGATGCAATCTTCAGAAAATCGACCAAGGTGGATCGGTCGAGTTTCAGGGTGGGAAACTCGACCGACCAAGTGCCTGTAATTGATTTTCAAAGATGCATCTAAAGTGCTCTAATATTCGATCTAAGTGTTCCTGATATTTTTCTAAGATTAATTACAAGTCATACAATCATTACAAGTGATTTACAACATGATTCTAATGGATATACATCATATTACAAAAATGTGCACTTGTATGACTTTGACTTGTCTTTTCTCCAATTTGAGATGCGCAAGTTAGGGCATTTGGAGTGTGTCTATACATAATCTGAAATTACTCAAGTAGAGACATTAGACACCAAAATGTGGAATGGTTAGTCATCATCAAAACATGGGTTTAGTCAATTTAGACGTGAGTCAACATTGACCTAATTGACCTTGAGTCAACAAAAGGAAGACTCATAGCTTGTATAACTACACAAAATAGCCTTTATCCAACATTATAGGTTTCCAAGTTTGCTAGATTTCATATTTCTACCCTTAATATATGTGGAAAGATGATATGATGGGGAATTCCCCTTTGTGTGTTTTCTTACTGATAGAAGGGCAACACCCTTCTCCTATAAATGGGATAAACAGGAAGCATACAGACATAAGATAAACCCTAATGGGATAAGATACAATTGAGCCCATATTACAATTAGACCCAACAACTTGATTAACTAATTAAATAGACTCTCTAAGACTCCCCCTCAAGCAAAAACTTGGGAGAATCTCAAGTCAACTTGCAAACAGACATGCATACTTAAGAAAAATAACAAAGGATAAACCAAGACCATACAAGAATGCCCCCGTCAATTATTACGATAAATCACACAATCACTCAAAAAGAAAGGTAGCTCCCCTCTCTTATAAATAGGATAAGGTAGAAGCCAACAAACTCAAGACATACCTTAGTGGGTCAAGACACAATTGGGCCCATATTCAAATAGACCCAACAACTTAAGTAACTAATAGAACAAACTCTCTGATACTCCCCCTCAAGCTGGAGCTTGGGAGAATCCCATGTCAGATTGTAAATAGTTGGATAGAATAGAGTGAAACAATAATAGATAAACCAATCCGATGGAATAATGGTTCTGTCTCTCAGTGTGATAATAAATAACTCAAATACTCCCCTGCAAGCAGATAATCTCAAAGTGGGTAAACATGCAGGTTGAAGGAGCTTCTTGATCAATATGAAATGGCATCTAGAGCAGAAGTAAAAAAAGTAGGCATCATGTCCTTCATATCAGTCTCTATCATCATGAAGTAGACCAGAGAGTGCTGGAATACAAGAAGTAGTAGTCAATGTGCATATTAAGCATGGACAAGAAAAGAGTCAACATGTGCAAGGCACAAAAATTCTAGAGAGTACTGACACATAATAGTAGAAAGTAGACGACATAACCAGATAAAATACCAATGCACAAAGTAGCAACAAGATAAAGGACTCCCAGATCAAAGGTAAATGAAACTCCATCCTAACAGAAATGTTCATCATCTTCTCTCATCATAAGCTTTCCATCACAGTAGCAAATGTCATAGTTCAAAGTGCAGGATCACAGTAGTAGTACTGGTTGACGTGTGAGAGTGTGGACAAAGAGTTATTAACATGCAAATCGAGCGCGAACAAGTAGAGAGTCAACATGCAAAAAAAAAGCACGGATTAAATATAGTGCAAAATCACAAAGCAACAAATAAAATATGCTAATCATAGCACAAGTAGCAAGAATGTTGTTACTACATAGAAAATCTATCAACATATAGCATAAGTGAAGTAGATAAATCCATAGCAGCAGTCGAGATGATAATGAATAAGTTTTCCAAGATCTTCAAAATGTAAACAATTTAATGATAACAATAGAAAGATCCACATAGCAGCAAAAGTAACTCCACATTGTAGTAACAAATATAGCATGAAGAATCCACATAATAGCAGAAGGATCGACATACTAGCATAAGTAACATCACAAATTATCAAACAAAGTACCATGAATATCCATAGATAATATGAAATAAATTTCTCATCTTCTTTACTCCATGTCACTCTTCCCTTTACTCATCATCCTCTATTATCCCCCTCACACCAACCACGAAAAGAGTCAAGATAGTGGTTGGGGTAGAGAGTCAAACACAATGGTAGAGGTAGTGTTAGTGATAAAACAACAATAGGAAACCCTGAGATAGCAAAAAAGGGTGGATAAATCCTTTCATATCTCCACCATAGCAATATAGGGATGATATATCTCTAATATCAACCAAAATAGGAGATCTTTTTCTATGATTTGGGATTAGATCTAAACAAAAATGGTGGAATAGATGATGGAGGTGGTGTAGATGATGACTATGTAGATCGATAACGATATAGATGATAATGCTGTAGATTTTTAGTGATGTAGATGATGATAGAAAATAGGATATCAGTGACGCCTCTAAAGGAAAACAATAACAATGGTGGTATGGTTGCCTATGTAGATCTAATATCAACAACTATAAGATGAATTTTGATGAAGATGCTCCATGGAGATAGCTCCTAGAATAAGTAGGGTTTGGAGATCCCTGTGGGAAGCCAAGAAATTCGTAGTAGTGGTGGAAAACCACAAGGGCATAGTTCTCTCCTTTGCATGCTCTCTCTCTCTTTCAAGGTTGGGGTTGTCACAGGAAATCCCGCTCAGATTCCATGTCAAAAGACGATATAATGGGGAAGTCCGCTGTGTGTGGTTTTCTTATTGATATAAGGAGAACCCCCTTCTCCTATAAAAAGGATTAGGGAAAATCATACAGAGTCAAGACAAACCCTAATGGGCCAAGATAGCATTGGGCCCATATTACAAATAGACCCAACAACTTAATTAACCAATTAAATGTACTCTCTAACAAGTTATACTTAACAATGACATGAACAAACTTAGCATCACATAAATGAATATTTTTTAGCTGATTGATGGCCAACTCATACATATCCTTGCCTCAATTAGAGACTCAATGCCTTTTTTTTCTAGGTAGCATAGGTGATAATTTTCCCAATTAGTCATCCTAGGAAACGACATAGATCTTATATATAACATTTTATTATTTCATATTATACAAAAATAAATCTTTAGAAAAAAAGAATACAAATACGTAATACATAAATTATAGAGACAATACAAACACTCATTACATAAATTTGTTTTATGAAACAATACGACGAACTTCATAAAATTACTTGGATATGCTATGTTGTATACTTATGCACTAGAATATAGAGTTAAATTTACTATTAAAAGGTCTAAGATTGGACACCTCAGTGGTTAGATCCTTGATTTGTAACCAAGGTGTCTCAGGTTCAAGCCCCAAAAACAACATGAATAGATTCACCAATTTAATTTTTTTAAGAAACCAATTTTATTTGGCAAGTATGAAGAATGTTAGCTCCTATATATGTCCATAATCTACATTGACAAAGAGAAACAACCCACACATCTAAAAATTTAAGTATGATATATTAAGGCGTGTTTCTTGCTAGCATTTGTATCGAAAACACTTTTATGATTGTAGACCATTGTTCACTATTTTATCAAATGCATGGGAATAAAAATAAGTATGGGTATCCATACATGGATGTATCAAAGGATTAAATAATTATGAAAATTAAGATAAAATATCAATACATGATTTAGAATCCATACTCGACATGCATATAACAATCATACATAAACTTGGGACTATAAAATCAAATAATGGTTGTAGTAATTGTCGACTACAAGTTGTAGACATGCTAGATGATGATAGGTTCACATTCAACACATGCCACATGGGAAAAATTGCAAAAAATAAATTTGGTGTCTTTTCTTGAGAATTAACTAGAAATCTCAAAGGAAGTATCCCCCATTAACTTGTTAATATTTCATATATTTCCAAACAATCCATGTCCTAAGTATAAAGACGAAAACAAAAAGACTAACAGGAAGTTGCCATGATACTAATAGAAAATTTAGAAAAATGGCCGATGAGACTCTGATGACACATAGTTGGTAGTATGCCATGAGAGCCCATCATGTAATAATGTGATGACTCACTTTGTAATTTATTTAATTTTTAATAAAGGAAATTCTAGTTATTATATTTGCTTCGATATGAGACAATGAATAGATATAATAACATCCTAATAACGTATGACTCAATGAAATGTGATTTCAAATTGAGGTCTTAGACATGAGATCATATATATGAAAGAGTATTCATTCTAGTCTAGGTCCCCAATCGAATGTTATTTTAGAAATTAGGATAGTAATGATACAATATGACTAGTATGTGTGTTGAATGATGACTACGAGTCATTATATTGGATATGAAGTCAAACATATAGGTACTTGTTATTAAGAAGTGTACTAGAAAAACCCAACTTGAGTACGATACAGAGAAGCCACTAATGGCAGTCAGAATCATATGTCAACGTCACAATGGTAATTGTGGTCCTTTAGTTCAAAGTCACAATAATGACCACATATTGTTCAATGTACTTCAAGAATGACCTTTAACAAGGGTTTCCATATGGATAATACTTGGGTACACTGTGACATACGTGGAACATTGTGAGTAATGTAAATGCAATTTGTCCCTCTTATTGGATATGTAGTTCTTTGTAGCTGCATATCACCCTTTTCTCTCTCCACTTGTCCAAGTCTCAGGCACTCTCCCATCAGCTAAGAAATTTGCAATGTACTTGTACCATGGTTTATGAGTAGAATCCAACAATATAAGATATTCACATGGCGTGTTCTCCTTGATCTTGTATAACTCCTCATATGGGCACTCTATGTGGGATAGATGATTGGATGCAAAATTTTCACACCCCTTCTTGTCTGTAGTTTTAATATCAATCTCTTAAAGAAGAAGGATCCACCCGATCAGCCTTAACTTGGACTCCTTTTTTGACATTAAGTATTTGAATTCAACATTGTCTGCTTAGATGATCACTTTGTTTTGGAGCACATAACAACATAATTTATCAAGTGCAAATATTATAACAAACATCTCCTTTTTCCTTGTTGTGTGATTTCTTTGAGCTTAATCTAGAGTTTTGCTTATGTAGTATATTGCATGCAGAATCCATCCAAACTTTTGGCCCATCACTACCCCCACTATGATGTTGGAAGCATCTATCATAAACCCAAATGACAAAGGGAAGCATGGGGCTGCACTATAGGACAAGAAATAAACCTTTGTTTCAACTCATTAAATTTCTTCACAGAATCATCATCTAATTAGAATTTTATATCTTTCTCAAGAAGGTGACACAACATATTGGAAATTTTTTTGAAATCATTTATTAGTCGACATTGGAATCCTACATGTACCAAACGTGATATTACATGCCTTACTATAGAAGGAATGCACATAGTGGATATGAGTCTCACTTTTTCCTTGTCCACTCCAATCTCAACATTGGAGACTCACTATCCTAGAACAATGATCTCATGCACCATGAATCGATTCTTCTCCTATGAGAGGACTAATCTAACTATGATTCATCTTTGTAGAATGGTGGAAAGTTTCATCAAGTAGTCATAAAAATTCTTTCCCTAGACTAAAAAATCATCCATGAACACCTCAAGAGATGAATCAAGCATGTCGGCAAAGATCGTAGTCAAGCACATCTGAAAGGTGGATGGGGCATTGCAAAGTCTGGATGGGATTCTCCTATAGGCAAATGTACCGACTATACATGTGAAAGTTGTTTTCTCTTGATTGTAAGGGTGCACCACCACTTGGAAGTATCCTGAGTATTCACCAAGAAAGCACTAGAAGATATGCCCAACCAATATCTCATGAATCTAATCAATGAAGGGTAGAGAGAAGTTGTCTTTTGTTGTCTTGGAATTCAATTTTTTATAATCCACACACATCATCCATTTAGACTGCTCTCTCACATATATCATTTCACCATGTTCATTGATGGACACAACGATATCACCCTTTTTGGGTACAACTTGGATTGGACTCACCCATGGACAATTAGAAATCAGATAGATGATCTCGACATCAAAGAGCTTCATGATTTCTTGGGTTACCACTTCTTTTAGTTTAGGATTCAAGCTTATTTGCATTTCTTTGCTTGGACTAGGATTGTATTCAAGATAGATTCTATAAACACATTGAAGGGCTCCACACCCCACAAATCAGAAATAGACCAACAACCTCAATACTTTTCTTTGAAAAGAAATTAGGGCATCCTCTTAGTCTAAGGAAAGGAGGGAGGAAATAATCACAAGGAGGCTGTCATTTAGACAAAGGAAATCATACTTCAAACCATCAACAAGTAATTTCATCTTTAAAATAGGAGGATCTGCAAGAGAACTCTTCATTGTCATTGTGGAAATGGATGACAAATCTTCATGCAACCACTACTTCATTACTTCTCATACTTCTTATACCTCTTTTGATAGTTGAACAACATGTTCAAGACCTCTACCCTTGGTGTCCTTTTCAATCCATAAGGGTAGGCATTCATCTTCAATACTTTCAACATAGTCAACAAGATACCAATCTTCCTTAGTAGCACCTATCACCCCAGATTTGGTGGATGCTTTGAAAATATTCAATCAGATCTTGATATGAATGCATGTCATGTACATGGTTTCAGTCCTCACATGTATCACAATGTCAGTGGTTGCTAAGAGTGATCTTCCTAAAATGATAGGTACCTTTATCATGTCCTTCTCCATGTTTAAAATAATGAAATCAACTAGAACAAAAGTGTATGTGTCATCATCATGCCTCACTAGCATATCATCTATCCACCCTTGGGTTGTTTTCATAGAACGATTGGAAAATTGCAAGGCACAATTGCTTGGCTATAAGTGTCCCGAACCAAGCTTGTCATACACATGATACAACGTTAAGTTCACTCTAGAACCCAAGTCAAGAAGAGCTTGGTGAATGCAATGAGTACCTATGTGGCAAGGTATTATGGGGCTCTGACACCCTTTCTCTTCTTGGGAATGGTGTGCTATAGATTGGGGCTTACTTACTCAGTGAGCTTGACCCTTTGTGAATTCTCCTAGTTGACTATCTCTTGAAAGTATACATTTCCTTGAGGAATTTTACATAAGAAGAAATTTGTTTGATTGCATCTAATACTGGAATGTTGATCCTTACTTGCTTGAAAGTCTCAAATATATCTTCACTGTGCTATTTATTCCTCTTAGATGCGGAAGGTTCTTCAAGTGCATATGGAAAAGGTGATAGCTACTCACTTGTCTTGTAGAAATAATAGAATCAACAAATGGTACATAATATCATTACCCAATATCACAATATCTCCTTGGATGTGCATCACAAGATCACTGTTATGCACCAAAATATCGTCTCTAGCATCATTCATAAAATCATGAACCACTTGGTCCTTGGCTTCTCTAGAGTTGTTCCACTCCTCAATGCAGTTACAACCTTCGCTTGCTTGTGAGGAGAAGAGAGATCTTGTGGTGGTAGTTGAGGTGGCATTTGGTGATGTAGGTTGGGGTTTTGGATGACGTATTGATATTATTGTGGTGGTTGTTATCATCGAGGGTAATGGTTACGATGGTGGATAAGCATAGGTATTTAGAGGACCTTGATATTGTTGCAATTGTTTCACTTTCCCTTATGGAGGGATGTAGGTGTGTTGGGGGACACTCATGGGTCCATTAGCACTATTTCGGTTCATCGGGGTTTGGGAAGGAAGTCTGACCTCCACATGGCGTGCATTTGATAAGGAAATTTGATCAATCCTTTGCTTAGATCGACTAATAGTTTGTACTTGGGAGGACACATCTCTCTTTACTCTGTCAATGCTTATTAGCCTTCCAATAACATCATTTTTAATTTAGAACCATAGTTTTGACCTTGATGTTTCCCTGGATGCCCTTGATCCTCTTCTCCTTATTGTTTCTGATAGAAGTTGAGATAGTTTCTCCCTTCTAGAATGTATGATTGGGACATAGGGCCTTGATAGTTATAATTTCCATAATATTGGAGCAATCTTACTTTGTCATCAATAGAATCAATAAAATGGGAATATTTACTAGAGGATCCTCCCACATGTGTCCTAATGAAGTTCATCATGTCATATAGGATGTTCATCATTTGAGGATTAGAATCATTCTTGGTGCTAGAATATGCAACTCTACATTTCTATCAAATTGACTAGCTATACTAGATGCTTGGTGCCTTGAGGTCTTAGCTAAATGACCAAATAGAGGACATGATTCTTTAGGAGGTTTAGCTACAAAAGCACCTCCACATGGTGAGTCCACTATAGTTTAACCTATCTCAAATAACCTAGAGTAAAAAGATTGAAATAGTTTCCTAGTTGGAATTTCATGGTGTAGGAAATCCCTTAACACTTTTAATAACCTTTCACATGTTTAATGGAATTTCTCATTCTCCTTTTGGTAGAAGGAAGTGATGCACTGTCTAATCTGGGTAAGCTTTGCAATATGATAGAATTGCTTCAAGAATTCATTTTTCATAGCTTCCCAAGCAACAATCTCAATTTTAGATGAATGCCATTCTTTGACTTATCTTCAAAAGAGAAAGGGAACATGATAAGCCATATGGAGTCATCTATATTCGTCTAAGCTATGAAAGTAAAACATGTCTCTACTAAGGCATCCACATGTTTATAGAGATTTTTATTTTCCAGCCCATAAAAGGTAGAGAGAAGTCCAAGAAGACCCGATGGAATGGGAAACTACTGCCCATGCATCTCATATACCCTTCTTGCAATTGGCAAGTTGTAGTTGCCTAGCATAAAGTAGTCATGAAGGGGCTAGTAGTGAGGTAAAGGAAGTGGTGGCTCTGATGCCTCCTCATTATTTCTGTTCTGGTCTCCCATCTCGTCTTCATAGGTTGAGTGTGCCACTTCCTTCACCATTCATGTCACTATTTTTGGATCCTCAAAGGAGTCAATTGATAGGGATCATCATCCAAATATGCACATTCACTTGCACACGACACAAATAATCAATAAATGACAAGTTAGAAAAATCGTATGCAAAATAATATAAAGAATGAATAATAGAAATGGAGAGGTCATGATAAAGTCAAAGCAAAACAAACTAGCTAGGTGGAGCATCGCTCTCCTCAATAATGGTGACAAAAAGCTTGATGTATCCCATGACCCCTAAGCCAATTTGAAGTGGATAGACAAGCCTTAGGTACACCTGAATCTTTCGACATTTATAACATGATTTAGACACACTCTTATAGAAATAAGCAAGTGCATGGGCTCAATAGTAATACTACAATGACAAGTCAGAGTCAAATACAAGGGATAGAGGGGGTACTAGAACTATGTTTGTTTAGGATATGTTCCTAATGTGGAGTTTGCAGTTACGCTAAGTGGTTAAACAAGAAATTGAAAGAGACACAAATCAAATCTATGCTAACCCTAGGTAGTTAAGACAGTTTAGCTAAGCAAGGAAATCAATTACACTAGAAAAAGAAAGGAGATGCAAACATTATGCACTACACTAATGAGAGTAATCCTAATTAGCAACCTCGAGAAAAACTAACTAAACAAGGCAAAAGGAAACACTAAACTAGCAATTATGCAAAAAGGGGAACTAGAGACCTGCACTAGAAATTAACTAACAAAGACGAGAAGGAGAGACTAAGGACAAGTAGTAAGTATTCTATCAAGGACTAACCGACACAAGAAAGACAATTAACTAAGCTAACAATAAAGAGGCTAACTAACTTAACACTAACTAAGAAAGTGCAGAATTAGGGTTTTAAGTAGTTAATGGGGAATGTGGGCCATTTGGGTTTAATGTGACAATCAACTATGTTGGAGGTTCATAACATGCAAACATCATTATTTCTCCAAACTATAACACCAAACAAGCAAGTTAAATAATAATGAATCACCCTAAAATACTGGTTGGCCATGGATGGAACATATAGAAAAACTAGTCCTTGTCACCCCTATCCAACCTTGGGAGCCTCAATTATTTAGGGTTTAGGTGAAATTCAACAATGACCCGGAAACTCTAGGTTTCTAGGAAGGAAACTCTTAGGACAATTGGGGGACAAGGGTAGTAATGATGGGTGAGAATGAGGGTTTTACACCTCATATCATCTCCTATCTAGACTTTGAATAGCTCCAAGCCATTTGCAATAGCAGTCTTCAACTAGATACTTAGATCTCTCACCTAGAGTTAGGGGAGTGTATAGATATGTAGGAAGAGGGATAGCCCGCTAGGATCTAAAAGTTGGACCCAGGAACAAAATCTCGAATTTGCCATACCTCATCCATTTCTCCTACTACCAAGGTGTTACAAAGAACCATTCACACAAGAGAACATGGGCAAAAAGATATAAGTATACAAACCATTTCAGAAATGAAATCAAAATATTGACAAAGTTATTCCCGCAACATGGTATCAAAGTCACATTTTTAACCCCAAATAGCCTACTAAGGGGGTTTAGCTAGAGATGATCAAAGAAAATACAAAAGAAAGGGAAGAAGAAGCAAACAACTTATGTGGATGTTGATGAAGAAGATTATATCTTCATCTCCTGCTGCTCCAAGCTCGACCATCTTCTCCAAGGATGAGAAATGGCATGAAGGAAAATGCTCAAAACCATAGAAAACTAGAATTTGAGGTGGGAGAAAGTGGAAATCAATGGAAAGTAGGCCGGAATGAGTAGGTGGTGAAATGATTGTTTGGGAGATTTAACCTTGTGCTCCCACCCGCCACCAATGCTTATGTATGGGTTTGGGAATCATAAGGTTGAGTGAGGGCAATTACTAATAAAACATTAAGGTTAGGTAGGTAGCACAACCATTCTGTGCAGAATGACCACGGTGGGGGTGAGTGGGAATTTGAGCTTTTGCATCACGATTATGCCGGTCATCACAATCCTTGTAACGTCCCACAATTTAAGGCCTCAAATAAAATGATTTTAAAAGAAATGATTCGACTATCCATATCATCAAGGTGCACATCCTTTTCAAGTCCATCACTAGAGAATTCTGTGGTTAAACGTGCTTACCACAGAGTAGTACTTGGAAAAGTGACCAGTCAGGACGTTTATCATGGCTTGCGCGTGAGTGACGACAAAGCGTGCAATTAAGACTAATCGTGTTGTATGGGGCCAATCATCATTAATGAAACTCTACTAAAGCCTTAGACAGTCGAGCTGGACTTTATCAAAAATTATTATAGATGGTACCACAAAATATTGCACCGAATGAGAGTTCCAAGAAAACCCTTATACAAAATTCACATACCTTAAGTGATCAAGGAGTAGTTTTAGAAAACGTTTGTGGGCGACGTGCATCATTGATTGCTCGCAGGCAGCCCAAAACGCGCTCAACTGCTTTGCTAAACTCCCATGTCTGTCATCAATCAATTGCTGCCGCTTATCCTCATTTTGTCACCGTATGAAATGTACGCGGTTGATATATGGGAACCCAGACAGAGTCTTTGTCTTTTAAGCAAGCTTTTATTTTTGTAGGATTTGAAGTCTAATCATACAACCGTGAAGCGGCACTTTTAGTTGTTGTTGTAAACCACCTTTGAGTGCCTTAGAAGTTTTGAGCTTACAACCTACACTACAACCCACAACAAGACCTGTCAAGTACAAGAGTCTTTATATGTCCTACAACTTACTAGCTGGATTTGTCAAGCATACGCCCTGACAGCATCATATAAGACATTCCAGGTTATTCTATAAAAGCCTCCAACTTAAACGGTGCCTGGTCAACGGGTTAAAGGTTTAGGCTAACTGTCACCTAAATCATTCTCTTTACGGTTCGGCATAGATATTCTCCAATGATATGCCTCGCAAGTTGCTACTCTCTTCTTTTACCCTCTCGTAAAGCTAATAGATTCGGTGGTAGTTGAAATTTCAGTTGGTCACACTGCCAACCCTCATGCTGCTGTGCATCCCGACAAAAGGGTATTCAGATTAAAGATGCAATTTATATTTTATTTAGACACAAACTTTAATAAACTATTATATATAATTATAATGAAATAAAAAGCAGACGGACAATAGTTGCACCACCGACTCCTTTTGGATGGTAAAATTTATCATCCGAAATATTACATCCATAATCCTAAGAGCCGTGCACAGTTTTTTTAGTGAGATATGTAAGTACAGAGCATTAATAGTTGAAGTTAGAGGTTTACTCAATGCTCGCTGCCTAGCACCTCAAACCAATTGGCAATCGCCATCCTCTCAAGCTTTTTATGCACGCTCCTAAGTGAACTGATGCTCGAAACAAGAATGTGATTGCTACTCACACAGATGCACCTATTTATTATTAGCAAATCTTTTCCAACCCAAGCTCAGACACCCTTTTGTCTATTCTTTAAGGTTGGCGAGGGTGGTGGTGCGGAGTGGGCTGGGGCCGGGGAGAGAAGGCTGACCCCATGGGGGTGATGTCGGTGTTTCCTTAGAAGGTACCTAACTTGTACCCATTTACAAGACATACTACTTAAAGTAGCTTCCTTTATCAATTTTTAGTCAGTTTACAAATGGCTGAAAACCTTATAGGGTTCTATCAAACAGAAGAAAACATGCATAGGAAAGCGTCATATTATAATTTTTTTTGTGTGCACTTTTCACTAGCTACCCAAAAATGCAAAGATATCGTTGCATTGAAATAACACCATCACTGGCTTAGCCGGAGGACCAAACAATTTTTCAAAGTTTAATTTTCAAATTCAACAAAATATTGGTCAATTTTTTTTTGTGGTTGATGTAATTTGGAATATAATTTCCTGTTTCATTTAGGGTCCGGGACAATCTTGCGATACACAAAGAATAGTTATATTATAGTGATGAAAAATGAATTTAGGTTTAGCTGTTTCATTGTATATTCAAAGAAATAGATACTAATAAAATTGACTTACAGATATGCTATCTCGAAGCATTACGACATTGAAAATTGTTAAAACATAAAAGAAAAACCAGAGTTTTTCAACATAAATAATATCGCAAGGAAGCTTTTCGTTTTGATAGATCCCATGGGGCTGTATTATTACAACAAAGAAAAAACAAAAGAAAATTTATCACTTACAATGACATATAAACCGGTTAGTAGGAAAGATACAATTTGGGATCACAATTAAGTGGATTCTACTCCGAAAGATCGTACAAATAAACACAATAATGTTATTCTTGGGCCATGGATATGCATATAAAATGATTTTGATGAGTGGAATGTTATCTTATTGTTTCTTTGGCATTACTATCAAGTGTTTTAGGAAAATTGGAGTTGTTATAAGTAAAATCCATATCATATCATATGTTATATAGCCATAATCTATAGATCCATTAAAAGTCTAGTCAGGTTTGGAAGTCTCTAGAGTCATATTCATCTTCTTCAGTATAAAGGATAGGGTTTTTCTATATCTAACATATTGTCAATATATCATCCATATTATTATTTCATTCTACATGGTATTAAAGCAATCTTTCCAGAGACTGAAACCCTAGAAAGAGAAAAGTTATCTCCGCCCGTGGGTGGCCGCTCTGGTCCAGGTCTGGACTTCTTTGTCTCCCTCGAGAACTACAATCCTCCCTCATCATTATCCATTGATCATGTCATTATCGAAGTCGTAAAAAGAGTGTAGTAGAGGCCGAAGCTGTAGGATCTGTCCCTAAGAGCCATCACTATCATCAATCAAGGTACAAATGCATCAACAACCATCCTCCTTCATGACAAAAAGTCTAGCTGCATTGAAAACTGGAAGTTCTCTCTAAGACCAACATCATCACATTATCTTCTTCATGGTGGAATTCATCTCCACCATCTGATAGTCGTCTCTACCTACTCCGCCACACATATGCTAAAGACATTTCACCTATGGTCCACCTATACCTCCAAAATTCATCCATGGATATAGGGCCGAAGTCCTCCAACATTTTTATGTTGGTTTTGGTCAGATCTAAGTGCCAAAACTACCCTGGCGATAGGTTACACACTGAGTATGTCACCTGCATGCCAAGTAACTTCATTCACATCAAAGTTCATCATCTTTCAAAAGTCAACACACAGTGTAGGCATCTCAGACAACATGTCACCAAAAGTCTATCTAGATTTTCTCTAGTTCAAGGACACACCATGTAAAATCATCATGCACAATGTACGCACATGTATGTTCATCTTCAACCAGATCTCAACACAAAGTGTTATGTCAGCAAAGGTCGTATACTTCCAAGTCTGGTCAGAATAACTAACCACGTTTATAATGAGGATAAATTCAAGCTGTCCACACATATTATGCTATTTTAATCCCTATTGTGATCTTTAATTAGATCTGACCTTTAACCTCTAAGTTGACTCACATCATCAAATATTCCACTACAGCTTGACTTCCTTTCTCACCAAGTCATCTATCATCCTCTTTAAAGTGCAAGTTCAACCTCTTAAGCATAAGGTCCTACCCTCTTTCACATGTGTGATGCACTCTCTCTCAAGTGAGCAGTAAACCTCTCTCAAGTTTAAGGTTCCATCCCTTTCAATCATAAGGTCTAGCTTCCTCAAGCTTGAGGTCTAATTTTCTCAAGTATATCAAGTAATCAAAACACACAACTTCTCTACCTGTACCAAAAAAATCCTTATCCAGTCCTTTCTTACTCTCCACCTCATGTCCTCTACTTCTATTGAAGTCTTGTCACATGGGAGTTTCTCTTTGTCTTTGTGTATCCCAATCAATTTTGTTATCTCTTTGTGGTTGGTGTGCGGGGAGGGGGGGAATAAAGGAGATGAGAAGAGGAGGATGCATAGAAGAGATGTGGTGTAGAGTTTAAAACTTAGAAGAGGAAATGGAAGAAGAGCATTGCCTACATGTGGATTTTTTTTGTACTAAAACGTATTTTTCAGATCTCACTATCCAGTTCATGGCCTCTCTATCATGCATATTTTGAGTTTCCAAGCAATGATCCATCATTCAAACTCCATTTTCTTGCATCTTTATTATTAAGAAATAATCTCTCAAATCAATCTTATTGACTCTCTACATTAGGAGAATATGTTTTTTCATTGGACATGTATTGGTCATTTTACTCTATCAATACTTTAGTCTTCTAGCACTGAAGCATCTTGGATTACTTGAACATTTGGCCATGTGTCAATATGACACACCTATCTTATATGGATGATAATTCAATTATCTACTTCATCAATGCGCCCCCTTGTTCATCCATACCCTATCAAGTGTGTTTCCCTTTAGCTACAATCGAGTATTCCTATGGCATAGATCCTACCAAGGCAACCACGTGGTGGTCTTCTTTTGGAAATTACTCCAATGAATATACCAACTTGGTTATTGAATCAAATGATCTTTTCATGTTCCTTCATATATTCCAAGATACACAATTCATCCTATTCAAAGCTCTAGATGTCTTAAAAATCCAATGTTTATCAATCTCAAGGGAAGCTTCGAAGTCAAAGATGCCAAAGTCCAGAGGAAAGCACATGTCATGCTAAGTTAGGGGCTATAATATTTTAGTCATTACTTTTTTCTATGTCTTGTTTTTGTCTATCATCCAAGATGGGCATGTGATTCTCCCATGTTCCAATTTGTGGGGGAGTGTTAGAAGTAAAAGACATATCATATCATATGATATATGGTCCAGAGTTGGTTAGCTCATTTACAGTCTAATCAGGCTTGGAAGCCTATATAGTCAAGTCATCCTTCTCCTATATAAAGGATATGGGTTCTCTTATATCTAACACTTTATCAAAATATCATCCATATTATTATTTCCTTCTACAAGAGTCAATGCAAGATAAAAATAGAACTATATATTCCAAATGACACATAGATTATATCTTACATCAATTGTAATTATGATATACTTCTAGCTTATTTTTATTCTTGTAAGAAATCTAATAGTTTATGATAAAATATTTTAGAACTTAATTATTTATACCATGAAGGCTTCATGAAACATTATATTTCAAGCTTTCTATGCTAAATAATCACAAATTACATTCAGATTACATGACATCTACATAGCTGAGAAAAACACAAAAACCAAGTAGAAAACAACACATGATAACTCAGTAGGTGAGATTTATAGTAGATGAGACTCTTCAACCCAAGTTCACCCTAGACACACTTGATAAAGAAAAGTGAGTAAAAATAGAAACCAAGTAGGAAAAGGTACACCGTAACTTATATGGTGAGATTAGAAGTAGATAAGACTGGCAAATCCAAGTTCCTTACAAGCGTGTATAAAGTCAATTTTAAACTGAACCAACTCACAATCTTGGGTACAAATTACAAAGAAGATATCTCATATACCATCCCCAAGAATTGCAATATGATCACCATGTCGTTTCTGTATTACCATCTTGGAATTTCTCACAACATGAAAACACGCATCCCAAGACTAATTACAACAAAAACATTTTGAGTATCCCAACAACAATAGGAAAGATAGGGTAGCCCAAATCTTGCATATTCAGCAAACTCCAACCATCCACCTCCACTAATTACAAGGAAAGCACCAGTCAAACCCCATATGTCGATCTTTAAATGTTGCCTAACATGAAGACACATGTCTTACAACTGACTATGATAGAAATGTGTGAAGGCAAAACCCGACACTAATGAGAAATCTCAAGGAATCCCAGATCCAGATCCTTCCAACTTCACCAACCATAATGAGGTAAGGACACACCTACTTATGAAAGGATGAATCAATAAAAAGTAGTGAAGAAAGGTTTTGGATTTGGGGGGGGGACGCAATAGAATAACAAAAAAATCCCCTTTCTACCCAAGCTATTGGATCCATTATAGCTACAAAATGTCACTGAACAAAAGACATAAGAAGGGGTAAAGTTAATACCTTTGCACACACTACTTGTCCAACAAGTAGACACATCTTAGGTTGAAGAAGAAATCAATCCTCCAGATTTAGATCCAAAACAACAACCAAGAAGTCTAGATAGGTAATAAAACTTGTTGTCATCTTATAGAATGTGTTCTCAGAACCTCCACATGTATTCCTCATCCTCTACTTTGTCCATGCGGACAAGGGAGAACATGGTGCACTAACTATGTAACCAAGTCAAAGACGAGAAGGAGTTGTCTATGTGCTAGGCATCCCAAAACTCCCTTTCTTCTTCTATCTTGTGCTTCAATGCTTAGGGTGACTTCCTGTCCAATATAGAGAAGTTTGATGGACAACTTGTCTCACAAGTTGTCTCAACAATTGTGTCTCAACCTTAGAGATGTGCCCACTTTATATAGGAGAGTCACAGGCTTTGGAAAAACCTAATTCCAATCCCTTTCTTATTAACAATCTTTAAAATAGTTTAATGCTAAAAATTCAGACTGTATTTATGATCGATCGATCACATCTCGTAATCACCCGATCACAACCCCTGATCACCCAACCACATTAGTTGATTGCCCGATCCTAATAGTCTAGATCTAGATTTGACTTACTTTCTGATTTTAGACTTTCCCTATAACATTGTGACCAACTAACCAATTTTCCTGATCGACCCATTACATGTATCTAGTGAAAATCTTAGCCTATCATTTTCTATCAATTCATCTATTGACCCAATCAATATGATCTCCCAATCATACATTTTGATCACCTTATCAAAGGGTAAACCAACATGTTTATGATTTAGAACAATTCTAATCATATCTTTGATTGTGAACATAAAGTCCCTTAGCATCCTTATACACGTGACCCGGTAGGTTCCTAATTACGTTAGTAGTGATGTTCAAAACAACACAAGCAAAGATCCATGTCTAGACACACATCATTGTCACCCAAGTAATAGGAATAAGTTGAAGTGCAACTACAATCTATAAAGTGAACAATGTCACCATGACCGTATAATCCCTTTGTCTCAGATATCCAGATTGAACTTGAGATATGGAATGTCATCCTCTTAGTCCTCCAATCTATGTTCCTTGAACTAGAGCAGACTATTCAAGATAATGTGAGCTCAATATCATATACTGACTCACATGAGCATGACCGTGCATTTCATAGTCTCACTTATTAGGTGGTCAAGGATATCATGCCAAAGGAGGGACAAAATCCATCTACATCACTCACAACATGCCCCATGTGTCATAGTGTACCCAATCACTGCCTTTTTGGCAACTCATATTTTAGAGAATTTTGGGATAGTGTTAAAATACACAAAATAACATGTGTTATTGCAATGACTTCAGGTCTAAGGATCACAGTCACCGTTGTCACATTGAGATCTAACTCTTTCATGTCATTACAAGACTTCCATGTGTTAATCTCAAAGTGGGTATGTCTAGTAAATTTTTGTCTAACAAGTACCCATGTGTGTGAGTTGATATCTAATATTATGACTATAAAAACATAGTCATCACTCACCATTCATGTGTGTACTATTATTGTCCTATAATATCCACAGTAGTAACCGACCAACGATATAACAAGAATGCTAACTCTTATTATACATATGATCTCATGTTTAGGTCCTCAACCCAAATCATATTTCATCGAGTTAAAAACTCATAGGACATTGTTAAGTTTATTCATTATCTCAATAATAAGCAAGCATAATAAGTGGACTTGCTGTTTATTAATAATTAAATAAAGTACAAATTATCCCTTTTACAACCATCACATGATGAACCTTGGGTCATATAACCAATTCTCCCACATGTACCAGAGCCAATCATTCATGAGCCTAAGTCCAATAGATCTAACATACCATCATGTTTCTTCTATGAAAGTGTTTTAGTTATAGGATCAACAACATTACTTTCAGTTGGTACTCTAGAAAGATTTATATCTCCTCATTGTACAACCTCACGTATGGGAGAATAACGCCTAAGTATGTGATTGGAACATGATATGATTGGGACGTTTAACTTGTGTGATAACTCCATTATTATGGCAGTAAAGCTGTACTATGTCTTCAATGGTTGGAACCAACCCAAGTTCACAAATGAACTTCTTAATTCAGCTACTTCCTTTTCTGCAGTAGAGGAATCAATATACTCATCCTCTATCGTTGAATCAACCATGGTCTCATGCTTGGAACTTTTTCAGCTTAAAGCTCCACCATTTATGCAAAACATGAATCTGGATTGTGATTGATAATCATCCTTGTCATTTGGAAGCTTGCATCAATTAACCTTTTACAACAAACTCTTCCTAACCTCCATAAACTAGGAATTGATTCTGAGCTCTTCTCAAGTATTTATGGATGTTCTTTATAGCTACCCAATGACCATAACTGTGATACAACTAGTATCTGCTCGAGTCAAAGCATACAAAACATTTGGGTGCATACATATCATTGCATACATGTTAGATGGAATTACTGAGGCATATGGAATCTTACTCATGTGTTTCTTCCTTCTAAAGAGTTGAGGCATTGCATTTCAGAGTGACTTATTCCATGTCATAGGTAAGTTTCCTCTCTTAGATCTATGCATGCCAAACCTCTTTAGGACTTTGTCAATGTATGTTACTTTGGATTAGGTCAAGAATCCTTCTGGATCTATCTCTATAGGTCTTGATTCCTAGAATATAGAATGCTTTTCCTAACTCCTTCATTGAGAAGGTGTAGTCCAACTATGATTCAACCAATTGTAGAGTATGTATGTCATTTCCCATCAATAGTATGTCATTTGCATACAATAAAAGAAATACAATCATGCTCCCACTAACCTTCTTGTACACACAAGGTTCATATTCATTTTAGATAAAGCCAAACTGTTTGACTATCTCATAAAAACATTCTAACTGTAAGATGCTTGCCTCAACCCATACATTGACTCTTATATGGTATAGACTCCATTGGCTTCATTTGGAGCAATAAAACCTTCAGGATGTGTCATGTACACGTCCTCTAGAAAATTCACATTAAGGAAAGAAGTTTTAATGTCCATTTGACAAATCTCATAGTCATGATAAGATGCCATGGAAAGCATGATGTTGATGGATTTGACCATGGAAAATGGTGAAAAAATTCATTTTAGTCAAGAACTTGAACTTATTTGAAGCCTATTGCAACCAATCTATCTTCATAAGTTTGTACATTACCATCCATATTGGTTTGAAGACCCATTTGCATTCTATGGGTTTCACCAAAGTCCACACTTTTTTGATATGCATGGATTCCATCTCAGATCTCATGGCCTCAAGCCATTTCTCAAAATGTGGTCCCTCAATGGCCTCATTGTAGGTAGTCGGTTCATCATCTTCAATGACCAACACATCATCTCCTTGAGCCATGATAAATCCATATATCTCTGGCTTATGATGTGCATTATAGACCTTTAAGGTTCCTATGCTATGATAGGGATTTGAGGGTCCACAATAGTTTTTGGTTCCTCTTATTCATTGTCTACCTTCATAGGTTCAATGTTATCTTGTTGATCTTGAACTTCTTCAAGTTCTAATTTCCTCCTGCTGGTTCCCCTAGATATAAAATTATTTTTAAGGGATACAACACTTTTGACAAAAAACACTTTATGATAATATAGAATATAGAAGTAGTAACCCTTAGTTTCCTTTACCCAACAAAGATACATTTATCTGATTTGGGTCCAAGCTTTTCATAGAATAATTTCTTGGCATAAGCTTTACAACCCCAAACTTTCATGAAAGATATATTGGGACGTTTCTCATTCCATATCTCATATGATGTCTTTTCAACAGATTTGGAAGGTATTTAGTTAAGTGTAAGCACGAAGGTTTCAAGAACATGTCCCTAAAAGGAAAGCCGAAGATTATATAAACTCATCATTGATCGTACCATATCCAAAAAGGTGCAACCCCTTCTTTCAAATACACCATCATGTTGTGGCGTTCCAGATGGATACCATTTATGATACAATATCACAATCCCTGAAAAGGGCCTCAAACTCTTGGGTAAGATATTCCTCGATCTTGTTAAAGTGATTCAATTCTTTTTCCAAGGTGATTTTGTAGTTCATTCATGAACTCCTTGAACTTTTCATAGGTATCTGATTTGCATTTCATAAGATACACATAATCAAATCTACTGAAGTCATCAATAAAAGTGATGAAGTACTGATATCCACCTCTAGAACTTGTGCTAAAAGGTTCACACACATGGTATGAGCCCTAATAGGTCATTCTCTCTCTCTCACTACTTATAGTGCAATGTGCTTTTTTCATGTTTCCCAATAAACAAGATTTGCATGTCTCTATTAATTCAAAATTAAAGGAGTCTAGATAACCATATTTAAAGAGTGTAGAAATGCGCTTCCCATTTATGTGCTCTAGTTAATAGTGCCAAAGATATGTTTTATCAAAATCATTAAGTTTTAACTTCTTGGCATTTATTTATATGCATTTGTGTTAAGATCTAATAAATAAAGACCACAAGACATAGGGACACTATCATAAGATATTTCATCTTTAGAAATGGAAATATAGCCATTCTTTATTAGAAACTTAAAAATATCTTATGTAAATAAGATACAAAAATAATGTTTTTTATTTATGGCATGTACATAATAATAGTTATATAACTCTATTACAAGCCCACTGGACAGCGATAAACAATGTGCACCTAAGCCAGTGGCATCAACTCTTACTCCATTTGCAACACATAGTTCCACCTCCTCTTTGTTTAGAGGTCTACTTCTTTTCATATCTTACATATTTGAGCATATGTGAGATCCACATCCAGTATCCAATACCCATGACGAAGTAGATAATTCTATTTTTATAAAATATATACCTAAAGTGGGGTCTCTATGCCCCACTTCTTATTCTTCAATTCCTTAACATAGAGAGGGCAATTTCTCTTCAAGTGTCCATCCCTATGACAATGGTGACAATTGCCTCCCTTAGCCACTCCTATTGTTTAAAGTGTAGAAAACTTTTGGCTAGATTTATAACCTTTCTTAGATTTACCTTTGTCCTTTCTTTTCCCTTTGTTGACCATCATCACGACATTGGGTTTGTCCTTCATTTTCACTTCAATAATTCTCAATATGCCAAATTGCTCAATCAATGGCTTACAAAATTGTTCAGGTTGTAATTTATGACAAATTGCTTGTATGAATCTGGAAATGAGAATCACATATGTGGCCAACTCTTGACTTAAAGGAAATCAAATTATGAAAATTAGACCTTCTGGTGCGATCTAAAACATATAATATCATTTTTTTATTTGTACCAAACATCATGTAACATGTATATGTCTTTTATGCCATGTCTCTCTGTATTCATTGTCCATGTAAATTTTAATTATGCAATTAGAATAGGATGTTGTGAAAGCATCATGGGTAGACCATGGTGGAGAGGGTGAGATGATCAAAAGCTCACATTGAAGGAGGATGGTCCTTGGAGGATTCATGATCAAGATGATACTGTTGACCGACAACAACACAAGATCTACCCAAATTAAGGACTTATAATCAACCGATCATCTTGCCTAATCAGGTGATCCTAAACCCTAAAAAGGGAAGCATTAGGATTACATATATGTGAATCTCTTAGTTGTTTTTCTATAATAGTTATTGGCTCAATTTATTGTACTAGTAGCCATATCCATTTTTCACATGTGGTGATTGTTATAGTATATGATACATATAGTAATGTACATGTAATGATGATTTGATACATATGGATATATTTATAAATCCCTCCATGTAATATCAATGTTGGATATGCCTTCCAAGTGTGATACACATGAAAATCTTTTTTGACTAAGTGTGGGCACACCAAGTGTGGTGTACCATCTACTTCATTAAAGTGTGATAATAAGTATGTGGGCCAGCAAAGTGGGGTTCATGCTTATGTATTTCCTTGGTTTGGACTCGACTAGGTGATCTTAATAGGATTAAGTACCTAGAGCCATAAATATGGCATTTAATTCATATGATGAATTAATGACATAGAGTTGTGCAACCATCTATCTAGGGATTGCATCTAAAGTAATTTGTGATTGTTGCCTACCTTAATAATTAAGTTATTATCGTCGACATTTGGCTGAGCAATGAATTGTTTATTTTTAGAGCTTGGATCACTAGAATATTGATCGAGGTAATCTTTTGAATTAAGTGAGGGATATTAATTTGAACAAAATAGTGGGAACATAATTAATAAGTTCAAATTGATTTCGTCAATCAAAATAATTTTCACATCAATTGACTCATGCAAAATATATTATCTTGTAGATAAATGGCAAACACAACCCATAATCCATTTTTACTGTGATCCTTCCTCAAGAAGGAGAAAATAAAAGGAAATAAATATAACAACTAGTTTACGACATTGAGAATTGTTCTCACACATGAGTGTAAGCTCTATGTTAGGGACACATCTATACCTAATGAACAAACTCCAAATACGCTTAGAGTACAAAGGGATGTTGACAAGAAGCACTATGATGATGTTGTGGACATCAAATGCCTAATGCTTTTCTCCATGAATCATGAGCTTCAGAAGGAACATGTGAACATGGGTGTTATTGAGATGATAACACATCTTAGGAACATGTATCAAGAACAAGAAAGGAAAGAGAAGTATGACATTTCCAAGGCCCTTTTTAAGTGCAAAATGGCATAAGGGGATCATGTTGAACCCCATGAACTCAAGTACATTGCATATGTAGAAATTCCAACAAATCCACATACACCAAACAAAATTCATTTTCAAGGTGTGCCATGGATATATGTAATATAGATACATATCATATCATATACAATATTAGGTGATTATGGATAAAAGATTGCACATTTATTTTCCCAATGAATTACTTACGGTTCAAAACACAAACTGGCATTAGAAGCATACAACATTAGCTCTGATACCAATGTTGCTTTGGGGGGGACTGTATAACAATAATTTTCCCTTTATATCCTAGCCATTGGATCCATCGTAGCTACACAAGGTCGGTGGATAAAAGATATAAGAGGTATAATGGTGATACCTTTGCATACACTACTTTTCCAACAAGAAGATACATCTTATGTCAGTAAAGAACTTTATCCTTCAGATATAGATCCATACGGGCACCAAGAAGTCTGGATAGTTAAGAAGAAAAAGATCCACATTGGGCACCAAGCAACGACTTATCATTGTCTTGGTGAATGTGTCCTCTAAGACTCTATACATATGCCTCATACTCTACTTTGTCCGCGTAGATGAGAAGGGACATGGTGCATCACCTTGGACACTAAGTCGAAGAGAAACATGAGTTGTCGACATGTTAGACATCTTCGAACTCCCTTTCTTCTCCTATCTCAGGTAGCGGTCCTTAGGGTGACTTCCTCTCTAAGAGAGAGAAGTTTGACAACCAACGTGTCTCACAAGTTCTGTCTCACCCTATAGGACATATCTCCTTTATGTAGGGGAGTCACTGACTTGAAAAAATGTAATTCCAATCACTTTCCTAATCATAATTGACCTAAAACATTCTTAAAAATAGTTTAATGCTGAATGATCTAACTGGATTTGTGATTGACTGATTACGTTTTGTGATCTCTCAATCACAACTCGATCACATTAGCTAGCTAGCCTATCACAATAATACAAATCTATACCTAACTCACCTTCCAGTTTAATATTTAACCTGTAACATTGTGATCACCCAATTAGTTGGTCTGATCGATCGATCACATGTAATTAGTGAAAATATCAACCGATCAATTAACAACCAATTGATTTATTGACCCAATCAATATGATAATCCAATTACATATTCTGTTTTCCTGATGATAGTCTAAACCAACATGTTTATGATTTAGAACCATTCTAATCATATGTTTGATTGCAAACTTAAATTGCCATATGTATTCATATGTGTGTGACCTTATAGGTTTCTAATTAGTTTCATAGTGATGTTCAAAATAACATAAGCAAAGATTTGTGTATATCCACACATCATTACCACTCAATTGATAGAAATGAGTTGGAGAATAATTACAACCTATAAAGTGAACAATGTTATCTTGACCATATACCCCTTTGACTCAGATATCTAGATTGAACATGAGGCATGAAATGTCATCCTCTTAATAATTCAATCTATGTTCCTTGAACTAGAGAATAATATTTGAGATAATGTGATCTCAATATCACATATTGAATCACATGAGCATGGCCTTACATTTCATAGTCTCGCTTATCAAGTGGCTAGGGGTATCATTCTATAGGAGGGACAAATTCCATCTATATCACTCACAACATGCCACATGTGTCACAGTCTACCCGATCACCACCTTTTTGGCAATTGTTACTTTAAAGCATGTTCAAATAGTGTCAAATTATAGAAAACAACATATATTATTGTAGTGACTTCAGGTCCAATAACCACAATTACCACTGTTACATTGAAATATGACGATGACATGTCATTACATCACTTCCATGTGTCGATAGCAAGGTGGGTCATTCTAGTACAATTTGTTATCTAACAAGTACCCATGCATGTGAGTTGATATCGAATATCATCACTAAAGAGACATAGTCATCACTCACCATATATATTAGTATTTTGTACCATTTTTGTCCTATACTATCCATAATAGTAACCAACTAGGGACATAACAAGAATAGGAACTTTACTTATAGATATGACCTCATGTTTAGGTCCTCAACTCAAACTATATGTCATAGAGTTTAAACACTCTTATGACAATATTACGTTTATTCATAATATCAATACCAAACAAACATAATATTTGAAATTGCCTTTTATTAATAATTGAAGCAAGTACAAAATATCCTTTTTAAAATCACCATATGATGGATCTCAGGGCATATAACCAACCAAAAGACTACTACCATCCTATATCAATATAGAAATACAAAAAAACAAGTATATCATTCTCATCATCTTCATCATCATCTAAGCCTCAATACCAACCATGTTGGGGTTGGCTACATGGATTCTTCTTTTCTAATCATCTCAATTTTTATAAGGATCCATGTCATAAGAACAATGACAAAGTTTTACAGCTGGTTACCAACCTACCACCAACCCTCCTCCTTTACCCATGCTTTGGACTGACTACATTTGCATTGCATAGAATGTACAAAAGCATAGATGGAGTTATACAAAAAACAAGTATAATAGGACAAATAAGAGACATGGAAAACAAAGTAAAGTTATGTAAGGCATAAACTTCTAGAAAGGAAGACACAAAACCCTCAAAGAAGATGGTGACTACAAGGAACACATCCACCAAAATCCAACACAATAAGGTGACGATGAAGCAAGACCTAAGACTTGAGGCTGTAAGAAGATAGATGGAGCAATATAATTGTAGAGAGTGGACATAGAATAGATGCCTCCTAGTATAGAAGGACACTTCAAACCATGCACAATGATTCTTGGGAGAATAAGAGAGGGATATACAATCACTTCATCCTCTTGTTATGGATGTGAGCTATGGATAAATGAGGCCTAATGGTGATTAGGAATCGTAGAGATCCACACAAGATCAATCAATATTGGGTAATAGTGATATTTGTTAGTGATATAAATTTATAAAATTGGATACAAACCAATAGAATGATATTCAGTTGAGTTGTAAGTCAAGAGAGGCAGTGGTCGGTTGAAATGTTTGTTCAACCAAGAATGGTTTTGAGAGTCACTAAGACTCTAGACAATTTTTAGTGTATCCCTCAGTTGGGTAAGAAATTATTTTACTTAGTATATATTAATATATTGCGTGGTCAAAAACTGGTTAATCTAGGATATAGACTTTGGGTTGAATGACTCTTTATGTTAAAAAACACTTTGGTCAAAGTACTACTCACTAAAGTGCATCTCGATTAAAGTCACATGTCAGATGAGTGGATGTTTATGTAACCTAATCATCATTAGCTCATTAAATTGACCATACGTAATGATTATATTTCAACTAGATGCTCCACAAAAATCATCTTGTCCAATTGTAATCCATTCCATACATAGATATCCCTTAGGTTCCTACACAAATCACTTAAGAAATATAATAACCTTGAGAATGATTTGAGTTTTGAAACCCACTTGCAAATCCTATTATTCTTAAATTTTGTTTTTCTCCTACTCTATACCTTTCCTAATCATCAATAGAAGATAAAAAAAGTTATCATCCTTTTGTACTTGTAATTATCTAATCCTTCTTCCCATATACAATTCTTTATGGTTATGTGAAACTAGAAGTTCTTTGAGATAAGGAAGAAAAAACTTTCTATTGCTTAAGAATGAGTCATCTTGGTGATATTTTGAAACTATCAAATAAGATAGGTGTGTACTTCCATATTTCATGAGAAAATGAGGGGGCGGTGGTCTTTACTAGTTAACAGTTGGGTTTGTATATTTTACAACCAATAATATTCTTTAAGTATATGAAGCATTTGGGTATTAACTTTTCAATAATATCTCTGAAAGAAAGTGATTTCTGGTTCCTAGTGACTGCAAAGCCAACTAGTGGTGGATGTAGGACATTTCAAGCCTAAACCAATTACATTATGTTTCATTTCCTCCTTGTTATTTGAGCTTATATTTGTAAAGTTGCATCTGACTACTCTTTTAGATGTGCTTATAAAGTCTACTGAGGAGTATGTTCACCCCCTTCTACACTTTTCTCATTTGGTATTAAACCATGAATTTTAGGTATTTCTTCTAAGGGAATCAATGATTACCCATGAAAGATGGTAACTAGGGGTATAAACCACCAATTATATCCATTGAAATATAAAGATGACAATGTTACAGGAAAAAGTGATAAGTATCTTATATGTTGATCTTTCTATATAACCTTAATAGAATATCCTCTTGTGATACCACATGTGATACATAATAAAAACTTCATTTATCCATGATGTTACTAACCAAGTTAAGTAATTCATGATAAATATGCCTAGTCATAAACTAGAATTATTCCACAGAAAAAGGTGAATTTGTGTCTTAGATGTATTCATGATTTTTAACCCTCATTAATGTAACAATATCTCCTCAGAAGAAAATTTAAAAAAAGATCAAATTTCTAGGATACTTAGGCCACTTGTATCTAAGTATGAGAAGAAGGTAACAATGATAATGAAATCAAGAAACCTCACTAATTATGCACAGAAGAGCTAATTAACACTCCTGAAACCTACAAAGCAAATGTAAAACACATTTTTTTTCCTTGAAGAAGAAGAAAAGAAGGAGAATCAAACTAAATAAGTTGGTTCTTAGAATGCCATTACCATCCATTGAAGATCATAAACAAAGGAACAACACAAAGGGTACAAAGTGTTGTGAGTTTAGGACAAAGTACACATCAATGTATCACACTCAACAAAGAAGGGGAGAAGTTTATCAAGCATAAGGAAAAAAGTGAGAATGAACACTATATACATGGGATATAATAATGACAAGTTTTGAAGTATATATGAATATATAAACAACTGCAACATGGTTGCACATTGTCAAAAATCCAACGAAAACATTGAAATTTGAATATATAAAGTTGATGGATCTTATAAATATCTGAGAAAAATATAGAATATTTAATATCTTGACAAGAATATGGATATAAGGAGGATGTTTAAGGTAATTTCAGCTTTTAATGCTTTATGGATAAGAATAGTGACAAATATTTGGGTGAGATAAATCTACAAGACCCTTTCATAAAAGAACTTATAGATATTTTTTCTCATACTAGAAATATGATGTCTGAATAGACATATAGTCATAATAAATAGCCTAACTTTGTGGTGCACATATTCATGACTTTTCTAATGAAACAACGTATCTTCATTACTCTAACTATGCATGTGCCATTACTTTCTCTCAAAAATCTACAATTGATATCTAAATAATGATAATTCTATATTATCTTGTCAAAATTCTACATTGTTATACCTACACTCTTGTGATTCTAAACCACATATATGTAACATGCATACCTTGATTATATGATTGATTAAAAGAATATTAGTTTATCAAGCATAAAAATCCTTAAAAACACGATAGGTGATCTTGTGACTCAGAAAAGCCTACAAAGTAGGATAGCCATCTCCTTCAAGGCCATCATGACCTAGACACCATTGTTTTTCACTCTTACAAGAAAGTAGATAGGAATGAAGTTAGGCACACACAAACAACACATGTCCAAGAATAGAGATATCAAGATATTCATGTGACCTCCCTCTCACCCCGAGGCATTGCAACCATAAAAGCTACTTAGTTGCCATTATCATTTTGGAAAGAGTGTACTAGAGATCTCTTGTTGATTAAAAATATTCTATCTCTAATGTGACCTCCCTCTCACACCAAGGCATTGCAACCATAAAAGCTACTTAGTCACCATTACCATTTTGGAAAGAGTGAATCTAGAAATCTCTTGTCGATTAAAAATATTCTATCTCTAACATTGTCCATGTTTCTACTTCTTAATGAGATTGTGATCTAAGTCATATATGGATAAAAATATCCATATTGAAATTTTAATTTCTTTTACATTGTAATATACATCTTTTTTTAGATTCTATCATATATGGTATGTGTATGCCACTTGAAATTAATATATAATATAGGAGATCTTTTGCTCGATCTGTAAGTGCATTCAACCAGGCTGTCAGTAAAACTTGTTGATTAAGCAAAATTTATCACTTCTCCACTGATGTTAACAAACAAATGGTTTCATGATAATTCTATTAACTATCTTTTTGAATAAGAGATATATCATGTAGAGATAAATTGCCCCAAAATAATTAAAATGGAATAAATAATCATTATCCCAAACCATAATAACCATGACATGGATCAAAATTTTTAGCTTTTAGAAATGTGTCACTGATAGGGGGTGCTCAAATCACATGATATGATACAAGTAAAAGTTCAACTCATTAGAGAAGAATAAAGGATAAATATGACATGCAATGTAAATGAAAAAGGAAAATTTATTGCAATTTGGGAACATAGGGAATATAACTATTTTAAATATAATTAATTAGTAGATGGATTGAATCATATCATAATTTATTTTAGTAAACTATGAACTAATGCCTTTGATGTCCTATTTAAGAAAAAGCCAACTAAACTACTTTATCAACATATGTGTAACGATCTCACTTTTTAGCATCCTCCAACCAAGGAAAAACACAAAAAATTGAGAGACATTACCTAAAATTTATAAAGGATCCAAATTTAACCAAATAACTTATAATAACAAACAATTTTCATTAATTCAAATATTGTTTACAAAATGCTCTTCTAAGGAGTTATAAGAAATTTTATAATTAGAGTTGTACATATGAGAAGAAGTATATATCTAATCCACCTTAAAAGTTAACTTTAATATCTTTAAGTAATTTCGTTTGACCATCATATCTTGATATCTTCATATTTAGTATGTACCTAAAATTCCATGAAACTAAAAACATGAATCACTATATTGCTATACTGTGTATGTGGGGTGCATGCAAAGTTGTGCAAATATTATAACAACATATAATCAATAAATTCTTGCAAATAAGAACTGGAATTTTATTCACATATTCTCATGTTTATGTGATACTCATAGTGGCATCATAATTCAACAAAATGTAAATAAACAACCAACAGTTTATTTCAGAAGTCTTCGAGAAATCCTCAAAAAACATTGGCAAACTATAGTGCGGGTAGTCATAAGCATAACTTTGTACCTTTTTTAAAACCATATAGATCTTACAATCACACTTCAAGTATATTAAACCAATCAAATAAACATATCCAAGATATCAATAATTTAATTTGCATGTAAGTAAATCCTAACATGTCACCATTACATTATTTACATTAAACCCTACTCGGTCCTAATCTATGTTATAGGTAGTCTCGAGTTGAGGATATGGAATAAGGTTACAAAACCCTAATTACCACACATATTAAACATTGGGTAAAACCATAAACATAAGATCCACCATATATTTTCATCATGATTATTCAAATTCAGTGTGTTCATTAATGACACGTCAAGCTATGACCTTTAACCCTTATTCTACACATGTGATTATTGGTCTACAAATCCCTAGTTATCATAAAATTATTACCATTATCATATTAATTATTTATATACCCAACAAGATCAAATAAAACCTAAAAGAAAGGTTTCTAATATTTTCAACACTTTAATCTCCAAAAGTAGGGTTTCCATGTATTAATGACCACTTCAACACATATTTGGACTACTTTTGGAATTTGAAGCATAATTGGACTTTGAAACTATTTTATTTGGATTCTACACCTTTATCCAATCATTATGATATATGATGTTTATATATTCGGATAGTACTAGAAACCTCTATGATTTTTGGAAGATAACTATACAAAACTAAAAAAGAGTGAGGTGGCAGCTCCTTATTGGCCTGTGGGCACCCAATTTGCAGTCATGTTGGATGAGTGGGTCTGGCTTCCTCCTGGTTCAACTGGGTCCCTACTGGGCTTCTCACTATGGGTTCCCCGTCATAAGGCCTGGTCTTGCTTGAGGTTGGACATTCTATTACTCATCCTGTTGGGCATTGTTTCTGCACAAGGGGTCCTAGCAAGTATCTCCTATTTCCTGTGCGAGAATAGAGCAACACATTCGGTGCTATCATTGAGGTCGCCATGTCCTACAACCACATGAGAGGGGCGACTGGGAAGATCGATGGTCGTTGTTTCTCCAAGGAGGTAGGTCCCTTGAGGGTCGGGGAAGAGGAGTGTGAATCCCCCATGGCGGCATCAAAGAATAGAGAACCAGTGCTTAGGTCTATAGACCATTGCATATCTAGAACAATAAATGTGGTTTCAGTGAGTTCTCAACAAGGCAAAGGGGAAGGATTTTATAGTCTCAAGGGGGTTAATCCTAGGGTTTCAATTTTGAATTTTATCATCTTTGAAAGGCATGACGACGACCGCCCTTTTCTTGATGTCGCACCAAGTGCCATCAAGCCTTTATTTATGCACTTGGTTGGAGAGAGAGGGTATAAGGAGTAGATTTTGGGTGAGAGAAAGACTGGAGAGACAACCAGAGCCATCGGGGAAAGAAGATCCATTGGGCGGTCTCTTCTCTTTTAGGACAATAGTCCAAGAAGGGGGATAGATAGCTAAAAAAGGACCAGATCGTCTGGGTAAAGTTGCTAATTATCTATTTAGTTGAAGACTTACTGAAATTGTTTTCACATTGCATTAAAAGGCCAACCTTTATGATTTTCCATAGGCTTTTAGTATTGACCTTTTCCTCCAAAATTTGGATGGCAACTTATTGATGCGTTTCCAATCTTATATTCAATTTGTGGGAGTTATTGGGATTTCTTTTGCATATAATATTCATTGTTGAAGCATATCCTAAAATTAATTAACCACACTAAGTGGAATGTCATTTTCCTCAAAAATTTTAGAATTTTTTTCTTTACATTTATATTTTGAAGTATATCAAAAGGCAAACTGAGGTAACACTATTTGATGCCTTAAATCTTGTGTTGTCCTTCTTGTCTAGATAATTACTCTTAAAATTATCTAAAACATCACATATATTATTTTCTTTTGTAAAATTGCATATTATTTCATTTGCTTTTATCTGTTTATTCATAAATTCTTGCTATTTATATATACACATAACCTCTTATTTCTTTATCGTGTGCTCCAATGACCTATTTGCAAAGAAAATAGTCTCATAGGCCTCATGGGTTGCACCCATGCCAGAAAGTGGTTATCATTATTATTCTATCAAATATAATTTGGGAATTTTCTTATTAACTCAAATCTTATATTTATGTATTTCAACTTTACTAAAATTTGAGGATATAATTTTCACCCCTTCTTAAAAGGATTTTTGTCACCAAAATTCACACCTTGTAAGGTCAAAGTGAAAGAGATCTCATCTTAGTTTTAAACCTTAGGGTTAGCAACCCTACTTAGACATATTTAACATCTTTTATTAATATGCAAAATCCTTAAGGTATTACTAAGAACGATACCTGAAATCAAGTCAAGGTATATGATATCATATTTTGGTGATTAGATTTTCATTTGTGATTTCAATTTTCACTTGGTAACTACTTTTCCACCTAGGCTTCCAACCTATCAATCATTTATTTCCTCCTAAGGGTGAGACAACCCCTCAAACCCTGGATCATGTCTTTAACCTCAACTTAGGGTACTCATTCTTATATGTCAAATTTAAGCATAAAATGTGTCTACCCAATCTCTCTCACTCATAATGAGATGAAATAAGCATTTGACTGCTGCTAAAAAACAAAGTTCATCCCATTCCATGAGTAGAGATGGTGTACACACATTATCCTAAAATTTCATAGTTTAGGTTGAATAATTCTCAACAAGATTATAAACCACACTTACCTTTTAATTCCACACTATTCTTATATTTCATGAAGTCAAGTGCCTTTCACACTCTTAAGTTTGTGCACAACTTCCATTAATATTTCATTATTATAACTTCTTGTATCTTTTACATTTACACCCCATGCCTCATTAGCCTTAGTCCTTTCCTCAAGGTCTCTAGGGGTACATGTACTTTTGGAGTGATCTCATCCTTATGCATTTAGGAAGTGCCTCTCACATCACCCCTTGGACCTCATGAACTCATGAAGGTGTCCAATCTCTTGAGTCACGTGGCTTGGGAAAACATAGTTGTTACCTCCCCCCCAAATTGTCTTATGCATAGAGAGCACAATCATATCCTAATGTCATCGATCTTTTGTACCTTTAATAGTCCCTACTTGACCTTATGATTGACCTAGGGATCTACCCTTCCCAAGGATTTACCGAGGGCACATTATTTTCATATGTAATTCTTTAACTTGGATTTCCTCCATATCTTATGATGCTCATTATTCACTTTATGTCCACTCATTAGGCTCATGGCGACCTTTCCTTCAGGGATTGGTCTCATACTGTCAGCCACTTCCATAGTGACTTTTCCTCATGTTCCTCAGAGATGACATACTTGGGTTCAAAGAATTATACTCAATATATGTTCTCTCATATTTTATATACTTTGTTCTTAACACTTTAGGTGACATTTAAGGTTACCCTAATATTTAAATTAATTTGTCGTCTCACTCTTCTACGGAAGGTCCTAACCTAGGGTTCCTTCTTGGCTCATAGGAGGAGGTTGGGCTCTCTAGCCACAACCTATCCCCAAGACCTTAGAGTCTACCGCCTCCTTAGATCCCTTTCCCACTCTTGGGTTGACCCACCCCAGGTCGAGACACCAACCCTAAAAGTTCAATATATATTCTCATTTTTCCAACATACATTTTCAGTTACAACTTCTTAACCCTTATCATTTTTATCTCATAGTGAGACATCTCTTTAGGGGATCCTCTTTATGGGAAGCCCTCTTTAAGGGTTTCAGTCCCTGTAGTGGACTCTCAAAATCTTCCCTCCCTCAGGCTTGGTTTTGTTCATAGGTCATCCCTCGCTCGGGCTTGGCCTGAGGTGATCTTCCTTTTCACGATTGATCACCCATCATTCCCATGTTGACTTTCTTTCATCCCATGCTCTTTAAATCACCATAGGTCTTTTATTTAGGGTATAGAAAAGTTATTTCATTTAGGTATTTTCTCATTAGTGCCTTGCTCCACTGATGTGGAATATTATCGCACTAATAAAATCACTCAGGGATGAAATCCCTGAGTTCTTAACCAAAACCTTGTGCAATAATACCATCTCCAAGCGGATGGGTCTTATCACAGTATAGTTGAGGATCGAATCCCAAGGGACAACATTTTTAAGAATCTTTTACTAGTCGAATCTAGTTGAATCAAGAATAATATTTAAAACAAGGTTGGTTGATTTGAGTTTAATTAAACTAAATGCAAGGAAAGTAAAGAGCAGGATTAAAAGTTAATTAAAGATTAATGATATGTATTCACTGGGATGGTCCCGGGTTTCACCATCACTACACATGCAAACATGTCCAAACATCAAACATCCAGACAATATATAACTATCCAAATAGAGCTGCTGCAAAACCCCTCATACGGGCATCAGGCTCATGTAAGCATCACTTTAGGTATCATATGTCTCGTCACCATCCAGATCACATACTTACGACTCTGAAGATACAACATCCAACTAAAGTTGTGGCCCCCCTATACAGGCATTAGGCACTCAGAAGTGTCACCGTGGGCTAGATGGCTCGTCCCCTCATAGATCATACACTTACGACCTCAAGGAGTCCCATTCTATTTCTAGTTTGGGAGTCAACCGTTTTAATCAACATTCAAATCCTACATATTTAAGTTCTGACAACATAGGAAAAGAACAAGATAAATGCAGCAGGTGATCAATCCACAATCACACATCGACGATTAACAAAGAAATGAAAAGTTATATACATGCCATGGAATGTTTAGTAAATGAACATGTAAGCATGGGTAGCGGGGCTAGTCCCCGCACCCCAGTGAAAGGAATCTACTCACTCATGATGAAAGAAACAAGAAAACAAGAGAGAGAAGATTCTGCCATGATCATGGTGAAGAAGATGACCGCAAATCGGTGGAGAAACGGTCTTCTACACAACGTCGGGGCAGATCTAGATGAGGAGGGAAGAACACCATGGCAGATAGGACAAATCTTCTCTCTCCAACTTCTCTTTCTTCTCGTGGTCCTTGCTCGCAATAGGAGGAGCAACTCGTGGACATGATGGCGGCGTAGGAATGGCGTAGATGCTATAGATCTAGATCCGGATCTAGATCTAGATCTAGATCTGGATGGCGTGGCTTGCAGATATGAGTTTCCACTTCAGATCTGGGTGAACGGGGTGAAAGACCACCATGGAGGCAGGCTCTTGGCTGTGGAGATCGTCTTCTTAGGCTCAGGACAGACCTATAGCCTATCGGCGTCTGGAGATGATGATCTGAATGGTAGGGGGCATGTGCCTATTTATAGGTAGGCTGGCACTGACTCAAGATTGCAATCGTGGTTGTTTGACAACAGGTCACAGTTTTGTGGTTGTGATTTCCCACTGATCGTGATTCTTCCCCTTTAGCCTGGTCACGGTAAATGAAAAATGCAGTCATAGTTTGGTCAGAAGCAAAGGGAGGAGGATAGTATGATGCATGAGGGGAAAGAGACCGTAGTAATGCTAGAGATGACCACGATGCTGCTAGGGAGTGTGGGTCATGGTGTGACTTCTCTCAACCACAGACGTACTGTGGTTTAACCTCGATCGAAGTTATCTGCACTTGGTCGAGGTTGTTCAAGCAGATTGTGGGTGATGAGGGAGAGAGGCATAGTGGGTCATGGAGTTTAGTTGGTCTTGGCTTGGTCGCGGCTCCTACTGCTGGAACTACAATTGTGATCATTTGATAGTAGATCGTGGTTGTCTGCAAAAAATAGGTGATCGTGGTAGTTTTGTCGTGGTTGTGGTTAGTTGATACTGCGGGCGGAGGCATGGTCACGATTTTGAGAAACCGCAGTCGCGGCTATGGCAGGTCACGATTATGAGCAGCCGCAACCGCGAATAAGGCAACGCGGAGGTCGCAGTTATGGAGAGAGCAGAGTCGCGGGTCGAGGTTGAAGCATTGCTGTTGAGCACGAGAGGGAAGAAGGGCAATGGAGGTCAGGAGAGAGCGAGGATGAGGAGTCGTGGTGCTAAGATGCAGTGTTGGCGAGGGAAGAGGATGAGGTCACTGATGATGGAAGTCGCGAATTGGTCTCAATTTTAGATGAACGAGACACCAAGGGTCGTGGCTCTACTTCACGTGACCGCGGTCGCGGCTTGCAAGAAGCACAGTCACGATTTGGAGTGGTTGTCGTGGTTGTGAGAGTGAAGAGGATTGCGGGCACAGAGGGTGGAGAAGCCGCGGTAACGATTATTGGGAACTGTGGCCGCAGTTTAGAGTTGTAGGGATCGCGATCGTGAGGGTGAAGGGCCCGACCGCCTGTTGGGTTAGTGGGAAGGTGGGGCCCAGTGGCTAGGTGAGAAGTGCATGAAGATAAGAAGAGTAGGGGAGGGCGTGGGAGGATAAGCAGAGCTAAACAAGGCCCAAAAAAGGGTATGGGCCTAGGAGATAAGGCCCAAGGCTCGAAATGACCTGCACAAAGGTGTAAAAAAATCAATAAAAAAGGAGTAAATTCAGTTAAGCCAATATAAGTTGCATATAAGAAGATATGGCTAATAAACGCACGAATGCAACCAAAACTGGGACAAACGAGGCGATAGAACCCTGATGAATGCATATTCATCAAAACACCCCAAACTTAAACGTTGCTCGTCCTCGAGTAACACAAAATCTGAAACAATCGGCAAACAAATACTTTCAACTCGTGCAATTGCCTCATCTTCACATCACGATTATTTCTTCTCTACTCTGTATGACTAAGCATGTCAACTTCCTGAGACCATTGAACACATCTTATGATATCTTCATTCCTGAGTTCATTTTTCAAACACACTTCTTCTCCACTTTTTCCAACATCAAGCATGTCTAAGAGTTTTGTAATAGTCCAGAGATACCCATAGAACAACAAGTGTGCACCTGATCTGACACTGGTGTTTTTAGGATATTGGTAAGCATAGGCATTCATTGTGACAACAGGTGGAAAAGGGAGTGAAGGGTGGTATGGAAGGAAGAAATAAATATCTCCTCTATTCAACTCGAGATTTTTATTATATGGTTGCAGTTTCATTGACTGGAACTCTTATTATTTTTTGTGTGAATATCTCCTCTATTCGACTCGAGATTGTCTTTTTTTTGTACGCTTTGGCATATTTTCTTGGTGGTACGCCCCTATTAATTTGCGAGGGGTATGGAAGAAGCGGATATAGATAGAGATGGCGTGCCACCCCGAACTTAGGGTTTGGCACTATTTTGGCTATTTTGTTTCTTTTTGATGGACGGAGGGGTAAGAAGATGATAGAAGAAGTGTAGAAGAGAGTTCAGATCAAAATGCAACTTGATTTACAATTCAGTGCATTGAGTTATTCTCCTTATCTTACTCTGCTCAAATAATGACTTGATGAGGATCCGGTGGATATTCCATGCTATTATTCCACTAGTCAGTTAGGAAGCACAATGTGTTTGATCCCTCTCAGTTCTAAAGATACTTGCCATATTTACTAATGATGATGTTAGGATTCATAAGCTTCATGTGGTGATTTCTAACCATTGTCTAGTCTCAGAACTTGTCCCCCTTGAGGCTTTGCTTTGAATAAGGAGGGTAGAATGATTCAAATCTGCATGTAAAAACATGATAGCCGGCTAGGTAATGGCTTTGATTGAAACAAAAGTGTCAGAACTTCATCAAGTTTCTATACAAACTACTTTGAAAACTTAAAAGTTTTTGAAATATTTTGAAAATTTTGCTTAAAATTGCAACGATGAGATCTTAAGTCTGAAACATATAGGAGAGGGTGGAAAGTAAAGTACGTACCACCCACCCTCCACCCCGAACTTAGAAATTTTCTCATCTCGAGCAAACTCTAATTCTGAGATGGAGAGGAAAAATTGTGTCGGTTGGTCCACCAGATGTGGTTGCATTCCTTTCGGCGACACGTCCTCCATCTGAAATCTCAAAAATTGAAACTGTTAGAACTTAAGATTGCATCTTGCGATGCATTGTCTACCAGGTACAAAATTTCCTAAAAAGTAAAAAAAAGGAAAAGTTCTAATTTAGAATTAAAAGTAAAAGCAAAATTATTAATTGGGTTGCCTCCCGACAAGCGCCTTTGTTTTACGTCGATGGCTCGATGTGGTTTCTTCAGTTTTTTGGTAGATATGGCGGTTTGGACAAATTCATTAGTTCATCAGTACTAGTATCAACTGTGGTGAAATATCTCTTCAAGCGTTGGCCATTTTTCACAAAATCGCCTGACCTCTCACTCCATAAAGTAAATGCACCATGTGGATAGATGCTCTTGACAATGTATGGCCCAGACCATCGAGAATGGAGTTTCCCTGGGAATAATCTCAGTCTAGAGTTGAATATAAGAACTTGGTCTCCCACTTGAATGCCCTTTTTTTCCAGATGAGAACCGTGCCAAAGCTTGGTGCGTTCTTTGTAGATTCAAGCAGACTCATAAGCGGTCATCCTTATTTCATCGAACTCTTAAAGTTGTAAAATCCTGGCTTGGCCAACTTTCTTCATGTCAAGATTCAGCTGTTTGATTGCCCACCAAGCTTTGTGTTCGAGTTCGACGGGCAGGTGGCATGACTTTCCATATACTAATCTAAATGGTGTTGTTCCAAGTGGAGTCTTGAAAGCAGTACGGTAGGCCCACAAGGCGTCATTGATTTTTACTGGACAATCTTTTTGGTTAAGATCCACTGTCTTTTCCAAGATAGCCTTGAGCTGACGATTTGAAACCTCTACCTGCCCACTTGTTTGTGGGTGGTAGGGGGAAGCTACCTTGTGCATTACACCATATTTTCTTAACAATGCTTCAAAGCTTCTTTCCAGAAAATGAGAACCTCCATCGGAGATCATAGTGCGTGGAACTCCAAAACGGGGAAAAATAATATCTTTGAACATTTTGATGACAAGTTTCAAATCACTAGTAACGGTTGGTATGGCCTCTACCCATTTAGAGACGTAGTCAGCTACAACCAAGATGTAGCAAAATCCATGTGAGGATGGGAATGGACCCATGTAATCCACTCCCCAAACATCAAAAATCTCGACTTCTTGCCATATGTTAAGTGGCATCTCATATCTTTTCGTTATGTTACCCGTTATCTAACACTTGTCACATGATAGAACAAAATTGTATGCATCTCTGGATATGGTTGGCCAAAAGAAACCACACTGGAAAACTTTCAAAGCAGTTTTCTTAGAACTCATATGGCCTCCAACTAGGCCTGAGTGGCATTGCTCTAAAACAAGTTGGGCTTCTTCCTCAGCGATGTAACATCTGTAGAGACCATCATCACAGAGCTTGAAGAGTTACAGTTCATCCCAGTGATATTGCTTCACATCATGCATGAATTTCTTCAATGCATTTCCAGTACACTCAGGGTGGATGACATCGGCTGCAAGGTAGTTCACATAGTTCAAGTACTAAGGAATAGCTTCTGAGACTTTCATAAGCTGGTCATCTGGAAGAGAGTCATTAATTGGGATCTTCTCAGTTTCCAGAGTGTGGATACGACTTAAGTGGTCTACCACAACAGTTTCTGTGCCTCTTTTATCTCTAATCTCAAGATCAAATTCTTGCAATAGGAGAATCCATCTTATTAGCCTTGGTTTTGCATCTTTCTTTTTTAGGAGGTAACGGATAGCAACATGATCTGTGTAGACAATGACCTTTGAACCAATGAGGTAGGATCTAAACTTGTCAAAGGCATACACGACTGCTAGGAGTTCCTTCTCAGTAGTTGCATAGTTCCTGTGAGCTTTATCAAGGGTCTTCGATGCATAATAGATGACATGATGTTTCTTTTCTATACATTGGCCCAGAACGGCACCCATAACGTAATCACTGGATTCACACATAATTTCAAATGGGTGATCCCAATCTGGGGCTCGAATGATGGGTGTTGTTGTAAGGGCATGCTTTAGATTGTTGAAACTCTGGATACATTCTTCATCAAAATAGAATTCAACGTCCTTCAGCAACAAGTTTATCACGGGCTTTGTTATCTTGGAGAAATCCTTGATAAACCTTTTGTAGAAGCCCGTATGACCAAGGAATGTGTGGACTTCTCTTACATTTGTTGGGATAGCGAGTTTATAAATTACTTCAATCTTTGCTTTGTCTAATTCGATTCCTCGATTGCTGACCCTATGGCCAAGGAAAATGCCTTCTTTTACCATAAAGTGACACTTCTCCCAATTTCGCACTAGATGTGCTTCTTCACATCGTTTGAGGACAATGGAGAGGTGCTTCAGACATGAATCATATGAATCTCCATATATAGAGAAATCATCCATGAAAATTTCCATAATGGTTTCAGTGAGTCCAGCAAATATGGCTGCCATACATCGTTGGAAAGTGACAGGAGCATTACAAAGTCCAAATGGCATCCTTCTGAATGCATAGGTTCCAAAGGGGCAAGTAAAAGTAGTTTTCTCTTGGTCATCTAGATGTATATGAATTTGATATAATCTAGAGTAATCATCAAGATAGCAAAAATATTACTGGTGAGCCAATCACTCTAAAACTTGATCAAGAAAAGGCATCAAGAAATGATCTTTGTGGGTGGCCTTGTTTAACTTCCTGTAGTCGATACACATCCTCCACCCGGTAACTGTTTGAGTGGGGATGAATTCATTATCTTCATTCCGTATCACAGTAGTGCCACCTTTCTTTGGGACAACATGTATAGGACTCGCCCATGGTGAGTTAGAAATAGGGTAGATGATGCCGATAGTGAGCAATTTAATGACTTCACGGCAGACTACTTCCTTCATATTTGGATTAAGCTTTCGTTGATGTTCAACAGTCGGCTTGTGGTATTCCACCATAGGGATTTTGTGCATGCAAATCGCTTGACTGACCCCGGTGAGATCACTCATCTTGTAGCCGATATCTTTCCTTCTTTCTTTTAATTCTTTCAGGAGTTTATCTTCTTGTTTGGCCATTAGATCAGAATTTATAATAACTGGACAAACCTTGAGATCATCCAAAAACACATATTTCAGTCCCTTGGATAGGGGCTTCATTTCAGGGGCTTCTGGCTTCTTGCATGGCTCTTCAGTTACATTCACAACTTTGAGTTCCTCGAACCTAGCTTCATGATCTTCTTCTACAGAGTCGAGGTGAAGGATACAATCCTTAACTTGTTTGCTGATGGAATTATCAGCAGATGGGTTTGTTAGAGCAACTTCTAAAGGATCGTCTTGTTCATATTCCTCTTGTGTGAGGAGTGACATTTTCTCAATGCAATCAATCAAATAGACTTCTTCCTACATGCTCGGTCTTCGCATGCTTTCAAAAACTTTGAACTTGAGGGTTTCTTTACCTAGTCTGAGCAGCAAGGTCCCTGCTTCAACATCAATCAAACCTCTTGCAGTGGCGAGGAACGAACGGCCAAACATAAGAGGATATTTGGCGTCTTCCTTTATGTCCATGATGACAAAGTCACATGGGACATAAGAGTCTTCTCCAACCTTGACTGGGACATCTTCGATGATTCCCAAGGGAAGAGTCATAGAGTTATCTACAAGTTATATTGTCATGCCAGTTGGAAGTAGTTCTGCAAACCCTAGCCTCTTACAAAGGCTAAGTGGAACGATAGAGATGCTCACACAAAGATCGGCCAATCCCTTCTTACATGAAGAGTCACCAATATGACATGAAATCCTAAAGGATCATGGGTCTTTCTGCTTCTTGGGCATCTTGCTTTGAATGATATCGGAAGTGGTTGTCTCTAACTTGACTATCTCATATTCTTCAATTATATACTTCCTCGTGAGAAGTGACTTTAAGTACTTCGTCCAGGCTGATATCTCAACTAGAGCATCAAGGAAGGGTATATCAACATGAAGCTTCTTCATAGTTTCCTTGAACTTATTGAAATGGGTATCAATCTTGGTTTGCTTCAAAGGAGTGGGGAAAGGAGGTCGAGGCTTGTATACTGGAACATCTGGCTCAAGCGTGTCTTTTTCATTATCAGTAGGTTTCTCAGAGCTTTCCTCATCTGTCTTATCAATAGTAACTATCCCTTTTTGTTGAGACTCAGGTGTTGTCAAGTCTTGGGAAATCATAGAGTCATCCTCATCCATAATAACCACATGTGTCTTGACAGGAGTATCTAAATATTCTTTCCTAGAACTGGTGGTAACAACCTTCAGTTCTTCTGGATGTTTAGGATTGTTCTCTGGTTGGCTAGCAAAAGTTCCAGCAGGTGGCTTGAGGCTAGCTGAAAGTCAAGCTAGTTGAGATTCAATAGCCTTCTGATGGGCTTGCTAGTTAGCTATCATAGTCTGCTGTGATAGCAACATCTTCTCAATGGCTGAGAGTTTGTCATCAGGAGAGATGGGACTGGCTTGCGGTCCTTGTTGTTGATAAGGAACTTGGTTGGGATTCTAGAATTGAGAATTGTTCTGATAATTGTTGTAGTTTCTATTCTGGTAGTTGCCTCTAAAGTTCCCTTGATTTCTGAAATTTTGTTGTTGGTTATATTGAAATCCTGGTGGGCCTCGTTGTTGATTGTTAGAACCAATTTGTTGTGAGTTTTCCACTCTGGAAGGATTTCCATATTGAAAACCTGGATCGTTCCTATTCTGATTCAGATTATAATACCCCTGACCAGGAATGGTGTTGACAACATTCAGATTTTCCATTTGACCATTATCTCCTTGGGTACAAGTATTACCCAAAACAACATCATAGAGGATGTTACAGGATAGAGTAGAATGATTCGTTCCCTTACATGCTTCGCAGAAGAGTGATGCTGACTTGACTTGTTATTGTTGTCGAGGGGGCGAGCGTCTTCTTTCATAGGTGGCAAAAGATGATTCAAGTTGGTCTTGCTTGGCAACTAGAAGCTTTAGAGACTCAACAATAGACTTATACTCAGGAGTAGCTTCTGCCATAGCAACCTTCAACACTCCTTTACTACGGGTCTACCCCAATTAGCTTGGTTTTCAGCTCCCAGGGTAACAACCTTCCATGTGCTATCATAGCTTTGACGCATGAAGTTACATCCAGATGAGGAGTCTAAAATTTTCTTGATATCATCGTCCACACCCCTATAAAAGATTTTGATGAGTTGATTCTTAGGGATGCCATGATGTGGACACTTACATAGGAGCTCTTTATATCTTTCCCATGCTTCTGCAAGGGTTTCACCAGGGACCTGAGTGAATTGAGTTATACGTCCCCTGATTTCATAAGTGAGAGAAGGAGGATAGAACTTCTCCAAAAAAACATTTTGAAGTTGTTCCCAAGTGGTGATGGGTTCGCATTGCAAGGAGTTGTACCAACTCATGGCTCTATCAGCAAGAGAGTATTTGAAAAGATGGAGTCCGATGGCATCATCTGTGACTCCATTTTGCTTTGTCATAGCACATTGATCTATAAACCTTAGAATATGTTCTTGACTATCTTATCCTTGCTTACAATAGAAAGGGCTATTCTGAAGCAGAGTGATCTAATGTGCTCTTATCTCAGAATTTGGAGCGTTGATGGGAGGAGGTTGTACTAGGTGATGAATGTCAACAAATTTTGGGATTGAGAATTCTCTCAGGTCTTTTTGTAACTCAACTTGTTGAGCTGCTGCTTGAGCTGCTTGGATTTCTTCTTGAACTGCAACTCTAGCTTCTTACATAAGCCCATCTCTTTGTGCATTAAGGGCTTGAGCTACCCTTTGGGAAATTTCCTCCTCTTGAGCCATTCTTGCTTGGTTCTCTCTGTTTTGACGATGAAAGGTTCTATCAATCTTAGGGTCAAAGCTAGCAGAGAGTCCGGGACTGTCCGAACAATGCATACACTAGACTTTGTGGGTACCTAGGATGGAAAGATATTTCGGTAGTAAGATGGATGGAGTAGAACCAAATTCAAATATATATGATCGATAGTATCCAAAGTTAAAAGAAAAATTCTAGATTAGCCTCAAAAGAACGAGATTTAACTAGATGATTTTGTTGTCCCCAACAACGATGCCAAAATTTGACATGGAATATTATCACACTAACAAACTCACTCAGGGTTGAAATCCCTGAGTTCTTAACCAAAACCTTGTGTAATAATACCACCCGCAAGTGGACGGGTCTTATCGAAATATAGTTGAGGATTGAATCCCGAGGGACAATATTTTTAAGAATCTTTTACTAGTCGAATCTAGTTGAATCAAGACTAATATTTAAAACAAGTTTGGTTGATTTGAGTTTAATTAAACTAAATGCAAGGAAAGTAAAGAGCATGATTAAAAGTTGATTAAAGATTAATGATATGGAATTGCTGGGATGGTCCCAGGTTTCACCACCACTACACATACAAACACGTCCAAACATCAAACATCCATGCAAGATATAACTATCCAAATAGAGCTACTGCAAAACCCCCCATACGGGCGTCAGGCTCGTGTAAGCATCACTTTAGGTATCATATGTCTCATCACCATCCAGATCACATACTTACGGATATGAAGATACAACATGTTATAGAAGCTGTGGGCCCCCCATACAGGCGTTAGGCACACAAAAGCATCACCGTGGGCTAGATGGCTCATCCCCTCACGGATCATACACTTACGACCTCAAGGAGTCCCATTCTATTTCTAGTTTGGGAGTCAACCACGTTAATCGACATTCAAATACTACATATTGAAGTTCTCGCAACATAGGAAAAGAACAAGATAAATGCAGCAGGTGATCAATCCACACGCACACATCGACGATTAACAACAAAATGAAAAGTTATATACATGCCATGGAATGTTTAGTAAATGAACATGTAAGCATGGGCAACAGGGCTAGTCCCCACACCCCAACGAAAGGAAACTACTCGCTCATGGTGAGAGAAATAAGAAAAACAAGAGACAGAAAAGATTCTGCCATGAGCATGGTGAAGAAGATGATCATAGCTCGGTGGAGAAATGGTCTTCTACACAATGTCGGGGCAAATCTGGATGAGGAGGGAAGAACACCACAGCAGATGGGGTAGATCTTCTCTCTCCACCTTCTCTTTCTTCTCGTGGTCCTTGCTCACAGTAGGAGGAGCAGCTCGTGGACGCGATGTCGGTGTAGGAATGACGTAAATGCTACAGATCTAGATCCAGATCTAGATCTAGATCTAGATCTGGATGGAGTGGCTTGCAGATCTGAGTTTCCACTTCAGATCTGGGTGAACGGGGTACAAGACCACCACATAGGTAGGCTCTTGGCTGTGGAGATCATCTCTTTGACTCAGGACAGACCTGCAGCCTATCGACATCTGGAGATGATGATCTGAATGGTAGGGGGCATGGGCCTATTTATAGGCAAGCTGACACTGACTCAAGATCACGATCGTGGTTGTTAGACAATAGGTCGTGGTTTTCTGGTTGTGATTTCCCACTGATCGCGATTTTTCCCCTTTATCCTGGTCACAGTAAATGAAAACCACGGTCGCAGTTTGGTCAGAAGCAAAGGGAGGAGGCTTGTGTGATGTGTGAGGGGAAAGAGACCGCAGTAGTGGTGGCGATGACTACAATGATGCTAGGGAGTGCGGGTCATGGTGCGACTTCTCTCAACCACATGCGCATTGTGGTTTAACCTCAGTCAAAGTTATATGCACTTAGTTGAGGTTGTTCAAGTAGATTGCGGGTGTGGTGGGAGGGAGGCAGAGTGGGTCATGGAGTATAGTTGGTCTTGGCTTGGTCGTGGCTCCTGGTGCTGGAACTACGGTCGTGATCATTTAACAGTAGATCATGGTTGTTTGCGGACAACAGTTGATCGCGGTAGTTTTGTCGCGGTTGTGGTTAGTTGATACTGCGGGCGGAGGCACGGTCACGATCTTGAGAAACCGCGGTTGTGGCTATGGCAGGTCGTGATTATGAGGAGTCACGGTCACGGCTAAGGCAACACGAAGGTCGTAGTTATGGAGAGAGCAGAGCCAAGGGTCAAGGTTGAAGCATTTTTGTCAAGCGTGGGAGGGAAGGAGGGCGATCGAGGTCGAGAGAGAGCGAGGATGAGGAGTCACGGTGCTAAGTTGCGGTGTTGGCTAGGGAAGAGGATGAGGTCACTGATGATGGAAGTCACGAACTGGTCACAGTTTAGATGAACAGGACACCGCAGGTTGCGGCTCTGCTGCACCTGACCGCAGTTGCGACTTGCAAGAATCACAATTGCGATCTGGAGTGGTGGCCGTGGTTGTGAGAGTGAAGAGGATCGCGGGCACAAAGGGTGGAGAAGCCACAGTCGTAGTTATTGGGAACCGCAGTCACGGTTTAGGATTGCAGGGATCGCGATCATGAGGGTGAAGGGCCCGACTGCCTGCTAGGTTAGTGGGAAAGTGGGGCCCAGTGGCTAGGTGAGAAGTGCGTGAAGAAAAGAAGAGTAGGGGGGCGCGGGAGGATAAGCAGAGCTAAACAAGGCCCAAAAAAGGGTATGGGACTAGGAGATAAGGCCCAAGGCTCGAAACGACCTACACAAAGGTGGAAAAAAAATAAATAAAAAAGGGAGTAAATTAAGTTAAGTCAATATAAGTTGCATATAAGAATATATGACCAATAAACACACGAATGCAACCAAAATTGGGCCAAATGAGGCGACGAAACCCTAATGAATGCATATTCATCATCCACATGTACGCATGCACGGGAGACTGAGTCACCTAACTCATTGATATTATTATTATTCTTTTTCACCCTAATTAGAGTTCACACGGGTAGGGTTTTCTATCTCATCCACAATACTTCCTATTTCCTAGTATTAGGGTCTAGGTTACAGGTTAAGGAATACACCCTGCGTCTTAGGGCTTCCATACCCCTTGATCCACTGCGGTTTTCCCAAACCAACCCTAATTCCATCTAAGGTTACCCTTACAAGGAAAACCCATAAAACAATTATCTTTACTTTATCACTATTTCGACATTACATGCACATTATTATTTCAACATTACATGTATATTAATTGGCATAGGATGCCTTAACCTTACTTCTTCTCAAAAAATCTAACTTTAGATGAGGAGGGAAGTTCCTTTTAAGGTTTATTAAGCAACATGATGAGAATGGAAAAATCAAGATGAGAAGAAAATGTAAAGGTATTTTACTTCAAGTAAAATCTTTCGACTTTGGCCAGGCAAGATACAGGGGGCCGAGACTCCTCTTAAGCTGACTAGTGGTGCGAAGGAAAGTTTTTCCAGCCTCGGGTAGTGGTCCTTTCTAGATACCATCATCGTTAGAAAATTCTCTAATAATTCCCTCACATTTCTATGGATTACTTGAAATTATAAACTACTAAATATTATTTGAAAAATTTGGGACTCTGATACCAAATGTAACGACCTCATTTTTTAGCATTCTTCAATTAAGGAAACACCCAAAAAGTTGGGAGCCATTACTAATTTCCCTAGGATACAGATTCAACCAAATAACAAATAGTAGCAAATAATTTCCATTAATTCAAATATTGTTTGCAAAATGCTCCTCTAAGGAGTTACATGAAATTCTAGTATTAGAACTGTACATATGAGAAGAAGTATCTATCCAATCCTCCTTACAAGTTAACTTTCACATCCTCAAGTAATTTCATCTGACCATCATATCTCGATATCTTCATATTTAGCATTTACCTAAAACACTTTGAAACCAAAAGTGCAAATCAATATATTGCTACATTGTGTACATGGGGTGCATGTAAAAGTGTGAAAATATTATAACAACATATACTCAATATATACTTGCAAATACGAACTGATATTTTCTTCACATATTCTGATCTTTATGTGATACTCATAGTGGCATTATAATTATATAGAATTTAAATAAATAACCAACAAATTATTTGAGCAATCTTTGAGAAATTCTTAGAAAACACTGGCAAACTATATTGTGGGTAGTCATAAGTGTAATCACTACCTTTTTTAAAACCATGTAGATCTTGAAATCATACTTCAAGCATATTCAACCAATCCAATCAATAGATCTAAGCAATCAATCATTTAATCTTCATGTAAGTAAATCCTGTAATGTCACCATTACGTTATTCACACTAAACCCTACTTGGTTCAAATCTAGGGATTAGAGTAGTCTTGAGTTGATGATATGGAATAAGGTTACAAAACCCCAATTCTTACACATATTAAGAATTAGGTGAAACCCTAAACATTATATCTTACTTAGATTCAATTATATTCATTACTGGCATATCAAGCTATGACCTTTAACCCTAACTCTACATGTATGTGATTATTGCTCTAGAAATCCCTAATTATCATAACATTGTTATCATTATCATTTTAGTTATCATTATGCACAACAAGACCAGATAAAACCTAAAAGAAATATTTCTAACATTCTCAACACTTTAATCTCCAAAACTAGGGTTTCCATGTAATATCCACCATTTTGACACATATTAGCAGTGCTTTTGAAATTGGAAGCATAATTAGAGCCTAGAACTATTTTGTTTGGATTCTACATCTTTTTCCAATGATTTTGATACATAATATTTATATATTCAGATAATACTAGAAACCTCTATGATTTTTGGAAGATAACTATACGAACCTAAAAAAGAGTGAGGTGGTGACTCTTTATTGGCCCGTGGGCATCCAGTTTGTGGCTGTGTGGCATGAGCATGTCCTCCTTCCTCCTGGTTTGGATGGCCCCCTACTAGGCTTCTCACTATTGGTTCCTCCCCATAAGGCCTAGTCTAGCTTAGGGCCGGGATGTCTATTACTCGACATGTTGGGGGTCGTCTCTGCGTGCTAGGGGTCCTGACAGGTATTCCCTATTTCCTACGTGAGAACAAAGTAGCACATCTGGCACCGTCCCTAAGGTCGCCATGGCCTGCAACTGCTTGAGATGGGTAGCTGGGTGGATTGTCAGTTGTCGTTGGTCTAAGGAGGTAGGTCCCTTGAGGGATGGGGGAAGAGGAGTGTGAATACCCTATGGTGGCATCAAAGATCATAGGTCCAATGCTTGGATATGTAGACCGCGGCAGTGCTGGAATAAAATATGGGGTTTTGGTGAGTTCCCAACAAGGCAGAGGGGAAGGATTTTATAGTCTCAAGAGGGTTAATACTAGGGTTTCAATTTCAAATTTAATCGTATTTGAAAGGCATGATGGCGGCTGCTCTTTTCTTGATGTCCAAGGCACCAAGTGCCATCAAGCCACTGTTTATGTACTCGATTGGAGAGAGATAGGGTCTAAGGAGAAGATTTCAGATGAGAGAAAGGTTGGAGAGACAACCAGAACCAATAGGGGAAAGAAGAGCAGTTGGGCAATGTCTTCCTTTTCTAGATAGTAGTCAAAGAAGAGACACAAGCAACTTAAAATGAGCGGATCGTCTGGGCAAAGTTATTGATTGTCTATTCAATTAAAGACTTACTAAAATTGTTTTTACAATGCATTAAAAGGCCAGACTTTATGATTTTCCATAGGCTTTTAGGATTGTCCTTTTCCTCTAAAATTTTGATGGCATCTTATTGATTCATTTCCACTCTTATATTTAATTTGTGGGATTTATATGGATATTTTTTGTATATACTATTTTTTATTGAAGCATATCCTTAAATTAATTACCCAAATTAAGTGGAATGTCATTTTCTTATCAGATTCTATAATTCTTTTCTTTTCATTAGTATTTTGAAGTATATCAGAAGGTAGACTTATGTAAACTATTTTATACCTTAGATCTTGTGTTGTCCTTCATGGATAGATAATTACTCTTTTAATTATCTAAAACATCACATATCTTATTTTCTTTCAAAAAATTCATATTATTTCATATTTCTTTTATCTATTTATTCATTAAGCTATTGCTATTTATTTATATGCAAAACCTATTATTTATTTATCATGTGCTCCATGGACCGATTTGCAAAGCAAATAGTCTCATGGGCCTCATGGGTTTCACCCATGCCACAATGTGGTCACCATTGTTATTCTATCAATTATAATTTGGGAATTTTCCTATTCAATAAAATCTTATATTTATGTATTTCAAAATTTACTAAAATTTTAGGATATACCAATATGAATAATATCATATATTAGGAAAGAGAGATTGTAACCTTATACCCTTATTCCTAACTACACTACTTCTATCAAGATCACCTAGATCATTTGGAAGAAAATGATAACCTTTGGCGAATGAGATAGGAATTTTGAACATGCAACTTCTGCACAAACTTACCAAACATTACTTAATTTTAGGACAACCTAAGTCACAATTTGGGAACTAGTAATAAGTACCCTCATTAGGAAAGAAAGAAACCAAAATCTGCTATTATTCAGAATGTCTAATCCACTTGTATACCTCTAGAATTCATACACATGGATCTTTTTGTATCAATCAAAATACAATATTGTTGTGACAAGAATATTGTTTTTTCATATTACATGCTTGATACTTTTAATTTGACACATAAGTTGTCTACAAATGACATTGATATTCTCTAAAATTTTTCACTAGAATGGAAAACTAGCATCAACTTGAGATTACCACCACTAGAAGTTGTCACGATGGGGAGTTTGGAATAACAAATTAGATAGTTTTTGAGATAAAAAAGCTACAAGCATAACCTCTCAAATGCAATCCTCAATAAAATGGAGTACTAGAAAGTGGAAATAGATCCTTGTAGGATATTTCTAGGACATTTCTTGTTAGACATAGAATAAATTTGTGTGGAAGTAATACATATATCTTTCATACCCAAAAATTGGGTTTTCATATTTCCTCATCATAAGAAGAATTTGTTTGAGATCATCAATAAAAAGAAGATCAACATATTTTCCTTTAACATCTTTGGATCCATCTCGTATACCCTATACACCAACTATGATATTGTTAACTATTATTCCAAGTCATAAGAAGCCTTCTTCACTACTACAGAACACGCCTTTGGCGTCGGTTATTTAACCCCCTTTGGCGACGGTTTTCAAGCGACGCCTATGTGGGCGCCGCTAAAGGTCGAACTCTTCGACGTCGATTTTCTAACCGACGCCTATATGATATATAGGCATCGGTTATATATAGTTGGCCGACGTCTATAGGGTTCACGCCACAAAAAAGAGCACCGACTAGGGCACTTTCTGCGTCGGTTAACAACTGAACAACCGACGCCATACTCCCAGACGACACGGCCATGCTTCGCTGCACGGACGTGTTTAGTACTATAGGCATCGGTTTTATACGAATATGCGACACCTTTTCCACCATGGCCGTGCTTTCCTGCACGGTCAGGTTGTTTGTCATATTAGGCGTTGTTTTTTATCCAATAACCGACGCTGTAGGCCTTTGATGATGGTGTTCTATAAATAACCGACGCCTATACTTTTAATTTTTTTTTCTTATCAGTTTGTAGGCCTGCTGTGGCTGGTCAGAAGGATGAGAACATGCAGTTCAGTTTTCTGAATTGCAGGTTTACGACATCTATTGATATCAGCCTACAAACAGGACGCAAACCTGCAAAATCAACAAATATTTTTTCACACAAGTAGATACATTCAGACATCAATTCAATTCTCACATTCACACATGTAGAAACATTCAAATACATGTAGAAACATTCAGACATGTATAAACATTCAGAAATATTCATTTACAAAATATCATTCAGCATCGCTATCAGCATCCCAATTATATCTTACAATCGCCACTGCTTGTATGGCTTTTGCCCATTCTTCTCTTACTTCATTTAATGCTTCCATCGTATATGGAGCATGTACATTTTTTAAGCGTTTACCTTTAGTGTGGTCAATTTTAAACACCTACAAAGAGAATGATGTATATATATAAGTAATAATATAAAAATAAGATTGATATATTTCATACTAACTAATGAGACTATATATAATACCTCATGTATTCTATTAATATCCAATGTGGAATGTCGGATAATCATCTGCATAGATCGCATCACATAGTATGCGCATGCCCAGCCGTTGTCTTGTGTAGTGCACTATAAATTGAAACATATAAAATATTAAAAAATACAACTAAGCACAGTTCACATAAATAATATATACATTGGAGTCTGGAATTTACTTTTACGTTCTCCCAAATTATTGGCTGATTCTTTCTCCTTGGGACATTTCCTCCAGTATTTTTGAATGCATCTAAACCCCTACATGTTAATGTAACACATTAAATTGTATAATTAAATAGTAATGTAATAACAGATGTTAATGAATATAAAAATGAAATATTTCTCACCAGAATAATGACATTCCCAATGTGTGTCCAATTTTAGTGTTCAATGTACTTCCCGCAGGATCTAGATAATAAACAGTGAACATCCCGGGGACAATAACTAGTAACTCGCAATGTCTAGCGCTATAGCTAAAAAAGTTAAAAATTAATAACTCAAAATGCACAATAAAAATGGAATTTTCTTAAGTCCAAATTATAAATAAAGTAAACTTACTTGACATTGAATGGAGCTATTATTATCGTCTTCTTTTGCTGACCGAAAATTGTAAAAGCATCTATACAGTATTGTTGAATACTATCAGGGTCTTTAGCTACCATACTAATCAATGATGGAATCAAAAATCCCACATGATAAAATGCAAATTGTTTGCATTGATCTTCGACTAAGTAGCTGCAAAACATGTATTACATATGCATTAATATATAAGAAACCAGATCACCGGATCTTACACAAGGTATATGGATGTATAAATAAGATCTCACTTTATCCATGTCTCTATCATTGATGTATTCAACCAATCATATATAAACAGCTTAATAATATCTTGTATAAATAAAGAGCTATCGTATGATTGACCTGCATAATCTTCTTCTAAAGAAACAACTATAGGGCAATGTATATTATGTGCCCGTAGCCAACATGCCATTCCCCTACAAGCAGGACCTAACGGGTATTTTAGGTCAGTTGGAACCCTACTTGGTAATGCAGGAAGTGGAGGTGGAGGCCTAGGTGCTCCGGGTGTCTTCCTTTTAACCTGTATATATAATTTCAGATCAGTTGACCTCATATATACACATTAACAATCTAAAGTAATGTAAATTTATCTTACAATTTCAGTAGTGTAGATGACATCTACTTTGGGCCACAATATCACCCCGCCTTCTGCCTCACCAAGTGTATCAATATCTGGGTGGGCATATGGCAATGCAGCTTCCCTCCAATCAGGTAATACACATATCGGGCTCACACGAACGTAGCCCTATGGCATTAGAGTCCCATGAAACGTTGCCCCAGGAAGGGACGGGTAAGCCCGTGCCTCTGCAACAACATAGTCTTGCATTCTTAAGCGGCATGGCTTCAATGCCTACAAATTTACGTAAAGAATGTTATACATATATACATATCATCTTGAAAACATATCATCTTGAAAAGACTAGCTACAATGTCATAAACAATACTTACAGGAGACGTGCTAGGCGATGGGTCTCCAGGATTACTCGCAGTCTGTGCATCAGGAGAAGAGTGGGTTGCTATAGGCTGATTGGAAGCCTGAGATGCCTGCCACCGCACTATTTCTTCCTTGACTTTCTCAGCAACTATATCATTGACCTTCTTAGCAACTATATCCTCGACTCTCTTATTATCCTATACATGGATAAAAGAAACATTAGCTTCTTATTATTGAATTCCCTTTTGCAGTAACATTCTAAAAAAAGAATAGGTTACCTCTTCTTGTGAAAGTCCCGCTCTGGGTTTGCGCTGGGATGGCCCAAAGAATGCTTTGAAGCCCACACCAGTGCCTGCACCCCTAACACGTCCAGGATGCTCTGGGTTACCCAGAGCAACTGTCAATTCATCCCTTGTGCCCTGAGGGATGAATGTGCCTTGTTTCCTCTGCTTGTGCAGCTCCCGCTAATCACCATCAATAGAAATTGGTAAGTTAACACCACAAATAATCAATATTCAAACGATTGCTCTAAGAGTTGTATTTTACCATTTTTGCAGCCGCCTCAGCAGTTACAGGCTTCTTTATTTCACCCTTCTTGTTTTGCCTCCCAGCTATCCAGATATCATGGCGAGGTATGGGTGTGGCAGACTCCTGAGTAGCCGCAGACTCTGCCTATAGTCTTTGGCGAACGCTTGCATAGCCCTTTGGACCCATAGTGTGGTCATGTACATTTAGTGCACGCCTTGCTTTTTGCGCGTCATTGAGGGCCTAGTTAGTATGCACATTAATGATTTGGTTAGTAGCACTAAATGTTAATCTTGAATAGGTGAATACAACATATATTAATTAAATTGGGAGTGACGCCTAATACCTTGAATTCTTTAGATTTTCTTGAAGCAACAAAATTGTCCCAATCTTCTTTGTCCAAGAAGTTCCACTGCTCAAGGGTTGACTTCTTCTTCTTATCACCATCTTTTATGTATTCTCTGTTCAGATTTGTCCTATAGTTCCTAAGCATCTTTCCAGCGTGTTGCATCACGCTTTTACGATGCAGCTTCTCATCCAATGCAAACAGATTCTGTAAAATAGAATTCTTATTAACTAGTATCCAAAAATAGAATTGCAAATAATATAATTTGTAATCTACATAATAGAATTGCAAATAATAATAACTCACGCATAAATCCTTCCATATCAAGTCTTTCTTCGCCTGAGGAACTTTATGCCAATTATCATATTTAACACCACAATGGCTTCGAGTGACACACCCAAGATAGTTTACAAAATTATTGCAGTTCACTCCAATTGCATTTCCTCCATTATTAAACTCAACAACTAATTTGGATCCACTGCCACTCAGCGCTATTAACTTCTTCAACAGAGTGATGCCCCTTTTCTTGTTAAGTGTTTGGTGATGCGCATCAAGTTGCTCCAGTGCTTCAGTGGGTACATGTGCATCATCAACCTCAAATTTGACAAAAATAAACACACTAAATTAGCCCCATATAGAAATATAGGATATATGACATAACTAGAAGATAATGAATTTTATAGAAATACAGGATATGTTTTTAGAACTTACATTGGTATCCTCGCCATGCTCATCATGGACATCATGCTCATCATGGACTTCATGCTCATCATGGACATCATGCTCATCATGGTCAGCCATCTGAAAATGTCATTAAAAAGGCAAACATTTAGCATTTGTATTAACTAGAAAAAGGCAAACATTTAGCATTTGTATTAACTAGAAAAAGGCAAACATTTAGCATTTGTATTAACTAGAAAAATGCAAACATTTAGCATTTGTATAAACATAAATGTCTCTAAAATTGTGATCTTTTATCAATTAACAATCCTTCATTGTGATCTCCGCGCACATATAAGTCATCATTAGCTTCAATATTTTGTGGAGTTGGCAACCCAACTGAGAATGGACTGGAGTCATCATACTTATCATAGTACTCTTCTTCATCTATAGGATCTTCAATGAACTATCTTTTACCATGAAGAACAACCGACCATTTAGCATTTGCAGGATCATCGATATAGAATATTTGTTTCGCCTGTGATGCCAATATGAATGGTTCACCCTTCTCGCCAATCTTTTCAAAGTTCACCAAAGTGAAACCCAATTCATCCACTATAATTCCTTTGGTGTTATCAACCCAATTACATTTAAAGAGCGGAATTCTGAAATCTATGTAGTCAAACTCCCATATGTCTTCAATGACACCGTAATATGACATTTTAGCTTCACGTGGACTCTTATCCTTTGTACTTGCAAAATACATAGTCGACGCTTGAAGAGTGACCCCACTGTTTTGGGCGACACTCTTATCATCTTGGCGCTTTGTGTAATATGTGAACCCATTAATGTCAAACCCTTCATAAGACATAACATTCGGTTTTGGTTTAAAGGCGAGGCATTTGATAGTTTCTGTAATATCATTTGGTGTTTGAGATAGTTGATGTAAGACTTTATCTTCAAACCACTTAGTAAAAGTCTTATTATGCTCTCTAGCAAGCCACATTGAACTTGCTCGAGGATGTTGTCTCTTGATGAAATTGGTATGTTCGTCGATATAAACACTCACTTCGTCCATGTTGTGTAAAATATACAAGTGAGCTTGTTCCAACTGCTCACAGGTGATTACTTTCACCCGTGATCCCAAAATTCCTTTGCCCTCCTCAATATTCTTGTCATTAATAGGAGTGTTATTACCAATCAGAAAGTCATTACAAAAATCCATAACCTCTCTCACCACATAACCTTCAATAATACTCCCTTCAGGCCGATAACGGTTTCGAACATCACCTTTAAAAATGCTCATGTATCATTCAAAGGGATACATCCAATGCAAGAAAACTGGTCCCAACATTTTCACTTCCCTAGTGAAGTGGACAACAAGATGTACCATGATATCAAAGAACGAAGGAGGGAAATACATCTCAAGCTGACATAGGGTAACAACCACTTCTCTTTGCAAATTATCGAGAGTATCAGGGTCAATAACTTTGCTGCATAGACTGTTGAAAAAGAAACAAAGTCTGGTGATTGCAAACCTTACATGCTTCGGCAATATAGATCGAATTGCCACGGGCAATATTTGTTGCATTAGAGCGTGACAATCATGAGATTTAAGACCTATCAACTTCAGATCTTTCATTGATACCAATCTATAGATATTGGATGAGTAACCATGTGGCACCTTAACATTTACCAAGCATTCACAAAAAGCTTTCTTCTCCTTTCTAGACAACGTGTAACAAGCGGGAGGTAAGTATGTTCTTTTATTACCCATTTCACATAATTTTGTTAATTCTGACCTTATTCCCATTTCGCATAGGTCTAGTCTGGATTTTATCCCATCTTTAGTCTTACCTGGTATATTTAACAGAGTACCAATGATGCTATCACAGACATTTTTCTCAACGTGCATTACATCGATACAATGTCTGACTGTCAAAGAACTCCAATAAGGAAGATCCCAATATATTGACTTCTTCTTGAATGAAGAATTGTCACTCCGTGTGGCCATACTACATTGTGATTTCTTACCAAATTCATTGACAATGTCTTTTACTCTTTCATAAACAACATCCCCTGGTATAGGTTTAGGTGCATTCCATTCATCATTCCATCCATTGAATGCTTTGCGCTTCCTACGATACAGATGGAATTTTGAAAAAAACCTTCGATGACCAAGATATACAGTCTTGCCGCCATGTTTTAGTCTTATTGAATCAGTGTTTTCTTCACATATAGGACACACTTTAGCTCCTTTGACACTATATCCAAACAAATTCCCATATGCTGGAAAGTCATTAATAGTGCAAAACAACATAGCGTGCAAACAAAATGTCTCTCTTCCTGAAGCATCATAGGTCATCACACCTTCAACCCAAAGTTTCTTTAAGTCATCAATCAGAGGTTCAAGATAAACATCGATATCATTTCCAGGTTGTTTAGGGCCCGATATCAACAACGACATCATAACATAATTATTTTTTATACACAGCCAGGGAGGAAGATTGTATATAACAAGCATGATTGGCCAAGTGCTATGTTGGCTGCTCAATGTCCCGTACGGATTCATCCCATCTGTACAAAGCCCAAGTCTTAGATTCCTATCTTCTTCACCAAATTTGGGGTACAATAGATCAATCTTCTTCCACTGTGGGGAATCAGATGCATGTCGTAGGATCCCATCATTATTTTTCTTAACATATGCATGCCACCTCAAATTCTTCGCATCTTTTGGATTTGCAAACAAGTGTTGAAACCGTGATATTATAGGTAGATACCACAACACCTTGGCAGGAGAACCAGTTTTGGACTCCCCCGAAGTCGTCAATTTATACCGTGACGCACCACATTTTGGACAATCTTTCAAATCTACATAGTCCTTTTGAAATAATACACAATCATTCGGGCATGCATGTATCTTCTTGGCCTCCATTCCCATTGGGCACAACATTTTCTTTACCCGGTATGTTGAGATTGGCAGCTCGTTTCCTTCAGGAAGCATTTCTTTCAACAAAGTCAACAATTCAGTGAAGCTTTTGTCGCTCCATCTATTGTTAGCTTTCAACTTATACAATCTCAACACAACACTAAGCTTCGTAAACTTAGCACAACCTGTGTATAACGATATATCAACATCATGCACAATGTTTCTAAAGATAGGAGGTGGATCGGTGTGCTCTACACTACAACTATCCAGCATCGCATCAACGATGTCTACTGGAACTGGTTCGTTCACATCTACGTCATCGGAGGCAATTTATTCGTCCACCCAAGCACTGCTATCGGAGTTTGAAATCTCTCCATGCCAGTGCCATTCTGTATAGCCTTGTACAATCCCGTTGCACATGACATGACTTTTGATTTCCTCACCAGTGTTGACTTTCAAGTTGTTACCGCAATGCCTACATGGACAGTAGAATCTATCTGTAGGTTTTTTCCTATGTTCCTCGACAAATCTAACAAACTGATCAAGACCAGATATAAACTCTGGGGGTGCAGCGATTGCGAATGGACACCCATGATCTATCCATTCTATGATCAAAGAGAAAACAAGTATATATTAGGACAAGATTAGGGTATACACTTACATCCTATCCAAGATTTACTCTTATTATCTACAATGAAGCCGGACTCCATACAAACAGTATATAATTTAGTGATTGTTCATTCTAATTTATACCAATGTACAAGTAATATAAAGAACAATGATTGTTCACTTTCTAGGCCAATAAACACATGTGATGTCATTCTTATATATAATAAATGTGTACCACCTATACACATTATACACTTACATCCTAAGTGAGATTATGTGTTCAAGAAAAGTCCCAAACCGGGGACTATCCAAGATTTACTCCTAATGAGTAAATCTTGGACGGGTTTCTAGGCCAACAAACACATGTGATGTCATTCTTATATATAATAAATGTGTACCACCTATCCCATCCTTAATCACCTAATCTCACTAGTAAGTGTATAATGTGTATTGGGTTTTCGAGAAAATTTCGGCAGCATTTCCCCGTTGTTCTCTAAGTACATATGTACTTAGAGAACAAATGGGGAAATGCTGCCGAAATTTTCTCGAAAACCCAATACACATTATACACTTACATCCTAAGTGAGATTAGGTGTTCAAGAACAGTCCCAAACGGGGGACTATCTAAGATTTACTCCTAATGAGTAAATCTTGGACGGGTTTCTAGGCCAACAAACACATGTGATGTCATTCTTATATATAATAAATGTGTACCACCTATCCCATCCTTGAACACCTTATCTCACTAGTAAGTGTATAATGTGTATTGGGTTTTCAAGAAAATTTCGGCAGCATTTCCCCGCTGTTCTCTAAGTACATATGTACTTAGAGAACAAACATGGAAATGCTACCGAAATTTTCTCGAAAACCCAATACACGTTATACACTTACATTCTAAGTGAGATTAGGTGTTCAAGAACAGTCCCAAACTAGGGACTATCCAAGATTTACTCCTAATGAGTAAATCTTGGACGGGTTTCTAGGCCAACAAACACAATAATAGATATGTACATGTTAGGGTTTCATCACGATTAATGTTAGGGTTTCATCACAATTGATGTTAGGGTTTAATCAAATCAAATTAGGATGCTACAATTGACAAGTTTAAATCTTATTTCAACATGCATCAAAATTTACTGAATTAGGCCAAACATTACGGTTAGAAGCACAAATATATGACAAATATATACAAGCAAAAGATTTGTTCATATCCTAGGATTTACATAAAGCATTACATAAAAATTTGTTCATATCCTTACCAACAGCAAGCACGGCCGTGGCTATGTTGGCCTACCACGGCCGTGCTGGACAGCACAGCCATGGTAGGCCAACACAGCCAGGGCCGTGCTGGACAGCACAGCCATGGTAGGCCAACACAGCCAGGGCCGTGCTTGCTATTGGTAAGGAGCTAAGGAGAAGAAAGCAAAGAGGCTAGCCAACCTGGAGCTAGCGTGGAGAAGAGCGGCGGCGAGCAGACGAAGAAGCCGAGGGGCGGGCGGTGGCCGGAGAAGCAGTAGGCGCCGGCCGGAGAAGCAACAGGCGAAGAAGCAGAGCAGCGGCGGCGAAGAAGAAGCAGCGCCGGCGAGCAGAGCAGCAACACCGTCGGCGGTGACGGCGAGGCGAGGTGAGGAAGCACAGGAAGCAGCTAGCGGGTGATGAAGACAATGAAACAGGGACCGGTGCGATCGATCGATCGTGGGTCTATTAAGTTCATTAAGGCGTCGGTTATCAAATACAAACGACACCTAAAGTCTTAGGCATCAGTTGATAGTAAAACACCGACGCCCAACTAGACAACCTTTACCCTAAATTTTTTGGCGGGAACCATTATCAGCGTCGGTTATCGAAGGATAACCGACACTGAAAGTGGGACTTTTCACGCAAATTTTCATGTTACATAGGCGTCGGTGAATTGTTAAAACACTGACGCTGTAGGTGACCTAAAATGTTTTCGCCTGAAAATTGGATTTCGCGGGCGATTTTAGGTGTCGGTCTGTTATAACCAGCCGACGCTGAATACAAAGCGGTACCCATGTCTGGCTGGTCTTCGAATATAGACGTCGGTTTGCATAAATAACCGACGTCTAATATTAGAGGCGTCGGTTTTCCTAAATAACTGACGCCCTGAAAAGCGACACTGAACGCTGTTTCTGTAGTAGTGCTTTATAAGATTTTCCCCAATAAGTAATTCTATAGGGTCACTAAAAAGTTGTAAAATGGTTGAAGTATCAATTTACGTCATTGATTACCTACCTAAATATGATAAACAAGAACTAGACCCTCAATTTGAGGATATCACACTTGTACCTTACTCACAAGGTGTAGTGAATCAAGGAGATGTTGAAAGTAATACTAGAATTCTCTTAGAAGAACCTCATATCTCTCACTCTACCTTGATGACTGTCAAAATATACCTCAACAATTTGACTATAGGAGATCTTATATATAATCATTGTCATCATTCAAAGAAGAAATGAACATGGTTTTGTATCCAATTTAGAGTCAATGATAATATGTGATGCTCTTGGTGATGACTACCAGATGAATTTTGTACAAGAAGTTAATTAATTTTCTTGAGATTTGATTTGGACTTGGTTCTTATAATAGAAAACAATCAATCATATGATAGTAAGTGGCTCTATAGTAACAAGCTCGATGAAATTAGAATCAGTGTTAATAACAAAGTAATACTCGTGGCCCAAGGATATAAACAACAACAAGCAATGGCTTTTTATGGAGCATGCATTCACGGTATCATCTATATACTTTGGTACAAGGCCTTTTTAAATGGATGAAAAAGCAAATTTTAGAAAGAAAATAGAAGTTGATGTCATTAAACCACCGAGTTTTGAAAACGTAGAACATGATATTATATTTATGTCAAGGAAGATTTTTTATGGAGAAAAACAAGATCCCAATAAATGGTGTGATAAATTAAAATGGTATATGATTAACAATGATCTTGTGGTCATAATATCTGAATGTAATTTATTTCTTAGAAGAAATTGTAATCTCTTAACCCTTGTACATATTTTTTCACGACATTTATTTTTGGTTGTAATGATCAGTATTTTGAAAAGAATCTTATGATCTCATGAAAATTGATATTAAAGGGATAACTAACATGCTTCCTTGGTTTTAAATTTGAATAAATTGTGATAGGAATTTTTCTAAATCAAGGAAAATATACAATATATATCCTTATAAGATTTAGTTTTGAAAATTATAAAGCATGTAATACACTTATGTGAATATCAACTATGATAGACAAAGATGGAGAAGTATAATGTAAGGAGTGAGATATGAGAGGAGAGACACTCATTTATTTAATGTAATAATAGCATTCATCCACATGCCCAACATTATATAAATTGTTCACGAGGTATGGGACACTACTATCCAAGTATGAGATTACGCCACACAACATAAATGCATAAGCAAAAGCAAAACAAGGCTACCTATCACAATTATCAAATCTCATATACATTATCACCCGTAAAGGGTAGATAGACTAGGAAATTTGGCTATAACCAAACTCTTGATAACACGCCATAGAGGAAAACATGTCCATTTCAATCTATCTCCCATTTCTAGCTACACTTGTGCAAAATATATGTTTGGATCAACACTATGTATGTCCTTGTCACCTGGAGGGGTTGGAAGCAACCTCCATAAAAGAAGAATAGTGAAAGTTTATCAGGACAAATCTAATTTGCTATACAATAAGGTTTGAATAATATATGGATAAAAAATATCTGAATCAAATATAAAGGTTTCAAAATAAGGATAAATGTAGAGATACCAAAGTTGATGTCAAAAGACCTTCAATCATGAGATGATATAACAAGTGTAAGGAAAAATCTGCAAATATCAATTATTGTCTTAAATATCAGTATATAGAGCAATACGGTATGATGGCATTAATTCAATTCAGTTTCATGCAAATTATAAAAGCAGACTCCATGTATCTAAAAGTAGTATTGGAACACTTCCACATTCCATTCATAGGAAGGCGAGAGAACATGCAATCATCTATGTGGTGTATATTGATTAAGTGAGGCCATGTTGGGCTAGGAGAGAGAACCACACTCATATAGGACTGATGTACACCTGGACCAACCATGCAATGTACCTCTGTATTCAATTATTAATAGTCAATGAAATCAACATTTATATAATAGACATGCAAGATAAGTTCAGTGAGATCAAACAATCAATTTTTTGCTTTCCAACGTAAATTGGAATAATATAATGCAAAAATACAAATATCATGAAAATTGAATAAATAAAAGCAAGATACACCATTTTAAAGTTCAATGCGCAATCATCAATTCCAAAAAATTATTCTCAATTTTTATCAATTAGATAAGACATAGTATTTTGAACTACCTTTGGTAGGTCAAACAGAAATAAATTATAAATAATTGTCAAATATGACTCAAAGAGATGTAACATACTTTAAAACATGTATCAACAATCACAATAAAATAGTAGATCCACACATGGTATCCCTCACCTATTGTTGATGTAAATGTGGATATAATTGATCTATATGTTTATTTCAAACCCTAAAATGTCAAATTTTATTACGATTGAATTAGGTTGTAAAACCTAGACCTATCAATATATCTCATTATTTTATTCCAAATCATATTTATTAATATTTTTTATTTATCAATTAATTCCTAAAAAATATATAAGTTAACACAATTTACTAATTTATTAAAAGACCACTATTCAAATTATGAAGGTACTCCTTCATATGATTTACAATCACATATGTTAGATTGGTACCAAAAGCCACACAATATCCACTAAAACCAATTATGAAAAGACCATAAAGCCTATTTAAGCACAACAAAGATAAATCATTACGAGGGCATACATGTGATTGACCACCTATAATTGTTGTTCCTTAACATGAGGAGGAAACTGGACTATTGTAGAAAAACCTAAACTTGTATCTCTTGATTGGTAGCAAACTACATTCGTAGGATGATCCCATCATCTTATTGGCAAAGTGGTGGATACTCCAAACCTAAAAAAAGTCTACTTATTCATCGACCCTTCCACAATGCTTTACTACCATTTGTGGCCTAAGGAAGCAACATCAGGACAAGGTGGAAGAAGAAACCATACAGGGGCTAAAAATCACAATGTGAAGTAGTTGTTAATACTTGATCAATATTAGAACCATAAAAAATAGAATGATGAGAACAAGACTTGCACAGGGCAATCACAAACAGAAAGAAGTTACAAAAATCATGAATATAGAAAAAAAACTAGAAGAAAATAAAAAATAATCCAACACCATTAGAAGAAAGTGGTGATGGATTTCGAGACTAGTCTTGACTTTTCAAGCATGAGATCATATCCTAAAAAAAGTAGCCACTAGAGGAGGTTGCATTGTTATGTAGAATATGTTGGGAAACCCCAAAAGAAAACATGATGGGATAAATGCTTATAAAGATACAAGAGTCATGTGGAAGCAAAAAATTGGAAGCAAGGAATCAAAATAATGTTGTCACAAAAACTTAACCCCAAATAATGCACCCAAGGTTGGAGACAAATCTGTCATCCATGATACACCTTCTCTCTAGAAATGGGTAAGGATAGTATCATTTTGGCGTACTAGGATATTGTAGGAACCCAAAGAATTATATAAGACGGCTAGAGAGGGAAGGTTTAGGGGACATCATAAAAGTTGTAGAGGGAAAATTTGGGTTGTTTTGATCCTCATGGTGTTTGGGGTCGGATCTAGGATCAAATAGATTGACAAGGAGGAGCTTTTGTTGTGGGAGTAGAGTACGGAGTGGAAGGGTGAACAAAATATGTCACTATATCTAGCACAAAGGACTCATTTTGGAACTAAGATATGATCTCTCCCCTATCAGATCTAATCTAATTGTCCATGAGAGAGAAACACAATATTCCAAACCATGTGACACACCTATTAACATAAGGAATCATGTTATAGATAGACTCTATGATAATCTAATTCCCATTATGCCTAAATTTTGCATACTATCCTCTCTAATGAAGTAGGATATCAACCATTATCTTGCTAGGTTGAAGCTAGGTATATTTCACAAAAGATGGGTACAATAGTCCACACCTTGCATGATAGGAATGGGGCAGTCGAAAACCAGACACAAATTCTTTGCAAAATGTAAGAAAATCAAACCCAAAGTTGCCTTTGGGACCCATAGAGTCCCATTTTGAATTCAAAATTTAACTTTTAATGGTTTCTTCTATGAGTCTTAAGTTATGTAGAGTTTAAACCCATTATCTTGATATTTATACTTATAATAAACCATTATCATCAACAATTAGTATTAAGAGACCAATTACAATCATATTGTTATTAAAAAGGATATTATATTGTATTAAATAGAATATGGTATTTTGTTAATCGGGTAAATGCGCCCTTACATAAAGCCCATTATTTATCCCGACTTACATCAGACATCCAATTATTACTTATTAATCTATATGCTAAGCACAATGCATCCTAGACTAATCATTTGTACATTCGAATTACTTGCTCACCATATCTACGTAATTAGGTTCATATTAGTGATCAATATGACATGTATTAAATATTTATGAGATTGACTTACACATTAAGTCACAATAACGTTACTAGGTCTAGCTTAAGAATACTAAGCCATGTTATGGGATTCTAAAACCTAATGTCACTAAGTCATCCTAAATGGTTCCAATCATGTCTATGTTACTATTAGTCGACTACAACTTTGTGTTAGGATCATTTGGATACTATTCATCATCAATATTTTCAAAGCCTAAGCTTAGATATCTAACTTATCATCATATTAGGGTCATCTAGGAAAGGCCAAGGTCATATGCAACCATGGTTCATGTTTACATTTTAGATACTCATTATTTATGCATTATATACTCATTAGGATAAAAGGGAGTCTATTAGGGTATATATCTAACCAATTTTGGCTACTTTAAAATATCCATATCTCAATGGAAGTGTGATTGTTGTGAGTAACGTATCAAAGATACATCTTCCAACTATTAGTACTACTAGCATTGCTATAATGATCCTTATCAAGATAAATTACCATGATTTTGGATTTTCTTGAACGAATTTCATGACCTTCCTTTGACTCTTCTTGATCTTTTCCTTCCTTTTATTCTTCAAAATCCTCAGTTAATTTTTATGACAACCTAGGCACTTTTATAAAACATATGAACATCCTATCAAAGAGATTAGGTTTCTAGAGTAAGGATAGTCAATTTAGGCATGTTACAAATAATTCCTAGGTAATCATCCTTATATATATGTGATTGGAAGGCTAGTATATCTCACTACATCTAGACTTGATATATCCTTTGAAGTAGGGTTATTTTCTAGGGTTTAATTAAATCTAAGAAATGTCATATCGTGGAAAGGAATCACATTCTTAGATACCTTGTACTTCCATTAGAATATGTTCAGTAATGTCCTAAGCATGAAGAATTTGAATTCAAATCTTACATTAATACTGACTAAAAATGATATAGATTAGATAGAAGGAGCACTAGTGGGGCATGTTTGCTATTCTCATACTTTTTCTTATCATGGTATGGTAAAAATCACCAATTCAAGCTAAGTACATTGTTTCTAGGAGTTGTCATGAAAAAAGTATTTGATAAAAAAGTTCTGGATTATTATGATAAACCTACCCAACCTATGCATGTATGTTGTGAGAATGCAAGTGAATTTTCCATACTAAAGAATCCAATATGCATAGTCATTACAGAATCATAGAGGTGAAACATCAACTGGTTCATGACCTCCTAAAAATTTGATCCATTTCTCTTGGCCATGTCAAAATTGAAACTCAATTAGCAGTCATTTAAAAAAATATTTTGATTATTTTTCTTTTATTCTAGAAACATCATCAATTTCTATGTTACTTTTTTTTCATACAAGTGAATTTATTCAACATGAATTTTACATATCATGACATGACATAATATGTCCTATTAAGCTTAAATTGAAAATATAAAAACATGTTTCAAAAATCTTTATTGTTACTTGTATAATTAAATACATTTGATGCCAATGGAAATTTTGAGACTTTGCAGATTTAAATCCATATGTTTATGGTGTCTATTTGTGACTTGTGCTAAAAACAAGGATAATTATTTTGAATGATGAAAATAAAAGTTTAACTTATAAAAATGATTTATATTATTTGGATCTCTTAATTAAATGTGAATAAATGATTTTGATAAATAATCATTTATCTAGAACTCTTAATTATATGTAAATCAATATTTCTCTTATAAATAATTGTTTTGCTAAAAATTACATGCTCAAAGTCACAATTTTAGACACTGATGAACTTCGTTAAACTATGCATTTGACTGAGAGAGAGGATAGTAGAACTACAAGTTAAACTAAGAGGGATCCAACCCATTTTTTCATATGAATACTTAAAATAATGAGAGTATTTTGTTTTGAATTATGGTATTCTTGTTTATAATTGGGGTTCAACTGGGAGATATAGTAGCTCTATATATTATACACTTAGTTTTCCCATTCCATCCACACATTTGTCATAGATTTTCTCATTATTTTGTGATGTGAAGCCCGATCCTTGTATTAAGAAGAACCTAAATACTTAATATTCTCAGGAAAAGAAGGTAGATTACAAGTAAACATAGAACTATCTTCACCTCATCCCCTAACTATCCAAGTTCCACTACAACAAAAATGCCCATTAGTGGCCTTTTAGAAATGCCACTTAAAAAAATAAACGCCACCAAACATGTTTAGTGACATTTGTTGACACTTAAAAAATGCCTCTAGTACCAATGCCACTAGAAAGTTAGTGGCATAAGTTGTAAATGCCACTAAACGTTTGGCTTTAGTGGCTTCCAATAAATGCCAAATAAAGGCTACTAAAACATCATTTGGCATTTATAAAAAAGCCACTATCCATCAATTGGCTTTTATACAAATGCCACTATTTTGTATTATGTTGGTGTATGAAATGATTCTTTTTGAGTGTAATGGCATATAAAAAAGCCACTAATGACATACTAGTTTTGTATTACTACATTTTTATGGCTTTTAGTCATTCAATTTTCAGTTCATTATCAAGTTTTCTAATTAAATGTCAATTCTGGCCGAACTCAATTTTCCAAAAGTATGAATATTTTTTCTTTATAATCAAATGACAATTACATGGGGAGGACATTTTACCTTGCCCCTTATATTGAATTCAACACCATTGATATACTTGCATACAACATTTTTTTATTCAGTACAATAACTTCTACATCATTGGATTTGTCTCTTCCCTGATATGACTATCTACTTTTTAGCATGTCGACTTCAGAGCTCCTTCAGGAAATAGCTTTACATTATGGTGGAATTCTTGAACCACCTACCAGAACCACTGGATAACAGGTGATGCATTGCTGTAGCCGGAGTATTCTATATTTGCCCTCAAATCTTCCACTACAATAAACCATAAGACAATTAGAAATTAATATAACTACGCAACTGCAAAGTGTGGATATCAAACAATATATACTTACAATCAATATTTAGAAGCCCACTAATCAGAAACTCCAAGTCTGAACCAACAGAGATCCACCTAAAGAATCATCCAAGTGCAGCATAACTACATATTGAAGTGTGCATGTGCATGCACACATGTCCTTGTTCATGAAAACCTGTCAAAAGATACAAGTTCTATGTTAGTGAAGATGTAAACTACAAGAATGCATCAAACATAGATAGGAGTGTTTCCTTATACTTTAGATTGGATGCCTACCTGGATAATGGATAACTTGTATCTAATCAGCTACTTTATTCTCTAGACATCCTCCATGTCACTGCCATTAGTCAATAATAGTTGGAGTCTCATATTTGTCACTGCCATTAGTCGTGGAAGTCAAACCTCTATACCTAAAATAAGGGAGAACAAAGGTGGAAATAAACAGGACAATGATGTTTTATATTATGAAAAGTAGGACATTTTACACAACATTAGGATATGCAAGCCTCCAATCACAACCTCTTGAAAATGACGAGTAAAGAGAGGTCAGGCATTATGTTGCAGATATAGGATGACCTATGCTGGTGTTAGTATTCAAGTTACTCATATGAACATGCATACAATGTTTTTTTATAATTTGAATCTATTTTAACTTTCTCTATATTTGGCATACAAGTAAAAATAGAGAAAGATAAAGAACCAAAGAACTAAACTACTTAGAACCGAGCAAAACCAGCTACAGAATCCTAGCCAGCTAGACTATTTATTCTTGACAGTGTGTACTAGAGCTCCTTGACACAATAGATTACTAGTGAATGGGAAATTAACATGCAAAAAGTAGAACTTATCAAGCCTTCATGCTCATGAATGGGTAACCTGTGATGGAGGTGGACTTGTAGCTGCAATGTTGCATCTCTGCTGATGAACAATATGTTGGTACCATTGATATTGGTTGGATGATGGATTTCTATCAAAGTGGCTCAACATGATGATGTTTATCTACATGTTAGATTTTTCATTAGTGCAAAATGTATTCAGAAATAGTGGTTTTATACATTGCAGCAATCTAGATAGAAAAATAAAGAACAAGATATACTATTAGATGTACTATTAAATGTCATTGAAATGGTTAGATCATCCTTACCACCACTTGTAATGATCATGTAACATATCCTCTTTTTGTCACTTTCATTACATCCATACACCTCCGTCCATTTCTTCAAAGAAGTAGAGAAAGTAGGATCTATACCCTACAATGAATATTCATCTTTACTAAATAGATTCATATCAGACAAATTAAGGATGAGGTTTGGAATCACAAATGCAATGCTTTGACTACATGGAATCGGCTTTTGTTGGACATGAGGAGTGTGAATTAATTTAGTACGCATGGTATGTGTCATGGTACTACCTTTGGTTACCTCTGTCTACAACTGAGAGCTACATAAACTTTCAATGTTTTTTGTAATCTTCATATGCATGGATAGCTGGTCCTTAGATCTGCGAGATTGCTCAGGAGGAGGATAGTTGGCATGCTAATTTCCATTATTCAAGAGAGTCATGTCTATTTGCTAATTTCTGTTGTCTTAGAAGTAGCTCAATCCTCACTCTCATACCCCGGTGTCAGTAATAAAAAAATTAAAAGGCATCAACAACAAAGTCCAAAACAAGGCACTTCAACAAAAAATGTCAATTCAATGATAGAACTTACTCAGAAGACCACAAATGGACAAGAATAATAGCAACTGACTGCAAGTTCAATAACTTGGACATCAGATATCACATAAATTGACAAAAATTCAAACAAAAGAAATGATATGATAAAAGGATAGAAAACTAGTATCAACAAGTCTCAAACCTGAAGTGTATAAAGTCCTGCTTCCAACTTATGATTATAACACTCATCATCATCCATCTAAAGGAAAGAATAGCAAAAGGTATAATGAAACAATTACTAATGGTGACCGGGAAAGTATGGATAAGGAAAGACCTCAAGATCATCCATATTAAGCCTATCAAGATGGTCTGCTTCTGTTTTCACTCTGTTAGAATACCTGGAATAGAATACCAGCAAGAACTTACATGGTGCGTAAAAACCACATGTGAGATATATAAAGCCTACCCTTACCTCATCACACCAAGAGCGGATTCCTAAACTTAGGACAGTCTGCATCATCAAAATACAAGCCATAATGCAAAACAACTCTCCATTGGGATACAAGTGACACAATATTGATCCATGAATGCCTCAACCTAAGTCTAAAGAAAAAAGTTAAACAAAAAATACATGTATCCTTGTTCTTGATGGTTAAACAAAAAAAACCATGCTGAAGGTGTTTGTTTAGTGTAAAGATGTAAATACTAAACAAAACATATACAATCCTAATACCAAGTAAAATTTTAAGATAAAGAAGAAAAGACAAGGAAAATAAACTTGTTAAGAGAAAATAAAGAGATTGTTTGAATCTTTACATTCTTATCATATCTGAGGTGCCACAAGACTTGCATACAGTCAAAAATGAAATAGAATGATAGGGTTAAGTAAAAGAAGTACATAATTGTATAACTAGTTACCCCTTCATATTGTGCTTATGGTGGTTTTGAAGTTTCCATTTCAAGAACAATGCATCCAAGGCTCCATATATGTCAACAAGATGATGGTAGTCATTCATATTTCTAATAAATTGACATTAGGTGAAAGACATATTCAAAATCAACTGAATAATCATTCATGAAATTATGTTTGAGAGTATATTCTTGCCTCTGGCTCCATCCTGTATGGACTTCCCTTGAATAATAATGGAATTGATTGCCCATAATCTAGATAGTACAACATTTGCAGTAAAAAAGTACAACCATGAAACCAGTAAGATTTGAGCTCAAAAATAAAAAAACATAATAATCCTTTGACAAAGTCTTTGTAGATATGAGGTTAAAAACAATATAACACCTTAATTAATGATTTATATATGACTTTATCTATTACGGTTTGGACTTCAAAAATAATTGCAAGACCTTGCAAAGGTAGGGATGGAAGAGGAGTTTTCATTGAGCAAGTCGTGTAGAATAAGAGTTCATCACATGGTAGCATGTTAGCATATGAACATGCAGTTGTCTTGTAATCCAGTTTCCTCTTAAAATGTTTGCACTTAGCCCTGATATCATCTCATATGCTTGAAACCATGTATCCTTTATGCTATTCCAAATTATTTGTTTATCTTCTAGAACCATCTATTAACACAAATTGTTATCTCTTTTCAATTTTTAAAAACATCTCTTGTTACCAGACACAAGCCCCTCTAGGGCTATTATACAACAAATATTAAGGCTGTGTATTTTCTCTACTAGATATAGTACTTACCGACTTTGAAGATAATAACAAGCATCATCCCTTTTTCGGTGTGTTTTCTGGTCTTAAATACTATTGTTCTTCCAAATCATATAAAATTTGATGCATGATTCTATCTTCCCTTTTTTAAACTTCTACTCTTTAGAAAATAGTTAATTATGCCTTTAATGTATATGCCTTTAGAAGCTTGCCTAATTATGTTCTTTTCGTAGCTAAATGTCACTTCTGATAATATGAGTTTTATTGCTTTTATACAATTTTTACTTTGTCAAATTCTATATGGTGCTTTGTTAGGGTTCTTGCATTTTTCATTTAACTGAATGGCCTCCTTTTTTGCATACTCATAGAAAATACGCTATTGAAATCAAATTGTCCCATGAATTGATGGGTGTCATATTCTATCCATTGATTATATTATGTTCCTTGCTTTATCAAGTGCATGTAAGTATATATATATATATATATATATATATATATATATATATATGTTAGCATCATGGTATTATGTGTTTTAAAATAAATAAAAGTATTAGTTGAATCAAAAACTAGGTCTAACCTAACATGTGGCATAGTGGTGTTGCTAGATATTAGTTTCTACTTTCTAGAGATATGGGGTATCACATCGACCACCAACTCGATTGGCATTCAAAGTTCTTATAGATGCAAAATTTAAGAAAACATCCAGTTTACTTGATTTAAACTCTTAATGTTAATACGATCTATTTCTTAGTGCAGGAAAATAAAGATAATAAAAAATGTTGAAGTGTTGACTACAAGGGGAGAAGTAGTGCATGAGATGGAAATATATGAAGCAATATTAGAGAATATTGTTAGCCTAACCACAAATTATTTATAGACTCAAGAATTTGTGTATAATGTTGAAGGCTTATTATTTTAAACTAATGTGAATGCCATGTCAGAATGCTTTATTTCACAAGCAATGAAGCAGCCTGACAATATATCATATAGGATGAAATACTACTTGTTTATTTCATGCAATGTTTGTTATGTTATTTATATAGATATTTAGTTAAATGATAAACATATTTTAGAAAATTATATCAATAGACCCAATATTATAAGTACATATATTGTCAAGGTATCGTCCATCGTGTACAACCTGATGTTAAGGCCGCAAAATGTATTTTATAATGTTTATACCCAAGGGATTCTACCAAATTATTGCTATGGGCCCTTGTTTGTATACTATTTTTTTGTAACCTATCCCCAACAGCCAATGACTTCCTCACACCAAAACTAGCAACCTACTTGTCCATATTACAATTAGTATGAGTTAAGAACTTACAAAAGATATAAGATAATCATGAATCACTGAATAAAAATACGTGACACTAATAACCACCCTAATGAATTCATTGGATATTTCCATTTATGAATGGAGATCATTTTACAAACCATAACTAAGCAAGTGCATGTAGAATTATAAATGAGACATATATACTTGAGGTTTCATAATGTCAACGATACTTGCATCAACATTTCCCCTCATGCTAAGGAAAAGGGTACAAAGCAAGACATCATCACAAGGTTGATGTGGACACAAAATACTTTTTCGATGATGTTGTTGGTTAAGAGATTACAAAAGAGGGGTAGAACAACAGATTGGGGGAAGGAGGAGTATGAGGAGTGAAAGGAGGAGTGTACAAGGAGTGAATAGGAAGATAGGCAAGGGGAGGAGGGATTGAAAATCAATTAAAGGGAGAATACATTTGTTATATAAATCATTATCAATCTTACATCTTATAATCGGTAAATATTTTTAAGGACATATATTTTAACATTCAAAATCAAATATCCTATAGATATTTTTCAACTAACACAATCAATAGATTATCCTTTGTAATTTCTATTTAGGAAAATACTATTTTAACATCTAATAGAACATCAAGAAATACCTATGTATGGCGCTACGAAAAAATAATTTTCCTTCTTCATTAGTAAGATCTTTTTTCCTGTGAACTTATGTTGGTAATTGACAGAGACCATGTTGTAAGTATGTTCGGATCAAATTCTAGAAAGTAGGGTAGGAATATGAAATCTAAGACCAACCTGTACATAATATATTCCATTGTAAAACCAAGCCTAACAATATCACTTCCACACTAATATTTTGAAAACACTCTTAACACTACCCACTACACCACTAGGTCTAATACCTATTTTCACCAACCCATGGTTTAATAAATTATTTTTTCTAAACTAATAATAAATTCTAAAATATCTTAACCTTATGAATAATTCTTGTCTAAAGTTTATCAACCAATAGATAATGTAGAAACAAAAAAACTAGTACAATATTGTTAATTAGAAAGAATGGTAAAATAGGTTCTTGCAACAAACTGGGTTGAAAGCTTGAATGAGACTCACAACTTTTTTATACTTTCTTCTTGGAGGGAGTATTTTTGGAGAAGCAAGAAACATGAGAAGAAGACACGACCACTTGCATACATTACGCCATGTTAGTGTTAAGATTCTTGTTGTTTTGTAAGACACCAAGGATGACATACCTCAACCAATCTTGCTCAACACATCATTGCCAATGTATGGAATGGCATCAAGATCCCCATGTATGCCAGTTCACACAAGTATTGTAATTTTTGCTGCGTATAAGCAATATATACTTTTGATAAAACTGTCCAAACTATAGGTATGTATTGAACTAAATAGAAGATAACATGTGAAAACCCATAAAATAGCAAATAAAATAATTATAAATTGTTTAACAAATAGAAAAATAATGTTAGAAAAGAATATATTAATAAAATACAATCATGATGTTTTTACCCACTGACATCAATGCTTCGTTTAAAACACTCCTTTCACATTTTCGGTAACTATGTTGTATAAGAAAATGAGACTAATTAAAGTCCATCTGAGACAATATATTTTTATTCCCTCTAGTTTAAAGTTTTGACATACTTGTGTGCACATTGAAACATTACTTTTGTAATCCTTGATTTCACATCTAGAAACTCTCAATATGAAAATATTTCATGTGGAACAGACGGTCTTCGTCAAATTTTTTGAAATTAAAGAGCAAGTAAGAAAGGCATTTAAATAAGATGATATGATGATTTTGCATAGTGATATGGCATTCCTATAGCTGGTCAGACTATTTACGTATGTAGATCATGCTTTACAAGTTTTAAATAACCTGAGTTTTGATGCTTTTAAAAAAATTGTTACCAAGGTGGATTCTTTACATAGTTTACTAGTGAAATGGCAAAGCATCATATCACAAGAGGCACAATGACAAAGCTAGGAATAAGATAGGTTGCATTGACGTTCTTTACATCTAAAAGAAAGCAACATCAGACCAAAGAATGTTGGTTATCCATCCCCACAAAGGACTATGTAAAGCATGGTAAGTGCATAACTACCAATAGAAGACTAGCATGAATATATTGTTGTACCTTACATTAAGATGGAACTGGATAGTCGGCATCACATGATAATCGTCTTCAAAATTCCTTGGTTAATGTTCAAGACAATAATTAAAAAATTGAAGTGTGAATGCATTCATCTTACCTGCATAGGAATCAGGAACTGACTAATATTTTGCAACCTTCAGGAAGACGTTGTCTTTAAGCCACAATATAAGATCAGCCTGGCTAAAATCTTTGAGCTTTAGAAACACAAATCAACACTCGCATGCACCAGAGAACCTGTCCAGGTCATGAGTGCAAACGGTTCTGTGAGATATAGTGAATAATCTTTCGATGAGCCAACACAATTTCATCATAGACAAATGATGATCGTTTGAGAAATTCTGTGATTAGGTCCACTTCATACGCTAAACAAAAGGTCGTTGAGGTCATGATATTGGATCCAGAAGGTCAAAGGTGACGAATTGCATGTCCTATACTGACACATGTGTGCCTTATGAATGAACCAAAGCCTTCAACCTAGAGTTACATGACACATTACTTTATGTTTGACCATTAAACCTCATAAGGGGGTGATAAAAATACCAGAATGTGTTCATCTCTGAAGAGGCCGCCACCTACGTGTCTCTTGCACAAACATGGATCAGTAAGCAATACAATCGATGCCAAAATTGGAATTGAAACCCAAGCAACTTGCTCAAAGGTAACCATGATTGATGTACTTCGTCGTCGTTAAAACATGGGTAGTAGGAAACATGCGTTATATGGTATAGGAGCTAAAATCAGTGCGGCATGTGTAGTTCAGTCTTACCGGGATGACGAGGTGTAGGCCGTGTAAGAAGGAAGATGCATGTGCTACCAGTGTTGCCTTAGGCACATCTACTATCTTATCATACTAAATGCTACCCCTTGTCTCCGTCCTCTACATGATCCCAATAATAGTTGGACTCCTATGTCATATTACGTTTACAGGTCAACTTCTCACCATCCTTCAATTATCACATTCATCCTTGTTTCACATCTAATTATCTTATAATATTTCATTTTATAACTAAATGATACAACCTTTTATATAAAATCATAACAATAGACTTGGGACTCACGAAAGTATCCCTCCTCTCTTTCACCTTCCCTTTCCCTCTCCGACTCTCATCAATGCATGGAAAAACCAATTGGGGAACATATGAATGGGTCACAAATACATTAGATCTAGCAACGTAGTGGGCTTTGTGTGTCCGCACATGCTCTTTCATAAGGTTGAGATCAACAGGAAGCGACTCCTAGCCCCACTGAGAATGACACGAACACACAACAGATCGCTGGACAGAAATAGGGAAGTACATATCTTCGACGCCGTTGTTGCTGCTCAGACCTTGTGTATGCCTGTATGCCAACTTCCGGTTCATCTGTCTGGTAACATCTGAACGAGCCAAGTACTTCTTAAGATACATGCACCGCTAATACTCCAGCATCGGCAGGAAGTGTAGACCTAAGAAGACAATCAATAGTGGCAGTCTCCTATCACGATAACACAATATTAGATTATGGCGATAAGCATTGAAGTGACAACACAAGCCAGAGCTTTGAGATGATGGTCACACGGTTATGTAATGCCATAATGGGCAATAAACAGTTTGGTTTGGAACTATGTTCAATCCATCATGCATACCGATGTATATGGTACACCCAAGATTTCTATTATATATCGATAAGGAGGCCGATGGCATTGATGATCCTTATTATGGTCTCTTACTGGTAAGTTCATACTCTCATCATATTTTTGTTTTTGTATAGATCAATAGAATCGTCATCTTACAAGAATTACATAATGCTCGCCTTTTGTTGCCATCATCAACTCGCCCAAGGCCCATTGTAAAGGATGTTATAGGGTCATATTGCATTGTTTGTAAGGATTTTATTCCATGTCAACTTACTTTGCAAGGAAACTGAAGAGAGTATGGCTTTTCCTTGCATTAACTATTTATAATGTGAAGTCAAGTATTCAAGAAAAATGGTAAAGATGTAGATCACCGCTCACGTTGCTTTCATTGTCCATACTTAAAGACTCGTATGTCGAGAAACATGATTTGATAAAAACTTATATATTTAAAAGTAACATAGAACATCACTCTAAATAATTGAACGTCTACAAGTTCATCTTAATTATTGCTTCACATTGTTAAGAGATTTAACATGTATACCAACTCAAGTGAGCGGTGACTATTTTTTTTTTATAATGATCGTAGCATATATTAAAAAGGCAAAAGCAAGCAAACACCTATTTTATCGGTCGATACAATACTTAAGTTTGATTAAGCTGAAAAGATGCTGAAATGAGAAAGTTCATGGCGGAGGAACCACTTAACAAGCCTCATTGACAATAAGCAAGATGTACTAGGAATAGAGCATCAAAAACTTCCAAAGAGCTATTCAGAGACAGATGAAAAACATCATCGCTAATGTTGAAGTAGCAAACTAACACTAGTCTCGTCATCTACCATCGCCTTCAAGTCACAAAGAAAATGAGCCTCTGATTCGCCATCATCAAAATCCTCAGTCCCCTCCTAGACCTGCTTGCCTACACATGGTGAGAATATGAAGGTCTGCACTAATATGTGAGATGATGATATGCTTCAGTCTCAACACGTTGTTGAAGTATCTGTTGTTTCTCTCAAGCTAAAGGTTCCAACTAATGGTGACGAAGAGATCATCACCACTAAATGAAGTGAAGGGACTATTAGGAGAGAGTTCCAAAGGAAATGTTGCTGATGAGAGATCAAGCTGGAAATGTCAAATAAATTGTGAGATGTTTCTGAGTGAGAATTTGCAGTTGAAGAAAATGTGGTCCACCGATTCTGTGTTGTTATGGCATAGAGAGCATCTAGAGGGGCCGTTGAAGCCTCTCTTAATGAGGTTTTGTTCAATGAGCAGCTTGTTGTGTAGAAGTGAGTGGTGACTATATTCTTAGGATACTAGGATGTTACTATTTCTCAAAAAGAATATAGGTATTTAAGAATGACTTCTTCAAGCTATTAGAACTAAGCTTCATCTCAGCAATGTAGTATAATATTAAGATGTGTGCAGCTATACAAATACAATTTTCCATTTAAGGATGCAGTTAGTATATGCTGCACAAAGATCATCTAAATTAAAATTACTAGGAAAATGCAATATTTTCATCATCATTATTTTATCTTTTTATTATAAAATTACATTAGAATATTATGATATATTATCATATTTAATTTCTTATAATGGAAATCATTAATGACTCTTTTGTATAGTTAAGCCACATCGGGGAATCAATATGAAGAAAATTCATATTATGAAGTACCCAGAACTATTAATTTCTTCTCAAAAGTATCTAATGGTTCCTACCTTTTTTTATTGAGACATAGACACGACCAGTAACATGTAGAAAACATCCAACTAATACATCATAAGCACATGATAGGTACAAGTGGTAAAATATAGATAGAAATTAAAACCTCAATAATATATAATGTAAGTGGCTATTAGACTTTGATTTTGGGGTAGAAAGAAGTTACTATAACTCAAAATAAGAATGCATGTATTCCCCGACAATGTCTTTATTCTATTAGAATTAACACTTTATCTTCAGCCATGTAGTACGATATGGGGATATTATGTGCATGTGTAGGAATGTTTTTCATTTAAGAACAAAGTTAAGGATATATTGACCCAATTAACAATGCATCTATACTAAATGATGACTAAGAAAATGGAAATTCAAACCTAGAACTAAATATTAGGATACAAATATTTCATATTGATGGCTTGAATGAACCAACGAAGTCCACATTATGTATTCATGAAAAAGGATACAAGTGATTTTTACACTCCTTTTCATTACTTAGAAAAAATAATATGGGTTTTTAGGTATGCTTGTACTCAATTTTCGTGTATCAGGAATTACCTATACAAAATTTTTCTTTCAATATCTACCGATCTATTTGGTTCATGGATGTGAGATGTAGTCAAATTACCACTAGGAAACTATTTGTATTGTATGTTATATAAAAATCAATAAGAAGTTAGAGAAATAACCAAACAATAAAACCTTGGAGGGTCATTTTACAATATATGCATGCATTGTCTATAGTGAGAAACCAATTTTAATAAAAAATACAATGAGATTTAGAACCAATATAAAATTGAAGTTTTCACTAAGTCCATAATAAATTCCAAATATATATTCAAATTTTCTTTTTATATTTGTCAAAAGTGCAGTCAATTGTATTTCATGACATATAACAAATCAACTTTCTTTAATGATGACTTTAATGATTTCACATCCATTTTATAGAAGGATTACATTTGAAGTTTTTGGTAATCTTGAACATGTATCAATGTAGAAAATAATGAAATAATTAATAAGTTCATGAATAAAAATGAATTCTTAAAAAAATGATATATCGTACTATGAAATGGAAAATATTAATGATTAATGATAAAATATACAAATTTTATACATTAGATATTTTTTTCATTAATTTGTTAATTGACGTCAATATATAAAAAGACTAACTAATACAATATTTTTATTCTTATCGTTACATTAGAAATATATATAACTAATATTATCGATAAGTTGTCGATATTATTGGTACTCTAATATATGATTATATGAAAACATGTAATGGAATACGTAATATGGTAATCAATCTATTCAAATTTTATTGATGATAGATAAGTTAAGTGATAACTATGATTTTAAATCAATATTCTTCATCTACTATGACAATTGTTATAAGACTTCTACTATGACCTCTTCTATGAAGTGGTTTTGCATCATACTATTTTGATATTGTAATAGAGGCTATTAAAAATAAAAAGGATAATGTTTTAATATAATCACATATGAACATAATTAATATTTTTTTTGAAGCACTCAGTTTTGATTTACATATTGTGAACACATTTACATTACAACTACAAATGACACACCATTTATAGTGATTCTTCGTATAAAGAAATAATTGAAGACATCAAATAGAAATTGTGGTTTAACATTAAACGTGCACTTTTTCATACCCACGCAACCAAAACAAGCTTCAAATCCACAATTCATGTGTTTTATATTGTATAAGGTGGGCGCTTTCTATTGATAGTATGAATTTCAAGATTTCTAAAAATACAGGAAAGGTTTACCAAGAATAGATAAAACAAGTAAAGCTTGATCAAAATAAATTATAAAAATGATAAAAAAAATACCACCTTGAAATCCACCAAGTAGTGAAGACGTGAAGACATTAAAAAATTGATAATTTGAATCTAAAGAAAACCATTGAAGATATAGTAATTGACCAACAAAGTACCCCTTACAAAAACATAGTTCACAAAGCACTAATTTGTTTAGTCATTTGGTGTGATTTTATTAAATATATTATGTGTGTTTTTGTATTTTTTTAGATACAAAAATAATTTTGTTTAATTGTCCTACATGCAGAGCACGTGTATTTACTAGTACTCCCATAAAAGCGGGTAGGAAGAATAAAAGGACTTGGTAGCTAACAGTTATACACACATTTCTGCTACAACCTGCTCGACAATTGAATCCTAGCAAGTCTGACAGAAAACAAACTGGGATTATCAACCTTGTTAGGTGTTCTTCCATTGTAGCCTTACAGGCTTGACAAAATTGTGCATATTGGATTCTTATGATTAAATTGATTAAGAAAACTGAAAAGGCAATGTGGTGATGAAACAAAGACCATGAGAAAATAGACTATGACAAAAGTACGGAAATGAGTCAATATCCATGGGTGCTTTGTATGGTAATAGTAGATGATTTTACATTATGACAGCTGACACTTGCAAGTTTTTATTATAATAAAGATCTAAAAGATACATGGTAGTCACAAGCAAATCTAGCACACCAAAAATAAACAGTATACTCTACTCTATGTGAGAATACAATGACTAAGATCACCAACCAGAAGAAGGTACCACAATCACTGATCCTCATGGCCCTACTGATGCACTGGACAACGAGTGTGGATTGCTTCACTAACTGTCTCTAGACATTCTGCCTAAGATAGACACACTCAAGGAAGACCACCGCTCCACTAACTGCATTTGTTGGGACTTGTGTCTAAAAATCTAGATAGAGCAGTCTGCGACCAACAATAGATTGAAGGATTAGATAATGTAATGCGCAGAAAATTAATTTTTGTGAACATCCATGAATGCTTTTGAATGTTGAGCTTCTTGTGTACTTAGATGTTTACTTTAGAATCTTATATGAGAAACCATTCGTCTGCCATCTTGAAACGCTCGCACTACTCCGATGATAAAAAAATGATTAATTTATAAAACACAGATTTAACTCGTGAATAATCAGGATTTCAAAAGACAAAACTGAAACACAGTGCTAGTGATGACTTTCAACAAGTAGTCACTCGGCAATAGATCGGCGATAGATATATGTGTGAGACTATATCCCTGACTTAGCATACCTCATATCTCAGAAACACATCTTATTAACTGAGTGTCTGTATGTTATTCCCCATACTGCGAGTGTGATGGCTCATCCATCTCTATCTACTGAGATCAAAGAAAAAATGATGAACATAGTTTACCACAATCATCCCATCGACTTGTTGTCTGGATTCTTCTAACTGGCTTCATCCACCTAAACCCTCGAACAATCTGATCCATTTGATACGAACCTCATTGCCGGGAAGAAAGTGTACTGCCATGGGAACCACCTTTTCACAATTTGGGATATCTTACAATTTGGATCAAGCAAGAATAACTAGCCAGACAAGGCTGGGATCAGGTTGGGACATGCCAGAGGAGGAAGATGACTGGAGGACAAGGATAGGAGGGTGAACTAGAGAATGATAGAGGAAATGGAGGTAGATGGAGTTGGAGCGGACGACAGCCGCAACAGATCTCACGCACGAGGAATATCCGCCGACGACCTGTGTTGTTGTGCAATCGCGTCCAAAGAGTCATGGTTTATAGAAACCTAAGACGGTGTATCTTTTTTTTTTGAGGAAAAAAAACTGCCCTAAAGACGGTGTATCTATTTCGTGGGTTTTTAGCATATTTCAAGATGGTGCCTAAATGATTTCTCATATAAATAATAGGCGCCAAAACTTTGTGTGAACATGGAAGAAATAAAAAAAAATGGGTTGGCATTTCAAAAGGCCACTATACACATTTATAAAGGCCAGTATTACTTTTTTCATTATGTATAACTCGTGCTAAGATACTTAGTGGCATTTGTTATTAAAATGCCTACAAAATTTGATCTATAGAGGCATTTTTAAAAAATGCCAGTGTACAAAATGCCACTAATGAGTATTTCTATTGTAGTGTTGTGGGGAGTAGTGTGGGGAGTAGCATTCCCCCCCAGAAAGTGTGTGAAAAGATGATGGTTAGAAAACATTGAGCCATTAAGCCAATATTCTTGAAGATCATCGTGGTAGGATTTAACACCTGCACATTCTTGGTTATATTGTTGTAAACATTTAGGGCATCCATTTGATTTTAACCATCTCCAAGCCATACTCCCTTGCAATAAGAATATAGAGCACCTATGAGCTTTAGTAGTGAGGACCCTTCATTTGCACGAGACTAACTTGCCAGCCGTAAGAAGTGCCACACTATTATGGTCCCTAAAAATAGCTGCCACACTGACCTTGTTATTAGTAAGGAAAGTTGCATCCACATTAACCTTAATACACCCAACAATGATGGGTATTCATTTACAAGATGCACATTTATCCACAAATACTGTACTGCCCATGTTCTTCAAGTTTGTCTCAAGGTAGCTTCTTACCTAGTGGTCAATCCTGCAGGCAATGATAATTGGATGAACAAGTTCCTAGTTAATAATGGGCTCACTCCTACACATCCAGACAACTAAACAAGTGCCCGCTAAAGCAAGGATAATCCTATCATTGCATTTTGTAAAGATCCCACTTAATAAAGCCTGGATGTCACAGATATGGATGCCTTCCAATATGGGTTTGTTCTCTCATTGCCTCAGTAGTATTTTTTTCTGAAGGTTGTCTCCATGTTGATATAGTTTATTTTTTGATCAGAAGCCCATTTAGGGCATCTCATTAACTTGGATATTTTCTTGACTTATTCAAGATTTGCTCTAGCAAACAATATGCTATCATCGACAAAAAAGAGATAAGTGATTCTTAGGCCACCTCGATTGATCCTTGCCATGACGACGAACCCCTCCATTTCTACCTTTTTAATGATATTTTAGATGGAATCACACAAAATAGGAAGAGGTAAGTTGACATGGGGTCTCCTTGCCAGAGCTCACTTTTGGGGTTCATAAGACCCCTCTTACAACCATAGATAATAATAGAGAAGGACACACTACTAATACATTCATAAATTTTTTACACAAAAATTACTAAAACCCATGGTTTTAAACACAATGTTGATGGTCCCACTCAACATGATCAGAAGCTTTACTCATGTCAAACTTGATACCCATCTACCCTTTTCCCCTTGCTTTTACGTTTCATGGTGTGGAAGGTTTCAAAAGTAATGAGGGTGATGTCAATGATGAAGCATTCATGGATAAAAACACTTTGGTCGGGGGACACAATATCATCAAGGACATGTTTGATCCACTTATCCAATACTTTTGATATGACTTTATATATGGTATTTCACATACTTATAGGTTTGAATTTAGTCATATCTTTGGGGTTTTTGCATTCGTGGATCAAAATAATATTAATGTTATTGGTTCTCTTGATGTTGATTTCATTCCTCCACCAGCCTTTGATATATGAGGCAATGTCATATCCAACAATTTCCTAGTGGACCTAAAAATACTAGCATGGAATCTGTTAGGCCCCGAGGCTTTGTTCTGATGCATGTCAATGAGAGCTTGTTCAATCTCCTCCCCGTCTGACTCTTTCTCAAGCTTTGCATTCTTTAGGCAAAAGATATTATTTTATCTCTTCCTTTAGGCAACCTTGTTGTGAAAATATGTTGTTTTATATTCCCCATCCTTAATATTTTTAATTTTTTCTCCAGTTAACTAATACATCTCCTTTTGCTTAAGCAGTTCACTGATCTTCTCACACAACCTTTGGCAATTTTCAATATGATCAACATACATTGGCTTGGCTTAATCTCTTCTAAGATCTTATAGCCTTTTTCAAAATTTTCTCCATCTCCCCAAATATTTTCTTGTCCCAACATATAAGGACCATTGAAAATTTTGTGAGTTTTGTAATAATATTTGCATTGATATATGCTTCCCAGCTATTCTGCATAACCTCTGCACATTGGGAATCTTGGTGCCATAGTAGCTACATTTTGAAGTAGTGGTCTCTAGTGGTGATACCTGTATAATTCAAGAGGATAAGAGCATGATAAGAATGATTCTCAGTAGATGAGTGACACCCACTTTGGGAAAGTAGGCACACCCTTCATAGCTAGCAAGAGAATGGTCCAGTCTTTCCTTAATTGCAGTTCTAGGTCTTTTGCCTCTAAACTAGGTTAAGGGATTGCCTTATAATGTAGATCAAAAATTTCACAAGCATCAATATATTCCTTGAAATCATTCAAGTATTCCTCCTCTATGTTGACCCACCCTATTTTTCATGGTGGTTTGTGATCTCATTAAACTCCCCAACAAACATAGTAGGAAGAGAGATACTCCAGTTTAGATCTATTATCATCTCCTAGTCTTTGATTTGAGGTGCATTTTGGTTTAGCCATTGATTCCAATACTTATCCAACCACTAGATTCACCTTTTCATCTATAATAGAGAAAAAATGGTGCGTTGAGTATGAAACAAATATAACCTCTTGCCGTTCCACCAAAAACCCATGCCTGAGCGACTAACACTACTAATACATACCTTGTTGTCAAACCCACACTTTTTGCAGATCTCATTCAATTCATTGTATTTGATCTTGGTATCCATTTGAAACAAAAAAATGACCTTTCACTTCATGACATCCACCAAAGAGTTTGAAACATGCCGCAGTTGCCAATCCCACAACAATTTCAACTCAGTAATTTCACTATTCTTCACGGGCCTAAGCACCGTCAAGACCCATTACTTGATAAGGTTAAGTATCCCATACCATCTTTGTTTCATTTCCCTTCTTCGTCTTGGATATTATGTGATATTACTTGCTAGTTTTTCATTATCTTTTTCACCATCTATCAATTTCTTATGACATCCTTTGCTAGTTTTTCCAAGTTAGTTCGGAAACATTGTAATGTTATCACTTCACCTCAATATTTTATCTTTCTTCACTTTAATATCCCAAATGGTATCATCTTCATGACCAAAATGAAGGATGCATGTAGAAATAAGGTTGTTCCATACCATGCCCTCATTTGTGGAGTCAAGTTCATCAATCTAGATGCAACATACCATCACTAAATCAAGAGTAGAACTTGAATTTCTCACCCTTAATATCTAGTTGGTCTCTACTTCATTGCTAAAGTAAACATATCTAGGAACTTTTTGTTTCGACACTTGGTATATATGAATCTTGAAGACACTTCTCATAATTACATTAAAATCTCTAGCATGTCAACTATTCCAATGTACCAAAGAAATCAATCATTTGAAAAAACCTACACAACAATCCCTCCCACTAGGAGCTCAGTGTGAAGACATTCTATCTAGACTAAGACAACCATAAAACCTCTACCTTTAAGCACCATACATCCACTACAATTATAATACCTAAAAACATTGCTATCTTCTAAGGTATCTCTACCTCATCTGGTGGGTACTTTGCACTCCAAAAATAGCATATCTAGGGGATATTTATTGTTTTATTACATGGAACACCCATCAAATGTATATATAATGGTAGGAATATACTAAGAAATAGAAATGGATAACACTAAAGGATATATCACAAACAACATGTCTTAATTATCACCTAATCTTTTCATTAGATATAGTTAAGAGTAAGAAATTTTCCCTTGTATCATGTAGTTAAAATGTGGATCTTGATGATGAAGCTATGCAGTTTCTTTTGAGTTTATGCTTTTGATTATGCTTACTTTTATAGTCTCATAAACATATATCATGCTTTATGATCACTAAGTGGTGACTATTATTCTCTTCTAGCCTCGCCAATAGGATTAATTGTGTTAGACCAAGAGGCAGGTGCTGTAAGTTTGTATTAGAGCTTAAGCTTAGAAAGTATGCAGGGACTGTAAGGGAAAATGGGTGGAGTTTTTATTTGTTTGAGGATGGCGATATTTATATGTAGATGGCCGTGTCTAGTGAATTCATCCAATTGATGTTGTCTTTTTTTTCATTCTGAGTTTTGGTCTTTTAAAGACATATCACCTAAATTGTTTTTATTTTAAATATGAGTAATGGAAGAGAAACTCAATGGAAAGGATGAAAAGATGGTCCTATGAATCAATCTAACTATATGATGATGTTTCTCAATCAGTTATGCATAATCAACAATGATAGCTGCAAGGTTGTGTTAGTATTTGAAACAAAGAGTTATTTATAAGACCTATGAGCATCTTTGGTGGCTAGGAGACACAAGCTTTGTAGGAGTAATACACTCAAATAAAGCTGATATGTAAATTAAGAACTTGGATAAGGCATTTTGTATCTTAAAGATACTAGAGGAGGATACGATTCTTCATGTTGTCTATTGCTGAAAGGGGAATGCGAGTAAGTGATTATCTATGGAAGAGTCCAAGAGACTAGGTTAGTCTTTAACATAATTTGATTTCAAGGAATTTTAAACTTTATTTTTTTCCCAATTTCTATATTATAGAAAAGGTTAGACAGTTCATTATTTTAAATAAGGTGAAATAACAATGAATGGGTATGACTTGCACTCTCTTGAGTTTTTTTACCTCAGTTAGGAGCCACCAATGAGAAAAAGAATAGGCATTTAAAGGATTCTCTAGCAACTGATATGCAAGAATGAATATTCATTATGGAATGGCATGATAAGTTCATGACTGTTATGGAAAATGTTACAAGGGTAGAGATAGATTTGATGATAAGAATTATAGAATAGACTATCAAGAAAGATAGGTTTATAATGATACACCCTATGTAGATGCTTCATGTGGCTAGGAGAAGATTGTTGAGTATGTTGTACCAGAGTAGATACATGCCGGTGTAGAGAGAGGTGGTCTTGGCATGCCATATTTTGTTCCTATTGTTGGTGGTGGTGTGAAATCTATTTCTTCTTTTTCTCGTGATGCCCTAATCATTGCAGATCAAGTGGGTAGAACTTGGTTTCCACTTGTAAACACTATCATAGTCACCTGTTTTGGGGAGATGACTTTAGAGGGTGTCTGTCTAAGGCAAGTCTGATCACCTATGGAGGATTTCTTATAAAATAATATTTCACATCCAAGACCAAGTCATAAGAGTTCATTTCATCCCTTCACCTCTTTTATATTTTGGCAATGAAATTCTTAAGGATGGTGGATTTATAACAATTTTTGTCCATGTCTACCTCATCAAACTATTTTGTTTATATTTGATCCTTTTTGTTATGATAATTGAGGTGTTTTGACATGATACTGATGACCAGTTTGATTATGCATGTGTCTAAATAATAAGTAGATGCATAATGTTCATGTAAAACATCAATGTATATTAAAATAATTGAATCTTGAAATGGATATCAGTGGGGTCTAAACAAGACATGTAAGACATGATATGTGATTTTCCAAAAAGAAAAGAGATAATAGATATTAGTTAATCTTGTTTATTATAATAAAGATTATAACATTCATTTTTAGGGGCATAAAACTTGTTTAGATAATCATAACATGATTTTTTGTGCAATATAAGAAGTTACATAGAGTTGGAATCTGACTTGTTAAGACATGTCCGAAGACTGTTTGACTTTGGGTCAATTTAGGAAAATTTTGGAGGCCGATGTGATCCCAATGACCAATTTGGGAAAATTGGAGTGACTAAGGTTGGGTATCGAGATTGTGCAACATTATAGAAGTTAGTCATCTCAATTGGCCAACTTCCTAGTTAGCCAGACTGACTTGTCTGGCCCAAAACTTGTTTTTATCATTCCAGTATCCCCAATTTTCATGATACATCCCAATAGCTCTAATAGTTACGATAACTCCTCTTGAGATCATATGACTTCCCTAGCCCTCTGCAACTTTCTATTAAGTAGATTTTTTTTTCATTTTGTCAAGGTATATAGGATTTTTTTGTATCAAGTCACATTAAAGAGTTGCATTTCTATATCTTTGACTTGCTAGAGCATGGAGGGGAGATCTAGAAGATAATCCACGTTGTTATGGATTCATTTGTCTTTGATAATCTTAATCTTGGGATTCTAGATGTGAAAGAACATGTTTAGAGGTTTACCATGCTATTTTTGTTTGTTTAACTTCTCTTCTTCTCTATTTGAAACCATGGATGGGTGTACTTGAGGTCTTCTTTTGTACATTTTGACCCTTCTTCTTCAACCTCCTCTTCTTTGTGTTTTATCTAGGACCAAGCTTGGAGAAGGTACATTTGGGCTTGTTGGTGGACCAATGGACGTCGCTTATTGGAGAAGGAGGTGTTTTGCTATTATTTTCTTATTGGAACGTGAAGAAGGAGTTCATATTATAATAGTTAAGGCAAGTGGATGCTTTCCTATAACTGGATTAGTATAGAAATGGGGTGGGGTAAAGGAGAAATGATCACATGATGCCTCAATGTTCATCTTTGATGCTTGTATATTAATTTCTTATGTTCATTGTATGTAAAAGTTTTTTGTTTGGGTTATGCATTGTATCCAACTATTGCTTATGTTGTGAACATGATAAGGATGCTTGATATTTATTATTGATGCTCTTATTCTTATTCTATGTGGACTCTTTACTATAAACTATATGGAAGAGTGATTGGATGATGGAATGATCTTCTGCATACTAGACATGATACTAAACTAGTGGGTGATATTTTCATTGGATCTATTTGGCATAATAGGAACAATAGACTCTTTGAATAAACTACTAGAGATATGGATTCTATTTTTATGAGTCTAATGATAGATGTAGTTTTGTTAATGAAGAATCTTTGAGCCCTTTATAGTGGTGGTTGACCGACTGTACAATTTTGTATATCTTTCTTTGTATACCAGTATATATTCTTTATACATACACTTCTCTTTTTTTCACAAAATAATAAGGAGGAGAAGGGCACTTGGTGCAGCAAAAAAAGTGTTGGTATGTATGCCCTGAGAGACAATCATGGGATGATTGGTGGGATACATTAAGATTGATTTGATAAGCATCAAAGACAAGCTTCCAATTCTTTCTGGTTCAGTCATATGAGATAATGATAGAACATATTGAATGTATAGAGAATGACAATACTCAATGACGTATGCTTTTAGGTTCAGGATCTGAACGATGAGATCATACAGATGCTAAGAGTTTGTACATTCTTATTATGTCCCTAGTCAGATGTCATTGTGGGAGGTAGATAGACAACAATGACACACACGACTAGATTGTGGTGTTGGTTGATGATAGAATCTCATTAGTCATGATATGGAGATATCAAACCAAACACATCGGTACTTGTTAGAGAACAAGTGTACCAGACAGACCCATCGTGAGTTTGACACATGGAACCATGACATGGTAGTCACAATTAGTTCTCACAGTGATGGTTGTGAATGTGATTCTTTGACCTGAAATCACTACACTCAAAACATGTCGTTGGGTACACTTTGACATCATCAAACTCAATCCTGAAACATGGGTTGTTATAAAGGTGATGATTTGGTGGCTTTGACACATGGGGCTTTTGAGGGGTGAGTGATAGATATGGGATTTGTCCCTCCTGAGGGAGTTTGATATCCATGGCCACTTGATGAGTAGGATTGAGATAGGCATGAACGCATGTGTGAATCAATATGTGATATTGATGTCATACATATCTCCTCCAATCTACTCTGAGATCAAGAAAGTGAATGAACATTGACAGGATGACTATTCTATGCCTTGAGTTCATTCGGGATATCAGTGATAAAGGAATTATACATTTGCTGTAACACCATTCACGGATTGTAGGATTGAAAGTTGTTCTTCAACTTTTCTTTTTCACTTGGGTAGCACTGATGTGCGACTAGGCACCACTATTTACTTGTGAATTCATAAGTGTTATGGACTTTCACTACCAATGTGAAATGGACCTACAGGGTCAGACACATAGGATTTAACCTAGAAGAGGAGTTTATCCACAAACGATGTTTAGATTGATTACTAAAGGAGTTTAGTAGTTCAATTAAATGCTCAATCATTTGATAGCTCAATATCATAGTGTTCAAGGTGTTGGACTGATTGATTAGAGTATTGGATTGATTAAAACTGCAATTGACTGATTTTGCACAGTCTGCACTCCCAATCGATCGACACGTGATGAACCGATCGGCTCAGGTTGATGAACCGATCGGCTCAACTGGTGAGACGATCGGCTCATGTGTCATGAGATGATCGAATCAATTGTTGAACCGGTCAATTCATGTGACCAGCCAAGATCGTTTGGAAAGTCAGAAGACTATTTTGCAAATACAATTTGTTTTACTTGTACACATTTGATTTGGACAAGGATTTATATTTGATTAATCAGAAACAAATATGAAAGTCAATTTGTGTTGGATCAGGACCATGAACCAATCGGCTCAGGCATGAACCGATTGGCTTAGAGCCCTAGATGATCAGCTCAGGTCCCAAACAATCGGCTCAGGGTCCGAAACGATCATTTCAGGGTGTGAACCGATCGGTTCAGCTAGCACAGATTGGTTGTTTTGTGGAAAATCTCAAACCCTTCTACTCCTACTTTAATCCCGCATTGCCCGGGGTAGAGAACCCTGTCCCATGACCCTCCTATATATAGGGGTAGTGGGGGCTTCTCAGAAACAACAACTCAGAACACCAGTTGCTCTACAAAGTTGTCGTTCTCTCTGGTTGTGGTAACCGAGAGAGCTCAAGCAAGTGCTACTCGATAAGGGAGGCACAACAAGGGAGAGACAACTGCAGAAAGGCAACTAGTTGCAGGTGAGTGTATCGGTGACTAGTACGGCAACAAGAGGGTGTGACTCCTTCTGATTCCTTATGGAATAAGGAGATCTGAGTTCCAGGTGGTTCGTGTGGACTACTTCAGAGGCGGGAGACTTCTGCCGCTCAGAGGACAACTATCAATCCTGACAGTCCCGATGAGACCAGGAGCTGCACAGACACCATCTAAGACCAGAGGTGAAGACCGCGCAAGCCGTGAGGTAACGTCGCCGAGCAAGCATCGAGACAAGGTATGTCTCTACAAACCATCCTTATTATTGTATAGACGTTGACGCGATTCCTTTATTCTGGGTTTGGGAGAATTTTTTTTTTGTTTCCGCTGCCTTCTCTGTCTCCCCTAAAACCCAACAGTGGTATCAGAGCCATGCCAACTGCTCTATACTTTAGGATTATCGATGTGATCGATTTTGGTTTATCGCCTTTAATTATTGCATACGATGCAAATAATGATGGCTTTATGCATGTCCAATCCTAACTCCACAAATCCCAATATACATATATGATATGTAATATGAATGCACTCGATACACGTCACCCTTAAATGAGTTTTGTGGTGGATGTATAGCATGGTTATGGCCAATAAACCCTATGTTTGTGTGCTTGGTTGAATGTGGTCTCTTGCATCTCGATCTGCGCACTGATTCCCTACCTCCTTATTCCTGATGTAACTCGAGATAACTCGAGATTTCTTTCCTACCTTTGCTCCCGCCAAATGTAACTCGGGGTTTCCCAATTTAAATGTAAATAGGATACATCTTTTATTTCTTGTTATGTCAAAGAACGGAGGACAATCTGAAGACGACTGAGATGATTGGTTCAAGGCATGAACCGATCGGTTGGTGATCCAGATGACCGGTTCGAGGAGTGAGATGAGTGTGTGGCAGCCATGAGGAGATGCATGACGACCAGACGATCCGATCGACTGGAAGAGCCAACCGATCGGCTGGTGGCACCCAACCGACCGGCCTGATGGCGAGCTGATCAATCATGGAGATGAGTTGATCAAACCCAGTAAAGGCAAAGCACATAGTTCATCTTGTACAAGTTGCATGTGATGTAGACCTAGATGACTGTGATTCCTCTTGGATCGAGGAATCACATTAGGATGGCCATAATATAGAGATCCTGAGGGTGCATTGAATAGACCAAACAACATCCTTCTAAAGGCATAGGTGCCATAATATAGGTGAATGTAGTATTTTCTTGATCATGACGATGGATAGGGACTTGATAAAATCCAGAGTATCCATCCAGAAAATATAAGTATGCATGGTGGACCGGGTGTTCTAGGTCTTGATCAATGAAAGGTAACAAAAATGTTCTTTCCTGGTTGTGGCGTTGAGTTTCTTGTAATCAATGCACACTTGCCATGATGTCACCATTCTTTTTTCTACCTCATTGCCTTTCTCTCCTTTTATGATAGACATTCCTCCTTTCTTTGGTACCACATGAATTAGGATAACCCAGTTGTTGTCTCTGATCGAGTATATAATTCTTGCATTTCATAACTTTATGACTTCCTTCCTAACAACTTCCCTAAGAATTTGGTTCAACTTTCTTTGTAGTTTAGCTAGGGGTTTGGCAATCTCTTCCAAGTTTATCTGATGCATGCAGACAGGAGGACTTAAGCCCTTGATGACTTCTACATAATAATTGATCACCTTGTTGTGTCTCTTGAGTTCCCTTATCAATCTCTTCGTTTGATCTTTTGTTAGAGTGGAGTTTATGATGAATGGATTTCTTTCTTCATCATCAAGAAATTCATGTTTTAGCCATTAAGGGAGTTGCTTCAGCTCTGGATTGGGCTTTAACACTTCTTTCTCCTCAGGTACTTACTCAAGAGAGGCATATTTTGCTATTTTATCTATTTCCTCCTCATCATCATTTTATTCCTCTTCTGACTGGTTTAGATAATCAAGAATTTTAATGACTTTAGGGTCCTCGACACTAGGGTCTGGGTTGTTAATGCTCACATAAGAGGATCAGCAATGGCATTATCTTCCTGGACTTCCTCACATAATTGATAACTACTTTTCATGAAATAAATTGATTTGAAAAGAGAAGGTTCCCTCATGCAGTCTTATACATAGAATTCAATGTGATCATTTCCCACTTGAATAGTTATGACTCTAGATTCAACATCAATCAGTGTTCTCCCTATGGAGAGGAATGGTCTCCCAAAGATAATTGGGAACATTGGATCCTCTACTGTATTAATTATAGTAATATTACATGGGATAAAGAATCCTCCTACTCGATGGGGACATCTTCTGCAATCCATACGGGCTTTGTGAATGTGTGGTCAGCTAGCTAAATCCTCATTCCAATTTTTACCATAACGAGAAATCCCAATCTATGGGCTAGAGTAAGGGATATAAGAATAATGCTTGCCCCCATGTCTACCAGTCCATACCTTACCTTGTTGTCTCCAATGTTGAAAGAAATAGTGAATGCCCCATGATCTTTCTTCTTTATAGGCATCTTTGCTTGGATAAAAGCACTTGACATTTTTCTAACCTCACATTCTCCACATGGTCTCCTCTTATCCTCTTTGTAATCAGATCCTTAAAAAACTTGGTGTAGGTCGGCATTTCCTTGATAGCATCCAGTAACAGTACATTGAGGTGTAGTTTCTTTACAGTTTATAGGAACTTCTCATATCTTTTATTTAAGTGGGTCTTGATTAGTTTTCAGAGGAAAGGAACTCTTAGTGAATACAGATCTCCGTTTGAAAAAGCTTCTTCAGCTGGGATAGATTTCTTTTCTTTAGCAATATTCTTACCCTTTCTCTTCTCCTTAGTTTTATCTTTCTTAGTGGACACTTCCTCTACAAGCGCTTCCTCTATTATAACAAGTGTGGACCATGATGCAATGTTAGAGTTGCTTTCTTAGATGGCCTTACCATTCAGATCTTCTAGAATCTTTTCAGGTTGGAGAGTGGCCATTTTTGCACTTTCTGTGTTAGATGGTATCTTTCCCTATGGACTCTTAATCAACTCTTACAGTTGTGCAAGTTGCAGGTCACTTTCCTTGTAATGGATTTGCATATCAATCATCTAAGTTGTTACATTCCCCATTTGAGTTTGCATGGTGTTTAGAATTCCTATGTTGACTATATCACTTTGAGTTCATTGTTCATTTACAGTGGTCTGTCTCTTTGCAAACTCCAAAAGCTTAGATACCATGTCTGGTTGGTTATTGATTTTGTTCTGAAAATGATTCTGATCTTAGCTTGTCCTATTCGATCTTCTATTTTGTCTTTGGCCATTTCCTTGATCTTGATAATTGTTTCTGTTCTACTGGTAATTAGTATACGGGTGAACACAATTTCTACTCCACCAGCCCCAAATCCAGGCGGTCCTTTAAATGAGAGGTTTAACTGATGGGCATTCTCAATAGCATCTTTGTTTCCATAATTGAAACCATGATGGACTGGCCTCTTAAAGTTAACATAAAAAAACATTCTCAGTATCTTCTTCATAACTATCTTCCTAAGGTTGAGTATAAATGCAATTCTTAATTCCATGGCCTCCCTCCCCACAGGTCGCACACTTCATGACTTTCTCAGCCTCTCATTTTCCTTTTCTACTAGCATCTTTAAATTGCTTTACATCTAAAGAGATTTTTGGATTTGAGTTGTTATGATCTCAAGTGCCTTTGACTCGACGGTTGGTCCTACAGACGTTGCTTTCTTGGTTGAACCTCTTTCTCCTCTTTTAGTCCAAATCGGCTTGCAGAGCAGACATGTTATCAATGATTACCATAGTTTTTCTGGGATTCTTCCCTAAGAAGCCACTTCTTGCTACTGCATTCAATGAGTTTCTTGCAGTTTAAGTAAGATCTTTCTAAAAGGTGGTCACCAAAAATCCTTTGTCAAAGTTGTGGTGAGGGAAGTCTCTTTGGTAGTCGTAGAATATTTCCTAGGCTTCATATAGATTCTCTCTAGGCTTCTGCATAAATCTAGTAATCTTATTCCTATTCCTAATATTCTTCTCAATTGGGTAGAACTTTGTGACAAAATCATCTACTAGTGGTGCCCATCCATTGATGGTTTTGTCGGGTAGAGCAAGATACCATGAAAATGTTATATCCCTCAAAGAGAAGTTAAACCCCTTGCAGTAAATCACCTCATGTGGTACCCTTTTCATCTTGATGGTGTCACAAATGTTTTTAAAGGTGTTCCGGTGGTCGTAAGGGATTTCATCGCGGGAATACCCTCCAAATGATTTATTCTATATCATGATGATTACGGCCCACTTCAGTTTGAAATTTGGAGTATTGAATCCAGGAATGATGACTAGGCACCTCGACTCCTTTGTTTGGGTAGTAGCTAATTCCCAGAGGGAAGGGCCTCCATAATATTCATCATCATCATTGTTATGATTATCATTGTTGTCATTGTTGTCCTTGTTGTTTACCCCATTTGTCCTTTCTCTAGGGTGACGTAGTTCATTAGGGCATCTTTCTTCACGCTCCTCATCATAGGGTGGTATCAGTATGTCATGAGGTGGATTCTCAAGTCCTTCCTCATTAGAGTGGTATTCCTCATGATCAGATTCAATGTCTGGTGGAGGTCGAGGTTTCTCAACTCTTGGATTTAAACTTTCTACTTGATGCCCAGAGGCATGTTGATTTCAGGTGGGTGGTTATATTCACCATCCACTTCTCTTCAGACTACCTAAAATAGTTCACACAGTCGAGTTAACAACTAGATGTGAGAAATAAAGTTTTTGAGATAGTTAAAGATAGTGGATTAAAAATAATGTAGTCAAGTATATTGCTAGACTTGAGGCACGAGTGTATGGTGAGTAGACTCGGGTTCTCAATAGTACCAATTGCCTTGTCCATGGCAATGGTGCCAAAAAGTTGATCGGCCTAAATCACACTTCCATAATAGAGTAGATCTAGAGTAGTCAAACTCTTAAATTTATAACCTAACACTCTGGCCCCCGCAACTATTATATGGGGTCCAATGTAGTAAATCGGGGTTGATCCACAGTGACAAGGAGGGTTAAGTGCTAAAAATGTAGAACCTTGGCTCAGTTACACCAATCGAAGAGGTATATTAATTGTGGTATCCCTTAGGTAATAGTGTTACTCCAACCAATCAAACAAAGTAAAATAAGTAAGTTAAAGCAAGGGGTAAAACAAGAAGACAAATGTAAATAAAGAGTTATATAACAAATAGGGGTGGGAACTTGGATTGGGTTTCACCATCTAAGGTCTATCACCAACATGCAATACTCACTCCCATTATACACCCTTATCAAGATTACAAGAAATCATCATATATGTCTATTCCCTCCTCTCTCAAGCTTAGGATAGATCTAGATTATAAGGTTGTCTCTCTCACAAAATGACAAACAAACAATTACAAATATAACCATATGACCATTAGCTTAAGCATTCCAACATTCTCATGCATTCATGCAACTCCATAACACTTAGATAAGGGTAGTACTACTCTTTTGAGGTACTAAAAATCGAACATCACAAGATGGTAGCTAATCATACAAGTTAAGCATTAAGATAAAGAGTATGGAGATAATCATTACTAAGACCACATATTTAATGGATATAAGTATTTACATGTTGGGAGAGCCTTAGTGGCTACTCCCAACCCAAGCTATGTGTTGATCCACTTATGGTGGTGAGTAGCATTATGGATTTACAAGCATAATGATACATGATAGAGAATGACAAAATGGATGGAGTAGATGGAGGCAGATGAACATATCTAGAGGAGAAGAAGGGAGATACACCACATGTGACTACAAATGACCAAGGTGGATGTACGTCTTCTTTAAATCTAGATCTAGAGTGAATGTGGAGGAGAAGCTAGTCCTTCTTCCAAAGAATAGGCAAATGATGTTGGTGATGGTGTGGACCCTCTCTCTCCTCTAGACTTTCATCTTCAAAGATATAAGAATAATGAAATTGACTGATGGATGGAGACTCTGCAATGCGGCAGCATTTGTTTGTCTCTCCCACCTCGCAACCCCCTTCATGGATGAAGTGGTTGACTATTTATAGGTGTGGGCCTTGAGGTTACTGACTTAACTTTTAGCGGTCCCTGAGTGCTCTAGTTCATCGGTCATTGAGGTTGTGGGTTCAGTGATCGTTGAGACGTGATGGTCGTTGATATCGGTGTTGGTCAATTGGTTGATGAAGATGATTCCCACTACAAGATTCCATAGTTTCTGGCTTGGACCGACTTCAACGGTTGTTGGGATTGATGCTCGGCGGTCGCCTGAATTGGTGGTCATTGTTCTTCTCTCTAATTTCAATGGTCGTTGATGTTGGATGTCACTCAGTGACTATTGAGTTAGTGTCCAAGGGATTGCTTGATTTGGGAATGGTGGCCACTTAGGGGTGGCCTTATCATTAGGTGCCAAGATGGAATCCACCTTTGGTGATATCCTAAGCAAATAAATCAACAAGGAGATGGAACTAGGTAGTTGTGTTAAAACATGCCAAACAAATGGATTTATCTATATAAAACATCATCAGGATAATAATATGAGGATAAAATAGGCACTCAAATATCCACAAAATTGGATGTTATCAATTTGTATTACTTCTAGATAATATAGCTATAAAATATCATCATCATTAGTTGAATTATGAGATTTCACCATCGTGATGTTTAATTTGTCTCCTTTAGGACAATACCATGCCTCAATGTATCCTTTGAGAATATCTATGAATATAATAAACATTATCTTTAGCTATAAAATATCATCATCATTAGTTGAATTATGAGATTTCACCATCGTGATGTTTAATTTGTCTCCTTTAGGACAATACCATGCCTCAATGTATCCTTTGAGAATATCGATGAATATAATAAACATTATCTTTAGCTTACTATTTTATGTTCTTACAAGTAAACCTCCAAATATGTGTTTTAAACTGCAAAGTCTCCAAAAAATATTTCCCATGAATATATATCATTCCCCTCTTTTATCTCATGTGCCATACTCTTTTGTTTCACTATCTCAATGTTCATAATTTTCAATGTTACTTTATTGTGTGTTATTAAATCCATCCATGTAAGATATCATTAAGTTAACATAAATAACAATATCATCATTTTATATTCTATTACTAAGAACTATAATGTAAAGAAAAACATAAAAAATTAGCAAACAAATAGGAAGTAAATCAAATCATATTCATAGAAAACATTGTGAATTGAAATTTTATACCTTTTGTTTTAACAATGGATATAAGGAAATTTATTTTCAATGCATGATTTGTTTGGTGTCCACATTGAAAAGAAAGTATACAATGTTTTGTTTTGTTTCTATTTTTTTTCAAATAATATTGTTATCCAGTCAATGCCTTTACCATTCTAAATGTACAACTATAATAGTGGAAAATTCACACAAAAAGTCAAAATTTTAATAATGAAATATCTCTTAGCAAACTGTAGGATTTCAAAAAAAGAGTTGGTAAACGCTAAAACATAGGGTGGTTTTGTGATTGGGCTCAAACTCTTAATCTAGATATATTCAGCTCTCTCTAGTGAAACTTTTGATACCAAGACCCCAAACTATGGGTTTATAATGCCACTGTATAGTGTACTTACAAACCCATTAAGTTGCTAAATATGTAAGACAATACATAAACTTATTTTCTTGCTCCATGCACTAAATAAATAAACAAAAATTTCCTAACTTTTAAGTAGATGAAAATTAGATAATAACACAAACTTGATACTGAATTAGAAGTAAAGATTATAAGTTCACTATAGCATAAGATAGATTATAAAACAAATTTAAAAAAATTTACAATCAAGAAAAGCCTTACTAACTAATTACTAGAGAATTAGATGTAAAGATTACTAGTTCACTATAGAATTAAAATATCTCATTCTCTTTCATTCATTCCCTAAGATTTAGGTGACATAATAGACCATAATTGAACTCCCTGCCTCCCAGTTTAACTTAATTAACCCCTTAGGTTAGGGTATAATGGGAAATTGGGCACCACTTAGATATAAAACATGAGAAATCCTTGTTGAGAGAATCAAATGAAGCATAAGCATAAGCATAAAGTTGAACCTAAACCAGATAAGATCAGAATTAAGATTTTCATATTAATACATGATGGAAGGGCAGATCTCTAACTCATAATCACCACACATACAAAGTCATTTTGAAATTAACACAATATATTTATATAACACGCCTTCACATTATTACATCAAAATCTCTAGCATCTCAGCCATTATGAAATTCAAAAAAAAAATAAAAACTGAGAATACAATCCCTCCCACCATATTCTAGGTGTACATGGACTCTACCTATATCAAGATAACCACAAAAATACCACATCAAAGAAACTCTCATCCGATGTGTAACTCCAATACCTGAAAAACATTCACATCATATTTTATTAGGTATTGTCACCTTATCGTGTGGGTACTTCCCACTTAGAAGATTTCATATATAGGGGATATTTATTCTCATGTAACATGATTACTAACTAGAATTATGTAACATTGAAAGAATATAATACACAATATAAATGAATAAACATCCAAGCATATATTACAAACATCATGTCTTTGTCCATTTCTATCATCTCATATTGTAGGCATCTTTGTTACATACATTTCACAAGCATTAATCTCATGTCTTATCCATCTCTTCTCAATGTGGTAAAACCACATCATGGGTTACAACCATAGTTTGGCATCCCAAGCCTCACATCAATATCTACTTTGGGGATATGATGAGGGTCTACCATTCCTCAAAGGATAGGAGTGTGCAACTAGGGATCGACTCACTCATTCGTACTGAATAGAGTAATGCCACATCTTCACTACTCTCACCCTTAAAATACAAGACTAGGGTTTCCGTCCCACCTATGTGGGTACCTATAAACCTTCCACTTTACTAGCCATAACACATATACATATGTCATAGAGACATATCTTTATCATCACACTACATAATTCCATCATCTCTCATTCTACATGTTATCTCTAATGTTCATTCTTTAATTATATTATATTAGCTTTCTTATCCATATTTTGTCATTCGTGTGTAATCTATTCACATTAAGAATTCATTATATATTCATTGTATAACTAATATAATATTTACTCTTTTCTATAAGAGCATTATTAATTAGTAATCATTCATGTCTAGGTTCTAATACTAGATTCTCACCCAGATCTTCATATACCATCATTAGGTGACATGCTTTCTTTATGATTGTCTTCCTTGACCACACATTTACCATTCAACATGTACGTTATCAAGAATAAGAAAGGCACACACCATGAAGAATTATAAAGACTATTAATCATAAATACAATTCTAAATATGGTTTATGATAGGGAACATCCCAACTAGAGCTTATTCAGACATGACTCATTATTCATTCCTAATTCAAAGAATGGGAACCAATAAGATCATAGCTAGAGTTAACTAGGTAAAATATCTAAGCATCAGTGTCATACATGAACGCACAAGCTAGGTAACATTAGATAGTACAAATCCTAGATTTCCATTCAACATTAAGGAATATACTTGACTTAGATAGTTGTATAATTCATCTACTAAGAAAAAATCAAAATAAGTAGAATCACATTAGTATAGATAATCATGAATAGGATGAATGAGGCTATCATTTCACCTCATTTAACAATCATAAAGTATTTAGTGTATAAAAATTGTAATATGGAATTAAAGTCCCACATTTAGCCTTGTATGCAAGGGAGGGATGTATGATCATGTAACACCATGTTTAATCATTGTACTTTCCAAAGTCATATTAAACAAGCATCTTTTTGTTGGGTTTTAGGGGAGACAGAGAAGGCAGCGGAAACAAACAAAAAAATCTCCCAAACCCAGAATAAAGGAATCTTGTCAACGTCTATACAATAGGAAGGATGGTTTGTAGAGACATACCTTATCCCGAGGCTTGCTCGGCGATGTTACCTCACGGCTTGCGTGGTCTTCACCTTCGATCTTGGATAGTGTTTGTGCAGCTCCTGGTCTCACCGAGACTGTCAGGATTGACAGCTGTCCTCCGAGTGACAAAAGTCTCCCGCTTCTGAAGTAGTCCACACGGACCACCTGGAACTCCGATCTCCTTGTCCCACAAGGAATCGAAAGGAGTCGCACCCTCTTGTCAGCGTACTAGTCACCGACACACTCTCCTGCAACCAGTTGCCTTTCTACAGTTGTCTTTCCCTTGTTGTGCCTCCCTTATCGGGTAGCACTTTATCAGGCTCTCTCGGTTACCACAACCAGAGAGAATGACAACTTTGCAGAGCAACTGGTGTTCTAAGTTGTTGTTTCTGAGAAACCCCACTACCCCTATATATATAGGAGGTTCATGGGACAGGGGTCTCTACCCCGAGAAATGCGGGATTAAAGCAGGAGTAGAAGGGTTTGAGATTTTCCACAAAACAATCAATTTGTGCCAGCTGAACCGATCAGTTCACACCCTGATACGATCGTTTTGGGCCCTAAGCCAATCGTTTGGGACCTGAACCGATCGTCTGGGGCTCTGATCCGATCAGTTCATGCTTGAGTCGATCGGTTCGTTGTCCTGATCCAACTCAAATTCACTTTCATATTTGTTTCTGATTAATCAAATATTAATCCCTATCCAAATTGAATCTATACAAGTGGAACAAATTATATTTGCAAAATAGTCTTCTGACTTTCCAAACAATCTCGGTTGGTCACATGAATCGACTGGTTCAAAAATTGAGCCGATCATCTCATGACACATGAGTCGATCGTCTCACCAGTTGAGCCGATCAGTTCATCAACTTGAGTCGATCGGTTCATCACATGAGCCGATCGGTTGGGAGTGCAGACTGTGCAAAATCAGTCAATTGTAGTTTCAATCAATCTGATACTCTAATCAATCGGTCCAACACCTTGAACACTATGATACTGAGCTATCAATTGATTGAGTGTTTAATTGAAGTACTAAACTCCTTTAGTAATCAATCTAAACATCGTTTGTGGATAAACTCCTCTTCCAGGTTAAATCCTATGTGTGTGACCCTACAGGTCCATTTCACGTTGGCAGTGAAAGTCCATAACACTTATGACTTCACAAGCAAAGAGTGGTTCCTAGTCGCACATCAGTGCTACCCAAGTGAAAAGGAAAGTTGGAGAACAACTTTCAATCCTACAATTCGTACATGGTGTTACATCGAATGTATAATTCCTTTGTCACTGATATCCCGAATGAACTCAAGGCATGGAACAGTCATCCTGTAAACGTTCATTCACTTTCTTAATCTCAGAGTAGATTGGAGGAGATATGTATGAAATCAATATCACATACTGATTCACACATGTGTGCACACCTATCTCAATCCTACGCATCAAGTGGCCATGGATATCAAACTCCCTCAGGAGGGACAAATCCCATATCTATCACTCACCCCTCAAAAGCCCCATGTGTCAAAGCCACCCAATCATCACCTTTATAACAACCCATGTTTCAGGACTACGTTTGATGATGTCAAAGTGTACCCAATGACATATGTTGAGTGTAGTGATTTTAGGTCAAAGAATCACATTCACCACCATCACTGTGAGAACTGACTGTGACTACGATGTCATGGTTCCATGTGTCAAACTCACGGTGGGTCTGTCTGGTACACTTGTTCTCTACCAAGTACCTATGTGTTTGGTTTGATATCTCCATATCATGACTAATGAGATTTTGTCATCAACCAAAACCACAATCTAGTCTTGTGTGTCATTGTTGTCTATATACCTCCCACAATGACATCCGACTAGGTACATAATAAGAATGTACAAACTCTTAGCATCAGTATGATCTCATCGTTTAGGTCCTGAACCTAAAAGCATACATCATTGAGTACTGTCATTCTCTAGACATTCAATCTGTTCTATCATTATCTCATATGACTGAACAAGAAAGAATTGGAATCTTGCCTTTGATGCTTATCAAATCAATGGTAATGTATCCCACCAATCATCCCATGATTGGCTCTTAGGGCATACATACCAACAGACTCCCACTTGCACTGTGAGCCAATCACCCTTGAATCATATTCTTAGTGATCTTCAAACACGTCCCACATGTTACTGTGCTCTAGTGCTAATATAGTGAGTTATGGCAACACCTTGTCAAAGTCAGTATTAATTGCATGTCTCTCATGTCTTCATTGTACATCACACGTATGAGATGGATTTGCCGTGATATGCTATCTAGTATTCCTTGTCTAACCTTTAGCATCATTGCATGACCAAGTACTCCTTACTTGTCATCAAAGATCGGAATAACTATAAGTTCATCTCTATGAACTCTTAGATCCATATAGCATCCACTGATGTTCTCTAACACACGGATACTCAGCTATATTGGAACGTTTTCATTTATCAACAAACATTCACTTTTATATATCTCATATATATTTTGCAATTAATTTTCTATCCTTTTCAGAAGTGCACATCAGTGTAACTCTTTACAGTGAACCCTTCCTTATTTCCATAGAACTAGTACTTCTCAAGTACTTATCAAGTTCTTATGGTATTCCAGTAACCCTTACTGGAACTAGACAGACATCCACTCGTCATGTCTCACATACGAGTTATCAGGATGAGCACATCATATTGTCATGTCCTACATACAAGATGATGAATGTATTTTATTCTTGCTATGTCCATACATGAAAGATTATAGGATGATTGCATACATGATAGATCAATATCTATCCTTAGTGTTTCCATTCTTCATAAGAATTGGATACTTGGCCTTCGGATACTAACTCCATGTAACATGGACAAGTTTTCTCCCACTGAATATGTGCACACTGAACCCTTCAGTATAGATTGCCAATGTATGCTCTCTCTTTTCAGGTCAAGAGGTTTTCGAGAACTATCTCTATAAATCTCTATTCCTATCACATAGGAAAAGTATCTATCTTCCCTAAAGATAATTTCCACTTTGGATTTCCATTCTATAACATTTCCATTTCACATCGACATGTGAAATGTGAATATGCTCCCACTAAATCACAGATCCCTTCTTTATCTTTGTCATATCAGTCAAACCCTTTGACTATATTATCAAAGTAAAGATCACAGTTCTGAGTTGCTTGTACTCAATCAGTCACATTGATTAGTCCATTGTAACTTATAGGCTTCATTTGCATTAATGGATTCATAAACCTTATAGGTTGTGTCACGTACACATCCTTGTTTTATTCTTCATAGGAATGCGGTTTTAGTATCCATATGCCAAATCTCTTAGTCATTAAGTTGCAATCAACAAGAATCATCCTTGTCAAAATGTTATCCATGTGTCTTAACGCTTAAGACTCATTTGCACTTATGGATTTCATCCCAATGGGTGCTACCATTAAGTTCATACCTTATGGTTCACATGTAAGTTATTTAGGATGTAATGGTCATAAACCATAACTCAAAATATGGTTCCTCATATTCATCTAGATAGTTGACTCATCACATGACCAACTCATCACATAGATAATCAAGGTGCATTTGTCAAGGATATAAGAACTCACAACCCTCTGTGATTCTTAATGTCCTTTATTAGTGTGGGGTATTCTTTATTTAAGAAGAACTTAGTTATTTGAAAATCATCCTCTAACTCCTTAGAGTATGACTCCTTGTTGATTTAGACATCAACATGCCTTAGTCATGAGTTCACTATGATACACTATCATAATCAATCATAAGGTTCTCAAACATTTGGTCCAAGTATTTCATTCATTGATCTCATCAAGAATTAACACTTTACCAAATTCATACTTCATCTATGATATTCTTGAACACTTCAAGATATTCATATTGGTATTTCTCTAAAAATCATTTGAAGTATTAGCAATAACTCTAATAGGTATGTAAATACATCACATGTATTATACCTAATAGGATAATCATTCTTTCACTACCACTAGTGAAGATTGATTAATCATGTCTAAGAAATTCATGTCTCTTACTAGTTCTCTAACCAAAAGAGTCTAGATTTATCCATCATATGGAAACTAGAAATGAATTTCTCATGATTTATGCTAATTTGATTGTTTGAGTTTATCAATAACCTTTAGGTATTACTTTATCTTATGCATACCAAGTACCACAAGATAAACAAGGCATTGCAACAAAGATTGAAACATCAACTTTATTAATTGCTATCATTGTCATACAATATGCAAAAATAATGTGTTTCTATCTATTGGCAAATATGAAATAGCAGTTCATAACTCTATTACATGCCTTTAAGGCTGAAAATAAACTAAAGTACACCTATCTATGGCGGCAACACTTGCCCCATTTATTGAGTGCTTTACACTTTATATCTTGGTATCATATACCTTAAAAGTGTTACAAGTTTATTTCATGACACCTTTAGGTGGAGACGTCTGTCGCCTCATTCTTCTTTAGTTTTTCCAGATAGAGTGGAAAATTCCTTTTCCAATGTCCTGGCTTTTGACAATGGTGGCAATTGCCTCTCTTGGTCACGCCTCCCTTGGCCTTGAGAGTTGAAGACGACTTGGGCTGCTGGCTAGCATCAGAACTTTTCTTAGCCTTTCCTTTGCCCTTTCGCTTAGACTTTCCTTTCTTGCTATTGATCATCATCACAGACTTAGGCTTGTCCTTCTTCATTTGTGTCTTGGTTGTCCTCAACATGCCCAACAACTCTGTCAACGGCTTGTCAAAGTTATTCATGTTGTAGTCCATCACAAACTGACTGTAAGATTCTGGAAACCATTGCAGTATCACGTCAGTAGCCAACTCTTGCATCAGGGGAAATCCCAGTCTCGTCAGGTTCTCCACATACCCAATCATCTTGAGCGTGTGAGGACCGACTGGATCTCCTTCTATCATGACACACTTGAACATCACCCTGGAGACATCATATCTCTCTTATCGTGCTTGATCTTCATACATGTTCTTGAGATGCTAAATCATCTCAATGACACCCATGTTCTCATGTTGTTTCTACAACTCGTGGTTCATGGAGCACAACAACAAGCACTTTGCATCAATGGCATCATCAAAATGCTTCTTATAAGCATTCCTTTCTGCCTTTGGTGCGGTAGGATCAGGTTCCTCTGAAATTGGAGTATCCAGGACATAGAGCTTTCGCTCTTGAGTGAGGACAATTCTCAATGTCCTAAACCAGTCGTGGAAGTTAGTCCCATTCATCTTATCCTTTTCAAGGACTGATCGCAATGAAAAATGATTGTTGTTTGTTGTTATTTGTACAAAAGGAAATATATGCAATTTAGTCCAAAACTCAATTTTGATTTATTTGATTGATTTTAAAAGTTGACGATATAATTAGAACTTTAATTAATAATTGCTCCCACTATTTTGTTCAAATTGATATCCCTCACCATCAATTCGGAAGATTGCAGCGTATAATCTTATAGTGGGTCAAGATCCATATTTCATCAAATCATGAGTCTGCTTTGGTTGATCGCCCATAATCTTGACTATTTAGGTAGGTCGTCATGCCAATTGAATCATATGCAACTCTTGATGAATGATAGAAAGAGGAGAAAGTGAGGAGGGAATTAATGGAGGGAAGAGGGAAAAGTGAGGAGGGAATTAATGGGGATGAGGAGGGAAGTAATAGAGAATTAAAGGAAGTAATGGAGGAGATAAGATAACTAAGGAGTGATGTAATGGAGAAGTGGAGGAAAGTAATCAGAAAAGAGGAGGAAAGTAATGGAAGGAGAGTAGAAAAGTAAGGAGGGAAGTAATGTCAAAAGTGGAGGAAAGTGAGGAGGGAAGTAATGGAAATTGAGGAGAGAAATAGCATATGAAGAGGAGATAATTGAGCATGGTAATAATGAAAGTGTGGAGAGAAGAAATATATGAATATGAGGGAAGTAGAGAGAAATGAGGAGGGAAGATGGGACAAAGGAGGGGTGAGATGTGTGAAGAGGATGGAAGTGAGGGGAGAAGTAATAGATGAGGGTGGAGTGACCAAACGTAGGTGCAAAATGATCATAACTGGGCACAAAGTGACAAAAAATAGACACAAAATCACCATAATCGAGTGCAAAGTGACAAAAAATGGGTGCAAAATGATATAACTGGGCACACAATGTGCAATGAAAAAATGGGCACAAGCGTTCAGAAACACAAAAATTAGACACAAAGTTATTAGAACTTGGTGTCTTATGACCAAAACCTTATAATTCTAATAAAATTTAAACTAAGATTTTATTGATTTAAACCTCATTTTACTCTACTAGGTATCTTTCATAGTGTTACTTTCATATTTATGCACATGAATTTTCAATCAGATGGTTGGTTTTATAGGCACATTTATTTCTTTTACCCAAATCAAAACATATGGCTTAAGTCTTGTCATTTACCTCTAGTCCTATCCTTGTAGTGTCTGTGATCTTTCCATGTTGCGGCCTCCCTCCCCTCTTCATGATTGTGTTTGATTCTTCCTCCATTTTTTGCCTCTATCTGACACACTTATTCTGATCCTAAACACAAGAAAATTTTCCCTCCAAGAGGATACCCACTTTTCTATTTTGTTCCATCATTATAAAAATTGGAAGAGGTATCTAGCCTAATACCCATATAAATCGAGATGCCCTCTCACCATGTATGACTTTCCAACAACCCTTCTATCCTCCTATTAATTATGAAGCCCTCCCTTCATAGAATCAAGCTCCATCATCCTCCGTTTTATTGGAGTTGAGTTTTATATGTAGATGCAACTTAAATCTAGTTAACTTCTCCCACACCTTCATGCAACCACCCAATTCTTCTCCACCTTCTCTTTGTCAAGCATTTTCCTCATTGGTTCCAACCCAACCCTTAGTGATAGAAACCATGTTGCAAAAAAAATCTCAATTCATAATTTAACTCTTCTAGAATAGGCCCCCGTTCATAGGCTTATATAGATAACGTGTGGGAATACCTAATTGGCATGTTTCCACTCAAGACAACAAAAACAAAAAAATTGGAACTTAATTAAATAAGAACTTACAAATAAGTACCTACCCCTACATGTAGCTCCTAAAATTGAAATAATTGCATGATTAAATATGAAAACATGAAAACTTAATAAAATAACTAATTAGCCTAATATGGTATTTGGCACTTAGATCTAAAAGTGGGACTTGTTTTGCATTAGTCACTTCCACCGTGAATGATCTTGTGATGTCTCTAGATTTTCTAAACCTTGCACATGTTTAACGTCCAAATTGAAATCCTCACTTCAGAAAAAATCTTAGTTTCAACACCACACACTATATCAAAATGAAGAAAAGTAAGGGAGTTAGAGGAAACCAAAGTAGCACATGCACATGAACAAGAACAAATCATAAAACACAAACTCCATCATTCAACATATAATTACAAAAAGTTTATTAAAACTTTTTAGATAACACACTGAACTAGAAACATTTACTTCTGCATATACTACCTCAAAAAAGGATCTTTAGACAACAGGTCCACATGCACATCCTCTCACCACACAACTCTCAACTATCCCGATTCTTCAAGGTCACATGTCCACATCACATATAGAAGAGATTACATGTGGTACACATCAACACTGTATGATAATATATCATGTTGAGTATGCTAAAAGATCTTATGGCTCTTTAATACTATGACTTGGCAATAAGTTCAATCTACAAGTTAGAAGTAATATCTAAGATAAAATCTTACAAACTAAACATCTTAATTTATACAACCAAAGACATATTTTATCATGACTTTCCATTATATTTAAAATTGATCAATTACATGCACTATCTACCAAAGAGATTCAGTGCTCACATGTACATATATTCCAAAGAGATTTAGTATTTTGTAAATGCACTATTCAGCCAATTGGATTTACTTCTCACATGTACTATTCTGCCAAATAGATTTAATACTTTTAAAAATGCACTATTCTACCAAAGAGATTTAGTGCTATCATATAATGGACTATATATCTTATGTTTCATGTGTTCAAGACTATATATAAAGATATTCAAAGAATGTGATACACAACAATAATTATATGAACCAATACCAAATGCCATGTATTTTATACACATATAATACAACCATACTATATACTAGGACATTTAAGAGGTAAAGCATACCTTGAATCGAGATATACTAATCATGACTTATTCTTGAGGTCAACTACAACCTTGGTCAATCCTAATTAATACAAGATCACATGTACCATCAAGTTCTCATCATTAACCCTAGTCATAATTTATTTTAGGATTCGTCTTAGTCATTATGATATTTCCATCATTACCTATCTTGAGTTCTTATAATTATTTTATTGATATTATTTTCCAATTGTGTTCCAAATTAGGATTAATTAATTTTTATTCATTTTTCATTCCATTATGTGCACATATTAACCTTATTTCATATATATTAATCATATTAGGATTATAAACCTTTCTTTAAGAGTCAACATCATATGTTCATGATGAATTCAGTGTGTAAAACTGATGTATTGGTTCCACATAAGGTTACATGTACTACTACTAACATGTTCTGCAAATTTAAAGATTTACTGAGCATAAACATATTTATTTCATTTTATGTGAACTTAATAGCCCTAATTCACTATATAAAGCATTTTACATGATTTCTTGACTGAACATACACATTTATGACATCATATAAATTTATACATGGTTTCTAAACTAGTGATGTATTCTCATGATTTTTTTTCAATTTTTAATATATATTAATCATGAAATGAGTATTATGTGTCTTACATGATATCATCTATATTTATACACCAAAACTCTAATATTAGGGTTCTATGGTGTTCTACTCATTTTGTTGAGAATTTTGATATCTTGTTTGTATTTTTTGGTTAAACGAGCTATGAGTTATATAAGATATATACATTTTCTAGTTTTTTTACCTTTTGTGGACAATCAAATATTGCCACATTGATATAAAGGTTGTGTTGATCCTTGCTTGAGGTGATCAATTCAGTGACTGGGTTGTGTGGTCCAATGAGTGGACCTGATGGTCCTTCTCCTCCTCATCTCTTGCATTCTCACACATGAGAATGTGTTCTCCACTCTATCTGTGAACCGCCGCCACACAAGGGACTTTCTGGAAAGGAAAAGTGTTTATCCATGTCCTCATTTCCGTGCTTTTCTTACTAATAGCTCCATTCAGACCACTTCTACTAATCTACTCCTCTAGTCTCTCTAGATAGAGATTGCTACCTCCTTCTTGTAGCTCAGAGAAGGTTGTCACAACATCTTGCTGCCATGGCAGATTAAAAGAGGCAAAAAGCTTCCTCTTATTCTTGCCAGCATTCAAAGTTTCTAAAAGCTCCACGAATCATCAAAAAACTAATCCATGGTACTCATTCTTAGTGAGACACTCTATGCCCAAGTCATGAGCACCACATTCTCCTCCGCCTCAATGGTGCTGGTCGAATAGGGAAAGGGCCAATGGAGTGCACAAAACTATGTGCAATCAACTCCATTGGTTCTTCTCTTCCTTTTTCCTTCTTCTATTCCTCTATAACTACCCCTATCTCTATCTCCTACCTCTGGCCACTTACCATAATAATGGATAGAGATACAAAAGAAAGGGAGGGTGAGAACCCATTGTTCTCACACCCATTCCTGAAGAAGAGGGCTTTTTAGATATGACTAGACAAGAAAAAGTTACTTCTCCACTCTTATATGTGACTCAACCCATGATCTCTAGGATCCCACATTGTGATCGGCCTTTGCCACAACCTTGTTGTATCTTCCATGAAGAAGATGACTGTAAAGCCATCCAATGTCATACGAGAGTCCAAAACAAATAAATAAGGATCCAATATGTGGCTTCCACTAAAACAAAGGCCCCATTAGATCTCAAGCTAGCGTATGGATCAAGGTTTTGATACTAATTCATAATAAGGACCTATGATACATATCTAGCACCAGTACTTTTCTTATATTAATCATACACCTTGGTTAAGAATACCCAGATATACACATCATTTCATCATTTTCAAACCAAAATAACTTCCTATATCCAATCATCCTGAAACTTTAACCATAGCTTTATCATTAATCAAAACTACATTCCATTAAATTTTTGTTCCAATTTACCACTATTTGGTCAATAAATTAATTATTCCTAAATGTCACATATCTAGGTACATGAAACATGCATGTATTATCTCCAAAATCATTTTGATCTCAAATTTATGAAACCACTTACCCAATTGGTATATGAAGACATTAAAAGTCTACTCTGTTGTGTACTAAACATATTAAAAGAAAATTTGCACTAAAAATTAAGCCAAAAAAAATCTCTATCAAAGATCTAGTCTCAAGATCAAAACAAAGAGTTGATGATAGAAAACAATTCCATGTTTGTGTGCAAAGAAGATTAGTTGAACAAACATCAGATTTCCACAATCCAATGAATCTATTCATGCCCGAACATGCATGCACTAGTGACGGAAAAAATAAATTATCAAATGCCTTTGAGAACTGTACTTGATGGGAAGAATGTAACATCAAATTCCTTAAGAACTGTGTCATGCTTTGCTAATGATGACGTGACTAGTGGTAGAGAAGTTGTAGCATATGCATCATTCTTTTTTCTTCTAAATCAACTTTAGCAATAACAAACCAATTAACATTCTCATCTAAGTGGAGATGTAATAATGTTGTTGTGGATGTCATGTTACATGTTGCCCTTTAAAATTCTCAAATAATGAATGCATGTCTTGCTGCATGTACAAAACTAGAGCTTCTAAGTGGTCAAACCACTTGTTATAGCGTGTCAAGCATTCTTCTACTTTACAAATCTAGTGTTGATCCTCTCATCATGCATCATGGTTCAAGTCAGTAAATATTGAAGATTTCCCATGTCGTGGAACATACTAAGAAAAAAGAGAAAACCAAGAAATACTTATTTGACATTGAAATGAATAGCACGCTATGTTGCAAACAAGAACTCAATTCATAATTTAACTCTCCCAGATAAGATTCTTGCGCATAGGCTTATATAGATAATGTGAAGGTAGCCTAGTTGGCTTATTTTCTCTCAAGACCCAACTATACAATAATTAAAACCTAATAAAATAATAACTTACAAATAAGTCCCTATCATTTCATGTAGCTCCTTAAATTGAAACAATTTCATGATTAAACATTAAATCCTGAAAACATATTAAAATAAATAATTAACCTAATATGTTATCAGGCACTTGACTCTGAAAGTGGGATTTGTTCTACATCACTCAACTTCACTAATCACTAGTGCTTTGTGACATGATGTTCTGGGCATTCAAATGACCAGGATATGGATCTCATGAACTCAAAATCATGTGATGAAGCTATGTGCTCACCACTTTGCCCTAATTCATAACTTCTCAATTTTCTATCCATTTTTTAAAATGTTTTGTGATATATAAATGTATATCTTTTTTTATATATATACCTTATTTGGGTTAGTGATGTTGTCTCAACTTATAATGATATATAACGAGTATTGTTATAGCCTTTGTTTGCATCGAGTTTTTGGTTTCTGGTGTTCTTGAACTATTTCTACCCGTTTTCATTGTGATAAGATCCTTTAGGGGATTTGAACTGAGAATTGAGTCCTAGATAGTTAACTTTATAGCAACCTCTTGGATTTGAAAGATCCACCTTGTAGTGGTAAGGATTAATGAAGCATGCTTTGTATTGGATATATCATGCCCAAGGATAGATAATCACATGCTTTTCTTTTGGGTTTTGAATTTATTATTTTACACGTGATGTATTTGGTTCTTGTCACACATCACATGTGCATTATCATCTCACTAATGGATTTCTACATTTAGCAAATGTGTTCTATATGGTTAGATTTATCAATCTTCCCCATCACACATCCTATTTTTGATACATGATATAACGAAATTGAAGTCCTTAGACATAGATTTCATTTTAATACATCAATTCAATATCTTTCACTTAAAATACTTATAAACAAATAAATGGTAACTAAAGCATGTATGTGAACATGCAAGTTTTCAGTGCTCAATCCAATCGAATGCTAACAACCAAACCCTACATGAATGTAAACTTTTACATTTATCAAATCAAACATAGAAGGATTTCTCTTGCAATTGTAGAATATCAATTACAATGGAGTTAGGATCATTCCCAAGGATTTCAAAAAATAATATGAGTTACTAGAAGCATTATATAAGCTTTCTTGAAATGACACAAAAGAATTTGGTTATTTTCTAAGAATAGACAAGTGAAATGCATAAAGTAAAGGAACAATAGGGCACTATCAAAGAGGAATAACAATGTTGGGCCTTAGTCACCTCAACCATACTACTCATTCCACCATAATCACAATAACATAGATAACTACTAACCAAGCAGTTGTCAAGATTACATACCCAATTCTCTTTAGTTTAGACAAAGAATGTAGATTTAATAGACAACCACCTCTCTTGGGGATAACTATCAAGAAATGCAAGTCATAACACAACAATCTGAACGACTTAGAACAACTCTCCAATTTTTGGGTAAGGGCGTATCCTCTTTACCAGGTTATAATGCCACTCTCATGTTTTTTCTTTAGAGTCATTGTATACTAAAATAAAGATGTTAGGAGTAAGTAGAATGATATATAGTATGATAATTATGGCAAACAAGTAGAATGATCAAGGTACATAGCCCCTCATTTAGAGATGGAACTAGATTCTCATGTATGCATTACTATAACAGCCATCTAGAGTAGAGATAAGGTCCATTACTGATACCAAAACTAAAGAAAAAAAGAGTTAGAGAATATATCATTGTATAGGAACTTATATATCTTTTATTATGTTGATATTGATCTTCTTCAGGTCTATGCAACACTATAATGTGTCTCTTAGTGACTTCTCCAATTGTCATTCTCAATTGACGTTCAATGTGATGTCAATGTGGCATTCTTTGACTGACTATATGTAATGTGTTTTGAATATGTGTCAGATCCAATATCAAGAGGGTGGGGTGAACGAAGCTACTAAAAACTCAAGTGAACTTGTTATATCTTACAATTATATACATATTTTTAATGAAATAAGTAAAACGATCAAGAAAGAGAGAGATTGAACAACCAGAAAATGAAAGAAAGTATTTAGAATGGTTCAAGTTGTATTGATTGCAGCTCTAATTTCTAGAGAGGTCAACCTCTAGGACATGCAAACCTTGAATACCACCTTGTCTTCCACCATAAGGGCATACACTAAGAGAACTCACTTTTACTAAAAATTTTTAAAGACAAGGTTCCAACAACCTTACTAGGGTCTTAGCTATCATTACCTAGGGCCACACTTACCCTACGCCTTTCTTTTTCATAATAAATATATATATATATATATATATATATATTTATCTATACATATACACACACACACATATATATATATATATACATATAGATATATTCCTTTTTTGTTCTACCTTAAACAATTATATTTGACTTTGTAAACAACTATAAATGAAATATAGTCTTTTGAGTTTCCTTTGTGAAAATAATCTGAAAACATTGATAGTAAATACTAGTTAGGTTAGTCGATCGATTTTCTAGTTGGAAAACTTCGTCAATGGCCTTCACAGGCATGTGTCCTTTTATTGATCAATGAAGTTTTGTTAGAAAAAACTCAACCGTTGCATGAATTTAGTGATTAGTTCCAATGAAGAAAACATGGCCGAGGGCCCTTGATGTTTGAGCCAATTCCAAGTAACTTCACTGGAACTATAATCCTTTCTAATTAGTCTATGACATGTTTCTGATTAATTACAAGTCATATAAATCATTACAAGTGTGCACATCAAAGATCAAAGGAGAACTCTATCTATCATTCAAAACATAACCTATGATCATACCTTTATTTTCTCACTTCATACTTATCAATCTTTGTTTTTTGTACGTGGAAGTGCATTCAGTTTGTAATTCCTCACCCCTAACAATTTGATGAGTTTACTGGTGTATTTTTTCTTTTTTTTTGATGAAGTTTATGTACTTGTTTTGCTTTATTTTGAATTACAAGAGATTATAAGCTCCTCCATCATACTCATCTAAATCTAACTCTACATGAGAGACCTAAAATCCTTGTCTGTCCAACTAGTATACCCACTTAGTATCTTTTATATTTGTATGTTTTGTCTATGTACCCGTGTTTATGCTTGTTCTTTTTAAACTACTCAAGCTCCTCTTGCATGTCTAAGATCCAATCATCATCTGGAGGAGATTCTTTGGTGGACTCTATCTCTAGTTGTAAAATGAATGCAAAGTTTTCTTAGTCCTTGTTATAAGCATTTGTCTTTAATTTCTCCAAGAGGTCACTAATGATGACATCCTTTGGATGATTCTTTACAAATATATGGATAATATATCTTTATTCTCTTCATCTTGGGATCTTTCAGCTTGCACTTCTTGATCAACCACCTTTTGTTTGAACATTGTTGGTGATGTGAAACTCTTTAGATTTTAAGATAAAATCGCCTTGCACATCATCATAAATAAGATCAGTAGATATAAAAGGTTTAGTTCACAAAATTTCACATTATTAAATTCTTCTATCCTAACATGCTTTTTGTTATAAAAAAGGAAAACTCAAATAGGTAGATTATAACCAAGAAATATAGCTTTATAGGATTTAGTATCAAACTTATCTAAATTACTTTTGATATTAAGAACAAGCAAGGGCATTCAAATCCATGAAAGAAATCCATAGAGGAAATTCTACCTTCATTACTCGTAGAGTTTTTTTTCTCAAATACTCTGTGTAAAAACTCAATTTTGAACCAACCTGTGGTATCTACAACTTCGGTCCACAATGTTTTTGGTGTATTATATTCTAATATAATTGTCCTAGCCATTAATGAAAAAGACCAGTTCTTCATCTATACAACTCTATTTTGTTAAGGTGTTTGAAGGAAAGAGAGTTATGCATGATACTAGATTCATCACAAAATAACTCAAATTAGTCATATTGATATTCTCCTTGGTCATTAAGGGTAGAAATAATTCTACTAGAAGTTTAATACTCTACACTTTTACAAAGAAACATGGAAGTTATAAGAGTATCACTATCAACAATATGAAAGGAAGTCCAAGTAAACCTATACACTTCATCAATAATCACAAGACAATAATTTTTGTCTCTAAATGATTCTATGTGCATTTCTCCAAATAGATCAATGTAAAGGAATTATAGATCCCTATTAGATATGAGAACCCCTTTAGAATCGAAAGAATATTTTTATTTGCTTTCCATGTGCAAGGTTGACATTCATCATCCTTTTCATATTCCAAGTTAGGAAGTCCTTTTATTAAGTCATATTTGCTTTATTTCTTCAACAGATGCATATTTACATGAAAAGTCATCTATGGAAAAGTGATACATCATTTTATCTACCACTAAGATTTTTTCAAAAACATCCTTAAGAAAAATAAGAACAATAGTATATAAATCACCATTCCTAGTTCCCTTTGTATAAAACATTGATTGTAAGTAAAATACCAAAAATTATCCTAAATAAGTAAATAAAACATGATATGAGTATCATGTAGTCGGGGGAAAGGGAGTAGCCCAAGTGGTGTGGCTCGGCAATCCCCAATGAAGGGACCCGAGTTCGACTCTAGGCGAAAACCCTTGGGGTGTAATAAAGGCCCCACATTACTAAGTGTGTCGCGGTACCCCCAAGTACGCAGCTAGTTACGGGGTTTACCCTTGGCTGGGTGGGGTCCAATAGTGACCGATCCCGGGAGGGGTTCCTCGTTATAAAAAAAAAGATTATTATGTAGTCCCTACACATGTATTACATTCTTGATGCTCAAAGAATCAACTAAATCACTTACATCTATTACTTTACCTTTACCATTGTCACCAAATGCGACTGGGGCACATATCTTCCTCTTAGGTTAATTGAAATAGCTTTTCACTCCTATCATTATCTTGGAGCAAACTTATCTAGAATGCATTCACAAGTGGCCTAATGTTGGTCATCTAAACCATATATTTTGGGGTCCTCTTGTTCATCATTAGATAATTAGTAGAGTCATGATCCTTTTTCTGACATAAAATATATGCATACTTATCTTTTGGACTATAGGATTCTCCATGGAATGTCAGAAGTCCTTTTTCTTTGTTTTCCCTCAGATACCATCTTATAAAATAACATGTATACCATTTCTTTGGTATCACGATGAAGGATTTTATTAAGTCTCTTCCTACCCTTGATAAAATTTTATAAAGAATCTCTAAGAAAATGATTATCATAAGAGGCCATAGCAGAGGGAAGTATAGAAATATCATCATTTTCTTATTTAAGATTAGTTTCCAAACATTCAAATTTAGTTAAATATGAATCCTTTTATATCATAAGGAAGAAATATCTCTTTTTGTACTAGACATGATGGGTTGAGACTACAAATCTTTAACCTTAGCAAGCAAAATAACATATTTAGATTTGAGTGTAGTTACTTAAATAATATAAACGTTGTTATCAATCTCATTTCTAATATAAATGAACTTTAGGTTATGTTTCTTAAGATTGTCAATATCCTCTAATAAATAAAGGTTAAAATGTTAAAGTTCATCTTTTTCATTGTACAAAGTACCAAAAGTATTAGCAAGTTCCTTCTTCTTAGCCTTACAAACACCAAGAATTATGCGAGGCAAGTATCAAACCAATTAAAGCATCTTTATAAAGTTAATTAAGAATTACCTCACTTACCTCATCACATTCACCTGATATATCAACGAATTCAATGTTTCACTTAGCCCCATCACTTTCACATAACCTTCTTTAAGCTCGAAAAGAGTCCCAAGGAGAATTTTGGGTTACTTTTTTGCCTTTCTTCTCCTTTGTGTCCATTCTCTTTTACTTGTCATTCTTAGTTACCCAATCACATGGAAATCACAAATTTTGCAAGTATTTCATAAGCCGTCCAACATGACCATTTTAACTAGAACAATCATGGCAAGTGGAGGTTAGTACGTTGTTTCACCTACCACATTCATGTCAGTCAAACAAGGGCATGATCGTTCTCACATAAATGATCTCCCTCCATCCTCCTAACCATAGTTGCGGTACCATCACAGTTGTTCCAACTTCATGCCATTAGACTATGGTAGCCAGTAGGGTTGTGCCCCTTACCATCCCAAAATCCCCATTTTTCGTGAATTATACACCATTCCACCATGATTGTTTCTATCTAACATGGAAATTTCAAACTATAGTACTTCTTGTGGATCTTGTGGTGGTAATAATTTTTCATCTTTGGGCATTCACTCTTAAAGATCCTTTTGACCACATACATAACATCATGAAGAGGAGTTTGAGTTTCTCTTCAATGTCTTTGTCTTAGTATACATTATTTCTTAACCACCTGAGAAGTGATATTCACTTGATTAGGACTCTTATGCTTTGAAGGAAATAGCCTTCTTCTTCCTAGATGATTATTTATACCTAGCATTGCATTTATCCTAACTAAAGGTTACTTATTAGGTTTTCTACTTGAAGATTTTGGAGGTTTGAGGACTCCTCTATGTTTGTCACGTTCTTCTCAAAGTGGTAGGTGACAGATAGGAGAATTTTGACACATTGATCTTTGAATTGAAAAATGCTTCCTGAGAGCTCAAAGAAAATTGATGTTGGTGTAAACTCTTGAGTGCATCTTGCATATGAACTTGGTATTGGTCATCTTGAACAACTCAAGTTGATGTTGTACATTTTTATTTACAAACTATTTCACTTGCTCCATTTTTTCATGCATCATGATAATTTCTACCATATGTTCATCACCATCTCAAAAGAAGATATACAGTTGTGCTCACATGGATAGAGATTTACATATATGATACTATTTTCCTTACCATTTGGTTGAGATCTCTATATTGTGCTATCATCCCATGTATATAGGTATCTGTTCAACATGATGTAGGAGAGGGAAATTGTCTTCCACATCCAAAATCTTATGCCTTGAATGTAGAATTGTATACACTTTTTCCAATATTGGTATTGGTCTCATGGAAGACCAATCAGAGGTGGTGTGTCCTCCGTTAAGGTAGAGTGACCCAAACAAGTTTTCACCCATCTTGTCGTACTCATCTGACTGTTTTCTAAGAGAGTACCTTTTTCTTAGACCACTTACATGATCTATACACTCAAAGGGATTGATTGAGATATTAAATGTAGATCAAACTTGAAGGCCTTCAAATTATATCTCAAGTTAAATGCATTAAGTAAAACAAGAAAGGAAGAAATAAACTGAACAACCACAAATGGAAGGAAAGTATTTAGTGTGCTTTTGGCTCCAAATGTCAAAGCTCCCACCACCTCCTTAGGTTAACCTCTAGGATTTTAAACCATGTATACCACCTTGTATTCCATCATAATAGCATACACCAAGAGACCTCTCTTTTCATATAAAGAGTAAGTAAGTTCCTTTTTGGGGACAACAAGCCAATAAACTTAAAAGAATCATACCTACAAATACCTAGAGATTCATAACCCGTGTGATCCTTAGAAAAGGAATAGGTTTAATCAAATTTTATAATAAAAAAATATTGGAATAAAGGGGAGATTCACAATAGATAATTAGGACTAGCTCTCTTAGAAGTACATATTGACTTTAGTTGATCTATAAAGTGTGGAAGCTCATGGGTGTGACTAGGGACTCTATGAGACACTTTCTCTCGATATGGAGTAAGGGCCGCTTTATAACCTTAGGTATCTCCCACAAAGGTCATATTTATAGTTAAGGGTGCCTAGTAGTTATTTAGAAGAGTTCTAGAAGTTTATTGAGGAGTAGGTATACCTCTAATAAGTGCATTTCCACTTTTGATCCATCACTAATGGCTATTTTTCTATTTGCATATTTCTACAACTACAACGCAATCGACTATGTTTCCTATGGAAAATGTTAGCCTACAAGCAGTAGTAGCAAGCCTAATTAGGTGAATGGGTCAATTTTCTATTTTTAAAACTCAGTTGACGACCTTCACTAGGAAAGTGGAAAAGATTTTCTAGAACAAACTCGACCAACATAAGAATTTATAGATCCATCTATGTTGAGCTCATTCTAGTTTCCATGAAGAAAACTCACATGGTAGCCATTGTTGTTTGATGTATTTTTAAATATTCTAAACAAAAGTATAATTCATTCTTATTACATCAATTAAAATTTTGAGCTTACAAGTCATACAATCATTACAAGTGATTTACATAAAATACCTAGGTAGAACTCTATATATTCCTCTAACTTGACATTTTCTTGTATTCCAATATAGATAAAGAGAATATCAAAATGCAAGCGAGAAACATGTATATTCGTTTACATTCTAAGTCAAAACAAAGCTATTTATAGATAACATAATATCCAAAAACTCATTTTATCCATTGATCCACACTTAAAGTATGCATCCTCTAGATAGCAATCAATTAAGATTTAGAAATACTTTTGACATAGTACCTTTTTTGACCATGAAATATTTTTTTACTTAAAAGTGACCCTGATGAATATGTCCTCTACCAAATCTATATAGTAGGAAATCTTTATTCTCTTACATCTTTTGAACTCTTTCGGGGTTATTTGTGCATGATAATATCCACAAGTAGGTTAAAGACACTTCCACCTATAGTTAAGATACATAAATTTGACTTCTCATATCATACATCAACATTTCTCGGATTCAATCATATAAGTATATAATATTTCTAGCAAATGTTGATGGTTTTCTCATAGTACAAGCAAACATTATACTCAAGAAAAAAATTGTTTCCTAGGGTGTACTCTCTATGTGGAATATGATCAACCTCTCTATTTCAGGAAGACAAGGATTGAATCCTCTTCCAAAAGAATAAGTGAAGTAACACCACAAAACACATGGTGTGGTTTTTTTTTCTTCTGATGAAAAGAAAGTTTTTTAAGGATTGATAGTGGTGTTTAGGGTTTTGAAACTCACCTTAGTGAGGCAAACCATTGCCTAGCAGTATTTACACTAGACTTTCTCCTTGTGTAATTATTCTTTTTTATTATTATTATTTTGATGAGCTTCAATTAATATTTAAAAAGATGCTATCTTGGTTTGATTTCATTTAACACAATCATTCCAAATATCAAAACCACATTAGTTAACTAAAAGAAATTGTTGGGAAAATATAACAAGAGTACATTAATTTAATAATTCGAACACATTATCACACTACATCTTAAAAGATAATCAAGTTTTACTTCTAGATAATGAAATTGCAATGCATATGATAACATACTATCTATTGTAAAATGTATTTCTTACATGTTTGAAAATTTGATTCATGATAAACATCATAACTTTGTCAATTGTTTACCATTGAGAACAAAATTCTTTACAACTTTTACCAAATAAAATGAAAGAAATGAAAGAACTAACTAAAAGAAAATTATGAAAAATGAAAGTATAAGAAAATTATAGAAAGAGAGAGAAAGATAAAGAGAAAAGAACTGAGATTGGGTTAGAAATACTTTTGGTGAGACTTGACTCAAGATCCCTTATTCCACAATCAACAAGTTGCTTGTACTTGAGCAAACGAAGAGAAGTATAGGAGCAACGACAAGTCAAATATCAAATCATTGTCCATTCATCATGGCTTATAGTAGTCAAGATCTTAGAAAGTGGATGATATCCTTGAGATACTCCCCAAAGATGGTGATATTATCTATGAAGAAGATGCTTCTTGAGCTTATGTCACATCTTGCTTATCCATTGAGGAGGGTAAAACCATAATATCCTAACTTTTCCAATTGTTGACGGGCACAATGGTCAAACTCAGTAGTATTGTCTCGATGAGATGGTGGATACATATCTAAAGATAAATCTATGATTATTGGGACTAGTTAAACCACACATTATGTTGATTAGTCTTTGAAACATAGGTATACATTGTCATTCCCTCAGAGGAGTCAGAATTTTTCTTATGTACATATTTATTCTTGTAAAAATAGCATATCTAATGGCTTATGTGCTCTTTGTAGTTCATTGGAATGGTTAGTAGGTAAATATCGACTAGTTTTGCCTTCTAGAGCTCTTGTGATGCACCATTCGAGATTGGTTCTTCTTTTAAGCCTTGCATAAATTTAACATGGAGCATAACATTAAAGAATGTAGAATTCCTATGAGGTAGATGTGCAATGATGTATTAAACTATTTTATGGATGGAAGTAAATTTTGAAAAATTCTTATATCCTCATAGAGCTAGGTACATCTGTAAATCATCATGAGTGGTCCTAATATTTACAATATAAAATATATCATATTTGCATTTCTTTAGTTAATGATCTCCAAAAACATCATTTATCCCTTCAACATACTGATGCCACAACTAAATCATTTAAGGATCTTCCCATGATATGAAAAGGATTGGATGTATTAATCATGTGTGGCCTTAGATAACTTGTATGTTTTAGCATAACACATCTATTGGAGAGTCTTTAAGGGTTGACTATATGGTGATGGATGAGAGTGTTTATAATAATTCTTTAATCTCTATAGATGGTCTTTTATTGTGAACATTGAGAGGAATTTTTCCTTTATCAGTAGAATTGAAACAACCTTTATTATTTTGAAGATATTCTTTTCCTTGAGAAGATTACTTTGATGTTTCTTGAGAAGTTGGCTTTGCATGAGCATGCAGAGCATGTTGCAGTTCATGTTATATATTAGCTACATAAGTGTCAACCTCTTGGAAAGATATATAATACAATGTAGTAATATTGGATGCATTTCTCCTAGAAAAAGTATCAATAATAGAATATCGAGGTTTTATATCTCTCTGAAATTGGGACGCTAGAATCTAAATCCTGCAAAATAACTATTTGTGAAATAAGGGTTGCCTTATTAAAGGGAACCATCTTGCTTCCTAAAGGTGAAGCTAGTTCATGCTGTGATATTGAAGACTCTAGTAGTATGATATCAGTGGTCCCAAAGCTATCTTTACTAAAAAAACCTGGTCGTACAGAGTTGTGGTGGAGTCAGTCAACTTATTTATTGTAGTTTTCATTTCAAATGGTGCAGATGATATAGATCAAGATGAATATAATCAAGTGATGGAAAAACATGAGTTCCACGTTGAGATTCTTATAGTGGTCCTATTTGGTTGGGTAGAGGAAAATGATATGGATGAGAGATTTGGTATCAACACCTTCTAATGTTCTAGCTAAAATTTGTTTCTCCATCAATGTGAAGAATAGACATCTCTATATGTCAATATGTAGGAAAAATTTGGTATCTTGTAGTTTAAACTGAGCGAAGATAACTAGGACATCGCCTTTTTTTCTTGCTGATGAATTTAGCATGGCACATATTTTGCAAAATTAAAGGACCTTGGTTTGCTAATTGTTTCAATTTTTCCAAAATCATGACTCTCAATTTGGTATCTCTTCTAATAATTATGGTAAAATGATGCTTTTTCCTCTTAGATCATCATATGATCCAAAATGAAGTAAGCAACATGCATGTTTTGGTTGTGTATGGAACACCACAACACAAAGATATTTCTCTTAGTTATACCCATACGATCAAACGTGGGAACCTAAGGTTGTCATGTTTTGAGACATGTAAGAAATTGCTTCTCCTTTGTATTCTTCAAACAAGATGAGGATTTCCTCTACATTAGTGAGTCCGAGTTGCACATGCTAATCTTCAATCTTTAACATGATAATAGCTTCACCAACTTTGTTTCTCAAAATTTCATATGAACTTAGAGATGCTACAGTAAGCTAGTGAAAGGATGGGACTCTAGTGTATGCTATCATTGTAAAACCATTGTGGTTAGCGGGAGTGTCTATATGGTAACTTAGAATGAGTCTTTGTAGAAATTTTTGTAGACGTAGAACTTCAATTGTACTTTTATGTACTACACTTTATTGAAGAGCTTTGTGTGTTGGCCAAATTTTGTGTAGGACTAACACTGAAATGGAAGAGGTATATTAAAGGAATTGATAACCCAGAATACAACTACAAAAATGTGTATAGTTCCCTCCTAGTGAATACTTGGGGAAATAATCTTTGGGATATCTTAGCACGTATAATCTAATTTTTTAGGAGAGAATGAATGCTTCTCGATCTATTCAAGGGTATAATTTCTTCTTAGGGCATGAAGAGAGGAAGCTGATGTTGCACACTATAACAAGAAAGTCAAGTTCATTGAATGAGAAGAGGAAATGTTTCAAAAGAGGGTGTTATTCTCAAATGTCCTTACTACTTATATAGTCATACTCATATAATGTCTCAAAAATTATAATATATTTATATTGGACTAAAAAATTTGGTCAAATAAGACTGCATCAATTGAAAACTTTGCAATATAGTTTTGGTAAAAAATCTAGTGAACAATGATGATATTGCTTGGTAGGAGTAATAGAGGTATGAGTAGTTATGCATTCCACACTTGTCTTCTAATGGAGTCTAATTTGAATCAAATACCTCTCACATATATAACATGTTTGTTGTAGTATAATAGATTTAATGGTTGCATAAAACATATTGATCACAAAATTGATGTTTATATCACAAGAAATAAAGACTTTTAGTTCCCCATAAAAAGTAAAGCGGTAATAGTAGGCATGATAGTAATATTTATTAAAATTGAGATATGAATTAATCTTTCACTTTGATGTTAAATGAACCTTGTAATACTTGAGATAATTCATGGCTCAATGTCATAGTATTTGGATTGTTTTCATGATTATTTTTTTCCTAAAAATGACTCATGTAAAACATAAGACGTTCAAGTACAATCAATACTTCAACTAGGGTAGTGCTTGATTTCTTTGCCTTAGTTCTCACTCATCATCTAATCCAAAACATACCTTAATAACTTTATATATGTTTATCATTTGGGCGGGTGTATTATAATGTCCAACTAATCGCCAAACACAGATCTTTCTAACCAACCAAAGTTGGAGGGTTCTCAATCAGTCCTTGGGGGTTGTATTGATTTTTTTTTTCAATGTCTTTGCCAAACACATTTCCACTTCAAGTATCAACATCATCACTTCATTTCTACAAAATCGTGGTAAAAAACTTGAGACTCAGATGATGAATTGGAATATATGTGATGATTCAAGCTTTTCATCCATGAAGCATGTGATTTAAAACACAAGATTCACATCTAGTATGGTAATATCATGCCACCCACTTTTAATTTCTTTTTAAAATCAAATTCGTAAAAGTAGATACTATAAGATCAAGATATTTGGATGTTAAGTTGAAATATTAATACTTGAGACAAATCACAGTTCAAAGTTATGATTTTTGGACCTCATGTCTCTTCATTTGACCTAAAAACATATTCCATAAAACACAAGACATATGTCAACCATTACCATATTCATCTCTAGGTTAGAAGTTGAGTTTATTTTCTTTCATTCTCTAATGGCTTAGGAACTCTATTTCTGCTTCTCCATTTGACGGGTGTACCAACCAATCTTCATCCTTTTTTCTTTTGAATCAAATGAAGTTGGAGAGTTACCATTCAATCCTTGAGGGTTATCCATGTCCGTGTCATAATACGTGTCTACTTGAACTATCAGCGTTTTTACTTCACTTCTACAAATGGGTGGGAAATTGGGTGTGTGACAACAAACTCGATATTCACATATGTTATCACAGAGGCATTACCTCTCCCTAGTTTCTTCTCACTCATGAATCTCACTATAGACCCACAAGTTGTGATGAATTATGCAATGACGATTCTGAAGGAAACTTCAATGATGAAGATGAGTCTGATTGTTGAGTAATGAAAACCTACAATGGAAGGTAGGAGGACAATTTTTTGTTATGGTTTGTGTACTTTTTAGATTTTTTAATGTTTGTGTGCTTATGATGAAATGAAAACATTCTCTGTCATCTAGATTCAAACCTTTAGAGTGATAAATAGAAAGATAGTGAAAATTTTGCCAACAATATAAAGAGAATGAAATTTTTATGATATAATGAAATAAGAAAATGAAAAAAGTTATAATATGAGCTTCTCCTAGTAATTATACATTTGTGTCCAATTTGACCTTTATCTAAGAATGATGATGACGAATTTGGGTGGTTCTACCCCTTCAGGTTCAAAATTCCATGGCTAGGATACTGCCCATGGAAGCCTTTATGGCCTTATCTAGTGAGGCTAAATATGCTACAATAAATTTATATTTTTGTGCACTAAGGGTATAGATTAACGCTTTTATAAGTTTCTTGTTGGGGGCACAGAGTCAGCCAAGTACTTTTGACCCAGATTGCACTAGAGGAGGAATCTTCCTTAACTTAAGGGATGTCAAACTAGAATTAGACCAAAACTTAATAGCAACATCAAATCACTCTAGAAAATGAGATCCCAAGGGGAATATCAGTCATTTCTTACTCACATTATTTTCCCTAACTTTGAAGTGTTGAAATTCTATTGATTCTTTCGTTAAAAGTTTGACCGGAAATGTCCTATTCTTACATGATTGGTCTACTTGTTCAAGATTTTCCAAATAGTAATAGTAGTAATAATAATAACAACATCAATAATATTATTATTGTCATTATTATTATTACTCTCATTATTATTATTATCATTGAGAGCACCTCAAAAACTTGTGCATGTGTAGGGAAAACAAGGATGATGTTAATTGATAATAGTAACAATATTTACTTGTTGAGGCGCCTCATGATGGATTGAGCATAAGCACACAACTTAGGAATGTAGAAAAATTACCTCATATATGACAAACTATGATCGTCACCACATGTTGACATAGGATGTTTGATAAGATCCCAATTTCATATTTGAAACCCAATTGATTATGCATTAAGCATAGGATTCCTTAGATGCATGATCTAACTTAGAATTGAATGTATCAAAACTCTTTACTTCATGTATTCCACCCTTATTCAGGTGTGTGTTTTATGTATTGCACAAGACTAGAAAATCTATAAGTGAAATTCCATGCTAAATTGTTGATCAACATATTGCTTACAACGTAGAAACAACTATTGAGATTGCATTTCAGTAATAATCTTCCTAGGAATGCATTCAAGTGACTTTCAATGATATTTAAAAATACTTAATTTGATAAAATGTCAATCAAGTAAACCACCAAGAGAACATTCCCTTTGGTACCCTTAAATCTTTATCATGCATCCTTTATATAGTGTAATGGTCCATGTTTAAAACTATGAAGTTTTTTTTGGTCGGTCAAAACTCTTTAAAACTATGAAGTTGATCTTGATAATGTTTAATTTTCAGATATGTGCACAATTTCTTAATGAAGCCATAGGCCAATTGTTTCCTAGTGTGAATGGTACCTCATGAAATGGCATCACATGATGCTTGTTCTTTTTACATTAAAGGAGAAATTAAACATAAGAATATAAATATCCTATGAAGAAGCTCCATTTGTCTCCATAGTATCATAGAGATTTTAACTATTTCAATATGTTTTGTTGAATTCTCTATAGGAGTACCACAACCATGGTTAGGTGATGCAGCCCTATTTTAGGGCTTCATCCTATGTTGTTTTACATGATTATCACATCTAAACATCATAGATTACAAGATATTTCCTCCAATATGATCTTCAATGACAAATGCACTTATGCCTCCTTTTGTGTGTATTTTAGGGCACTTATGCATGGGAGAGAGATGAAGAATGTCGTTGGGTTCTTACACCCCAAGAGTGGACATATCTCTTCCCGAGCCTCCCTTGGATGCACAAGGGAAATTCAAATTAAAAGGAGGATAGATGAAGAAGTTGAAGTGGAGATCATCATCAAGAGGCTCTAAAATGGTCTTGGCATATCACCAAGGTCGTGGGGAATTAAGCTCCAAAAGTTATAGGGAAGTTGCCAAAATTGTACATGAATGACCACGACCATGGTCAGCAAAATGGTCATGGTCACTGAAGACCCCATGGTTGTGGACCGTAGAACGGCTATGGCCAGAGCTTCCCACCTTGCCCCATGGTCAACAACACGACCGTGGTGATTTATGCATGAAGACCCCAAAAATCAACATGGACTTAGCTCAATTTACACATGAATGACCACGATTGTGGCCAATAGAATGACTATGGCCCTTGCAGGCCACCTTGCCTGTAGTGCTCACCACTCCCGTGGCAACATGAAGACAAAATGACCTCAGAGCAGCCTCACCCATGGCTACCTCCTCCAATACGACAGTGGTACCGCACACAGCCGTGGTACCCTCTAACCAACACGACCGTGGCACCCCACCACGGCTGTGGCCACCATACACACTTACACTTCAACTCCACTTTCCACCTCAGCCATTCCACTGCCCACGGCCATGGTGACCACCTAAACCTACCCATTTTCTCCAATGATTTTCCCATTTTGCCCCTACTTATCCTAGTGCCTTACCACCATTTATCGGAATGGGCCTTACCACCATTTATATATACATAGGTGGTGGCCAGAACACAAAGGTTAGCTTCCTTTAGCCTCTTCCAAGATACTCTAGAGCTCCTTCATCCCCTTCCTTGAATTTACTCCTCTCACCTACCTACCACTCCATATTCCACTCCATTTCCACCATACAAACCTAGTTTTCTAGGTTCCCTACCATAATCCCCCAAATCTCCATGCTTTTCACCCCCTTGGAGGAGGAGGCATGCTCAAAAGTAGCTAGGAGGTGAAGAAGAAGAAGATACTCTGAGCTCCATGGATTCCTACTCCATTCTTCTTACTTATTTTCTCTTTTGTTTGATCATGTCTAGCTAAGCCCCTAGTGGTGGGTTGTTTGGGGTTAAAATGTGACTTTGATACCATGTTGGGGGAAATAACTTGTATTGAACATAATTTCATTTTATGATGATTGCCTCTTGCTTCTATCTCATTTCCAATTATCTTACACATGGTTTGTGCTTTTAAACATAGATTGCTTATTTTGTGATGCTTGATGACACTTAGCTTCTAGGAGAAATTGGAATGTATCTGGAAATCTTCAGAATGGATCCTAGGCCCAATTAGTGGATCCCTATCTAGCCCCCTTTGTTCCTACATACATCACCCTTCTTCTACAAGTAGGTGTGAGAACTAAGTAGCTAGTATAAGTGTGATTAGTGCAATTTCCTAGAGTTTCCTAAAGGCTAGATGGCAAGTAACATGAGGTGAGATACCCTCATATCTACTCCCATTCCAACCCTTGACTCTCAATAGCCCTAATACCACTTACCCTAGAAACCTAGACTTTCCAAGTCCTATTAGAATTACACCTAGCCCTAGTTCTCAAACTAGTAGCTTAGGGTATATTCCAATAACACTTGCCTTGTTGTTTGGTTTGGTAATCTAGATTGAAATATGAGAATTCCATGTTTTGTGAACCTTCCCCCAACTAATATCAAGTTTCATTCCCAAACAGACCACCTATCCAATATATTTTTTAAAACCCACTCTTGCCTTCTTAGCTTGTTAATGCTAGCTTCGTCAATTGCCTTTGTTAATTCTTGTCTAATTGCTTAGTTCTAGGTAGTTAGTTCTTGATCAAGTAATTAGGGATCCTTTGAGCTTGCTTGTTTTAATTTAGCTAACTAGTGATAACTTAGACTCTTGCTTGCCTTATTTCTTAGCTTGCATCTTAGTTCATAACTTGGTTTTCTAGTATAGTGTAACTCCTTGCTCTAGCCTAGTTTCTTGTCTTGCCTAGTTTGCTAGTCTTAACTTCCTTAGAGTAATCTAAGTTTTTGTTAATCTAGTTTCTTTCTTGCTCTTTCTTTCTTAAAATTGCAGTATAATCAAACAAAACCAACTTTAAATCCTCAAACCCTAGACTCTGCTTTAGGAACATAGATAACATTAACCAACATTTAATGCCCTTTCTCTCCCTTAGGATCGACCCTAATCTTACCACTAGCCTATACTACAACACGACCCCATGCGCTTGAGGGTACGTGTGATTAGTTGAGCCTGTGCATTAGAATATGTTCATATACAACTTTTGATAGATCTGTGTGTTTTACCTTAGGGTTGCATCTAGTCACCTTTAGTTGGCTAGTGTGTGGCCTTGAGAAGATTACACCAAGCTTTTTGGCATCGTTGCTAGAGAGTAAGGCGTTCAACCTAACTAGTTAGTATAGCTTAGATTTTCCTACTACCCTCACCATTGCTATTCTTTATTTTTTGGTTACTTTTGCATATTGTGTTTCTAACTTGGCTTTTATTTCTTGTTTGTGTATTGTGCAGGTGACAACTGTGCATGCGTAATACTCATTCAACTTGTACCGACTTGGTTTTATATGACCCTGAGATAGGTAGAAGGAGACGCCAAAGCCTCCGCAAACAACACCAAGCAGCCGATATGGGTGACCATGAAGCTCAAATCCCTCCCTAAGATATCCAACCACAGCCCAACCGCCCTCTCCATGAATAATTCACCCTGGGGAACTACAATTCCCCAATTGCCACCCTTGTTGACCAAATGTTGGGTCAACAATTCTCCATTCCACCCGCCCTTCTCGAACTCCTTCCTACTCACTATGGGATGGAGAATGAGAACCCCTACCACCATATCGACACCTTCCTTGAGACTTACCCCACTTTCCTCACACATGCCGCCACCGATGAGTCAATTCGAAGAACCCTTTTTCCATTCTCACTGAAAGAAAAAGCCAAGGAACGATACATCTCCAAACCTGAGTTGGTGACATGGAATGCGGTAAAGATTGAGTTTCTTTAGAAGTTCTTCCCTATTGCCAAGCTGGACCAGATGTGAAGATGTATCACTATCTTCTCACAAAAAGAAAATGAACCCTTCCACAAGGAGTGGAAAAAGTTCCAAAATCTCCCATGTGACTACCCCCATCATGAGGTACCCTTGTGGTAGTTGGTTCAAGCTTTCTACACCAGGTTAGTGAACTTGAGCCAAAACACTATTGATTTGTCATGTGGAGGCACCTTCATGGCAAAGCCACCTGATGAGTCATGGCCCTTATTTGAGAACCTTGTTGAGAATTCTCACCATCAGGCTTCAACTAAAGGGGAACATTGTGATCGAAACTACATCCCTTCACCTCCCCCTGTAGTTCCAGCCTGGACTGCAGCCAACCCTGACATGATGAAAATGATGGCGGATATGATGAACATGATGAAGAACTAAACTGGTGGTTCTCTAGATAATCCACTATGGAAGTTGATGTTAAGGAAGAATAAGTGCACACTTTTCATGCCTTTAGCAACTGAAACAACCAAGGCCCGATGTCCAACTCCTATACTTCTGAGTGGAGGAATAATCAAACCTTCTCATGGTAACAACAAAATGAGGAGGGGCAAGGGGAGCCAAGGCAACACCAAGGACCCAAGTACAACTCCAAGTTTGAGGAAGAAGTTTTAGGAAGGTTAAGGAACCTTGATGTAGTGAAGAAAGAGGTGACCTCTCAAGGATAAAACATTAGCCACCTTGAACAAAGGATTGATCAAATCTCCCTTTCGCTTGCCCGTCGTGAAGAGAGGAGGCTCCTATCTCTACCCATGGCCAACCCAAACAATGATGGCGGTTATGTGAGCACTACTCAAGGTGCTTATGACCAACCACAAGGCCAAATACCCCACTTCACCAGTACCAAAGACCACCACATCCATATGCTCCTCCAACTCAACAAACCCCTTACAACTATCAATATCCTCCACCTCACTCATACCAACACCCCCCTCTACAATATCATCCCCATCGACCACAACTACCACAACCACAACCCTAGCCACAATTTATCCTCCAAAACCAAAATCCACCGCACTCAAGGCCTCAACCACCACCTCAACAGCCACAACCACCTCCACAAGCTTCCTCTTCCACTACCCATGAGCATGTGAAGGCAGTGACAATTTTGAGGAGTGATAGGACCTTAGAGTATCCACATTGGTACTTCTATTCATAGCACAGCCAGTGATGACAGGGTTGATACTGTGATAAGGGATGTTGATACTGAGATTCATGTTGATGTTACTGTGATACTAATAGTTGATACCATGATACCGATAGCTAATACCATGATTCCAGTGATACCACTTGATGATACTATTGACTTGAGTCAGTTGGAAGCACAACTACCTCCATTCCCGATGCACTTAAAGAGCCATAAACTGAGAAAAGGAAGAAGAAACATATTGAGTACATCATGTAGACCTTTAAGAATGTCAAAATCAACATTCCTTTGCTTGATGCAATCAAGAAAATTCTGTCTTATGCTAAGTTCTTGAAAAACTTGTGCACGTTCAAGAGGAAGACGACAGGAAGGACACCGGGGAAGGTCAAGATCATTGAGCAAGTGAACTCAATTCTGCAACACAATGTGCCAAGGAAGAGTAAAGATCCTGGTGCTCCCATAATATCATCCTACATTGGAGCACATCACATAGACCAAGCTCTTATGGTGTGTTTGCTGAACTACAAATGGGACAACTGGGTCCCGCTCACTGTACTTTGTAGTAGGCCGATAGATCTGTGAAAACAACTAGAGGGCGTGTTATTGATGTCTTGGTCAGACTTGATGATGAGACCTCTGCATTCTTTCCTACTGATTTTATTGTCTTGGACATGGAAAAAGACTCAAGGAAAGTACATATCATCTTGGGGAGGCCCTTCTTGGCCACAGTTGATGCAGTGATCCATGTGAGGATCGACACCATGTACGTGACATTCATACACATGAAGATCCAGTTGACATTTTCAAGTCTTCTGCTAAAGTCGAGGTGATAGGTGCTATAGAAGAGCATTGTTATCTAATTAATTGTCTTGATGAGATAGCAGAAGAGTGTCTACCTGCATGGATTCAAACGTCAACACAAGGGAGAGGTCTAGAGCCCATTGTGGAATTTCTCGATAATGATGATGATGAGGATGAGGAAGAAGAGATGGACTTAGTGGCTGCAAGTGAAGACCTCCCATCCATTTTTGAACCATTAAAATTTTTCATTAAGGAGCCTCCCGTTCTTGAGCTCAAGCCTCTTCCTGATGGATTGTAAATGCATTCTTAGGCTCCAATGACACTCTCCTCGTGATAATTTCTTCTATTCTTTCTACAAAGCATGAAGATGCATTGATGGCAGTTTTGAAGAAGAACATTCAAGCCATCAGATGGTTCATAGATGATTTGAGGGGTATTGACCCTTCTATTTTTGTCCATAGAATCTACCTTGAGGATGATGCTAGACCAACCCGTCAAATGCAAAGACGATTGAATCCAAAGTTGAAAGAGGTTTTAGAAAAAGAGGTCGTGAAGCTACTTGATGTTGAAATCATATATCCCATTTTTTACTGCCCATGGGTGAGCCCATCCAAGTTGTACCCAAGAAGGCTGGGATCATAGTCGTCGAGAATGAATATGGGGAATTGATGAACGTGAGGGAACACTCCAAGTGGAGGATGTCCATGGATTAGAGAATATTGAATGAAAAGACCAAGAAAGATCATAACCCTCTCCCTTTCCTTGATCAGATCTTGGAGAGATTAGTTGGATAGAGTTTCTATTATTTTCTTGATGGGTACTTTAGTTATTTTTAAATAGATGTTCATCCTACTAATCAAGAGAAGATGACGTTCACTTGCACAAGTGGTATTTTTACTTACAGGAGAATGCCCTTTGGGTTGTGCAATGTACCTTCAACATTCCAAAGATGTATAATATCCATCTTTTCTGATATGCTTGATTCATCGCTTGAAGTCTTCATGGATGACTTTTCTATGTTTGGTAAGATGTTTGATGAGTGCTTTCTTCACCTACAAGCTATACTTGAAAGGCGTTTCAAAGTTTGTTTGGTACTATCTTGGGAGAAAAGTCGCTTCATGGTGCCTGAAAGCATTGCTTTGGGTCACCGAGTCTCTAAAGCTGGAATTGAAGTTGATAAGGCCAAAGTGGGCCTGATTTCCACTGTCACCATTCCTTCCACTGTAAGACATGTCTGATCTTTCTTGGGGCATGTGGGTTTCTATCATCGCTTCATTAAAGACTTTAGCAAAATCTTGAGTCCACTTTGTCATTTGCTTGAAAAAGATGTGGAATTCAATTTTGATGATAAGTGTGTTGAAGCTTTCAACCACTTGAAGAACAAGCTTGTCTCTGCTCCTATCATGCAGCCCCTGAATTTCTCCTTGCCATTTGAGAGCATGACTGATGCATCAGATATGGCAGTGGGGGTTGTGCTGGGCCAAAGGATTGGCCGGATTCCACATGCCATTTACTATGCGAGCAAGACTCTTGATGAAGCTCGAAGGAACTACACTACCACAAAAAAAGAGTTGCTTGTTGTGATTTTTGCTCTTGACAAGTTTTGCTCTTATCTATTGCAAAACAAGGTGGTGGTTTATACAGATCATGCAACCTTAAAGTACCTTATGATGAAGAAAGATTCTAAGACAATATTTATTCGATGGATTTTATTGCTCCAAGAGTTTGATCTAGAGATTGTTGATAAGAAAGGAGTAGAAAATTTTGTAGTCGACCATCTCTCCCGCATTGAAGCACTGTATGATGATAGGAACCAAATCAAAGAAATAATGTTGTATGAGTATCTCTTCTTACTTTTATCCACCCAAAGACCATGATATAAGCACATAGATAACTTTTTAGATAGTAGAAGGATACCGAGTACTTGGACAAGGGAGGAGAGCAAGAGAGCTTTTGCTATGGTGAAGAACTATGCTTTGGATGACCCACATCTTTTCAAATATTATCCCGATCAACTCATTAGAAGATGTGTTCCATAGAGTGAGCAATAAGATATCCTAGACATGTGCCACTCTGGAGCATGTGAAGGACATTTAGGTGGAAAGCGTATAGTCACCAAGATTCTTGAAAGTGGATTTTATTGGCCAACATTGTTCAAAGATGCTCATGAGTTTTTCAAATACTGTTTGAAGTGCCAAAAGGTGGGCACTATATCAAAAAGGGGAATGATGTCTCTATCACCCATTCTTATGGTTGAGGTGTTTGATGTTTGGGGAATTGATTTCATGGGTCTGTTTCCTCCCTACTTTGGTTATGTGTACATCTTAGTGGCCGTCGATTATGCAACAAAATGGATTGAAGCTATTGCTACTAGAACCAATGATCATAAAGTGATGTGTGATTTTGTGAAGTCAAATATCTTCATCCGGTTCGGTGTGCCAAGTGATGGCGGAAGCCATTTCATCCATCACACATTTTAAGGTTTGTTAAAAAGACATGGAGTGAAGCATCATGTGGCTACACCTTACCACACTCAAACAACTGGTCAAGTCGAGTTAGCCAATCGAAAGATAAATCTCATTCTTGAGAAGATGGTGGGGCCAAACCGCAAGGATTGGTCTTTACATCTCAATGAGGCTTTGTGGGCATATAGGACTTCATATAAATCCCCAATTGGCACCACACAATTTAAGCTTGTTTATGGAAAAAAGATGCCATCTACCGATGGAAATGCAACATAAGCCTCTGTGGGCTTTGAAAACCATGGATATGGATGGAGATATAGTCGGGTTGAAAAGAAAGTTGTAGCTACATGAACTTGAGGAGATGAGGCATGAGGCCTATGAATTGTCCAAAAGCTACAAGGAAAGAACAAAGTTTCTTCACGACAAGTTGATTAAGATGAATAATTTTGAGCTCGGGCAATGGGTATGGTTATAAAACTCTAGGATGAAGTTCTTTCCTAGGAAGCTTCGGTCTAGATAGGAAGGACCTTACCTAGTCAAGAATGTGTACCCATCCGGAGATGTTGTGATAAGTGAGAAGGATGGTGGATAAGAGTTTACTGTGAATGGACAAAGATTGAAGGCAGTTGTTGAAGTAGACCCCGATAGAGCCAATCAAAGTTTTAATATTGTGATGCTAGTTGAGGAACACTAGCTTGATGAAGAGAGGTGCTTGAATGCACATGTGAAGGTTATTTACTACAAAGATGCTTTGAGAGTCCCGAGAGGATGAAAGAGTTGAAGAATCAAAAAGCTTGGTTGAAGGTGTAAAATTTAGCATTAGTGGGAGGCAGCCCACCTAGGTTTGGGAACTTTTTCACCCAACTTCACTTTTCGATACTTTTTCTTTCTTTTTCCATGAAATACACACACACACACACTTGTTCTTTATTTTTTTTAAGTTTTGAAGAGACGTAGGTGACAAGTTTAAGAGAGAGAAAGAGAGGGAAAGGCATGGTTTTTGAAGTTAAAATGTGGCAAAGAACCAAAATTTTGTGAAAAATATCAAAGTTTTCAAAATTGAATTGACAAAGTACAGAATGAAGACCCACCACAGCCGTGGTGCTTCAAAACTATTGTGGTGATTTAATTGGACAATCTCATGGAAGTTATAGTAACATGACTAATTTTGTGAAGGAATGGCTATGACCTGGAGCTCAAAGCGGCCGTGGCCCATGCAGGAAACACGTCCGTGTCCACCGCCACAGACGTGGCCATAAGAAAGAAACACATCATGGAGATTAAAGTGAAAAAAATTCGAGGAAGTTACATGGATGGAGGTGATTTTGTACATGAATGACCATGACTGTGGTGACCACCATGACCGAGGCGAGAGGAGGACACGACAACTGTGGTGCCCACCATGATCATGGTGAGGGTCAATCTACAACTGTCTTCACCATCCACCATGACTATGGCACCCACCATGACCGTTCTGCCAAACCCCCATGATGGTTGTGGAGGGACACGACCCACCTATCTTTCACTTAAACTCCAAAAAATACCACAAACCCCACCACATTCTAACTCACTTGCATGAGCTCTCCTAGGTCGTGGCGACCTACTCTTCCCCTAGCACCCCCAATCTCGCTTGTTCATCCCAAATCCTCCAACAAATTGACCTCCAATCACTTCCTAGACCTCCACCACCTCTCCCTCTACCGTTTCCACTCCAAATCATCCATTAATCTAGCCATCATCTCCATTTTTGTTCTCCACCCCACCTAAAACTGCCCCACACAAAAAACCACAAAAATCCACCAATTGTTGCCAAAACCTTCAACTAATGCATCCTCCACCATCACAACAACCATCCTAACACATTCCACCCATCTCTCAACCTCCATTTTGCCTCTTTCTAAAAAAAATCTGAAAATCACATCCATACCACCACCACCATCTCCATTCAATGAAGGGAGTTACCAAGGATGTGAAGAAGGGGGCTCAAAAGAGCCTTGAGGTGATCACTAGAGGAAAAGTGGGCACCAAGAGGGCCTCTTCTCAAGTCTCCATCCCATCCCACACTCCATCACCATCAAAATCCATTGCCCAATCGCTCCACCGCTCGGTGTCTGTGAGTGCATCCCGCACCCAGTCATCAGATGGCCACCACATCACTGATGTGACATATAGGGAGGAGGAGGAGGCATCTGAGGAGAACCTCAATGACATGATTGACGAGGTTGATCTGGATATCACAACTTTCTAGAAGTGGGGCAAGGGGCTTGCAACCCCATCTTCATCAAGACTACCTCCATGGACAATGCCATCACACCACTCCACCTCTTCATTGGGGGAGAGACCATAGCACCAGTCATAGACAAGGCGAAAATTGATGATTGAAGAGTAGGATAACCTACATCGATACCCTAAGAAATGGGTACCCCTCAATATTGACACGAGATCGGGGTCAAGATCCTACCAGGATGAGGAAGAAGAAGATGCACTGATGAGGAGGAGTTGGATTCTGAGCCAGAGGATACTTTGGCATACCTAGAGGCAGACAGACTGAAAGGATTTGTCAAGGCTCCTGAGGGGACTTCTTATGGCAGGGGGCAAAGGAAGATGCAAATCATACCTATATATCATGAATGGATGTCATGTAGAGTTATCTCCACAAGATATGGGTGTGAGAAGGTAATTGAAGACCTATGCATCAAGGTAGAGGTGGAAAGGAAGCTGAAGCAAATCGGATTGTGGAAGGTGCTTTTCACAGAACAATTAACATTTGTGGAGTTGACTCTGTAGTTTTTCACCACACTAGAGAAGGTCAAGGTAAAAGGGGAAGAGGCCATCAAGTTTGCAATGTTCAATAGAATACACACATTGACTGCTTCTGAACTGAACTGCATCTTTGCAAAGGATCTTGAAGAAGCTAACAAAATGAGTGATGGCATAATTGAAAGAGAGGTTGACTTGGACTATGGTAAATTCGGGTACACTTTGACAGAGATGCCAGAGTACATAGTTGGCAAGTCAAAGATAATGTTAATCAATAATCCCTTATTCAAATATGTACATAAGGTCCTTGCCAACATGATTGTGGGGAGGTACAGTAATCAAGAAAGCATTTCACAAAAGGATCTCTTGGCTTTACATGGAATACATAATAAATTTCACATTAACCTAGGGTCACTCTTGATAGATCACATGAGGACAATCTGCTTGAAATGCAATAGCAGATGCATCAACATGTCAACCACTTGTACCATTACCACCATGCTCAGGCACAACAAAACCCCAAATGAGGTGAAGATTTCTAGGGTGGTATTTCGGGATATCAAGAGACCTACCCTCCCCCTCAGGACACATATCGGGGCCATCATTACCAGTTACCTCCATCTCTTCCATGTCCTCCACCTCCTCATTAGCACTAGTCAGAGCATCCAGGCCAACCACAACAAGGAAATCTGCCTTTTGACTCACAACACCATCCTTGATCTTCACCCTACTAGCCCTAAGCTTTAGTTTCATGCTGAGGACAACATGATTCAAAAGTTTGGGGTGGTAGGGCAGTGTGCACCACCTTGACTCTATCTCTCATTTTGCTCACACCTGTTCAACCTAATTTTGGATTGTTTGATTTCACTCTTTTTAGTATATATTCTTCTTGTTAGCATTCATGGAACATGTAGTTTAATTTCATGCATTTTTGCATAATTTTTCAAAAATTTTGCTCTTTTTTCTCTTCCATTTCATGCATTGCATTTCCATGTAGATTTTGGTAATTTTTGTGTTTTAATTAGGATTTGCTGCTTTATGCTTTAATTTCCCTAAAAGTAGGTTTAGATGTGATTGATTGCAAATTGGCACCATTTTGGCCTATTTTTCCCAAACTTGAATGTTCTTGCCTAAAAGCATGTTTTAACTTAATCTCCACTTTTTGAACTGAAAATGTTGATCTTTGACAAATTCATGGGACATTTTTAGAGTTTATTGTTATATGGTCTTAATTGTTGACTTTTTACATGTGCATCACCTCTCTAATGTTTGTGAATGTCTTGGTTGAATTGCAAATTGAGGAAGCTATGAACGCTTAGAGCCTATGGAATTGCATGATGTAAATTTGAATATCATTTTGTTCAATCATGTGGTGTGATATCATTTGATGAAGTGTTGGCTTAGTTTTCATGCATGAGATTTTATGTTGAGGACTACACTAATGACCCCTCTTTGACCCGACTCTTCTTTCATCATCTTAATACTTCTCTGCCTCATGAAAGAATGTTTTAGTGTACATATTTAGCATTGGCCACCTCCAAAAGCTTGGGGTGGCCATATCTACATCTCCCCACTTCACTCTATCGGCCATATGCCCTACCTACACCAAGGGAAAAAGAAAAGAAAAGAAGAAAAGAGAAAAGCAAAATGAAAATAAAAGATGTTCTATTCAAGAGAATCTAAATAAAAAAAAAGATGAGTGTGTAAAAGCACTCCAATCTCTTACCGCAATCATAGCTTCCCTTTTCATACCCATTGAGCTAGAAAACATCAAATCTAGCTCACTTCACCCTTTTCTACATATATGTGGGTCATTTGGTGTGGTTTGAGGCATAAGATTGAATGCATGAAAGTGAAACAACACTCCTAGTCATCATCGATTAACGCCAACATGAAATGGTATACCTAGAATTACATGAAGGAAATATGGAAAGCTTGTGTATTCTATTATCTATATTTGAAGTTTGCATGCTCAGTGCTCTTTTCATGATTGGTTTGTGAAAGTGGAGAGGAGAGAGGTGGAAAACATGCACTTAGTCTCTTGTAAGACCATTTAGTCAATAATCATATGCTACAATGCATTCTATTATTCTTGTTTAATTGAAAGAAATTGAAGAGAGAGATTAAGTTGGAGCATATTTGAGGACAAGTATGTTTTAAGTTTGGGGTGGTGATGCAACCCTATTTTAGGGCTTCCTCTTGTGTCTTTGTTTCATGATTATCACATCTAAACATCACGTCAGCAAAACGGACGTGGTCACTGACGACCCCACGATAGTTGACCTCAGAATGACCGTGGCTAGAGTTTCCCACCTCGCCCGTGGTCAGCAACACGACCGTGGTGATTTATGTATGAAGGCCCCAAAAATCAATAGGTACTTGGCTCAATTTATACGTGAATGACCGTGGTCGTGGCCAACCACATGACCCTGGCCCTTGTAGGCCACCTCTCTAGTGGTGAGCTGAAGACAAAATGACCTTAGAGCAACCTCTCCCATGGCTACCTCCTCCAACACAGCTGTGGTATCCCACATGGTCAGGGTACCCTCTAACCAACACAACCATGGCACCCCATCACGGTAGTAGCCACCATACACACTTACACTTCAACTCCACTTTCCACCCCAGCCATTCCACTGCCCACAACTGTGGTGACCACCTAAACCTACCCATTTTCTCCACTAATTTTCCTATTATACCCTACTTACCCTAGTGCCTACCCACCGCCTTTATATAAATAGGTGGTGGCCACATCATGAAGGTTAGCTTCCCTTAGCCTCTTCCTAGCTACTCTAGAGCTCCTTCATCCCCTTCCTTGCATTTACTCCACTCACCTACCTCCCACTCCATATTCCGCTCCATTTCCACCATACAAACCTAGTTTTCTAGGTTTCCTACCATAATCCCCCATATCTTTAGGCTTTTGACCCCCTTGGAGGAGGAGCCACTCCCTATAAGAAGCTAGGAGGTGAAGAAGAAGAAGAAGCTACTCCGAGCTCCAAGGATTCCTACCCCATTGTTCTCATTTTGTTTCTCTTTTGTTTGAGCATGTCTAGCTAAGCCCCTAGTGGTGGGCTATTCGGGGTTAAAATGTGACTTTGATACCATGTTGGGGGAAAATAACTTGTATTGAACATAATTTCATTATATGATGATTGACTCTTTCTTCTATCTCATTTCCCATTATCTTGCATGTGGTTTGTGCTTTTAAACATAAATTGTTTGTTTTGTGATGCTTGATGACACTTAGCTTCTTGGAGAAATTAGAATGTATGTTGCAATCTTAGGAATGACTCCTAGGTCCACTTAGTGTATCCCTAGCTAGCCCCCTTTGTTACTACATACATCTCCCTTCTTCTACAAGTATGTGTGAGATCGAAGTAGCTAGTGTAAGTGTGATTGGTGCAATTGCCTAGAGTTTCCTAAAGGCTAGATGGAAAGTAACATGAGGTGAGATACCCTCCTCTCTACACCCATTCCTACCCTTGGCTCTCAATTGCCCTAATACCACTGACCCTAGAAACCTAGACTTGCCAAGTCCTATTGTAATTATACCTAGCCCTAGTTCTCCAACTAGTAGCTTAGGGTATATTCCAATAGCACTTGCCTTGTTGTTTGGTTTGGTAATCTAGATTGAAATATGAGAATGTCATGCTTTGTTAACCTTCCCCCAACTAATATCAAATTCCATTCCCAAATGGCCCTCTTCTCCATTATATTTCTTAAAACCCACATTTTCCTTCTTAGCTTGTTAATGCTAGCTTAGTCAACTGCCTTTGTTAATTCTTAACTAATTGCTTAGTTCTATATAGTTAGTTCTTGCTCAAGTAGTTAGGGCTCATTTGAGCTTGCTTGTGTTAATTTAGCTAACTAGTGATAACTTAAACTCTTTCTTGTCTTATTTCTTAGCTTGCATCTTAGTTGATAAATTGGCTTGCTAGTGTAGTGTAACTCCTTGCTCTAGCCTTGTTTCTTGTATTGCCTAGTTTTCTAGTCTTAACTTGCTTAGAGTAATCTAGCATTTTTGTTAATCTAGTTTCTTTCTTTCTCTGTGTTGCTTGCAAACATAGAATAATCAAACAAAACCAACTTTAAACCCTCAAACCCTAGACTCTGATTTAGGAACATAGCTAACATTAACCTAGTTGTAGTACCCCCTCTCTCCCTGAGGATCAACCCTAATCTTACCACTAGCGTATGCTACAACATGACCTCGTGTGCTTCCGGGTACATATGATTAGTGAGCTTGTACATTGGACTAGTTTCATATACAAATTTTGAGAGATCTGTGTGTTTTCCCTTAGGGTTGCATCTGGTCACCTATATTTGGCTGGTGTGTGGCCTGGAGATGATCGCACCACCAAGCTCATTAGGAAGCGGTTATTATTGACATAAATAGGGGATCCTGCAAACAACATGTGTGATAGACCTTGCATTTAATGAAATTATTTTTAGTATACATTCTATAAATTATTGATGTTGATAATCCTCTGTTCCTCCTCATTTTTTTATTTTAATACTCATATATGGGTATCACCATTGTGAGAAAATTTTACTGGGATCAAAAGATCTATGAAAATTCATGTATATATGCAAGTTGATGTTTTGAAGTCTAACTGGAATTGAGGAATTCCTCAGAGTAAGTTACTGCAGGTAACTTACATAAGTGAAATCAAACGTTTTGCAAGGGAGTAAAAAGAATAAAAAAAGATAGTAAATAAAATATTGAGATAGACTAATTAGGAGAATAGCAGTTTGCATTCATTGTGATCCCTAAAAATTGTACCAAAACATGATGTGCATGTGCAAACGCCACTGGTTTTAGATTTTTTATACAATATGATACTGGAACCCTAACTTGGTAAGAACACAAAGTTTTGAATTTATAGAACCAAATATACAAAAATGCCACTCTCAAGTGTACAAGATCAACTATAGTGATGTTAGGATTGTTCTCAAGGATCTTGAGGTAGAATGCAATTTACTATAACCCTTACATTAACTATCTCAATCTGGTAAAAGAGTTTAGTTAAAATCTAAGAACATATAAATAGAATTCTAAATGTAAAGTGAGTGACAATGAAGTGATATCAAATAGAAATATCTATGTTGAGTCTTTTTGTCACCTCAAATATACTACTAATTTTCCAATAATTACTACAACATAGAGTATTACCTGAGGAATGGTTAATATCTCCATACCTGACCTTCTCCTAAATTTGGGAAGAGTATGCATATTTAGTGGACAATGATCCTCTTGGAGATAAATGTCAGTACCTATAAGTTATAATAGTATAATAAATGACTCAACATGAGCCACCTCTTTTGGGGTCATTATATGTCTTTATGTATCAAATTTTACCGATAGACCTCCACTTTTATGGTCAATCAAAATAAATGTTAGGTTTTAAAATATAGATAATGTTAGAAAGTAGCTGGTATCTATACAATATGATTGTTACATTGAAAAAGTAGAATGATAGAGGGGTATATCCTATATTGTTAAATCTGTGTATCTATTATATCCATTAAGTAAGCTATAGGTACCTGATTCATTAGGGTAGGTACTAGGGTAAGCCAAGTCATCTTATAACCAAAGTACATTATTATATCATGGGTTGTAGTAATATTTGCATGCTAATGTCATTATCGACTAGATTTAGGATTTGCATATGGATATTCATTATACTATCCTTCAAGGTTCAACATGGTATACCTTGACATATAGCCTATATTATTCACTAAAGGGACCCTAATAAATCCATTATGAAAACTAGTGGTACTATATTCATCATGGCATGTACTAAGATAAGAAAAGTCATCTCATTACCTACGTATGTTGTTAAATCATGTGATGTACCATAGATTTGCATGTTAATGTCAATGGTGTCTATAGTTAGGGTGTGTATCTGTATGCTCCTTACATATCCCTTAAACGTTCAACATGGTATAACTATACTACTACACCTTCTAGGGGGGTTTCTTCCCCGTGAAGCATATTGGCATACAATCCATGTATTATAACTTTTGGGACCAGGATTCTAGGTCTCACTATGTTATACATAGAAGTGGATGTCATTATTTGTAAATTAATTTAAACCCATTTCAATTATTACAAACTAAAGAATGTCTTGGCGGTTAATTTTAGACAATTTTTGTTACATTTGGAAGAAGGAAAATGTCAAAAATAAGATGGGAGGCTAATGGGATATTTTGTTATTGATAGATGGAAAACTCCTCTCCTATATATAGGAAAGGAGGCAAGTACAAGGGAAGTAAACTTAAACTTAATGTGCCAAGATAATTGGGCTTGTACGACACAATAAGCTAAATTGTAGTAACTCTAACACCTCCTCAATTTGGAGTATAAGTGAAATACATATCCAACTTGGACTTAGAAGAAAAAATTAGACTATAAAAAGGTCACTCCTTAAACAAGATTTTCACTCCCTCCTAAACATGACGCCACCTTTTGAGTTGTTTCTACATGATGAAAGTGTTGGCTAAATTGGAATTAGCATACCCTTTGTTTTGATTATGAAAAACATTTCATTCTTGTGGATCTAACGTGTTATTTGAGTATTTCAGGTTTCGAGAAAATAAGGAGATCATACCAAGTGGGTAATCAAAGATCAATGCGCTTAAATGCTAATTGAAGATCTATGCACTTAATGTTAATATTTTCAATATTGTACTCAATGTAAATACTTATACAAATATATAATGTACAAGTACTTAGATATCATGTAAATCAAGAATTAGAACTTCTATATCCACTCATAACCCTTAGTTAGGACCCCCTTAGAGATTAGAGTCATTATCCTCCTTTAGAACAAACATTTGATAGGTGGATCAAAAACTTGAAACAGTAACATTCCTGATCAAGAAACTAGTTGACCGGGACACCCTTGGTCGAAGTTATTGTCGAATGAGAACCACCTCAATAAAAAATTTCGAGCACTGGTCAAAAACTTATACATTTGTGCTCTAAAGTCATTTTTCATTTGAGCATATGGTCGACTGACTCAACCTCGATCCAAAGTATATAACTGTTAGACCAAGTAGTTGAGAGTTGGGAGTTGGAAACATATGTTGGTATACACTTGCATTCAAACTAGGCTCGGTTGAAGAAATGATGGACCATGACATGGTCGGTCGACTAACTTGTCAGCCAGACTGAGTTCTGGATTGTTCTTCAAAACTCAAAAAATTTAGCCATTGCTAGCCAAATACTTTCTACTTAATGACTAGTTAAGAACTAAGAATACTATACAGACTCCCTAAAATGTCCCTAATCACTTGAAAACCATTCCCATAAATAGGAGAGGCCTTAGGACACACAAAACACACAAGCTACACTTGAGCATCCATTCTAGAGAGCAACAAAGTTGAGAAACACTTGTTATTTGTTCCTTGAGCTCAAAGTTCATGTCCTATAGATATAGCCTCTTAGCCACCATCTAAGAAATGTCCATCCTAAGTGGTTTGAGAGGTCTAATGCTTGATATAGGATCAAAACGCAATACTTCAGTGGTGTACTTCCCTTCTTCCTATCTCCATTCACAGATTTATGCTATTTATGCTCCTTGTCTACTTCAAGTGGTGGAGCCTGCCTGAGGGGATTTGATTGGAGCTACTTCTTGGTGGAGATGGCTACTCCAAGGTTGCTTGAGGTTACTTTAAGAATACTTATCCAAACGAAGTTGGATCTACCTCTAGGTGAAGTCTATCTCAAGGTGATGGAGCTACTTCAAGGAGGTAAAGGTTGCTCTAAGGGCTTGAGGTTACTTCAAGAAGGTTGCTTCAAGGAGGTTGAGGCTACTTCTAGGTGAAGTCTACTTCAAGGAAGGTGATTTTATTTTGTTGTAACATCCTTGAAAGGTAATTAAAACAAATCACTTTCAAAATTCCAATTGGAGACAATTGGGTAGTGGATTGACAACCTTTGATTCAAAGGTTGGAACCACTCTACATTGAAGTGTCTTCTCTGTTTCCTCCTCCTTTGTTTTATGTTTTCAATTGAATTTTAAAGTATCAAAAGCTCTATTCACCCACCCTCTATATCTTTCAATTAGTATCAGAGCAGGTATTAGTCTTGAATGGGGGAAGGTGTTCTACAAAACCTCAACCTTGAAGGATCTCATGTGACCCGACCACCACCCTTTGATGGAAGCAACTACACTTATTGGAAAAGAAGGATCAATTTTACTTCCAAGGGATCATCCTGGAGCTTTGGAGAATGGTGTCCTTACCCTATGCACTTCCTACTACAGAGTATGCAACATGAAATCCTAAAACGAGAAAGCAAGTTCAATTGCATGCAAAAGTGGTAAGCATATTATATTGTTCTATTTTTGTTGGGTGAATTTAATCAGATATCATCATGTGAGATTGCTTATGAAATATGGTATAAACTTTCAATTACACATGAATATACAACTCAAGTTCATAATACCAAGACTAACATGCTTAAACAAAAGTTTGAAAAATTCCGTATGCAACCTAATAAGTCTATTAGTGAAATGCATGTAAGGTTTTCTTCTATTGTTAACAGCTTGAGTGCATTGGGTAAGTATACAAGTGAGGAAGATCAAGTGTCAAAGGTTCTTAGATTCTTGCCTCCAAAGTACAAGCCAAAAGTGACGGCCATTGAAGAAGCCAATGACCTTACCATACTGAAGATGGAGAAACTCATCGGAAACTTTGAGACACATGAGGTCACCCTTGAAGAAGAAGAAATCCTAGAGGTCAAACTTCAAAAAGGGAAAAGGAAGGACATTGTGTTAAAAGCTACAACCAAGGCTCAATCAAAAGTCATCACTCAAGAAAGCGATGAAACAAGTGAATTAGATGATGAAGAAGATGCACTCATTGTAAATGGTAAAAAATATAGAAGGTATAAATCTAACAAAAATTCCAATGCTTCTTCCTCTTCTTCCCTTATATGCTTTGAATGTAGCAATAAAGGGCATGTCAAGAATGAATGTCCTAAAACCTAAAAAGGAAAGAAATCTTCTTTCAAGAAGAAAGATGTTAATGCGTCGAAGTGCACTACAATCAGTAAGATAATTATCCTAAAGTTTAATCCTTTTTATACTCTCCGATTAAGGTTATTATAGAAAGGGTTGATCCCAAAGGACAATGATTTTAATATTGTTATCTCTAATCCCAATGGTTTTGAAGAAATTTTCATTTCATTTTGGTATTTTCAAATTTTGGAATAGAAATTAAAAGTCAAGTTTGGGGGGTTGATGATTAACACTTAAGAAAGAAATGGAGGAATGAAAATGCACTTAACAAGAATATAAATTTGCCCTATCACAAGGAAATCAAGATTGTTGTTAGTACAAGAAAACTATTATGAATGAAAGACTGGGAATTAAAGGAAGAAAAACAAGCAGTGATTGAAATCAAGAGATGGGAATCGAGGCTTTAGGGGATTTCACCACCTTAGCCTAGGCAAAAACAAACTAATCCTTAAAAACAACAGATTCGATGAAGTAATATAATGAAAATCCACTAAAGATGAACTCTACATGAGCCCATTGGTCCTGGTTCTCATGTTTCTTAGTTCATCAACCTAAAATAAGAATATCTATGGTCATTTCAAAACTCCTATGCGATTGGGTTTGTTGTTCTAAATCTAAACTTCTATTGTTATATCCATCCGGATTAACTTTTGATCAAACCAATTAATTACTTTGATAGAATAATTAGTTATCAAACCCAAAAGCCATCTAGTAATATTTTAAGGAAAAGTCAATAAAGCCATGGCTAAGGGGTTATTCCCCTTGCCTCGATAGGGAACTACTCACTCATGCTTGTGGAGAAAAGGGAGACAGAGGGAAGAAGAGTTCTAGCCATAGTCTAGTCTTACTAAAGGATAGTTCCTTAGGCTAGAGACAATGACATGGCCGATGCTTAATCCATTGCTCTAGTCCACGGAAGAGGAGAAGAAGAAGAAATAAACTAAATCTAAATGAGCAAGTAAGAAAAATAATTGAAAGGAACATTTAGCTTGCAAAAACCAAACTTTATTGATGGATATAACACAATAGCATAAGAATGCAAGAAAGATTGCTCAAAAATCCCGTACAAAGATGATACAAAAGATGATCTTGGGAGGAGGAAGTGCCCCTCCTTTTATAGGAGAAGGAGGGGAGCTTTACAATTAGGGTTGTGGGCAAAAAGGGGTTGGCGGCTGCTAATTTGAACTGACCGCACACTGCCAACCGATCGGTTGGGAAGTGAACCGGTCAGTTGGAGATTTGGCAAGGGCGGGAATCGGGGTTGTAGTAGGTAACCCTAGATCTCAGGTGGCAGTGCTTCTTGACCCGCTCAGTTTGGGAGGGAAAACTCCCACTTTAGCCTTGAAACGGTTGTTTAAGATTCAAGAGGCGTGCCATCAAAATGAGATATCTAGACAAGGGTCGGCGGTGGGGTGGTACCAACCGATCGATTAGAACAAGTGGGTCGAGCATCTAGATCATGTGAGATTCTCAACTGGAATGATAGAGTCGCTCATCTGGACTGGATGAGATGATCGGTTAATCAACTGAACCACTCGTCTGGTCTTCTATGTCTGTAAGAAATTCATAATTTTGGGTTAGATTAAGTTAAATTGTGATAAAAGGAAGCAAATAGCAAATTGTTTCTTTTTAGTGGATAAAGATAAGAATTTTATTGTGACATGACTAAAAAGGTTGTGAAAAGAGGTGCTAAATTTGCATGTATCAAAATACCATGGACTTAAGCTTTTGCTTGTCCTCAAGCAATAAAAAATATTCGAAATAATACAAAAATTTTCTTGAAACAACATTTTCATCTTCCCTTAATGTGCAATATCTTCTATCCTCTTCATGGCCAAGCAAACCATCTCCTAGAACCACAAAATACAAGTTCTATATTTCTTACAACAACATTTATATTGCCTTTTCTTTCAATCTTATACTTTGCAAAAACAATCTTAATCCTACTTGTGTTTCAACACTCGATATTTTTTTGGCACGTGAATAAGAAAAGGTGAGGTGGAAAAAGGGATCCCTCCTCTATTCCACTCAAGATTTTAATTTTGTTGATTTGTGCCCCTATTAAATTTACGAGGGGTGTGGATGAATAATCCCTCCTCTATTCGACTCAGAATATTGTTCACAATTTTTGTGTGTGTTCTTTTTGGCATCTTTTGGCGGTACGCCCCTATTAAATTTATGAGGGGTATGGAAGACGGAGAGAGGAGGAGTGCGCCACCCCAGACTTAGGGTTTGACGTGCAGATTATTTTCCCGTGCAATTAAAAAGATTTTTTTTCTTCTTTCGAGTGTTGTTGCATCAGTAAGAGAAATCATGTAAGTACATCATATGAGAAAAATTGATCAGTTAATTTAATGCTAAGGATAAGAAAGTTTGCATTTGTTACACTAAGGCTTGCCACATTTTCCAAGAATATTTCTCATAGAGGTATGGAGAATTTGTTATTTTCAAAAAAAGAAATGAAAATTTTGAGCAATTTATGAAATAAAGATTTATCTAATTTGAAAATGAAGATACATCATTTGGACGACTAGGTAAAGGCCACGGTTTTTTTTAAAAGAGAAAGAGAAATACTGAATTTTGAAATACAAAAGTAAAATGCTTGAACAGGGAAGATAAGGGGTGGAACACGTACCACCCACCCCACCCCAGACTTAGAGTTTTGCTTGTCTCGAGCAAACCCTTAGAATGAGATGAAGGGAAGAGAATCACTGCAGTGGTGGATGCTGCTGGTAGGAGGCATAGTAGTTGCACTAGTAAGGAGAGTGGGAGTCTGGGTAGATCTGTTGGGCTCGATACTCCTCATAGGATGGATGGATAGGGGCATAGTGTCTGAAGTCCACATGCCAAGACTCCTGTGAATGCTACATGAGATACATATGGTTGAGTTGGTGGCCCTGGCACTGCTGCTCATGTTGGATCTCATCCAACTGTTGCTAGACTTCATAGAACCTGTAGGCACTTACATCATCATCTAGTCGACGCCTGGTGCGGCGGTGGGGCGGTGGTGGTGGACCAGTGACATCATCATGAGCCTCCAAAGAAACGTTCCTCCTATGGGCCTAAGGCACGAGGATGTCATCTGGGTCTGGGTGCTGATGACCGTACGGTTGGATGTGTCCTGCTACATCGGTGAGTTTGTAGATAAGGTTTAATGCGGAAAACCTTGCATGTAGAGGAAGTTGTAGATCCTCCTGTGAATCCTTGAAGAGTAGGTAGTAGACACCATTAGAACCCATGCAGATGAACTTGCTAGTTTTCATGTAGTAGTTGTCAATCAGGTGATTTTTAAGTTGGAGTGGTGGGAAAGGGATGTGGGTGTAGCTGAGAAAGGTGGCGAGCTGGGTGACAAAATGGCCAATGAGAAATGATGATGAGGTGGTACGACTGGCCTGAGTGCTGAAGTGTTCCAAAATAGCATTCCCCCAGTTGAAGGGTTCTTCATTCAAGAGGCACCAAAGGGCATAGAGCTCAATATGGGTGATGGATCCCTGGGTACCTTCTCTGCTAAAAATGGTGCAAGCAAGGTTATGATGGAGGTAGCAGACTACTGGGTTGTAAATACTGGAAGCCTTGGGCCCACTAGGAAGGTGGGGAAGGAGGCCAGTGATTTCAGCCCAGAACTTGTCTTTGTCATATCAGTCGGGGTAGGAGTCATGGGGTCTCTCCATACATCGATCTAACCAGTAATATTCACCGCCGTCGAGGATAAGGGAAGTGAAATGATCGGCGGATATCTCCTGATTTTCCCCAAAAATACATATCTTGTAGATCGAATTGCCTCGGGAATAGTGGTAGCGGCAAAAGGTGGATAGGAACTCAAGAGTGAGATCATTATACACTAAGGTGACATGGTAGGGAAAGAGGAGGAAGTGGTTTTTGTGGAGGATGTTGTCTGTGGCTTCACAGATTCTGGGAGATTCGAGGGTAGTGCCACATGCCCAACGTGGGAGGGATACAACTATAGAAGACAAGTTCTCATAATGTTGAAGGTGGTCGGTGCTAGTGAGCTGGACATAGCTGCCGGGAATGGGGGCTATGCAGGGTGAATGGGGGATAGTGGAGTCCGGCTCATTTCTCGCCTTTTGGTTTCTCTCCATCTCTCAGAGAAAATCTTCTGCCTCGTTGATGTCATGGAGCATTTCCTCATTGGGCTCGGGGGAGGAATCACCAATGGGGGATGGTGTACGGAACTGGATCCCGGTGTGAGATCTAGACCAGTGAGGTGGATCCCAGGAAGAAGTTGTAGACTTCCCCTTATTCTTGCAAAATCTGTTGAACATGGCTGTTGTGGGAGAGCTAAGCCGATCGACTGGAGACCTGAACTGATCGGTTGGAGTCCTCAGACGAGCGTCTCGATGATGAAGGGGGGCACAGGTTGTCACCACTGTGGATCAAGGGTGAAGGCAGTTGAGCGGTGCTACTTGACCCGATCGACTGAGATGTAAGACGAGCAGCTTGGAGGTGTCTACGATGATTGTGACAGGTAGCTTATGGAAAAGATGAGATGAGTGGCTGGTGGGTGAGACATGCAGATCGGAGGTGTTTGAAGCAACCACAATGGGTAGCTCACGGGGTAGATGAGACAAGCGGCTTGGAGTGGGCAAGGCAGAGGCGAGAAACTCACAGAGTAGCTAAGATGAGCGGATAGAGTGGAGATGTCCGAATTAAAGGCAGACCGTTCGGATGGTTGACTTCCTTCATGGGGTGGTTGGCTTGTTGAAGGGGTTAGCTCACAGAGGATGAGAATGAGTGGGAGGGGCTGCCACTTGCTGCAGTGTCGATCAGCTGGGAGCACTACACACTCAGTTGGAGGCTTCACCGGTTGGCTAGGAGCAGTTCGCTCAGTTGGCGGCTTCAGGTGTGCGAGAGAACTTCAACTGGCTACGAACGGTGGCTAGGTTAGGAAGGAGTGAGTGAGGTTGAGGGTTTCCTCGGGGAGTTTATATAGCCGAGCCAGGGTTCCGAACCGGTCGACTAGAGATCAAGCCGGTCGGTTCATGGTGTTGATTTACGTGATCATGGGGGAGGATCTGAGGTGTCAGGATGCCTCGCGTTCGACCAACGGTCGGCTCGGGGTATGCTTAACTGGATCCAACTGATCGATTTGTGTACCAACCGATCGTTTGAGATGTTGAAGGGTCGTTATATAGGAATCCGCCAACCGATTGGTTGGCTATCTGAGTCGATCGATCAGAGTGTTAGAGAAGGAGAAAATAGAGCAAAATGAAATAACAATGTAAAGAAAAATAGTAAAAAGAAGATAGGGTTGGGTTGCCTCCCAACAAGCACCTTGTTTAACATCGGTGGCTCAACAAATGAGATACCCATTTATTGTGATTCTATGGGAGGCTGAGGGTCTGTCAAATTGAGGTCTTATAAGGATGGTCATTTATTGGTCTCTAAAGTGACAAGGTCTTCATTGGTGATGTATCTTTTAAGACAATGCCCATGAACTTTAAATTCACCCAAAACTTTATCCCAAAGAAGAAAGGTGCCATGTGGATAGGCACACTTTACGAGGTAGGGACCATACCATCTGGATTTGAGTTTTCCAGGAAAAAGCCTTAGTCTGGAATTAAACAGTAGAACTTAGTTGCCTTCTCTAATGTCTTTGCACTTGATGTGACCGTCATGCCAAAGTTTAGTTTGGTGCTTGTAGATTCTCACATTTTCATAAGCGCTCATTCTAAGTTCGTCTAGTTCATTAATTTGGAGAAGACGATTTTCTCCTACCGGATGAAAGGTCAAAGTTTAGGCTTTTGATGGCCCAGCTGGCTTTGTGTTCTAACTCTATTGGGAGATGGCATGATTTTCCATAAATCAACCTAAAAGGGGTAGTTCCTATGGGTGTCTTGTAGGCAGTACGGTATGCCTATAGAGCATCATTGATTTTCAACACCCAAACCTTCCTAGTGCATCCAACAATTTTCTCTAAAATGGATTTGATTTGTCTGTTGGATACTTCAACCTACCCACTGCTCTGGGGATGGTAAGGAGTGGCAACTTAATGGTAAAACCCATATCTTTTCAATAGAGCCTCAAAATTTTTCTCTAAAAAATGGGATCCCCCTTCGGAAATGACGGTGCGAGGGACTCCAAATCTAGGGAAGATAATGTCTTTAAAGAGTTTCTTAATAGGTTTGGAGTCACAGGTTTTAGTGGGTATGGCTTCAACCCATTTTGATATGTAATTGACTGCGACTAAAATGTAAGCAAACCCATAAGAAGATGGAAATGGGCCCATGTAGTCGACCCCCCAGACATCAAAAATCTCTAATTCCTACCAAGAAGTTAGGGGCATTTGATCACGCTTGGAAATGTTACCCGTCCTTTGACATTGGTCACATGAGAGCACATAATCATATGAGTCTTTGAAGATGGTGGGCCAATAAAAACCACACTGTAGGACTTTTCTGGCTGTTTTCTGGGAACTCATGTATCCACCATAAGGGATAGAATGACATGGTTATAAAATGTCAGTACCTTCTTCTTGAGAGACACAACGGCGATACAGACCATCAGCATAAAGTTTAAACAGATAAGGTTCATCCCAATAATAGTTTTTGACATCATGAAAAAAATTAGCTTTAGAATGTCCCTTGTACTCAGGGTGCAATACACCGGTAGCTAAATAATTTACAAAATCGGAAAACCAAGGAAATTAGGAGTCCACCTTGAGCAATTGGTCATCAGACAAAGAGTCATTTATGGGGATTTCATCAATTGGGTTGTAGCTAAGTCGACTTAGGTGATTAGCTACGACGTTTTTAGACCCCTTCTTGTCTAAGATTTCTAGGTCAAACTCCTGCAATAGCAAAATCCATCTTATGAGTCTGGGTTTGGCGTCCTTTTTGGTCATGAGATAGTGGATGGCTGCATGGTCAGTGTAAAAAATAACCTTAGAGCCAACTAAGTATGAGAAAAATTTGTTAAATGCATAGACAATGGCTAGCATCTCCTTTTCAGTCATAGTGTAATTTCACTGAGCTTCATCTAAAGTATTTGATGCATAGTATATGACATGATGTTTCTTATCAATTTGCTATCCTAAGATGACACCTACATCACACATGATTTCAAAGGGTAGGGCCTAGTCTGGTGCACGAATGATTGGAGTGGTTGTGAGGGCATTTTTCAAACATAGAAAGATATCCATACATGATTCATCAAAATGGAAAGGCACCTCCTTTTAAAGAAGATTGGTGAGAGGTTTTGTGATTTTAGAAAAATCACGGATGCATCTCCGATAGAAACTAGCATCCTAAGAAGGCTCAGATGTCTTTGACTGAGGTTGGGGGTGGAATCTTGGTGATAACTTCAATTTTTTCTTTGTCAACCTCTATGCCTTGGTTTCTAACCTTGTGGCCAAGAACGATGCCATCCTTGACCATGAAGTGACACTTTTCCCAATTAAGGACCAAATATGACTCAATACATCTGTCAAGAACAAGGGTGACATGCCTAAGGCATGAAACAAAGCAATCTCCATAGATAGAGAAGTCATCCATGAACACTTCCATGACGATTTCGATCAATCCTGCAAAGATGGCTGACACATCGTTGGAAGGTGGCTGGTGCATTGCACAAGCCAAAGGGCATTCATCAAAAAGCATAGGTACCAAAGGGACATATTAAGGTAGTTTTCTCTTGATTTCAAGATGGATAGGGATCTGATAAAATCCTAAGAAGCCATCTAGATAATAGAAGAATTGTTGATGGGATAGGTGTTCAAGAACTTGGTCTAGGAAGGGAAGTGGGAAGTGGTCTTTCCTAGCTGCTTTATTGAGCATCCTATAGTCGATGCACATCCTCCACCCTATGATGGTGAGAGTGGGAATGAGCTCATTCTTCTCATTTTGAATGACAATAGTCCCTCCCTTTTTGGGAACAACTTGAACTGGGCTAACCCATGGAGAGTCAGAGATGGGATAGATGATTCATGTAGTCAAAAGTTTAATCACCTCCAGACGGACAACTTCCTTCATGTTTGGGTTGAGTATCTATTGAGGATCACGAGAAGGTTTGTGGTCTTCTATCATTGGGATTTTTTTGATGCAAATGGATTGATATATTCCAACTAGATCTATCATTTTGTACCCCAAGGCAGCTCCCTTTTTTCTAAGTTCACCCATAAGTTTGTTTTCTTGTTCGAGGCTAAGGTCTGAATTTATGATGACAGGGTACAGTTAGAGCTCATCAAGAAAGACATATTTCAACCCTATGGGGAGAGTCTTCATTTTGGGGGCCTTTTGCGGTTTGTGCTTTTCTTCTATGGTGGAGATCATCTTAAGGTCCTCAATTTCAGCATCGGGGATTTCCTCAAAGATATGTAAATGAGCCTTACATTGATTTAATTTGTCATTGTCAAAATCACATTTGGTGGGAATAATGAGTGATGTGTGTAGGGGATCATCAACTAATTCCCATTCATGCCTTAGTTGGGATAATTTATCAATGCAATCAAGGAGGTAGACCTCTTCCTCAAGACTAGGTCCCTTCATGTTTTCAAACACCCTAAACTCTAGGGTTTGATTCCCTAATCTTAACAAAATGGTACCAGCCTCAACATCAATCAAGGCACGGGCAGTGGCTAAGAATGGACATCCAAAAATGAGAGGGTAGCGTAAATCTTCCTTGATGTCCATGATCACAAAATCACAGGGGACATAGGCATCTTTTCCTACTTTAACCAGAATATCTTCTATGATTCCCATGATTTTGGTCATGGGTGAGTCTGTCAGTTGGATAGTCATGGCTATGGGTAACATGTCATTGAATCCTAGTCTTTTGCAAAGGCTGTAAGGCATGATGGATATATTGGCTCCTAAATCTGCTAGGTCCTTTCTATAGGCGTTGTCACCCAAGTAGCATCCTATCCCAAAAGAACTAGGGCCCTACTATTTTTTAGGCATCTTACTTAGGATTATGTCTGAAGTGGTCCTAGAAAGTTTAACAGTCTCGTATTCTCTAGTAGCGTACTTCCTAGTCAAGAGGGTTTTCATGTACTTGGACTAGGTAGGCGTATCTGCCAAAGCATCAAGGAAGGGAATGCCTACATGTAGTTTTTTCATAGCATCCCTAAATGTCATGAAGCAGGCGTCAAGCCTTGTTTGTTTGAGGCGGGCTTGGTAGGGAGGTCGTGGCTTGTAGATTGGTTCTTTGGCTTCTTCCTGGGGGGTTTCAGGGATGGTTGGTTCTGGTGTAGCTTCAAGTTCAATAGATACCATGTCCTCATCCTCAAATTCTAGGGGTGGAGCTGAAAGTTTTTCTGGAGGGGGAGGGGAGTGCATGTTTCTCGAACAATTGGAGACAACCTTAAGTTGTTCAGGATGTTTGGGGTTGTTTTCAAGTTGCCCTGCAAAAGTTCCAGTAGGGGATTTCTGTTGAGCGAACAACCGAGCTAGCTGGGCGTCAGTTACATTTTGATGAGCTTGTTGGGCAATGATGATTTGTTCCAGAGTAGCTATCCTTTCATCGGCTGAGGGGGTGGGGGTTGGAATACTTGGTGGTGGTTGAGGAGGTGGCTGATTGATATTTTGGGTGGGGAAGGTTTAAGTTTTGGAATTGTTGTCCTTGATATGGTGATCGATTTGGGTGATTTCTTCGGTAGTTTCCTTGGGTTCCTTTGGTTTTTGTATGGGAATCCAGGTGGTAGTTGATTGTTGCCTTGAGGGTAGGGAGGCCTTTATTGGGATTGAAGTTGGATAGAGTTTTCAGCACTTGCAAGGTTCCCATATTGGAAGCCAGGATGGTTTCTAGTCTGGTTGGGATTGTAGTAACCTTGGCCTGGTATTGTATGGATTGAGTTGAGGTCTTCTAGTTGCTATCCCATTTCTGGTTGCACGGGGGTGTTGTAAAGGTATTGACAGTATAGGGTTGTGTGATCGTATCCTTGGTAAATTCCACACAGGGAGTCCATGACTTTTATTTGTTGGGGTAACTCCCTAAGGGAGCCTAGGGATGACTCTAACCAATCCTATTTTAGGGAAATTAATTTGAGGCTTTCTGCTATGATTTGGATATCATGGTTTACTTTAGCTTTGGCTACCTTAAGAACTCCTCCAATTCCTCTTCTAGCCCTTGTTTCAGAAGCTTGTTTTACCACTTCCCATTTCAGACTTTGGTTCATGAAATTTACTCTAGATGAGGAATCAAGAAAGAATTTGGTATCATCATCAACACCATGATAGAAGATCTCTATGAACTTGGCTTGAGAGATATCATGGTGAGGGAACTTCCTAAGTAAGTCCTTGAACCTTTTCTAAGCTTCTCCTAAGGATTCACCTGGGGACATAGAAAAGTGAGTGATTTGTCCCCTGAGTTCGTAGGTAAGAGAAGGAGGGTAAAATTTCTCAAGAAATTTATTCTATAGAACTTCCCAAGTTGTGACATGTTCTTCACTCTCCATGGTGTTGTACCAACTACTAGATCGGTCAGAGAGGGTGTACTTGAACAATCTAAGGTGGATGGCATCTTCAGAGATGCCTGAGAGTTTGTTCAAAGAGAAAAGGTCAATGAACCTTTGAAGGTGATCTTGGTAGCTTTCCCCATTATTGCCTGAGAAAGGATTACCTTGGATCATGGTGATCCATAGGGTTCGGATCTCGAATTGGGGAGAAATGATGTCAGGAGGCACGACTGGGTGTTGGGCATAGGCATATTTGGGAATAGAAAAATCTTTCAATTGTTTTTGCCTTTCGGCTTCCCTCTTATTGGATTCTAGGGTTTCTTTTTCAACCATGTAGGCTGCTCATAAAGTGGCTTCTCTAGCTGCTTGGTCGGCTAAGACATGCTCTCTTTGAGCCACTAAAGCCTGGTTGATCCTATAGGTGACTTCTTCCTCGTCCAACATATTTTGATTTTGGTGGTGGAAAGTTCTATCTATCTCAGGATCAAACGATTGAAAATCAATGTTCGGGCATCGCATGCACAAAATAAGCAGTTAATCATGTGAAATAAAATGGACTGTCAGAATGGAAACTCGGCAGAAGGAGGAGTAGCACTTCTGGAATGTTACTCGGAAGGCATAAAAAATGATAAAAGGGTTTTTAAAAGTTTTTGGGGGTTTGAGAAAACAATACATTGTCCCCAACAATGGTTCCAAATTGTTAATGCATCGAAGTGCACTACAATCACTAAGATAATTATCCTAGATTTTAATCTTTTTCTAATATCTGATTAAGGTTAGTATAGAAAGGGTCGATCCCAAAGGACAATGATTTTAAGATTGTTAAATTTAATCCCAATGGTTTTGAAGAACTTTTTATTTCTTTTTGGTATTTTTAGATTTGGAATAGAAATTAAAAGTTGAGTTTGGGGGTTGATGATTAACACTTAAGAAAGAAATGCAAGAATGAAAATGCACTTAACAAGAATATAAATTTGCCCTGTCATAAGGAAATCAAGATTGTTGTTAGCACAAGAAAACTATTATGAATGAAAGATTGGGAATTAAAGGAAGCAAAACAAGCAGTGATTGAAATCAAGAGATGGGAATTGAGGTTTTAGGGGTTTTCACCACCTTATCCTAGGTAAAAACAAACTAATCCTTAAAAACAATGAATTCGATGAAGGAAAGTGAATGAAAATCCACTAAAGATGAACTCTACATGAGCCCATTGGTCCTAGTGCTCATGTTTCTTAGTTCATCAACCTAAAAGAAGAAGATCCATGGTCATTTCAAAACTCATATGTGATTGGGTTTGTTGTTCTAAATCTGAACTTCCATGGTCATATCCATCTGGATTAACTTTTGATCAAACCAATTAATTACTTTGATAGATCAATTAGTTATTAAACCCAAAAGCCATCTAGGAGTGTTTTAAGGAAAATTCGATAAAGCCATGTCTAAGGGATTATTCCCCTTGCTTCGATAGGGAACTACTCACTCATGCTTGTAGAGAACAGGGAGATGGAGGGAAGAAGAGTTCTAGCCATAGTCTACTCTTACTAAAGGATAGTTCCTTAGGCTAGAGACAATGAAATGGCTGACGCTTAATCCCTTGCTCCAGTCCATGGAAGAGAACAAGAAGAAGAAATAAACTAGATCTAAATGAGCAAGTAAGAACAATAATTGAAAGGAACACTTAGCTTGCAAAAACCAAACTTTATTGATAGAAAGAACACAATAATAGAAGAATGCAAGAAAGATTGCTCAGAAATCCCGTATGAAGATGATATAAAAGATGATCTTGGGAGGAGGAAGTGCCTCTCCTTTTATAGGAGAAGGAGGGGAGCTTTAAAATTAGAGTTGTGGGAAAAAGGGGGCTGGCAGCTGCTGATTTGAACTGACCGCGCACTGCCAACTTATCGGTTGGGAAGAGAACCGATCGGTTGGAGGTATGGCAAGGGTGGGAGTCAGGAAATAGTAGGTAACCCTAGATCTCATGTGGTAGCGCTTTTTGACCCACTCGTTTTGGGAGGGAAAACTCCCTCTTTAGCCTTGAAACGGTCCTTTGAGATTCAAGAGGCGCGCCATCAAAATGATATATCTAGACAAGGGTCGGCAACAGGGTAGTACCAACCGATCGATCAGAACAAGTGGGTCGAGGGTCTAGATCATGTGAGACGCTCGACTGGAATGACAAAGCCGCTCATCTAGTCTAGATGAGATGATTGGCTGATCAGCTGAACCGCTCGTCTGGTCTTCTGAGTCTGCAAGAAATTCATAATTTTGGGTGAGATTAAGCTAAATTGTGATAAAAGGAAGCAATTAGCGAATTGTTTCTTTTTTGTGGATAAAGATAAGAATTTCAATGTGACATGACTAAAAAGGTTGTGAAAAGAGGTGCTAAATTAGCACTTATCAAAAGACAAGGGATATAAAGCCTATAAAGCAGCTTGGGATGAATCAAGCGATGATAGAGGAAGTGGAGAAGAAGAAGTGGAGTTACTCATGGATAAGGAAGATGAAAATGAAGATTCAAGTGAGAATTGGGTGGTTGATTGTGGTTGTTCCAAACATATGAATGAAAACAAGAAGGCTTTCCATACACTTGAAGAAAAGAAGAGTGGAACATTGACATTTGGAGATTATGCCAAAGGTAAAATTATTGGGATAGGTAATGTTGGTACATATATTCAAATAAAAAATGGGCTACATGTAGATGGATTGCATCACAACTTGATTACTGTTAGTCAATTGTGGGACAATGGATATGATGTTCTTTTTAACAAATTTTAATGAAAGTTGCACATAGAAAACACTAATTATATTGTTCATGAAGGAAAAAGAATATGAAATCTTTATATACTTAGACCTAATTCTATGCAAGCTATTATTGGAAAATGACTTCTTGCAAATGAAGAATCTTTACAATTATGACATAGAAAGCTAGGTCATGCAAGCTCACATGTTATCGAAAAGTTACTTAAATATGATCTTCTTTGTGGTTTCCTAAATTTTATTTTGATAAACCTAAAAATTGTGAACCATGTTCTCCAGGCAAGCAAATTGAAACTTATTTCAAATCTAAAGCTGTGCTTAGTACTACTAGATCATTAGAACTTACTCACATAAATTTACTTGGTCCCATGAGGATTCAATATATTGATGGTAAAAATATTGTTTTGTCATTTTGATGATTATAGTAGATATACTTGGGTTCATTTTCTTTCAAAAAAAAGATGATACTGTTATAATATTAATTCAATTTTGCTCTAAGATTGAAAATCAACTACAAAACAAAATATGCACCATTAGAAGTGATCATGGGGGATAGTTTGAAAATCATATCATTGAATAATTTTGTACATCCCAAGGGTATACACATAATTTTTCAGCTCTACGCACCCCACAACAAAATGGGATAGTAGGGAGGAAAAACACGGTCCTAACAAGAAATGGCTAGAACAATGTTACTTGAACATAACACACTGAAAACCTTTTAGACTGAAGTAGTAAATACAATATGCTATGTCTTAAACCATGTTTCAATTCACTATCATATGAAGAAAACTCCTTCTGAACTAATCTTTAACAAAAAACCTAGAGTTGACTACTTTCATACCTTTGGTTCACATTGTTATATCTTGAACACAAAGGATGATAGAGACAAATTTGGCCCTAAATGACAAAAAGGATTTTTCTTGGGATAGTCAACTTTTAATAAGGCATTTATAATTTACAACACTATTTCTAAGCAAGTTGAGGAATCAATTCATATCACATTTCATGAAATGACAACACAAAGTGCTGAAAATGAAATTGAAAATGAAAACTTGAATGAAATTACACACCAAATTGATGATCTAACCATATCAACAAAAATGATAAAATTTTGAAATTGAACAACATAAGAATCAGAATGATGACTCACAATAGTCTATCAAATATCATCCTCAAGACTTAATCATAGGAAATCCTTTTGATAAAGTAAAAACTTGATCATTATTTAGAGATGTTGCAAACATGGCCTTTGTATCAACTGTTGAACCTAAAAAGATAAATGAATCTCTAAAAGATGATTAATGATAATTTTTATGCAAGAAGAGCTAAATAAATTCACTGAGGACAATGTATGGGACTTAGTTCCTAGACCTCAAGACAAAACCATCATTGGAACTAAGTGGGTTTTTTGAAACAAACTTAATGAAGCCATGGAAGTGGTTAGAAACAAAGATAGGTTGGTTGCTCAAGGATACAATCAACAAGAAGGGATAGACTTTGATGAGACGTGTGTAGTTGTAGCTAGACTTGAAGCCATTAGAATGTTGTTAGCTCTAGCCATGCATTAAACATCAAACTTTTTCAAATGGATGTAAGAAGTTCTTTCTTAAATGGAATCATAGAAGAAGAAGTTTATTTTGCCCAACCACCTAGTTTTAAAATTCCTACCAAGCTTGATTATGTTTATAAACTTAAGAAATCCCTTTATGGTCTAAAACAAGCACAAAAAATTGGTATGAAAGACTTAAAAACTATATTTTTTTATAATGGATTCTCTATTGGAAAATTAGATTCTACTTTATTTTTCAAACCATATGAATTAGATTTTCTAGTTGTTCAAATATATGTTGGCAATATTATCTTTGATGCTGCAAATGAGTCCTTATGTACTCAAGTCAGTGACATCATGCAATTTTTTTTTAAATGAGTCTTATGGGAGAACTAACATTTTTTTTGGTTTTCAAATAAAACAAATGCCCGTTGAAATTTTTCTAAGCCAAGATAAATACACTAAGGAACTCTTAAAATAATTTAATATGGAAAATTGCAAACATGCTACTACTCCTATGGCCACTTATGCTAAAATTGATAAGGATGAAGACAGTGAACACATTGATGATTCCTTATATAGGGCCATGATTAGTAGCTTACTATGCTTGACTGCATCTAGACCGGATATTATGTTTATCGTTGGACTTTGTGCTAGAATTCAATCAAATCCTATGAACTCTCATTTTTAAGTCATCAAAAGAATTTTAATATATCTTGTTGGCACTATAAATTATGGTTTTTGGTGTCCCAAATGTCAGTCATTGGATTAAAAAGCTTACATCAATAATGATTATGTTGGTTGTCACCTTGATCGAAAGAGCACAAGTGATGGTTGTTTCTTGCTAGGAAGAGCCTTAGTATCTTGTTTAGTAAGAAACAAATACAATTGCTTTATCTACCACTAAAGCTGAATATGTGGTTGCAGGTTCATGTTGTGCTCAAGTGCTTTATACGAAACAAGTCTTCAATGATCATGGTTTTGTATTTTCTTTATTTTCTTCTATGCCAATTTTCTGTGACAATACTAGTGCTACAAACTTGACTCATAATCCTATTTTACACAATCCTACCAAGCACATTGAAATTAGACATCACTTTTTGAGAGATCATAATGATAAGAATAACATCTCTCTTCATCATGTTGATATGGAGGAACAATTGGCTAATATTTTTACCAAACCACTTCATTTGGATCAATTTCAATATATTAGAAGGAAGTTACTTATTACTCCACTAGAATATGTTTTCTTTGATATATTTGCTCAAGATTCTTGATCATATGTAGGGCTTCTAGTGTGAGTTTTGACATAAATTTAAAGTAATTTTATTGCATACAATAATAGAAGTATTACTTTATAAAATTTATTTACAATTATTTAGTATCATGAACAAAGTACCTAGTCAAGCTCAATCTATTCCAACTATAAAACATTGCTCACAATATAAAATTTGGTCCACCAAATATTGGACCGAAAAAGTCCTCGGTCGACAAAATTGTTGATCAAGTTTCTCTCAGTGGGACCCTCGGCTGACTATGCGCGTCTTATCTGAGTATCTTCTAGAAATTCCTTCTAATGATTTTTTTTGAATCACAGGTCCCTTGGTCGATAAAATTCTTGACTAAGTCCTCGATCATTGTGAACTTTTCAAATTTAATTTTGACTGACTAGTCGTTACAGAGCTGTTGGGAAAGAGAGTCATTGGGGGCTTGGTCGACGAGTTTTTTGACCGAGTACAGTTTTATTTTTCTATAAATAGCCCCCAATCTGGCCATTCTCTTCACAACTCAAGAGCATTCCTCTCTACCACCTCTCTAGCATTCCTTAGATCTATCTTTCATCAACCTTTACTCCCCTACCGTATCTACATCTTATTCCACTAGATTTTGCTCAAGATAGCATCCTCTTTAGCTCGTGATGGCAAGAAGCAAGTAGCTTCAAGGAATGGACGCACGCAAACTCCATCATTAAGCATCATCAACGACATCCCCTTCAATGATGTAGCTACTGGAGAATGCTACCTAAAGCTCACATACAACTCTCCTCCTCCTCAATGGCTGGTGGAACTCAACAACTTCATCACCCTTGTTGATCTCTCTCAATTCTTCAAGGTGCAAAAGTTGAATAAATTTCTTATCCCCTCCTTTCATTTTTGGTCTATCCAAGATGTAAATGAATTCTACGCCAACCTAACTAGAGATTCCAATGACCCGAACTCCTTCACCTACATGGTTGATGGTCTATCTTTCCATTTTTTTGAAAGTGACATCCTAAAAAATTTAGACATAGATCTGAGGAGTATGTAGATGTTCTAGACGTGACCACTAGAAATCCCATCTCCAAGTTTTACACTGAAGAAGAAACCATCAGTCTTAGTGATATGAAAGACTATCTTTGTTCCTAACACTTCATCATATGAACATAGGGGAACCTATTATGCCACATATTTAACCCCTGAGGCCAGGATAGTAAACATTATTATTACCTATAATATCTATCCTAGAGCCAACAAAACCAAAATTCCCCAATTTAGGATGTGCCTTATCTATGCCATTCTTGAAAGCATTCCCACAACCTTCATACTATCATCTTTTCCAACATGTTTGATTTTTCTGGGAACCCACCTTAAGCTGATTTTGTCTATCAAATAATCCAATATTCCCTTGGAAAAAACATAGAATATTTAGGCTACAAATGTTATAGACATCCCCAAGAATCACACAAAACATCATTAATAATATGGAGATTGACTTTGGGCACAAAAGAGCTAGGACTGAAGGATAAACATCCACTAAAGCCAATCCTCCACCTCCTACTCCTAGCTATTCCATAGAAAATCTTGCCAATGATGTCTCCTATCTAAAAGGAACCACATATCGAATTGGGAGACATCTAGATTATAATTTGAATGCTATGACCTACCTAGACTAAAGGATGCAAGCCTTAACTCCTCATGTTCCTGACACCTATCCTTACACACAATATCCCAGGAGCATTTATCCATTCAATGCTTACGTCCAATATATTTATAAGTTCCAACACCACTATCAAATGATCTTACCCATATCCAATATTCACCAATGCAACTACAAGACATAGATGCTCATTCCCAATTTGATCGCACACCTACATTTTTGGAAGAATATGCTCTCACAAAGACAGTTGCACTTGATTGGAAGACACTTGTCAAATATTATGATGATACTCCATTTTATGGGAAAGAACCTGAAGTTAATGTAATTTTAAATCCTTATAAGTGATATTTGTCTTATTACCTTTATGTCATGAGTAGTAAGATCTATGTAATGACTTTATCATTAGTGAAATTGAGCTTGCTTGCGGTCACTTGTTCATAAAAACAAAATCATTGAGAAATTAATATTGGTTTTGAATTGTGGCTTTCATTGGACATTTTTCTTCTTACCTTGATTTCTAAAATATGGGTATTATATTGAGGAGGAGTATCCCATCTAGGGGTAGTAAGTTTAATATGGCTATGTTTTTGAAATGACAAAAGGGGGAGAAATAAAATAAAATATTTTCATGAGTTTCATGATCTCTTGGCTTGACATTAATTGGTGCTACATTGCCTTAAGAGATGGATATAATGTTTCATATCTCTTTAGGTATATTAGCAAACATTTTATGAGATCAAAAGAATCTATTCATCTCAGGTATATCACATGTATGAAACTCGTTTCATTTCAAATATTTTTCATATATATTAGGAATGTTTGTCATTTTCAAAAAGGGGGAGATTGTTGGATAAATTGTACATTCGCATACCATTTGTTTTGATGATGAAAAACATTTCATTCGTGTGGATCTAACATGCTACTTGAGTATTTTAGAGTTCAAGAAAATGAGGAGATCATACTAAGTGGGCAGTTGAAGATCAATGTGCTTCAATGTGAATTAAAGATCAATGCACTGAAATGTTAATATATTCATGATTGTACTCAATATAAATACTTGTACTAGTACATAATGTAAAAGGACTTAGATATCATGTAAATAAAGCTTTAGATCTTCTCTATCCACTCATAACCCTTAGTTAGGATCCCCTGAGAGATTAGAGTCATTATCCTCTATTAGAATAATCCTTTGATAGGTTGTTTGAAAACTTGAAATAGTAACGTTCTCGGTCGAGAAACTAGTCAATTGAGACACCTTCGGTCGAAGTTATTTTCGATCCAGAACCACCTTGGCCGAGCATTTAGAAAACTGGTCGAAAACTTACATATTTTTTTTCTCTAAAGTTATCTTTCAGACGAGCATATGGTTGTCTAATTCAACCTCAATCCAAAGCATATAATCGTTAGACCAATTAGTTGAGACTTGGGAGTTGGAATAGACATTCATATAAACTTGCATTCAACCTGGACTTGGTCGAAGAAATCCTCGACCAAGACATGGTTGGGTGACTAACTTGTTGACCGGTCTGGGTTCTAGATTATTCTTCTAAACTCAAACCATTTAGCCATTGCTAGCCAACTACTTTCTACCTAACATCTAGTTAAGCATTAATAACACTCTAGAGAATCCCTAAAATGTCCCTAATCACTTGCAAACCATTCCTATAAATAGGAGAGACCCTAGGACACCCAAAACACACAAGCTACACTTGAGTGTCCATTTTAGAGAGCAACAAAGCTCAGAAACACTTGCTATCTTATTCCTTTAGCCCTGAGTTCGTGTCCTATACTCATAGCCTCTTAGGGACCATCCCAAAAACGTCCATGCTAAGTGGTTTGAGAGGTCTAACACTTGAAATAGGATAAAAGCACAATACTTCATTGGTGTACTTCCCTTCATCCAATCTTCATTAACATGTTTATGCTATTTATGCTCCATGGCTACTCCAAGTGGAGGAGGCTGCCTGAGGGAGTTTGATTGGAGATACTTCTTGGTAGAGAATATTGCTCCAAGGTTGCTTGAGTTTACTTTAGGAAGGCTGCTTCAAAGGAGTTTGGAGCTACTTCTAGGTGAAGACTATCACAAGGTGGTGGAGATACTTCAAGGAGGTAAAGGCTTCTCTAAGGGCTTGAGGTTACTTCAAGAATGATGCTTCAAAGAGGCTGAAGATACTTCTAGGTGAAGGTTACTTTAAGGGCGGTGATTGTATTTTGTTGTAACATCCTTGTGAGGTAAATAAAATAAATCACTTTCAAAATACCAATTGGAAATAATTAGCTAGTGGACTGACAACCTTTTATTCAAAGGTTGGAACCACTCTACATCGAAGTATATTTTCTGATTCCTCTTTCTTTGTTTTAAGTTTGCATTGGAATTTTAAAGTACCAAAATCTCTATTCACCCCCCTCTAGATCTTTTAGGAAGTACTTGAGTTGTAGAGAAAGACTTTTGAAGTGCATTTAGAATAAAGAACATTTGATAAATGGAATCCAAACATCTTAGAAAAAACTGGCCACCAAGAATATGAAGTAGACTTTTCAATCAAAACACCATGACTACATCATATTGACTAGATAAGAATGTCCAAGTGGTATAAGTTTAGTCAACCCATCTTAAGTACATAATGTAGTATGAATGCATAAAACAGTATTGATGTAGTAGTATAGTATCTTCAAGTTGTTTGAGAAGTATAGTCAACTGAAATTAGCACACATGACCCACACATGCATAATGTGGCACAAATAGGAACTAGACAAGGTGATGATGTTTTTCATTCTAGTTCTATAAATCTATGCATGATCCTTGGGGCCTTGAAAGGAATTAAGGGAACCATCAAGGAGAAACCCAAGTATATTAGTAGAAGATCCATGTCAACAAATGAAACTAAAACAAGACATAAATGCGTAGCTCAGTGAACACAAAATTTGGATGAAACACTAACCTTGCAGATACCAAATTTATAAATTGATGAGCTTCTAAGAATTTTGATGCAAGGAAGTAACCATTTGTCTTATGAGAATGCAACAAGAGTGATCAACTGAGCCGTCATTAAAACTAGAGGGAAAAAGAAGCTAGAATAAGTGCAACAAATTGTCTTGACATACATAATGCAATACAACACAAAAAGCTTGGTGTCATGCTACAATTGAGATCCTTCAAAGTATTAAATGAAAACTAACTGAAATAAAGTACATATAGCGAACTTACATGCATATTGTGGCAAGAACACGAAGAAGCACTGAAGAACAAGAAGCTTTGTGGAGATCAAAATAGCCTAGACTGATACACATAGTCTCTCTTATACTCTTTCTTCTCATATTTTTGCTCTCATTTATATCCCCTCGCACACCAACTATGAAGTGATAGAGTTTTTGGTGTGAAAAATAAATAGTACCTCCCTGTACATGCAAATGGATGCACGCATGTTGTGTGGCAGGCTATATTTTTCAATGGAGAGAGAGAGAAAGAGAAAAAAAGAACAACGACCTTTATTTGGTGCTTTATAAACTAGCACATGATCTTTTATTTCTCTTTTTTATTTTATCTTTTTTTTTCTTGTTGCTTTATTCTTGTTTCTATTTTTCAATATAACATTTTTTCTCCTTATCATTTCATTTCATTCCAACTCATCAACTTCCTATCCAACTTTCCATTCTATTTCTTTTGTTTTGTCTCACCAACCCCTTTAACTTGTTCAGTTGATCTTTAATTGGAGATGGGAAGACGATAATAAAGAAACCTATGAGCTTGGTTAACGTAACAATAACTCAAGATTGTTGATAGGAGATTTTACAAAAAATAAAAACAATAATGAATGATGATTTATATAAAAATGAGAAAATGAAAGATTGGATGGCAATGATGACATGAGAAATGTTGAAAAAAGAGAGTTTAACTAGGAAAATAATGATGACACAAAGAAAATTGGGCCAAAAAGTAAAAATTGACTGGTGTTGTTGTTGGAATGAAATTAGAAACGGAACCTTAGACTAAAAGGAAGATTTTCTTAGCATTGTGGGATGTGAGTCTCATGAATTTTTATGTAAGGGGGGTGTTGGAAAATGACAACTAGATGTGTAAGACTCAGGGGAGGCAAATAAATATTATTGATGGTTAGTACGGAGAGCGTCATTGTAGGGATAAAAAAGATTGGATTTTTATGAAAGAACTAGACAAAGACTTGATTGAGGAAGATAAATGTTTGTGCTAGCTGGGATTGAGAGAACCAAAAAAAGGATAGGATTTCATGATAATGAAAGAAGAACTGAGATGTCCATAGAGGTCGGGATGATGCCTAGTGGGTGGCCAAGTCAAGAAAAGATGGTGATTGCCAACATGCAAAGACTCCTTTTATTCTTCCTAGGTCAGGATCGATGCTCTGATGCCATGTGGAAAATAAAATAGGAGGATGATGAGATATTTTATTATTGATAGATGGAAAACTCCTCTCTTATAAATAATTAAGGAGGCAAGTATAAGAGAAGCGAACTTAAACCTAACGGGACAAGACAATTGGACCCATCTGACATAATATAATTCTAACAGAAACAATAGAGGTAAGGTTAGTTAGATATAAATTCTTTCCCTCAAATACCCTATATGGATGTATCTCATATATCATTTCTAATATGAATGTATCTTATTTTGTTGTCTTATTTTTCTAGTTGAGATGCAAACATAGATTACATGGAGGAATATCATAGCATTCTGCTGATTTTAGATTCTAAGCATATCTAGGGATTTTGAGCTATTTTTAGATTAAAGATAGTATGTTTTATTTATAGATGAATTCATTCATCGCTATACCATTCTTTATCACATTTATTGGAATTAAATCTCAAATGCAAATTGATGATTGTTGTATGTATTTCTTTGTTCTTTGTCGTGAAATCCAAATTTAAGATTCATATGTTGTTTATTTGAATAGAGATTAATATTAGATATTTCCTCAAAAAAAAAAGATTAATATTAGATATTATGTGAATCATAATAGTATTAGAATGGTTTTATTTATATACAATGGTTAATTTAGTTTTTGGAATTTGAAAGCATTGGTTTAGTCATGTTTATCCCATTTTTCATAGAAAGTGGCTAATTTTTTTTCTTTGGATGAAATTAACTTATAGTAGCATGAGCATAAGTTTTGCTTTTTATTTATTGTTAATATGTTATTTGAATGACATTAGAACAATTATTTACAAGAGAAAACTCAATGTAGTTATGTTTGGTGGTTATTAAACATATGCACTAATAGAGAAAGTCTATAAAAAGGTATCATGGAGCATGTTTAGTCAGTTTAATTACCCACAACCATCTACTCATGTCTAGGTCAACATTATAGTTTTTGCGACCTTCTTTTGAGTAGTGTAAATATAAACCAATAGAGAGAAACCCTAAAACTTAACTCAGATTAAATAACAAAACACCTTATTCTCAGCAAACACTACACAATATATGAGAAACACATGTAAATTTAGAAACAAAACACCTTATTCTTGACAAACACAACACATTATATGAGAAACACATGTAATTTTTTTATTTTCTTCATAGAACCTCATAAACCAGTATTACATCAAGGACATCGCATTTAGTTATCACAAATCTTATTCAACTCTATTAAAACTAGATACAAATCTTATTATTCATATGCAGTTCAGTTTACGTCACTTACATGTATATGAAGGAACAAAATCTGTATAGTATCAATCCCAAGAAAGAGAGAGAACATGGTCATTCCAATCTACATAATTATATTTATATAGTCTTTTCACAGATGATATTATACCTAAAACATTTGAACAACCTGATGAGACTCATATAGAGCCCCTGTGAGTGGATACCTCCCACTGAATCTAAGCACGTGTCATCATCAAAAAATGTATATTGAACTTAAAAAAAACTTGCAGATATTTCTAACTATAACATATGATTCTTGCATATAGTAAAATCTAGTTTATGACAATAATATTATCATTTATAAGGTCATAGAGTTATTCAAATTCAAACATTTTTAACCATCATTTGTAGAATATCTATGAACATATTAGCAAATACTAAATATTTCAGAGTTACTATCCTATTGAATAGATAACATGTCATGATACAAACATTTTGAATGTAGAAATAAAAGTAACATCATTTTCATGACACCCCACTAGCTGGACCATAAACATAAGCTAAAATCCACATAGGACATGTCTACTATGACATGTCTAACGAATATGACTATCCAAATGACAATGAAATCCAAATTATAATAAGAGTGGATACTAAATCCTAGTATAAAGTAGTTATCAACATTAAGATCAAATTATATACTAGACAGATATGGTAAGGCAACATGTTATCTTTATAAAAGAATGATTAATTTCTCAACAAGACATATATTTAACAAAAATAGTTTTATTATTTAGTAGTTAGAGGAATGTAACAAATGTTCAACTCATATTCTACATGACTTGTCATCTTTTTATTCAATTGAACAAAAACTACTTTGTTCGTACCTTACGAGATAGAAGTCGACATGCTTGATTCTCATGTCTATGACTCATCATACTGGTCCATAATAGGGTTTCCTAAATAGTAGTAGGTCCTCATCTTAGGTATACAAGATATTAATTAAAAGAACAGAACATCACAGATCATAAAATTCATCATATTTTATAATTTACATATCATATGGGTCTATTCAATAAGGATATATACTTTCATCACAGAGCATTTAGGGCTAGAATCACACTAGATGACTCACTCCTAAATCCTGGTGGTCTAATATTTAAGGCCTCAATCCACATTTCCAAAATCCTTCTCATAACTGTTTCAATACTACAAGGAGATTGGTTCATTCTCATAATGTGGACCTCTATGGAAACTCACAGTGTTTAGGAAACCTAACTCGATGTAGTGATCGTTTCACTTGTTATTTAACCCTCTTACTCATTTTAAAGAGAATTCAATTCATCATTTATCATATGTATGTATTCTCGTGCAACTAGAATGACATGAATCTTATTAGGCTTAACAAGAAGGACAATGATTAAGATAAGAAGCACAACAAGATGTTATTTTGTGACACATGTATTTATTTCCATTTCCATGTCATTTCATATAACTCATCATTCGTGGGTTATCATCCCAAAGCATGATCTTATTAACCAACATTTACTCTAAATGAGGTTTTTCTCTAACAGTGGCATTTATGCTAATAGAACGGGAGGGACCAACAACAATGCTCAATGGAAGAGCTAAGTTCCAAAGTTGGTATAGATAATGGAATAAATAAGAGTTCAAGAAGATATATTCGTAAATGAAATAAAATTTCTCTTGTGATGTTGATGTTGATCTTCTTCGAGTCTGTGCAAAATTGTAGTTTATCCCTTGTTGACTACTCCAGTCATCCTTCTTTGGTGAGGTATAGTGTGAGGTGATAAGACAGTCTATGCATAAATGTGGGAGAGGTGTTTGTAGAAATGCAATGTTATTGTGGATAGAGGATAAACACCGAGTGTAAAGAGAAAATTGAAATGAAAGGTTAGGAGTGGGAAGTGGTTTGAACCCTGAGAATGTTGGTGCAAATGGTCCATTTTTAGGCATGGGGCATAGGTGATGGGCATAAGTGTCATTCCTTCATCATTTGGATGCAATCTGGTCAAACTGATGTCGCATTTGAGATGCATTCCTTTTGGTGTTCTATGACTTTTTCTCCTATTTGGTTGAATTATGAGATTTCTAGATTCTAGATCCGATCAAATGGAAGTCATTTGGTTGAATGGTGGACGGATTTTAAATGTTGATCTTTTTACATGTCTAAATTTATGTCAACTAGTAGATTTGACTTGGAGGAGAAGTAATTTGTAATATTTAATCTTTTGAACCTCAAAGCATTTATTATATGAAATGGTCAAGTACGCTTGGAGGCTATCTATTTATGGGAAATCCAACTAGTCAAATATCATCCATGAGTATTTTCTTTTTCTCCAATTTAAATGGGAGCCCGTGCATTAAGTTCATGTGCTTTCCATGTTCTTGACAACAGCTTTGTAATAGACAATAAGAAATAGTTAAATAAGTCTCAAACAATAGTCGAGTTTAGCATAAAATCTAAAATGTTATAATGATGATCCTAGGCTTGAATTATCATGGACTTTGTATCTTTTAATCTTGGTTGAATTTATAATATATATTTTACATTCTCTTTTGATTCATATTACGAAATTGTTTGATACCACGACTCTCTTTGACCTACTTGGGACTTATTTCCTTGGATACTATTTTATTTTAATCTTATATCATCATTGGACTATTTATATAGCCTATTGAACTCAATTGATGGTATCATGCTTCATTCTTAATCCAAATTGTAAAATGTTCCATTTGGATATTAAAATATTAATTATTATTAGATTTTGAATCCTCTTTTGAAAAAACCTATTAATTTTTAAATGTCAATTATGTCTATGAAAATTGAAGAATGTCTTGTTGAAGGGTCCTTAAACCCCAATTTTCATACACCAAATTTTCCCATTCCTTTTGGACATGAAACTTATTTGGACAAAGCTAGTTATTATGTCTATCATGGTATGCATGTTTGATTGCTTGACTAGTTATATCTTAGATGAATGGTGTATCTTGGCGTTAGGATCTAGTACACAACCATACATATTTTAGAAACTAAGGTTTTAGTCCTCCATCTAAGGAATAGAGGTTTCAATCATCTAGATACGTTTTATATTAAACACTAAGTTTTAATCCTTCTATCATGGGTTAGAATTTGATGCTTCCCTAGCCCCAGTGGTAGATATTCCTAGCCTACCCTATAATCATGCATTGACTTATTATTTATTGTTGTGTAATGTTTTAAATGAAACATGCAACTAGGTTTCCAGATAAACTGAATTTGATTTTATTAATAGGTTCTTTAATTTACTTGGATAAATTCATTTTCTCTCTCTTTCATGGGAGCTATTGAATTTAAATTCTTGTCCCATTTTCTTAATTTTTCTCAATTTACTATTTATATTCACATACCTTCTTTTATTGGTGTCTTCCATCCGTTCTTCTTTAGTGGATTTATGTTTCAAACACTATGTGAAGGAAAAGTTGGAAGGTTTGACCTAGTTTTCTTTTGAATTGCATACGACTGGTTGTTCTTTGGGAGATATAATTGAAATGACCGTGTTGCCATCTGCATCCAAGAAAGAATGGTTTTGTTATCTAATTTTCCTTTATGGATTCACCCATGTGTGCTTTGAGCCGTGTGAACTTGTAAAATTATAATAGTTATATTCTTTTATTCTTGTTCCTACACATTTAGTGATATGAAACATACTCATTGAATATCGAAATATGATTACTTATGGTTTTTGGCTAATGGAATGTTCCTCTTATTCATTTGAGGAATGAGTGATACACCTCTCAGGGTCCCACTCATTACATTATGCCTAGGCCTCTAGTCTATCTTGTGTTACATCACTCTTATATAAACACTTGGTTGATAATGCTTCATACATGAAACAAAGGTGAAAGTGACCCTTTTTACTATGAGTTCACAAAAGTTGAGTTATATTTAGCGTGTTCATGCAACAACACTTATCAATATTTTCTCTTCAGTTTTGGCAGACTATCGTCTTGTGAAGTAATTAGGATGTAAGAAGATATACCATTGTTAAAGTGTTGATATAAAAATATGTATGTGTTAAAATTGATGGGAATGTTAGATAGATAATGTAAAAGCTATTTTAGGAAGCAATAAGGAAAAACCCTATAATAAACTTCAATCCTGGCCCATGAAAGATGTTATTCATATTTGGTTGACAGCTCTGGATAGTTTCTTTTTTGGTTCTCATTGAAACTCCAGGGGTTTCAATGGGTCTTATATTTTCTCCATATGCCTCTCTAACTCCAAAGACATTACTCTTTTTTTATTTGCCATGTTGCTCACATGATTTTTTACCTTGTCTTGATGAGAGCTACAAGAATGCTATGTCTTATACTAAGTATATGTTGTCACTCTCCAACCATGAACTTGAATCACTCTAATAACAAATCACATTTGGTGGCTTGTGTCATCTGGATCATTTGGTGTGAAATAAATAACTATCTTTGTAATAACCAAAAAGCAGTACCATTTATATTTGTAATTTCGTCAATTTCTTCTCTCTTACTAGCTTTCTATTTCCGGTGATGATGCTTCTAGTCACAAATGGACAAGTTCAAAGGTCCCTCTAGGGTTTTTTCTTCAGAAAAAGAGGGAGCTGTCACTACCACCACCAAAGGAGTGGTCTCGTTTGAATCTTTGTTGGAGTCCTCAAACGAAGATGTTTAGGGCGTGGAAGGCATCTTACTCCCAAAGGGTCTTGTTCCCATTTTGATGCTCCTACTAATATTATCTTTCGGTTCTTTTTAATTATCATCTTTTACGTAGTTGATTGTCTTAAGGGGTGCCCACTACCACTTTTTGAAGTTTTGAGCATGTTGCATCAGTCCCGACGTTAAGTATGCAGCTACCTATATCTTATAACTTTCACCCCTTACTCTTGTCAGCTCTCTTATTTGTTACCATTGATTTATTTTTTATGTAATGAATGCATTACAGGAAACCCTTAGGATAGGATTTGTTGTTAATGATTAAACTAAAAAAACGATATACCTAATTTAAGATGACTCCACATATTACATGTACAAAATTCCAACCCTACCTTCCAATGGACAGGGACGCGTGTAAATAGATGAATATAAAAGTAGCCTACTCCTTACAAATTCAGTAACAACAAATCCTGACTCAACAGGAAAAACAATAAGAAGGTGACTTCTTGTTGTCTTTTTAATGCATAAAGGCTGTTTATGAAGAGTGAAGGTGACTTCTTGCTGTCCCATAATTGCATAATTCGTTAGTGATCTTTTATTACCACATTTCGATCGTGGGGAAGAAAGGTGGGATGAGGTAAATGTTGGGATATGAAAGGAATTGTTGTATTAAGAATATTGTTACTCATTCTGTGTTTGTTAATGTATGGAAGGGATGAATGATAATTTGAAAACGGCCTGCCAAAAAAAGTCCATAACGAAAGGTTAAAGCAGTAAAAAGCGTAACATGAGAATTTCATAGAACATAGAAATTGGTTGCTCTCAATGAGGATGTGGAACTTTTTAGGTCGGGCGTGAATTCTAGATTTCCTAGGCGACGAAAATTTTAGGTCCTTTTGGTAATTATCTTTCTGGCCCCACTGGTCCCAAACAAAAGAAAGCATATTTTCACCAGGAGTGCCTCTGTTTTACGTCCACGTCCTTTGATCATATACTTAGACACTTTATGGGTAAAAGATATGTTGTACTCGTGTGAATATGGTATAGCCTATACCTTCTTGTAAATGATGTCTTGCAGAACTGCATTTAATCCAAACCTAAGGGATTATTAACACTTGTACTTCTATAAAGATGAGACAAGGTTGTAGTATACTCCTGCCCAAACTAAGAGCAGCAAATCTGCTCCATTTTAGCGGGTTAGCCTGTATTGTCATAGCTAACATTGATATTGTCATAGCTAAATTTATATTAATATTGTGGTTTGCCTCCCTGAAGCAGAGTATAATTGCCTCTTAATTTACCTACCTTTCTTTGAGTTTCAATATTTTAAGGAAAGCCGATGACGGGTCAACGGGTGCGTGGTAGGTTAACTGTCACTGGAGATTATTCTATCTTCGGGTTTTGGGACCAGTGGCTCGCAAGTTGTTGCCTACTTGTCCTCTTAGTTTTCCCTTCAACAAAGAATCGAATTGATAAACAGAAAATACGGGCAATTAGCCTCCTCATGTTGCTATCCATCCGGACAAAAAGCGATTGCATCACACAGATAACGACCATTAACCATTCAGGTTGGGGTCCCCTCAACGCAACAGCTAGGCTTCCCGTACCGCCTCCACCACATTGTAGGCTTTTGATCTGAATTCATTCACAAGTTTTTAATCCGATTTTAATGTCAAAACTATTTCTTAACGATAGATATGCTTCTTATTTATATGAATCTTTATGTTAATAATTAGACCTTTTAACAACGTGATAATATTTTCTGTTTAAGGGATTAAGAATACTTCCACTCATTATTCCAGCGAGTATTCTCAGATCTTGTGTCGCAATTGTTAACGTGGCATGCTGATCAGGCCTCTGGTTTGTAAACGATAAGCAACAGAAATGACTAACGTGAACGAATGACTAGGAGGTCTATACGTTACGTGGAACTTCAAGCATCAGAGCAAATGTGCCACCATTGCAGAGAGAGAGAGAGTTTTGTTTTTTCTCTGGCATCCTAAAATCTTTTTTTTTAATCCTAAAATCTGAGTATGTTGGGTGTGAAGACGACCTTTTCTGATAATGAAAGATTGATTACATAGGCGACGACGGATTGCCGACCATTTAGAGTTTAAAGCTGACTCTCTCAATTGCCCATCATAGTTGATGACGGTTTGGACAACCTCTTTTATCAAATTGATTTAGGTGTAAATAGCATATCACCAACTAAAATGAATTTCTTGTTATACCACAATTATAGGAGGAAATCAAATAGATTTAATTTCGGCATAGCCTCCCACTTTATCTATAAATAAATGCATGAATATTTTTATCTTGGATCATAAGACGTGCATTATCGATACTAAACTTCTCATGTTAGTTTTTGTTTATGTTTTTGACTAATTCAATTGTACAAGAAAATCATAGTGTACATGTATGCTTTCACAACATGATTACTTTTATATACCACTTCATTGGCAAATGTCTTGGCAAGATTATAGTATAAGATTTACATAGTGGTCTAATAATATATTTTGTTAATAAATTGTTTCTTTTGTTTATCCAAACATAAAAAAGTTTGCAATGGAAAAACATCAATATATAGATGAATCATTTATGGAGGATCTTAATAAATGTTAAATATAAGTATAAAAAATAAATGCATAAATACAAAGTTCTAAACTCAGAATCTGTAGATGACTTTGAAAGGTCCTTGGAGGTAGTCATTTTGTAAAGAAGTCTGTCTACAACCATGATGTCTGTCCCAATATGTTCAATGACAAGTTTTTGTAATCTAACATATTGCTTCAATGTTTCCATTTATTTAGATTCCTCAGATATCTTGTCATGCAGGCTAGTATAAAATGATTTCAACTTCATTGTCAACAAGAAGAGTAATGGATGTAGGGATGAAGCTCATAGAGCCAAACATTGACAAAAAAGACACAACTATGTTTTCTTAATTTAAGCCTCATAACATGTAACATACTTAGCCTCTATGGTGAATTTATAGAGCAACTATGATTACTAACTTTTCCATGATATTGCACCTCCACATAAGAAATAAACAAATATAAGAGTGAGATGTCTGGTGTCTGAACATTTTTCAAAATTTAAACAAGAATAACCAGTTGCATGTAAGTGTCTTGATTTTTTGTATTTCCTTGCTCCGTTTAGGTATCTTAGTAGTTTCTTTGTAGCTTTCGGATAAGAAATTTTGGATTTTCTTTGAAATCCGCCCATAATACCAACAACATGATTAATGTCCATTATAGTACATTATTACACATATACTGAACTTCTCACAAGAGATGCATAAGGATATATAGTCATTGTTATACGTTCTAGTTCATTATGCAGACATTGTGAAACTTCAAGTTTTTCTCCTTTCTGCAATAGCATCGAATTAGAGAAACACATCAACATGGTAAATCTTTGTAACACTTTATCATTATGTGTTTTCGGCGACAATATGGAAATACCAAGTGACATGTCATAGAATAATAGATCCAATGAGTATTTGAATTTCAAATCACATAGGAAACATTTCCCAGTCTTATAGTTCAAGGTTATTAATGCAATGACTTACACTTAGGTTATTTCTTAATTTTAGATTAGCCACCTTGATTAGTCTAAATCTCTTCTAATTTGATGAATTTGGGAATTTCATTCTAATCATGTGAAAGAGTAAATACTAGACATTCACTGAATTGTATGTTCCTTAAGCCTAATCTAAAAGTTAGAACCTTAATGGAGGCAAAAAGAGAAGATTTATCATTTTATAAACTTGTGTTGCATGCTTGTATAAAAATGAATTATTAATCTTACGTAAAAAAATGAAATCATATTTGAATTGAGGAAGTTATTGTATTTCTAGTATGCATGTATAGAGAAATCTGTAACTAACACACAAATAGAAGGTGGTGAGCGACACCACTATTTAGGACCAATCACAAAATGTGGCATAACTTTTGATATACACAATAGATTTTGATAACGCTTAATTTTGCGGATTCGTATTTTGATCCTCTATCTAGCTAAACCATAAATAGAATCTTTGAAGGTATGTATGGGCACTTCCATGGAGACTAAGGGTGAAACTTGGTAAAGAAGGATGAATAGAGCTATTTTCTTGTGGATATCTAGCTAAAGAATTTGAATCTTCTTTCCTTTTCTCAGATTTAAGGTTGGTTTCGCCCAAATATTTGATTATCTATTAATTTAAGTTCTCTTTTCCCTATGTTCGCTTAATTTTTGGAGAAAACTGTGGATTTGTTTCTTCTTCCCTATTCCATGGCCACTATCTGAACAAAAGAAGGCTGATTTGAGAACAAATCTTGCTAGAAGAAATTTTTATGGTACTTTTCTGTAATTTTAAAAAATTATCTCTTCTAAAATCAAGGAGAGTAGATACATATTCATATTACTTGTGATGATCCCTTTTCTCTTCTTCCAAGATTGCTTAAAACAACTTTGCTACTTGAACATATGTGAATAAGATCATAGGTGAAGTATGAAATCAAACCTACCATGGTCTATAACTCTTCCTTTTTGCTTAGTATAAGTGCTGAAATTATAAATGATGAACAAAATTTTAGAACTTTGAATATACAAACATCAGATTGACTTAAAGTGATTACAATACGAATGTATCTTCCTTCCACCTTTCTAAATTAGACTTTTATGAGAGTATTCAACCCATAAAATGTATAAGAATGTGATAATGATCATTGATATTCAGGGTATTAACCTCCAGTTCGACAAGATATATTTTAAAAGGAAACCTATGAATGTTGAAAACGAATTTACAGTTTTATGATGTTAATCTCATACTTAAATGATATTTATTACAATAATAGTTTGTGAGAGCCTTAATAAAAAAGAGGGATGATTTAGTACTTGATATCCTAGAAGAAGGTTAAATATTTATATGAAAATCTTATGGCATGTTAAGGCTTGAATGCATCTGAACACTACTGAGATATCTCTTCTTGAACTGCCATTTATTTATTATGATTCTATGCTTTGCATAAAATCTCTAAGTTGTGTGAAGAGACATAACAAGAAAAAGAAAATTGTTTGTTTTAGATAAATAACCTGGACATTTTGATCCATCTCTAGACTGAGATGGTGAAATGGGTCATTTACACTTAGGGTGATGCTCAAGTGGTGAAGAGCTGGAGTGGATTAGATCTTGAGGGCTAATGGATGGGAGGTTAGCAAAAGTTTCCATAGAGACCTCCATCTTCTTTTAGCTATGATATTGTAGTAGGGGTGAATTTGATCCCCTATGATATTGTGGTAGGGTTGAACTGGACACCCTGTGATATCGTGTTAGGGGTGAATTAGACCCCTATGATATTGTGTTAGGAGTGAACTAGGGCTCATTTGATATGTGATTGAGCCTCACTATAGTACTAATGTGGGAGCAAGGTAGAGAGCTATAGTCTCTACCTCTCTAGAGAGGGAATCTTATAAGGATTGTGCTTTCCATGCGCGTTATCAAAATCGAGTGAGTGTTTTGGGAAATAGAGGTCTCAAACTTCTGGAAGTGTAGATACTGTTCTTGGACTTATTTTTGCATTAGGATGGTAAGATACTACTTATGGTATATCCATTGCAATCATACACGTGAATTGTACTATGAATATGTGTATCTGGCTAGATGTAAGTCAGGTAGATCTAGGACAAGTATATTTATAAAGAAAAGTAGATTGTGAAGCTTAATGTTTTTTAAGAATTTCTCTTATATTATTAATTATTTCAAGTGACATGTTGATTATATTGTTTGGCTATTATATTTGAAGATACTGCTACGAAAATGAAAGTTGTTGCATATGTAATAAATGATTTATCTACTCACTTAGACATTGTCTAATCAACCAAATGTTGGACTTAAATTCAAGTCACCATCTAGCCAAACATCTCCTCCATCAAAGTATCCCACTTAGGTAGTTGAAGTCTTACTTATGTACTAGAGTCATGGGATGAGCCTGTGATTTTTTTTCTTGGGTTTTCTAGCTTAGCATGACATTTTATATGCACAACCTTTTATACAAAACTTTTCTATGAATCATATAAATATATTTATGAAGGGCTAAATGAAATCATTCTAGTTGTACTTTTTTTATTAATGAGAAATGATATATAATGAATTGTTGTTAGTATTTTCTCTCTGAAAGAAATATTTTGTTATAAGTATCATTTCATTTTTTGATTGGTAGTTAGTATATCCTAAACCTCGGGCCTAGTCTCGATAACTAGTGTTCAATTGGTTATTGGGATCAGGTTCCAACAATCTTGGTACCAAAGCCTAAGGTTCTAAGTCGGTATAATAAAATAAGATGTCTTGGGCCTTTTATTTTGGCATTAGTTGTGATATGTGTGTCTTTTACAACTATGAATACAAGAAGAGGAGATCATGCCTTATATTTAAGTCTTGGTATGATTGGATCCCAGATAGCTCTAGAAGGATATGTGAAAAATGAACCTCATCTACCTCCTCCACCATCATTTAGGGCAGAGTCAGTTTACGGTACCGAGAATGTACATGATGTAGAAAAAGCAATGAGGCCTCGTCAAAATCATGCTCATACTCAACATTTTTCACTTGAAATTCTAGCAATAGCTTTATGGCTACAATTACTCAGGCAACAAGAGTATCTAGGCACTTGTAGCACAACCAGACCCTAAGAGAGTTGAGTAGATCATGTGAAAATCTAAGAAAGATTGGGGCCTATGGCTTCATACAAAATTCAGACCCTGATGAATCTAATGCATGGTTAGTTGAGATAGAAAAGATCATTCAGTTAGCACATGTACTAGAGGAGAAGAAGGTGGAACATGATGTGTACCTATTGAAATGAGTGCTCACCATTGTTGGGGTCTAGATTAGATGCAAGGAGCTGGATACATCATGATTTGACTGAGTTTAGGAGACCTTTTGAGTCACAATATTATCATGAGACATATCTATGTAACAAGACTGATATTTTTAGATATTAAAGCAAGGGATTATGTCGATGACTGAATATAAGTTCTTGTTCTTAGACCTACTAATATTTTGTATTAAACGTTGTGTGATTGATGATGACAAGTTTGGAATATTTCAATGTGGGTTGAATACATGGATTCAAGAAAAGGTGGCTATCAAGGTAAGTCACTCAGATTTTGATGCCTTTGTAGATGCCAAAAGAAGAGAAAAAATATATAGTAAAGTCACAAGGGAAACTGAGGGACAAAAAAGAGCGGATATTGAAATGTTCAAACTGAGTTCTAGTAATCAGCCAAGGATTGGTAGACCACCACCGTATAGAAGGACATTATTTTCTGTTAGTGCTCCTCCTAGGCAGCAACAAGGTAGAGGGAGAGGTAATACAAATTTTGGTATATGATACCAAATTCAGAGAGTCAGTAGTGCATAATCTTTTAGTGTCATGAGTCCTCATGAGTATGTAGCACCTAGTTAGTGTACAACTTGTGGATGTGCACATATGGGTTAGTGTTGGAGTTCCAATCCATAATTTATGAAGTTCTTTGCAAATACTACGACAACATCACTTGTATGTGGAGTTTTGTAAATGTGAGTTTTGGATTTTAGAAGTTTCCTTCTTAGGGTATGTTATTTTTAGAAAAATGATTTGTGTAGATCCCAAGAAGGATGAGTCGGTGTTATAGTAGGAACAACCCAAGATTCCAACTAATTTCCATAGTTTTCTTGGATTAGCAGGATGTTATAGATGCTTCAAACATGATTTTAGTGTTATAGTCATGTCGTTAATAAGGTTCACGAGGAAAGAGACACCCTTGGTATGGATAGAAGAATGTGAGAAATAGTTTCTAGGATTTGATGGAAAGGTTGACCACATCACCTATTTTGTCATTACTTGAGAATGGTAAAGGCTTCATACTTTTTGTGATGCTTCAAGGAAGGGTTTGGGACGTGTGATTGTACAGGATGAAAATGTAATTTCTTATTCTTCTAGACAGTTAACGAACCATGATGTGACTTACCCAACTCATGAATTAGAATTAGCTATAGTGGTGTTAGCCCCAAAAACCTGGCAACATTATCTCTATGGAGAACCATTCCAAGTATGTATAGATCATAAGAGCATTAAGTATAATACTTCTTAGATGGATCTAAACTTGAGACAACATAGATAGCTTGAGGTGATTGAAGATTATGAAAGCATAATTGATTATCACCCAAGTAAGGCCAATGCAGCTGTAGCCCCATTAAGTCATAAATCATCTTCATCATCTATATCTAGGGTGCATATCTAGCATGTAAACAAAAAAATATTTTGATAGATCCTAGAGGGATGAATACTTAGTTGAGTACAACACACATGGGGGCCATTTTGGCACAGTTACATATTAAGCTGACTCTAGAGCAACAAATTCTTCACCTTCAGGGTATAGATTCTAAAATTTAAAAGATCAAACATGAGATGCAAGAAGGAAAGGGTAAAGGATTGCATTTCCCAAATAACAATTTGCAATTTAAATGAATATTTTGCATACCAAACCAAACAAAAATTAAGGAAAATAGTTATCAATGAGGCACATACTTTTTGTGAGTACTCAGATTACCAAAATATAAAAGAGTTGTATTGATGGTCGAGGATGAAAAAAGGATTTTATTGAGTTTGTAGCTCGTTGTAGGGTATGTCAACAAGATAAGGTATAACATCAGAAGCCAATAGGGATGTGCAAGCATTACCAATTCCAAAATGGAAATGAGACCACGTCATAATTGTCTTCACAGTAGGACTACCACATACACCAAGATCTTTTGAATCTTTATGAGTTATCATTGAGTTATTGAGCAAGGTAGCTCATTTTCTTACAACAAAAACTATCTATGCAGTGAATAGACTAGCACACATTTACATAGATGAACTAGTCAGACAGCATGACACTTCTTTGACTATAATGTCAAACCGAGGACCACAATTTACATCTAGATTTTGGGAAAAGCTACATTCTGCTATGGAGATTAAGCTTAACTTTAGTATAATGTTGTGTGCTTTCCACATCAACTTCTTATATGATTTCACACACAAATTCAGTTCATTTTATTTTCATTTAGCCTCTAATCATATTATTATTGCCACCTTTTTGTTATTTTGCTTATCTCCTGATGTGTATTGCAGATATGCTTAAAAAGGATCAAATTGGAGATAGCCCAACTCAACTCCGATATCATTGGGATATTTTCATGAATTGCAGACCATTCAGTCTTATTTCTGTTGAAACAACAACGCACATGGCGTGCACGTTTCTAGTTGGCCATGCATTCCAGCCAAAGAGAAAAGTACATGACATGTCTACCACAAAAACGTCATGTACCTGGGATTTCAAAGTCGACTATACGTTTCTGGTAATGTACACGGTGTGTTTTAATTCATATATACCGTGTGGCTTATACTTGGATCAACTGTCGAAGACTGGAACACGACGTGTCCGAAGGAAGACACGTCGTGTCTTTGTCAGTTTTAGCAGAACTAAAAAATGACACCTCTCATTTTTAAAGGGAAAACCAACTTTTAGAGTGGTTATCACTGGTCATAACTCGAAAGTTTTTCATCCAAGAACAAGTCTAGAGAAAAAGGAGGGCGATTTTGGGTGGTAGAAGGTGATTTCTTGCCAAAGAACCTCCATTCTTCCTCTCTTCTTTTCCATTTTCTTTTCCGAAGGTGCAACAGAGCTTCTTCTCTCCACAAGGCTTCTCGAGAGGGAAGTTTGTCTGGTTTGGAACAACTTTAGGAGTGGAATTTTGTCCCCAAGATGGAATTCTACTCTTCTTGGGTTACATTTTTTATTCTCTTAGCTTTTCCTTCTCTAAACCATGTTAAACTCTGAAAATTCTACAAATTTTCTGTTGTACATCATCATGGACGAGTAGGCTCATTTTCTTGGATATGGGAGAGTAACTCCCACGTCATAGCATGTATGGAACATGATAATTTCATACTAAATGCTAAGTTGCTTGTTTTTCTACCCTGTGAGTACCGGTTTCTTACTTCTTACATGTATGGCTGGCCACTATGTATGCATATTTTATGCTTTCTTGCTTGATCTGAGAAGATAGGTAGGAGAGTAAGGATGTACTCTCTTGGCAACTCCTCTTTTACCACGAGAGTGGAAGATATGGAGTTGAGGAGTAGTTTTGTGATATAGAATAAAATACATATACGAGAGTGTTGTATGGAGTTAGGATCATTGTATTTGCACCGGGAGGTGAAGTATAACATACAACTCTCCTTTAAGTCAAGTTCTTAGTATATTTAAATTTCATGCTCCATTCTTCATGCTATGATGTTCTAGTGAAATCCTAAGTCCAAGATTGTTTCATTTCTAAAATCAAGCCCCTTTTAGTAATCCTTTTAATATTTAGCCTAATTCTAAAAATTAGTTTAATCAACCAAATAATTCTTGAAAAATATCTAGATTGTTGAAACTTAGCACTATTGCATTTAATTGATTACCAAGATCCTTGTGTTAAATCTCGACTACAAATACTCCCGTATACTTGTGGGAATTGTCTAGTTGAGTAAAAGATCATTTATATGATTCAAACTCGTTAGTGTAACCAACCAATAAGTTTTTGGCACCATTGTCGGAGAGCTACGGTTAATCTAATTAGAGTAACAAGTGCAAATTAGTATTTGAGACTAGATCACCACTTCCATTTTCAAAATTTCATATACCTTTTAGTTGTGTTCTCAATATCTCTTACTTCTTTTCAGGTTGTATGCGTCGCTCGTAGAGGGGTCTTCAACCATCTGCATTTCTAGATCCTAAAATTGTGTGCATTCTTTCAAGTTTGAGGAGAGAAAGAAGAAAAGGGCAACCACTACTAGAGGGTGTTCCATCATCATCGTCATCTTCTTCATCCTTTGAAGAAGCCGCATAAGAAGATCCAACCATGGAGGATGACCGTCCTTTGAAAGACTTTGCCATGCAAGTTGCCACAAGCATTTATGGAGCCATTGATCTACCTGCAATGGAAGAAAACAACTTCTCTATTGCTCCTTTAACGATGCAGATGATCCAGTAAAACCATTTTGGGGGTACCATTAATGAAGATCCAAATCTCGATGTACTTGAATTCTTGGAGTACATGAACACTTTCAAAATCAATGGTGTATCTACTCATGGAGTAAGTCTATTGTTGTTCCCTTTCACCTTGAGAGATAGAGCCAAGGTGTGGCTTTTATCTCTTCCTAAGAAGTACATCAAAAGTTAGGATCAACTTTTAAATTCTTTCCTTGCAAAGTACTTTTCGCCAAGCAAAACAACTCAACTAAGGAACCAACTCACAAACTTTTCTCAAGCAGATGGAGAAACTTTGTATGACACATGGGAGTGGTTTAAGGACCTGGAACGCCTTTGCCTTCACCATGGATTGACAAATTGGTTGCTACTTCAAACATATTACAATGGACTGTTCTACAATACCCGTATGACATTGGATTCTGCAGCTAATGGAGCTTTAATGAATAAGTCTTTTAGGGAGGATTATGATATCATTGAAGATATATCACTCAACCATTGCCAATGGGGGTTGGATAGAAAAGAACAATCATCATCTACACCATGTTCTTCAACCAAAAATCAAGAAGGAAAGCATAATGTTGATGGAGTTGATTTGATTGCAGCCAAGTTTGATGTCCTTACACAAAAGTTTGAGAAGATGACTACCATGCAGATCCAAGTAGTTGAGGTAATTTGTGAAGCTTGCAGATTTTTTGGACATACTTCTTCTACTTATTTTGCTCCTAATGTGAATCAAGACAACCAAGAGCAAGTGAATGTCATTGGGATACATGGGAACAAGCAATACAATCCCTATTCCAACACCTACAATTCGAGATGGAGAGATCATCCTAGTTTCTCTTACCAAAACACAAGCAATGCTCAGAACTTTCAACAAGGGAAACAACAACTGTAGTAGCAACAACACTTCAACTGATAAAACAATGGGAATCCGCTGGGTTTCAACAACAATAGTGGTTACCAACAACAACAACAACCCCAAAGTTCTTCCTTGGAGGTCCTGATGGACAAATTTATTTCCACTCAAGCGCAACAAAATGAAGAGTTCAGGGGCAATGACAAGCTTTTGAAGGATGCAATTTCCCAACTCTCTGCAAAAGAGGATGGCATTTCCACTCATACAAGGATGTTGGAGAATCAAATTGCCCAACAGGCCTTGGCGTAGCAAAAGAACACTCAATCTGGTTCTCTTCCAAGCCAACCAGAGGTGATCCAAGACAGCAGACGAATGTTATCACTTTGAGGAGTGGAGTTGAAATCCAAAGACCTTCTCCTCCCAAGGAGAAGAGTGTTGAGGTCACTAAAGAAGATAAGTTTGACACCACTATTGGTGACAAAGGAAAAGGTACAACTGAGGTACCACCTTCTTAAAAAGCAAATGAACCATTCCCACAAAGACTTGTAAACAAGGAGGATTCAAAGTTTAGGAAATTCATGGACATCCTAAACAAACTCTATGTCAACCTTCCGCTGGAGGTTATAGTTGAGATGCCATCATATGCCAAGTTTCTGAAAGACATCCTCACCAAGAGGATAAAGTTGGACCAGGTTGAAACTGTCATGCTTTCTAAGAGAATAAGTTCAATCATTCAAAACAAACTTCCTAAAAAGCTAGATGACTTGGGAGCTTTCACTCTACCATGCAAGATTAGCAACATCACGTTTGACAAAGGTCTCATAGACCTTAGATCTAGCATTAGTCTTATCTCATCTACCTTGTGGCAGGAGCTAGATCTTGGAGATTTGAAACCTACAAAGATGGCCATTGAACTAGCCGATCATTCCATCAAATATCCCAAAGGAATTGTGGAGGATGTGTTAGTGCAAATTGGTCAATTCTATAATCCTTGTGATTTTGTTGTGTTAGACATGGTAGAAGCTCCTTCCAATCCCGTTCTTTTTGGGAGACCTTTCTTGAGAACTGATGGATGCCTTGTTGATGTCCGAGAAGGCAAACTTACACTCTGGGTTGGTGAAGAAGCCATGGAGTTTTCTGTATATGATGCCCTGAAGGCACCTTCATGAGTAGAAGAACTTTGCTTTATAGACTCTATTGATTCTATTGTGGAGGAAGATCATGATGTTGCTAATTTGATACTAGATTATTGTGATGATGATGAAGTTACAAACAACAAACATGAAAATTCTGGAGTACTTTCTATTGTCCAATCAAATTCTATTAATGAAGACACTCCACTTGTTGATGAAAAAGCCAAAGAAAATGCAGCTGGGAGAAAAGTAGAACTCAAAGCCCTTCCACCAAGGCTGAGGTATGCATTTCTTGACTCCAATTTTACTTCTCTTGTCATAATCAATGATGAGTTAACTAATGAACAAGAAAATAAACTGCTTGCTGAATTGCGTTTGTATAAAGATGACATTGGTTACTCTATTGATGATTTGAAGGGCATTCATCCCTCCATTTGCATGCATAGAATAAACATGGAGGATGATTCTAAACCTATCGTTGAACCACCTAGATGTTTAAATTAAAATGTGCTTCAAGTGGTTAAAAAGGAAAATTTTAAATTAGTCAATGTTGGTATCATTTATCCTATAAGTGAAAACCCTTGGGTTAGTGCCATTCATGTGGTACCTAAGAAAGGGGTGCAACTATCATTAAGGGAGATAATGATGAGTTAAAACAAACACATTTAGTCACAGGTTGGCGCATGCACATTGACTACCGACGCTTAAAATAAAGAAACTCACAAAGATCATTTCCCTTTGTCATTTATTGATTTGATGCTTGAACGACTTGCAAAACATTCTTACTTTTGCTACTTGGACGGGTATTCTGGGTTTTTCCAGATTACTATCTACCCTCCCAACCAAGAGAAAACCACTTTTACATGCACCTATGGAACCTATGCTTACCTTCACATGCCCTTTGGTCTTTGTAACATCCCAATTACGTTTCAGTGATGCATGATGGCTATTTTCTCCGATTTTATTGAAAACAAAATGGAAATATTCATGGATGATTTTAGCATCTACGGAGACTCATTTGATTAATGTTTATACAATTTGTCAATAGTCTTATCCCATTGCAAAAAGGTTAGCCTAATACTAAACTGGGAGAAGTGTCATTTCATGATACAATCTGGTGTAGTACTAGGCCATATTGGATCTAATAAAGGTATTGAAGTTGACAGAGCTAAGGTGGAAGCTATTGAGAAGATGTATATTCGTTCTTCTGTCAAGAACATCCGTATTTTCCTTGTACATGTAGGGTTCCATAGAAGATTCATTAAAGACTTCTCTAAGATTGCAAAACCATTATGTTCCTTACTTACAAAAGATGCTGAATTCATATTCAATGATGACTGCCATACAACTTTCAACAAGCTCAAAGAAGCTCTTGTTTCAGCCCCAATCATCCAACCACCAGACTGGAGTGCTCCTTTTGACTTGATGTGTGATGCGAGTGATTATGCAGTAGGGGTAGTTCTTGGATAGCGGAAAGATAAGAAACTTCATGCCATATACTATGCAATCAAGACTTTAGATGAGACACAAATCAATTATATACAACCACCAAGAAGGAGATGCTTGCTATAGTATAAGCTTTTGACAAATTTTGACAGTACTTGGTAGGATCCAAGGTAATCATATATACAGATCATGCTTCCATAAAGTATTTGCTTAACAAGAAAGATGCCAAACCTCATCTCATCCACTGGATATTACTTCTACAAGAGTTTGATCTTGAAATTTGGGATAAGAAGGGGATAGAGAATAATGTTGTTGATCATCTATCTAGGTTGACTACAGATGCTAGAGATTTATTGTCTATTGAAGACCAATTTCTGATTGAGAAACTCTATGCTTTATCGTCCACACAAGCACCATGGATTGCAGACATCGCTAAATTTTTTTGCTATAAGGCAGCTGCCTTCTGACTTGACATATCAACAAAAGAAGAAGTTTTTCCATAATGTAGAGTTCTACTATTGGGACGATCCCTTGTTGTTCAAACATGGGAGTGATGGACTCATCTGGAGGTGTGTTGCTGAAGAGGAAATTGCCACTATCATTTCTGAATGTCATGCCTCTCCTTACGGAGGTCACTTTGGAGGAGAGAAGACTGCAACAAATATTCTCCAGACTGGTTTCTGTTGGCCAACCTTGTTCAAAGATGTCAACCATTTCATCAAAGCTTGTGATAAATGCCAAAGGACTGTAGGAATATCTAGATGCAATGATATGCCTCTTAACTCTATCTTAGAGATAGAGGTATTTGATGTGTGGGGAGTTGATTATATGGGACCCTTCCCATCTTCTTGTGGCTATCAATACATCCCATTTGCTTGCAATTACATCTCTAAATGGGTTGAGGCCATTCCAACCCAAGCACCGGATGTAAAATTTGTAATCAAGCCATTCCAGAAAATCATTTTCTCTTGATTTGGAGTTCCTAGAGCTATAATTTCTGATTGAGGCACACACTTTATTGATAATAAGTTCAATAATCTTCTATCTAAGTATGGAGTCACTCATAAAGTCTCTACGCCCTACCATCGTCAAACTTCCGGGCAAGTAGAAGTCTCCAATCGGTAGCTGAAGAGCATTCTAGTAAAGACTTTGTCTAGCTCAAGGAAGGATTGGGCCTTGAAGATAGATGATGTGTTATGGGCATAACAGACAGCTTACAAAACTATCACATGCACAACTCCATTCAAGCTAATATATGGTAAATCTTGTCACCTTCCACTGGAGCTAGAACACTGTGATTTATGGGCTATCAAGTTCGTAAACTTTGACATGAAGAAGGCTGGTGAGAAACGTCTATTATAGTTGTAAGAGCTAGAAGAACTCTGGCTAGATGCATATGAGAATGCAAAGCTCTACAAGGAAAGAACAAAGGTTTGACATGACAAAAGAATCTGCATGAAAGATTTCAAGGAAGGAGACAAAGTGTTGTTCTTTAACTCTAGACTCAAGCTATTCCCAAGAAAACTGAGGTCCAAGTGGTCGGGTCCTTTCCTTGTAATGAAGATATTTCCATGTGGAGTTGTGGAACTACAAGGCAAAGATGGAGTTTTCAAATTCAATGGGCAACGTTGCAAGTTATACACTTCTGGAGATGAAGTTGACAAGGGAGCCTCTTACTCCCTTCAAGATGCATAATGGACAGATTGAAGAGTCTCACTCTGGACTCTAAATGGAGAACCTAGTGGGAGTCGAACCCACATTAGGATAGATTTCTTTTCAGTTATTTGAGTCAAGAACACTCTTTAGTTTCATAAATAATCTTGTCATGGATGAATGTAATAACTTAGACAATTCTATTGCCATATCTATCACTATTACTATGCTGGCGAGAAGATGTTTTCAGTAGAAATTGCAGAAAACACGACGTGTCTTTATTTGACACGGTGTGCCAATGCTCCCAGAAACACATCAGCTGAGCCATATCTCCAGGTACACAACGTGTCAGAAAAAGACACGATGTGTCATTGTCCAGCAGATTCAAGGTATTACTTGATCTGGAAAAGAATACATCGTCTCCTCATTTAGACATGACATGTACTTCAGCAGCAACAGGAAGCATAAATTATTTGGAAAATAACACGACGTGTTTTTATTTGAACATGTCATGTAGTTATTAGTGAAAAGGGCACAATTTTAATTTCTAGATTCGGACACACGATGTACTTAGTGGAACAAGAAGTGTCTAGTTACGCACAAAGAAAGTTCTGCAAAAAGACACGTCATCTCTTACACAAGACGCGTCGTGTCTTTTGTCGAAGATATGGGTTTTTAACCTTGCACATGAGTCTCCTCTCTCACTCACACCTCCATTCGAGCCATGTGAGATCTCCACAGCCACCATGTGCCCTAGCACCCTTACCCCCTTACTCCCTAGCCGTCGTGTGCCCTAGCACACCTTGCAGTGTCATCGGGAATGTCTTCTTCAAGATCGAGCCAGTCGCCGTCCTCCCTTTCTCACGCCAAATTTTTCTACAAGCTCAAGTGCAAGGATGCCTAGATCTGGCCACACCGCTGACCCTTATTCAATTGCGGCCATTCCCTAGCACCTCTCCATGCGCTCGCCACACCAAGCAAGGTGCTCACACCGCCGCTGCATCTGGCTCCTCGCTACTGAGAAGAAGCTTCACCTGATCTCCTTCGCAAGAAAGATCCAGAACCTAAGAGCACCACCACTGTCTTCATCTTCAGACTACATAATTTCTCTAGGTACACATCGTGTCTACCAAATGACATGTCGTGTGCTTCACTAATTCAGTCAGAATTCCTGCATCCGTACATGTTGTGTCTCCTTCTAAACACGTCATATCTTAGACTATCAGCAACAATGGCACCTGTTAAGCAAACCTCCAACTGCAAGCATGGTGCTAGCTCCTCCCAAGCACCGACATACATCTCTATGACTCAATTTTGGGTCACTCCGAAGGAAGACCCAACGTACCAATTTCTAATTTTAAGGAGGGTGCTTCCTACGCATTTTGCTTGCAAGCAGACTCTCACCACCCTCGGTTTCAAGGATGAGGTCTTCATGCACCTACAAGATATGCGATCAATCTACAATTGTTGCACGGTATCAAATACTTACCCCCTTTTAGTTTATGAGTTTTTGACGATGCTTACTACAGAGCAAGACCCACAGAAGAAGATGGAACCCTATGAAATTATCCAATTCCACCTTTTGGGTTGTAGTTTTAAGCTTACCTTCAGGCATTTTTGTGAGATTTTAGATTGCCACTACGACGGGGCAATTAGTTATCTGCTTATTTTTCACAGTGACAAATTCTGTTTTGCGATATCAGATGAGGAATGCCATGAAGCTAAGCAGGCTAGGGCGTTCGTTATTCACAAACCTATTTTTCAATACATGCACTGCCTTCTTAGTACCAGAGTGTTTGCTAAGAAAGAAACTCAAGGGGTTGTTGGAAAGTAGGATCTTTTCTTTTTGTGGGGAATGATGTATGATTATCAAATCAATGTTGCTTATTATATCCTTACGCATTTCCTAGACTTTGAGAAAGTAAAGAAGAGGGACGCTGGCGACATAATGTGTGGTGGTTTGATCACCTTAATAGCACAAAAGTTAGATGTTGATCTGACAGGTCTCGAGGCTGGACCAGGTAGAAACCTAGTAGATATTTAGTATCTTATTTATGCAGGATTGATCTCAAGGGTTTCCAATAGTGACACCAAATTTCGACAATTCTTTGATGACTATCAATACATTGACATTCTTGATGCTGAGCATATCACATTAGAGAACAATGATAACTAGAAAGTCATGTTGAACACTAACGAAGAAGTTGATTCAGCTAGAGCTACTGATGATGCTGAGGCACCCCTAATGCTCCACCACCTCCCTCTACCAGCACACAAACATATTATACTTGGGTGATTCCTGATGTTAGGCATCTTTATGGCTATGTGCAACAATATTTTGATCACATTGACGACCACCTGGATCATCTAGGTATGCAATATACTGTGATGCACGACATGGTCCACTGCATGGATTCGTGGCACATTTCACAGGGTCACTACTCCATCCTGCGACCATATCAGTTACCGCTACCTCAGCAACCCGAGTTCATACCACTGCCCATGCCAATGGATGTCCCTGATGATGATGAGTTTGTCAGCTAGTTCTTTCCACCATACCATGGGGGCAATGTCCCCTCTTTTTTATTGCATCCATGATAGGTACCCGGTTGTTTCCTCTACAAGTTTGATTGATGCAGTGAGGAGACTGCAGATTTCAAGCTTAGGGGGGACACAACTGGCCCGTAATGTAATCTTTGCTTTCATTTATTTTTGTTAGTCATGACAGTCTTTTATTTCATCTTGTTTCATGTTATGTATTTCTTTTCACGGCAAGTTTAATATGAAATGAGGCTATTGTGATGAAGTGAACTCTTTTACCTTGTACGCTTGAACCATCTCGCCCCTTGTACTTCATTTAGACATATGAAAGAATTATTAAAGAGCATGCATAACTCAAATGAAAAATAAAGTTCCCCACGTACATGATCTTGGTTTATAATTGTAGCTTGAACTTTCAATTTTCATATCTTTGATTGCTCAATTCATGTAACGGTCTCAAATTTTAGCGAATAAATCAACTCTACAACACTATTTAGAATACGAGATACTCTTTCCAAACCCTTAGTGCATATACAATCGATTTTTTACTGAAAAATTTGCAAATTTTTTTTTATGTAATTTTGTTAAATTAACATTCTAATTGACTCTCTTATGTTGTGCAAAATTTTCTTTTATCATTTTCTCCCTTTACCCAATAAAAGATGGCTTTTAGCCCACATATCATGCTAGCCTAGTATAAGTCTGATCTGACAATGATGGTTAGGTGGTATGAAATCAAAAGAGGGTAAAAATAACACCCCAACCGACACTCCACATGTGCATAAGCCTAAATTAACAGCCAAGTGCCGAAATCCCAAAAATCCATTATCATATCTTTTTGATAAGAGAGCACAATTGAGATTGTTAAAGTTAGCTAAGATTTCATCATTTGTATCCATAATAGATGAAATTTTGTGTTGTACATCCACTAGTTGTTTTGCTTGATTATCCAAATTCTTCTTAGTGTTGTTGAGTTGATTGATTCGCTTAGTTTGTGACAACCCTTAGTGAACTAAAATCTTTCTCTCTTATATGTTTAGATTGAGGTTATATATATGAATATAAACCTAATGTACATGGTTGGTTGAATTTATTGCACATTTTCATTTCATTTAATCCATGCATGAGCTTGAATATTCCTTCATTTGTGTGCTTGTGCTCTTTTTGCTTGAGGACAAGTAATGGTTTAAGCTTAGGAAAATTTGTTGTGTGCTTTCTACATCAACTTCTTATATGATTTCACACACAAATTTAGTTCATTTTGTTTTCATTTAGCCTCTATTCATATTATTCTTTCCACCTTTTTGTTATTTTTCTTATTGCCTGATGTGTATTGTAGATATGCTTAAAAAGGATCAAATTGGAGATAGCCCAACTCAACTCCAACATCATTTGGATTTCTCCACGAATTGTAGACCATTCAGTCTTATTTCTGATGAAACAACAACACACATGGTGTGTCTAAGTTAAGACATGGCATGCACATTTCTAGTTGGCCATGCATTCCAACCGAAGAGAAAAAGTACACGACATGTCTGCCACAAACACGTCGTGTACCTGGGATTTCAAAGTCAACTATATGTTTCTGGTAATGTACATTGCGTGTTTTAATTCAGACACGCCATGTGCCTTACACTTGGATCAACTATCGAAGACTGGAACATGACGTGACCGAAGGAAGACATATCATGTCTCTCTCAGTTTCAACAGAACTGAATAATGACACCGCTCATTTTTAAAGGGAAAACCAACTTATGGAGCGGTTATCACTAGTGATAAGTCGAAAGTTTTTCGTCCATGAACAGGTCTAGAGTAAAAGGAGGGCAATTTTGGGTGGAAGAAGGAGGTTTCTTTCCAAAGAACCTCCATTCTTCTTCTCTTCTTCTCCATATTCTTCTATGAAGGTGTAGCAGAGCTTCTTCTCTCCACCAAGCTTCTCGGGAGGGAAGTTTGTCTGGTTTGGAGTAGCTGTAGGAGTGGAATTTTGTCCCCAAGCTGGAATTCTGCTCTTCTTGGGTTACACTTTTTGTTCTCTTAGCTTTTCTTTCTCTAAACCATGTTAAACTCTGAAAATTCTACAAATTTTCTGTTGTACATCATCATGGATGAGTAGGCTCTTTTTCTTGGACATGGGAGAGTAACTCCCATGTCATAGCATGTATGGAATATGATAATTTCGTACTAAAGGCTAAGTTGCTTGTTTTTCTACCTTGTGAGTACCGATTTCTTGCTTCTTGCATGCATGGTTGGCCACTATGTATGCATGTTTTATGCTTTCTTGCTTGATCTGTGAAGATAGGTAGGAGAGGAAGGAGGTACTCTCTTGGCAACTGCTCTTTTACCACGAGAGTGGAAGATATGGAGTTGAGGAGTAGGTTTGTGATCCAGAATGAAATACATACACGAGAGTGATGTATGGAGTTAGGACGTATTTGCACCGGGAGGTGAAGTATAACATACAACTCTCCTTTAAATCAAGTGCTTAGTATGTTTAAATTTCGTGCTCCATTCTTCATGCTATGATGTGCTAGTGAAATCCTAAGTCTAAGATTGTTTCACTTCTGAAATCAAACCCCTTTTAGCAATCCTTTTACTATTTAGCCTAATTCTAAAAATTTAGTTTAATTAACCAAATCATTCTTGAAAAAGATCTAGATTGTTGAAACTTAACACTATTGCATTTAATTGATTACCAAGCTCCTTGTGTTTGATCTCAACTACAACTACTCCTGTATACTTGTGGAAATTGGCTAGTTGAGTAAAATATCATTTATATGATTGAAACTCATTAGCGTAACAAACCAACATACAACTTTTCACCCCAGGAATGATGGACAGCCAGTAAGAACAATTCAAACATCAGAAGACATATTGAGAGCATGTCTTTTATAGTTTCTATGCAATTGGGATGTTACATACCAAAACTTAGAATCTTATCATATTCCATGATTTGGAGGTTAGTAAGCTTGGTTCCTTAGATTTTATCAAACAAGGATAAAGTTATACCTCAATGAATATAGAATAACATAAGGTTCTATAATCAACATCCCATATTAACATAATAACTTAATTATGTGCTAACATGTAAGTAAATTTATTAAATATGCCACATATGTTTCCTTTGCTAACAAATATACACATAATGTCTAAAACATGTTTAATAAGAGGTATAATATTCTTAACACATGAATAGGAAGAACAACGTGAATATCAATGTCCATAAATATGAATATGTTCCTTTATTTAAGTAAATATTGAATTGATTGAATTAATAGTATAAATAACTAAAATATGAAAATTATGTGCATAACATTATAAACAAAACCTTTTCATAACAATGTGAAGGTAGTGGACTCTAAATAATATGTAATGATGGTAATAATGTAATGTTATAATATTATAATGGTAATAAGCCAAAAATCCTAATTGTATTAAAAATCATAAAAAGAAACTTCAAAACCCAAATCTAATATGAAAATCATGTTCCTTGGGTCCCAATTAGCTTGGGTGCCAAGTTACACACTAGTAGAACAAACTTAGATGCCTTTATCTTATTAAGGAAGAAAAATATAAGTTAAACACAACATATTATATATATACTAAATGACTTTAAAAGTAGAAACAAATCTCAAATTTGAATTCTACATGTCCTAATTGCTCTAGTTGCAAATTTGGCTGTGATTGAATATTGCTTGAACCCTCAAATAAAAAAGGAAAGAAAAAAAAGATTCTATCAATATTTAATTGATACATGTCCCTTCCTATAGTTTCTCGGAGTAAATCGATGCATGTTGTTTTCCCTTGATATAGCAAAATCAACACTCTCTCATCCATTGAATTTTTATCTAGCAGACTATTCGTATTCTCCCTCCTTTTCCGTCTTTCCATTTTGGTAGGCAACATCAACTGAGATTGTTTCCCAATTTCCACTCACTTTTTTCTTCCCCGATCTCTCTTTCTGCATTTTCCTCTGAAATCTTTCCGCCGGTAACTTCCTTGTCCCATTTCAAATCCATAACCCCTATATAATTTAGGGCTTTTGCATATTAGTTTCCTCCTTCTTCTGTTCTTAATCTATTTCATTCCTCTTTCCTTATCCTCACATCTCCTATCCCCTAGACTGCTATAACACAATCCAGAGGCCTCCGTTATGCGCCTGTATAACAATTCCCACCCGCTTAGTCCTCTGTGGCTCTCAGACCTAATCACCCAACATTGCTTGGTGTTCCCATCGATGGCTAGTTGGTCAACGCATATCTAACCACCAAAGGTGATCAATGGTGGCCCATATATCACCCTTATATCTGACTCCATGTCTCTGGGCATTTAATGTCACCTATTCTAAGGTATTTCTCTACTTCCTTATTTTTTCAAACCCTAAAAGGAGGTCAATTGCAACCCTAGATTCTTTTTCCAAGGAGATCCCCTATTTCTTCTTCCTTGGATAGGAAATTCGTAGAAGTATAGAGGAAGAATGAGGTTTGTAGAAGGATGGAAGTGGTGGAGAGAAAATGGCTCATTTTGATTCTTAGGGACAAGTATATGAAACTATAATATAAAGAAAAAGAAAAAATTGAAGTTCTAGTATCTTTCCAAGTGTCCATGGCCTTAAAATATTAAGAATATATAAGCACACACACAAGAAGATCCCCCACCATCCATATAGACCTGCTTAGCTTTCTTTGTCGAATTTCCAAGCCAATCAAATAATTCATTAGTTGATAGCTACTAAAGGTAGCTCATCCATAAAGGGGTAAACTCTAAAATACCCTTGAGGAAAACACCTTCAAACCAAGGTTTAAATAGGTGTCCGATGGATCAACAAGATCAAGAATGATGAGAAAATATCCAAGAAACATAGTTCAAGTGATAAATTGCAAGGAAAACCTCTCAATTGGGTAAATTACAAAAAAGTCCAAAATGTGTATAAAATTACATAACTTGCTCAAACAGTGTCCAAATTGGACCAAATTTGAAAATTAAGCTTGTATTATGATTTAAAAGCATATAACAAGGTTATATTAGGGTTATAAGATTTAAATTATGATAATTAAGCTTATTTAACTCATTAAGCAAGTTTAGGGGCCTTACAATGATGATAATGACTTGGATAATGATCATAAAAATAGGGTTAACACATATGATCCTAGAAAACTTAGGTAAGTCATTCACACTCAAAAATATAATTGACACTTGAAATAATATTGGACATATTGAAATAATAATTGATTATAAGTGAATGACCTAACCCTAAGGTTGACATAGGAAAAGTGTAACCCTAATCTCGAATATTGAAACATGATCTTCTAAACATCATGATCTTGACCCTCAATCCAATCTTGTTGATTTAGGATCTATCTTGAGGGTTAACTTATTACTTGTTGAGATCTGTACTCTAAATCTTAGTGAAAGGTACACTATTATATCTCCTCTTCGATTGGATTGAAGATACTTTTTATGTATCACTTGATTGTATACTTGACTATATACATGGTTGAGCTACTGTTCCCTGTTGATTAGGATTCCATTTTTCCTATATTATATTTTGAGACATACTTGAAAACATAAATGATATTGCCCATTATGACTGGTCGTATATTGATGTCGATAATGTTGATATTGAGTACAAGTGACCTCCTCATTCGGAGGGTGGAACTTGTACATGTCGAATAATCTCTAATCTTGTACATGTCGATCGACCTCCTACCTCATATGGAGAGAAGGAGTCTGGTGACCTCCTTCATCTCGTTGGGACGATGGAGCCACACAAAATATATAAGCATGCTTCTCGAAACAACATAATGGGAACTCGCAATAAAATTTGAATTGTTCAAAATAAACATCTTGTCGAATAAATATTGATTTTGGAAAATTGTTTGTTGTACTTCTTAAATGTAAGTCATGTCAAGTGTACTATTTTGTTATAAACTGTTTACTTATTTTCAATAGCGTACCATGCAATTGCATGATTATTTCATGATTTTCTTGATTTTAGGCAAACCAATTGGAACCTTGACTAGATCGCTTCGGCACTCGATATACTCTGATGAAAATGATAAATTGGTAAAATCTCCTTTTTGGGTTGGTTTTTTCTTTAAATCTCCTGTTTATGAGTTATTATTTTTTTATTGTATATGCACGTGTGTGAGATCATATTGGGCCACTCAGGGATGAACATTTCAATCATTTTACCACTGTCTAGGTAGTGGGATTGGGATTGGGGTAAGAACGGTTATGTGACAGTTGGTATCAGAGCATACACACTCCCATATGCTTTAAGTAAATATTTCGAGTCTCTTGAACCCATGAAACCCTAAAGTCTATAATGGTGAAAATCGAGGTGTCTAGGATCGGGGTTCTAGCATAATTTATCCTATCTGTCTTCACAGTGGCTGAGATTTTCCACTCTACCTAGTCTTAATTGATCCAGAACTGAACTTAAAGGTTCTATTGTGAAACCCTAGAGAGTCTTCTAACAGCTCATCTCCTCTTTAAGGACTATCCTAAGCTACCAAAGTAGATGATGGTTAGGTAGTATTCTCATCTCCTCATGTGGTCTTTCTCATGACATTTTACCATATGATTCCTCGATTATAGGTAGAATCCCAACTAAAATAAAAACTTTAGTCACTGCTATTATGCACACTCATATTATTTAACACCCCCTACTGTGATTTTCTAAATACCGCCATTCCCTGTAGCGACACAGTATGACCCAAAATTCGACTAGGCAACCTACGTTACTACCAAACAGGTTTACCAGGTGGAGTATTGTTTAAGTTATTTGCCCTATCAGCTCACACACACTTTTATATTTGCCTTATCATTATAACTAGTTCGTCCAAAAACAATCGGAGTATATGTGTGTTTGAATTCATTGGTTGCGCATAGGGAGCGAACCAAACCCCCTATAGATGGTCTAGCCTTGGCCGCTTGCTAGCTGTCTGACTGGGTACCCGCTGGCTTTACCTTACTACCTTCTACTCCCCGCATTATCACATCACAAATCATCCCCTACCACCAACCCGTAGCCCCTATTTGGTTCGGGGCTGGCTTTATGCAAGCTTGTCTATCTTGGATGAGTTTAGGCCTGCTGGAGTCTGATTCTATTTGGCAAACCAGTCTGATTCTATTTGGCAAACCAGTCTCATTCTGGGGGGCTTGACTCATTTCAGACTCGTTTCAAGCTGATTCTGTTTGGCTGTGCAGGCTAGGTTTAGTCTGATTCTGTTTGGGAACTGTAGGCAGGATTAGCTGAATCTGTCCTATTCTCGCAGAACTGTTGTTAAAAATGTGGCCTTGTGACGCCGTTTAAACAGAAGTTTAAAAAAAAGTAACTAAAATATGAAATTGGCAGTCAAGCTACATGAAATATGAAATTGCCCTAATATATTTTGTTCATAACATAAACAAATTACATTATCGTCAATAAAAGCAACTGATAATAATCATATTGTCATCATTAGTGAAACATAAATGATCACTTATAATAACATAATTAATTACGGGTGATCTTCGTCAGGGGAGAAGGACAAAAAATGGGAGCAATAAACAGGCAAACCAAAGCTAAGATTTTGACAAGGCACTTTGGGGAGACATGGTTGGATGTTTCCTGCATGTTATGGCCTCATCATACTCTTGCCATGACACATGGCATGGTTCCTGCACCGGCTGCTTGTTTTGTTGTTTGATGTCATCTTTTCTGCTTTCCTTCAAATTATAGGTGGGTTTAGTATGTTGAATGATTCTTCTTTTTGTTTGTGATGTGGTTACCTTCATTGTACCATCACGAGCCACCCTTAGGTCATAATTTCTGATGAGGTTCCTTCTCTCAAGCTCCTTTGCTTCTCCCTTGTTGATTTGGTGTGGTGTGGTACTCTTTAGAAAACCTAGCTTTCAAGATGCCTAAAGTCTAGGCTAACTGAGTTTGAGTGATTCCCTCAAACTCAGCGGTGCTTCTCTATTCCATTAATTCATAGTGGATTGTGAGTTCCATTCTCAAGTTTTTGGTTCATACTTTAGAAATAGACATTTTTGCATTCTCCATTGCGTGAATTGACTGAATGAAGAAGATGACTCCTTAGTTGTATATAAGTTTTTCCCTCGAGTTTCTACTCTATTTATTTTTCAACAAGAACCAAGAACGTCTTTCTACTCAGTTTTACATGGTAAACCACGAGAGTCTTGTATGAGTACCTTTGACCATTTTTTCCATCTCACACAATATGTTTGGGACACATGCACTTGGGCATATCGGTAATCATGAAATCACATTTTGTTATAATTTAAAAAATCATTAAATCTTGTAGAAACCATAGTAATTAATTTATATCTTAGAAAAATAATATAAAATATGCTCTGGAATCAGATAATTATAATCTAATCAATCGTATAATTTTCATAATCTGATCCTCATATAATAAATATGTGCTTTTTATAGATTTACTTAATTGGTTTAAATTAAAAAAACTCATTTCTAATAATCTTTAAGTCAAAAAATAAATTAAAATATTCTATCTATTCAATAAAATATAATAAACATGATAGTGTGGTTTTGATGAACTAATTCAATAATACTAAAAAGGTAATTTTTAGGGTTTATAAAATTAATGTGAACCTAACTCTAATTTTATATAATATGTTTAATATTTGTTTTGAAGATCGTGACTTGGAGATAGGGTTGGCTTTAGACATATGTAGACTCAATCTAAGGTATGTTGCATCCTTAAATCTATATAGAGAAATTACCCATAATTATCAATCTGTTGTTCCTATAGACATATTATCCTACACAATTTCCCTTTATGTTGAGGTTTGGTCTCATGAGAAAGATTCTATGTTGATTTGATCTTGTGATCTAATTATATTGATGCATATTCTTATTTAACTTTGAATTGTATCTTGTTCATATTTTTATGTGGTAACCCTATTTTGAGAAATTGAGCTAAATGGAATCTTCTTTTCCAATATGATGGCCTTTTGTGATCTTATGATGTATAGAAGTGGTGGAGGTTGATTGGATATATTTTTATGGGTCCTCTAACCCACATGATTACTATTGTATTTCTCATCCCTTATGTGATCTTGACTAACCTTACTTCTTGCCTCTATATTTTATGCATGTCTTAGATTAATTTTATTTTTAGCAGTAGTACATCTATACAACCATATATTTGGACATGCGTATTCCGTCTTGAGTGTGTATATTCCACTCGTATTTATATAAAGGGTGTGTGTATTCTAACTAGGATGTGAGTCTTCCACCTTATACTTTTTGGCTGAGATCCAATGATGTTTCATCCCTTCTTGGGTGTTCTACCACTAGATCTACGATAGTTGCATGATGTCTTTCACATATAATACTAAAGAAGTGTCACCTATAAACTACTCAGGTTATGCAAATTACTGATGTGAAATTAATATATGAAATTACCTATGATGAGGGACTAGTTAAGATAGTAGATAGGAAGATCCAAAAACTCAGTAATCATGAGATACCCATGATCAATTTGTTATGAAAACATCATAAAGTCAAATATGTGACATGGGAGCTTGAAAGTGAGATGAGGAGAACTCATCCTGAGTTTTTCTAAGTTTTAAGGACAAAAACTTTTAAGGGGGTGACAATATGTAATGATCCAAACTCAGGTTATTTTAAAATATTAAATTATTCACCATAATTAATCTAAACCTCTTCTTATTTGGTTACTTTGATAATTTTATTCTAGTCATGTGAATGAGTAAACAATATATCTTCACTATAATGTATGTGCCTTAAGCCTAATCTAAATGTTAGAACCTTAATGGAGGAAAAAATAAAAACACACACAAGAAGCATTCCATGCTAAAAGAATTATTTAATTAATTTATTGAAAACTTATTGCTTGATATTTTGTTAAACTTGTGCTTCATGCTTGTACAAATTTAATTATGAATCTAACACCAGAATTATGAATGATGATGTATTTAAAAATGAGGAAGTTATTCTACTTTTCGTATACATGTATAGAGAAGCATGTAGGTAATACACAGACAATAGGTTACGAGCGGCTTCATTGTTCATGATAAATCATGAAAAATAAAATAACTTTTGGTATATACAATGGATTTTTATGAAATTTATTTTTAAGGATTCGTATTTTGATCCTCAACCTAACTGAATTGTAAATAGAATCTTTAGACATCTGTATGATAACTTCCATTTTGATCAAGGGCAAACCTTGGTAAAAAGGGATGACCAGAGCTATTTTCTTATAGATTTTTAGTAGAAGACTTCAGATCTTGTTCTCTTTTCTTGGATTTAAGGTTGATTCACCCAGATCTTTGATTATCTACTGATTTTATTTCTATTTTCCCATTGTTTGCTTCATTTTTGGAGAAAAACTTTGATTTGTTTCTTTATTTCCTTCTCCTTTGATCCATGGCCATTTTTAGAATTAGAGAAAGCTATTGTCAGAACAAAACTTGCTAGAAGAAAGTTCAATCATGATTTTATTACTAGATTTCAAAGTTTGTCTCTTCCAAAGAAAAGTGAATAGATACATATTGGTATTACTTGTGCTACTCCCTTTTTTCTTTTCACATGATTTCTTAAAATAACTTACTGGTTGAACATATATGAATAAGATCTTAAGTGGAGTGAGAAATCATACCACTCATGTTCTGTAATTCTTTTTTTTTTGCTTAGTGTAAGTGATGAAATTATGGAAGATGAATAAAATTTAGAGCTTTAACTATACATATATCTTATTGTTGTTGATCTTTATTAAAGTGATTATAACATAGATTTATCTTCGTTATATCTTTTGAAATTAGACTTTTAGAAAATTATTCATCCCATAAAATGTATAAGAACATGATAGGGATAATTGTTTGTTTGTTGTTATAATGATTTTGTGATAGTCATCATATTAATATGATGTTCTTGAGAAAGTATAACTAAAAAAGAAATCCTATGAATTCCTAACATGAATTTATAATTTTGTGAAATTAATCTCATACTTAAATGACATTTGTGGTAGTAATAATTTTTTAAAGCCTTGAGAAAAAGAGGGAACATTTAGTACTTGATGCTTTGGAACAAGTTTGAATATTTATATGATAATCTTATGGCATGTTAAGGCTTGAATGAAGCTGAATGCTAATGACATAGTTCTTTTTGAATTTCCAATTATTTATTATGATGCTATGCTTTGCAAATCTATGAGTTGCGTTAAGAGGTGTAATAAGAAAGAGAAACTTGCTTGCTTCAGATATATGTCTGGACACCATGATCCATCCTTAGATTGCATGGTGAAACATGTCATTCACACTTATGGTGAAGCCTAAATGTGAAGATCTGGAGTAGATTAGACCCTGAGGTCTAATCTATGGGATGTTAGGGAAAGTTTCCACATAGGTGGATAACCCCATCCTTCTTTTACTTGAGATATTGTGCAAGGGGTGAACTGGACCCCTTTTGATATTGTGGTTGGGGTGAATTGGAATCCATGTGATATTGCACTAGGGATGAAATAAACCCCCTATGATATTGTTTTGGGGGTGAATTGAACCCCAGAGGATATGTGATTGAGCCCCATCCTGGTACCAAGGTGGGAGCAAGGTAGACAGTTTTAGTTCCTCTCTGTTTAAAGAGAGGCATATACTTATTTTTGTCTTAGGGTATCTATATACACCCTAAGGTATGGATAGTGCAATCTTGGTTGTGAAATGTACAATGATGATATGTAACTAGCTAGGTACAAGTTAGGTGGATCCAAACCAAGTATATTAATAAAGAAAAGCATTATTATGAAGATTAATGGTTTCTAGGAATTTTATTATATTGTTTATTATTCCCTAATGATGTGTTGATTATAATTTTCGTCTATTATATGTTGAAATGTTTCTATAAAAAAGAAAGTAACAAGAAATGTATTAAACTTATGTATTAGTTGACTTAGACATTGGCTAATAAACTGATGAACAATTTTTAGGACTTGAAGTCAAGGAACCAACTGTCCAACCACTTCCTCGAGTCGAGTAGCTTACTCGCATAGGTGAAGTTCTTACTAGTTGTGTGATGTCTAGACTATCTCGTATTGGGGTCAAGGGATGAACATATAGTCTTTCTTGTATTTTGGATCTTAGCATGACATTTGGTATGCACAACCTTGTATTAAAATTGAATAGTTAACTTTTCTATGAACGTGGTAAATATAGTTATAAAGAGTTTGATGAAGTCATGCTATTTGTACTTTGCCAATCAATGATAAATGATATATAATGACTTGTTGTTAGCATTTCTCTTTAAAAGAAATATTTACTTACTTTTTATCATTTGATTTCTTTATTGGAGGCTAGTGTCACCTAAATTGGGGTCAATCTCGATAATTACTGTTTGGTCGGTTATTGGGATCATGTCAAAACAATTGAAGAAATAATTTTTGGTTTTATGTAACAGAAAACGTTAGAAAATGTCATTTATATATGCCAAACAAATGATGAACTTACTCCCATTGATCATGAGATGTATGCAATGGTCAAATATGTTTTGTTTCAAATAAAATATAGTGATCAGTTCGTCAAACTTTATTTACCATGTCATTGAGGCCAGTTTCAATCCATACATGAGCTTCATAAGTTTTTAGATAATGTATGACTAACCTTCAATTATGGATATTTTAGGTTGACACAATAGACTTCTTTTTGTAAATCCCTTGAGAACCACATGTATTTAATGCTACTTGATGTCATTATGAGAAATTACAATCATGATAATTCTAAGTGATTTCTTCCTGCACACATGTAAAGAAGTTTTAGTATAATTAATACCTTCTTTTTGGGTGAAATATTTGGCAAGCATCCTGCCTTTATGTCATTCAATTTTTCATTTCCAATCATTTTTTATCTTCAAGACACACTTAGAACCAATCTCTTTGTAGTATGGGGGAAATTAAATTAATTTCCATATCAAACCTTCACCCATAGATTTCCATTCATAGAGTATGAAGTAAATTTATTTAGCAAAATTAAAAATTTTAGTGGGTTGAAAATAAAATGCCTAGTCTTTACTTTTCTTGCCTTCAGATCCACCTGGTAAAGCAACTAATCACTAAAATAGTAGACCTTCTTAAGGTTGCTTTTATGGTGTTTTGACATTTATATTGATAATGCTATCATTATTAAACTATTTATCATTTAGAAGGATTTCCTCATTTAAAGTGATTCAACAATTAGACACTCCCCAATATCTTTTGGGATAGAGGTATAGGGATATTTACCCTTTTTTCTTATAGACACATATTCAAATTCATGACTCTTATAATTTTTTCCATTCTCACACACTATAGCATTACTGATTCGATGATTCTTATAATATGGTGAGAACATTGAATTATATATCCTTTACATTTCTCTAGGTAACCTATAAAGTAATTGCTACCTTTAAGAGTCTAATTTGTATTCACATGGATTGTATATCGTAACGCCAGCGGTGGACACCCCAAACTCAAAGATATTTTGATGTAAGTTTTCAACCATTCTTTAGTTCTTAAAATGTCTTTCGAGTTATCTTACTAGGAATTCAATTTAATTAAGTATAGGGTGTCAATCTATTATGATGTAAGTATAAAATGTCATGGACCTAGTCACGCCACACATATATCATTTTTTTCTTTTATCTACGCCATTTTCCCTTTGAAGATCTTACATTTTATATAGAGATACACTTACATGATTTTGGATAACTTTTACAAAACATTTGTGATGTTATCTTGCTTCATAATACCCTCCAAAAACTCACCACCTCTGTGATACCTTATGTTATTGTCTTTATTTTCTTATTTCCTTTGTTTTGAATACTTGTGCAATATCCTTAGAGTAATACTTATCGTGCAATAAATACATTTAGTATTTAACATGGGTAACAATTGATAAAGGTGATAGTATTTTTCTTTACACTAAAAGAAGGAATGTCGAAAGATCTACAAATATCTATATATATGATTTCACTAAATTATGTATCTCTTGTGGTTGCTTTCCTTTTGTGTTTCTATAGTCCACACACATCTTATTATCAGTGAATTTTAGAGACCAAAGGATTATATCTTTAATCATCTTCTTATTTCTTTCACTCGATATGTGAGAAAGTCTTATATGCCATAAGAAATATGAGTCATTTTAAACACTTGTGCTTTGCTTCAACTTTATAATGAAGGGGAAGGTATGTAACTTTATAATGAAGGGGAAGGTATGTTTTAGCAAATTCACTATCAAGGTATGGTTTTACAGACCATCAATAAAAAATCTAGACCATTACTAACTTCAAATGAATATCCTAAGATATGTCAAACTGAAAACTAATGTCTAAATAAGGCAAAAGGTTCTGACAAAGTCCATTGGATCTTTTTTGTTGTTTCTTATAAATATAAAACATGTACTTGGGTTTATGATTTTGGTAGTAAGGAATACGTGAAGGTTAGCAGTAGTATCCATCCATCAAGTATTTTTATGGAACATAAGAAAGATGTGATCCATAAAACTTACAAAACCCATTGATTTACCTTTGTATGAAATCATTATGACTATTTTTGCAATATTTCTAGAAATACCCAACCTTCTTACAACACTTGCACAATTTTCCCTTCTTTTTCTTCTTATGCTTAACCATGTCTAATCCAGTTGATTCAATAATATTTATGTATAATAGTGCTACAATGAAACTAGAGAGGCCCATACTAAGGAGATCAACTATTTATGACAACTTAGACAAGGAAAGAGTCATCCATCATAATTTCTAAAGTCTTTATTTTTTCTTCAAGCTTGATCAATTCAAGGAAATGTCTTTACATTGACCAAGTGCAAGGTCAACCATTAGTTTCCAAGTAAGGGATTTGTATACATTCTTAAATCAATTTATTAGATGTTCTTTTGATACACATTTGCAATTTCAACATTACCTATAGGTCTATTTTGATTTTACAAGTGATAGTCATTTGTAGAAACATCATGCTTAGTATGTCATATCTCTCCCAATTATAATACAATAATTATATGAACAAGGTTATTTGCATTAATAAGCACATCTGATTTGTCTATGATAAGACAACCATCCAGTTCCATTAGCACAAAATAAACTCAACTTACAATTCTAAAATTTAGAATGGTAATTTAATTTCATCTCAATAACAGATTAAGCATATGAGTTCATTAGAGAAGGTATTACTATTGTTGCAATAAAGATAAAAAAAATTCACTAAGACTATAATTGATAAATCAACACATACATTATATGTAATCCTATTGGTACTCACTATTCTACACATTACATCATAAAATAACCTACCCATGAATGACTATATGTACTATAGATATGTAATGTAGGCATTATGAGACATTAATTACAAAAGTTTTGTATCTAACCATTAGGATCACTATTGTGAAACATATCCCTGGCATGTAAAAGTAATGATATAAATTGTATAATGATTGTAATAGATCATTCTAGTAAGCGTATATCAAAATTTACTCCCTAGGGCATCTGAGGGGGTAAACTATTTGACCCTTATTAGGAAAAAATAAGAAAGATACTGCAATAAATTCTATAAATATTATACAAAGAAGATCTAACTATATGGATTTAAATTCTATATTTTATTTCCCCATTATCAATCTTCATCTTTAGGTTTCTTCTTGTCAAGACCATACCATCTTGAAACATAATTTTATTCATTATACCAATTATCATCTCATAAACTAATTTCTTACATTCAGAAATTATACTTTTGCATGAGTTACAAAAATAAACAAGCTCAAATAGTCATTATAAAACTTAAACCTACAAGAGCAACTTACATGAATGTCATAATATTTAGATTGAAAAATGCCGCAAAGTAGAAGTAGGATCAAACTATATATAAGAATTATTATGAATTTTAATCATATTAATAAATGCACTATTATATGTTTGACAACTTGAGTTTGATACCACATGTTAGTTGATTATTCTCAATAATCCCTAGATCTTTAGCAATTATGACAATTGAATGAACATAACGTTTAGGGACAAAGAATAACTCCACTCATTCTCTTTGTGGGCATTCTCCGTTAGCGATATAAACTCTCATTTGATCACGTGATTTGTCAACATAGCATCCAAAGAAGAAACAATAAGTACTGAAATGGTAAGGCATCAAGTGGATTTCTTGAACATCTAGACGCATGACAAAATGTCATCCTCAAAGTGGAATGTCTGTGACATGTTGAGTAATGACCTTTAGAGTGACATAGACAACTATGACCTTGGTTTTTCTCTCATGGTCTACAATATAAGTGTGTTTTGTTATGAGAGAGGATTGAAAACCATTCATAAATTAAGGTGAACATATTACAACTATTCATCTTGGTTGTGGGTAGTTTGTATGTTTTCCTTTATAAAGTGATTTAGATATAAATAGCATATCCCCATTGAAAATGAATTTCCTATTAGACCACAATTATATGAGGACATTAAATACATTACATTTCCTTACACCCATATGTACTTAATATGGTGTGCATAAGAATGCTAACCCCACCAACCCCACACACCCTTTCCTACGTTATTGTAGTAGGTGAGATTGTCGCATGGACTAGGTTTCACATCCAGAGGCGGCTAGGACTTATAGGTCATGACATAATCCCATTAGGTTGTTCTTATAATGGTCATACTATTTTTTAACAAACACACCTTACATTGATACAATGTTAGCCATATAATGTGTACCACATGCATTATGTTAATTTCTTAAGAATTATTGGACCTCAGACATGTTTTGTTGTCTTTTTACCTACATATTCAATTTCTCACTTAGAAAATGGGCAAGAGGAAAATTAAAATAAATAAGTTATATTGAGAAGAAGTAGAGGAAGATATATAAATAGGGGTATATGGATGAGGAGGAGCATAAGGAGGAGTATGAAGATTAGGAGTATAAGAAGGTTAAATATATTGTTGTTCAAAGAGTATGTGGAATAGAACATAGTATAAAGAGAAGAATGACCTATTGGAGATAGTATGGTCAATGATTAGGAAGTTTTAAATTCTATTTTCATTCTATGGCGTCCTTCTAAAAATGTAAAAATTACCCAATGATTAATTAAAGATACATCATACTAAATATGAATTAGAAATCATCTTGGTATGTGTTTCATAAAAATATTCAGTTACACATATTATGGGATACGACAAGTTTTTGGAACATGCATATATCTATAAAAGCAATTTATCTTTAGATCAACTAGTGGGTGGAAAATATAACTCAAAGATGTTTGAGACAAACATAATAAGACTCAATGTCAAGAGGAACATATGTAGATACAAAATGCATTTTGAAAGACAACATTCTGAAGTGACACATATTTTTATGAATCTAAAAGAATCCATCTGGTCTAGAGAAGTTTTTTTGTACATGAATCGAATTGGGCAATATATTGGTATTAGATCAAGACATGAAAACTACATACATGAATGCTACTAGGTGACTAATTTATGGGAAATTATTAGAGGAAAGGATATCTAAGACAGAATCTGTAGAAACTATATCACCAATAATATAAGCCTAGTATAATTGTATAAGTCATACATGCTCTAGCAAGTACATGTACAGCATAAGGCTTAGTGGGATATAAGGAAACTATGAGGCTTAATAGGAAACCCAAGTGATATGAAGAATATTGGATAAAATTGTCTACAAAAGCAAAAGGAAAAGCAAGACAAAATAGAAATACTGAAATCTATATAATATATGTGGAGAAGATGAAAATACAAATGATATAGTAGGCCTCATATCTTGGGTAACAATGGATGTTATATTTAAAATAGATGACAAATAATTGATGATATTTAATTCAACCATTGTATACTTGGATTAATAAGAACTATGTTTTCATAAGTAATTAATAATGGATTACTTTCATCTCATGATTATAGGAGGGACTCTTAAACTAATAAGAAATATAAGGAAAAGGAGAGAGAGAATGTAGATAGAGAAAATTCAAAATGTGACCATGATAATTTTAGTTAGAGAATTGTTAGTTATGATAGATAAACCATATTCTTCCCATTAGGAATATGAATAAGTATTAGGTATCAAGTGGGGTGACTTGACAAAATCAACAAAGTGATGACGTTTTGGAAGATAACTAATTACATAGAATTATGTATCCAGGAAATAAATTGTTTTATGTGTAATTTGCTTTTCTTACTTACTTCATCTACATTTGAAAATCTGTCTCCAAATATGAGATATGTATTGATAATAATTGTTGATGAAATTTTAAATATAGAGTGACCTTCCATTATTTTTTAATGATTTAATAATGTATTGGTGATGCAGAAAGAAAAAGAAAATGAAAAATTCATATTGGATCAAAATGATTTGAATCTAGATCCAAGGAAGTTGCATGTTCCATAAAGAAGTTATGTGGGTTTCATGCAAGGGTGGAGCGACTACCCCTGGGCCCTAGGATTATCATGTCTTTCATGAAATATTCATTTTTGATGGATGGATAATGGTTGAGGCACAATTATTAATTGGTTTGTCCTTGTAAATTGAATTAATTAAAATCTTACTCAAAATTTGTCTAGTCGTGGGAAAATTAGGATATTTCTAGATAAATAGTGGCCATGTCACCCCAATCGGACCTAAAGAATACATTTCTCGAGTGATTTTGAGTAGATCAAACTTATGAGGGATTCTACTTGATAAGTAAGAGAAACCAAATCAAGTAGGTTGAGTAGGAGAGATTTGTGGGGGTAATCATGAGTGTATGTTGTTAAGGGATTCTTGAGCTAGAAAACCCTCTATATAAATTTTGAAGGGTCACATTATTTCCCCTGATCCTTTAATTGTGGATAATATGCACTAGACCCTAAGATGAATTGACAACTTTCCAATGTGTACATGATACTGGAGGTTCAACCTTATTGTGTCTCATGAAAATTTTTTGGTTATGTATGAGATTCTCACAAACCTAATCCCTCTGGTGGGGTCAACATTCAATTCATTCATATTCAAATTTTGGTTGATATGCCTCGAAGTACCAAAACTTGATGATTTCATCAAACTCAATAAAATAAATTTGAGTTCATTTTGTGTCAAGAGGTATAGCTCCAGAATAAATTAAAAAATATATAATTAGGTCTAGAACAAATTACACATTTTGTCATCCTATCATATCAAAAAGATTTAAGTCTCCATATGCTACGAGTTTACATAATTTGCGCCCAACCATAATGGAGGGAGCATAACAATCATGCATGGCATATTATTCCAAAAGAAGAAGAAGAACAAGAAGAAGGAGAAGAAGAGAGGAGAGAGGGAACATGTGAACCATATTAGCAAATCAGATGAAGTCTATTAAAACTTAGGGTTGTGTAGGTAATGTATGACACATACTAGAGAAATGATCTTTGATCTTGGATTAGAAGTCCTCAATAGATATCAAGATTGTTAATAATTTCTTAGAACTGATTCATCAAAATAGTCCCAAAATTTATGGGTTAGGAAAGAATAAACCCAATGTTTGAAGATTACACATAAATACTTGTTGGAACTTTAAATGATCTATAACATTTGTGTGACTTTTTGTTGTAGCGATCTATAATGAATAACATGGTTATTCTATATTTTTCAAAAACACTATACCTATTATATAATCAAGGAACAATAAATTAATAAGTTTATAGGTCAACTTTAGATTCCAACAAACCTGATAGAATCATGAAAATATGAGAACTATTAATAAAATATCAATTGAAATCAATTATATGATTTTTATAATACAACTATGATTTTTTCATATGAAAATATTGTGTATAAATTTATCAAAGGAGAGTTATTAATCAAGGGTTGTGAAATGAAACGTCGGTATGTGTAATATATTCATAAAATAAATTATTCTCTAATTGGTTATCTAAAGCCCTCAGTAGGGAAGGGAAACAAAAAAAAAGTGGCTTTGAATATTATCGAGAATTATTTGAAAAGAATGATGATATAAAATGGATAAAAGGTTATAAAAAATAATTTATAATAAAACTATCATATCAAAATGTATAGTATATCTAATCTTCCTATTTTTGGGGGGTTATCTAAAGGAAAAAGAAGTGGATATGTAGTACTAAGAGAAACTATGTCCAATGTGGTAAAACCCTTTGCATAAATCTCTATATAATATTGGTATGGTTTAATATGACATGGTATTTGAATTTCATGATTATTGATTATGATCATACAGGTTCATCCTATGAATTAATGTTTTATTGGTGTAACGACATTAGTTATTGAATTAGATGAATTTATTATGAACATAGATCATGAACTTGTATATGAATGATAATTTGTATAGTGTACCTTGAGACTCAGACTTCAAAGTGACTTTCACATGAGATCCAATGATCATGACTAATCAAATATCCTAGTGATTAGGGTCATGCATTATAAATTGTCAACAAACCAAATCATGACTCAAGTCTACTATGACATCCCCAAAATTTGTGTCCTCGGGTAAAATGATCCAAAAACAAATGATTAGACTGCCTATATCACGAAAGCGCACCTCCTTTTCAGGGAGTCAATCACTAAGAACTCTATGGTCAAACGTACTCAACCCAAAATATTACTAGGATTGGTGACCAGTTGGGAAGTTGATCTCGATGTGTGTGTAAGAAAGGACAAAGCTTGTAGTTAAAGCCAATGGTGGTCTATGGGGGTAGTTTTCATTAATGAGACTTTACTAGAGACTTAGGCAATGGCCTAGGCATTACAAATGGTATCAAAGATGATTCCCCTTCAGTAGGTGGTCCCTACTTGGGCCTATGGCATACCATTCTTTTAGCTAGCGGTCTAGGCATGTTAGAATGGGCTATCCCTTGTGATGGGGTCACCCTTGTACTGGTAGTCGTATTCTGGAGTTGGGTGTACATGGTATGTGTAGGTCTATACTAAAATGGGGAAAGATTATGAGACCATATAGTTGAGCTTTCATGAGGAATTCAAGAGTCCAAGTGGGGGAGATGGTAATATCCCATGAATTTGATTCCTTAGTTAAAATTATCTTAAAAAGAATGATTGGGCTACCCATATCCCCAAGGTAAACTTTCTTTTTAGGGAGCCCATGACTAGGAACTTTTTGTTTAAGTGTGATGATGGGTGACTAGTCAGAAAGTTGATCTCGACTTGTGTGTGAGTGAGGACAAAGGACACAGTTAAATCCAATGGTGGTCTATGGGGCTAGATGTTATTCCTGAATCTCTTGTAGGGCCTTGGGCGGTGCATCTAGCCTAAGCTAAAAATTAGAATCTAAGGAACAACTATTGTTAATATTTTCTATTATGAAAATATCATCAATAATATAAATATATTCCAACCTTAACTTAAGTCGAGATTCAACCTTTCAAGCATCATTACATTTCCATGGTCACATGATATCCATTCTATATTACAATACACAACACATTTTAGACGTATTATATTTACTACATTTACAAAAGATATGACAAATGAGTAAGCATAAAAAACCAGATTGATCTTAAGACCCATACCAAGTTAACCAACTCCCAACATGACTTCTACCTCAACAGGAGGGGTATAATTATTTTTGGGGTTGCCACAATGGTGATTTATTAGTATGGTAAATGTGAGCCTAGTCTCTTAACCTAGAAACCTAAAAATAACTCATATGAATAAAATGTCACAATGAGATATAAAACTTTCATAGAATATGATTAATTTTTTAATAGATCAAGTAGATATTAACAAACTACATATATATTTGTGATTCAAAAGTACAAATAAATCTTGGAAATGAGAAGTAAACAATATATGACTAGACGATATAATTGATCAATAAAATTAGAGGACTACATATTTATACTCATCTAACTAATCACATTATTATTATGTGCCAATTAGCTTTATGTTTAACTACCAAGTTACATATAAATGGTTGTATCCATTTATTATTCCATAAGATATTGGGGTTATTGGTACCACATCACACCTTATTTTGTTTGAATATTAACTGTAGGGATCAAAAGATAATGACCCACAATTTTTAGGTCTAAATCTAGGTGATAATTAACTCACACATTTGAATCGGTTAATATGGCTTAGTAAAGTAAAACTGTAAAAGACCCTAAGTCTATGGACATGATGATTGGAGTTTAACATCATATTCCATGTTAACCAACTAAGCAAGACTGATGTAACATTGGATCGATGTGACTGTGATACTCTTTCTAAAAACCAACACTAATCACTATGTGATTTTGTTGAAGTTGAGGCACCACAGCTAGTGGGGGCAGTCAACCTTCTTGTAAATTCAACTACTAGTAATTCTAGGAAATATTCTCAAGATCCACCAAATGTCATAAGAAATCCCATTTGTCTATCCTGAATCTAGAACACTAGAAAAAAATTCAATGGTTTTGGAAAGATATATATATATAATAAATCATGTTTTCACTTTTATGAATCAGTGTTACTCTTTTAACAACAATATGTCAACAATTACTCTATGTGAGATATGTATGCATATGGTGTCATTAATGGTTTAAATATCTACTTTTATCAAAATTTAAATAGAGGTAATATTTCATGCAAAAGAGTGCACTTAGAGAAACTTGGATCTAAAGTACCATGGTGAAATTAATATTGATACTAAATATATTAATATATTTTCTTGGAATCCATCATATTGCCAAACCCTAAACTGAGCCTCATGGATCACACAATTAATTTCCACATGATCCACCAGTTTCAATAAAGAAGTGTCATTTTATAACTTGAACTCATAAGTCACCATTATCTCCAATAATATCAACATGTACTCAAAGTAAAGTATTTCCAAAACTTTCATAGAATTATATGACCATTATAATTAAATTCAGAATAGAAGGGTAGAGATTTCTCTAAGTCACCATGCTTCACCAAAAGTGATGAATTCCATGTAATTAAAAACACATATTGGTAAATTAATTTTAAATTTATGTACATATCAGTAAAATACTATAAACATATGAAAGAATCGAAATTCATTTTATTTCATCCTAGTTTCACCCAAATTCTAAGTTATCTAAAGTTAATAATGATGAACAATGATTTCATCCAATTTTTTTATTGGTGTAGACTTAGTCACTCATAACTGCCCAAGTAGGTGAACTTCAGGTCAAGATTGAATTCTTGTACCAACTTTTTTTATTGATGTATGATCAAAGTGTCTATTACTACCCTAGTAGGTGAACTTTAGGTCAAGATTGAACTCTTATACTAATCTCTTCAAGGATGGATTTTTCTTTAAAATCACCAACCTTTACCTTAACCTTGGAAAAGAGAGAGGAAATTAGGAAAAGAAGTGAAGAATAGGGTTTCACTTCAAATTTATTCATAATCTTTCACCAAATATGACAAAAGACGATAAAATAAAGAAAAAATATGAAATCATGGACATTGTTTGATCTTATTTGTGGATAAAAAGTATAAACACAATCACGTACTCAAAGATATCATACATAAAATTTATACCCACCTTTAAGAGATGTCCTCTACTCAATACAGAGTCTATTGTAGTAATACAGGATCGAACACAGGTTAAGGAAAAACAACAGAATATCAATAAGAAGGCTTTTCTTATTTTAGTCAAATCAAAAGGAGTGAATTTGGTATTCTAGTTGTGTAACATACTAATATGATTAAAATAGTAAAACTAAATTATGAAAGATAAAAAAAATGAAGATAATAAAAGGGAACTTGGATTGGGTTTGACCAATCTAACCAGCTTCAACCATACAAAATTTCTCTTCTAATTTATATATGTTCTTGATATATTTTGAAAGTAGTCATAAAAGATATCTACACCTTCCTTCTCTTGAGATCTAGGTAGATTCATATCTAAAAGTATCTCTCTCTTGAGATGATAAATAATAGATCAAGGATAAATGTATAAAATTTTCTATTATTGGACTCATTCTCTCGAATTAATCCAGATCAAACATCGCAAGAAGGTATCTAATCAAACAAGAGACACATTAAAATAGGAGGATAGAAGAAAAACTACAAGAATATATGTATTGAATTGAAAGAAGGAAAGATTACATGGTTGAGAGGGCCTGATGGCTACTGCCAACCCAAGTTATGAGTTTAGCCACTCTTGGTGCAAGAAGGATCCAGATTACAACTTGAACAAAGCATATTTCTCGAACAAAAATAATGAAACAATATTAAAACAAGAGAAGAAGTCGATATAGGGGTGGATTGGGACTGAAGGTCGATCTACCCACCTTTTGGTAGAACCTGACTAGGACGTTGATCACCCTGAAGCGGTTGATAAATATCTCATTCAACCTCAGGGAGGTCACTACCTTGAACTAATGCTTTTTGGGTCTATTTATAGGATTTTAGTTGCGCCTTATCAGTCTGTGATTGGCTACGTGGCACTGACACTTGGGCTTCTTGTCATTGATCTTAGGGATCGTCAATTGCTTTTGATGAACTACCAACTAGGAGGTCAATAGTGGTTGGGAAATTAACTACTCAATTAGTCTTTGTCTTGAAGGTCATCGAACTAGAGGTTTATGACATTTTGTAGGAGTTTAGCTCGATGGGTCTTTGTCGAGACCTTAGTTTGACATCGTCATGTTGAGTTTGGATTCATCAATCTGAAGGTCGATGGTCCTCTTAGTTTATAAGCATGATAGATTTATATATCAATCTCTTGATTAAGGTTCTTTGGTCAACCTGAGAGTTTGATGGACTATAACTCTTTGTTGTGGTGAATTTCCTTGTCACAAATAATGATCAACATTGGTAGTCAATTTATAGACTATTGATCTTCATGGTTTTGAGTTCAATTCTTGCATTTTTCAAGAGAAATTGATCAAGATAAAGTATTCAAAGACTAAGTATAATGCCAAATAATTTATGATCTCTAATCACTTAATTAGATGTTTTTATATCATGAAAGAGTTATGAAATATGCATGAGAATTAATGTTATCAACTCCCCTCAACTTAACATTTATTTTGTCCTTAAGATAATAACATAGAATCATCATGTGATAAAAATGAGCAGGATGATAATATTGATGTATGATAGATGTTTTTATGTCAACCTCTTATCAAAAAGCTTTACCAATTTGTAAAATGATGTTGCCTTTTAAAAAACATCAACATTCAAAAGATCCTCCTTTACTTATTTATTGGTTGTTATAGATCATATACTATCTTCAACACACACTTCTCATTTTAAAGTAGCTTTCAATCTCGTCACATTTTTTGGAGAGTGATGGATGAAATGGGTAAGCTAAAAGGCTTGTGTATATCATCCCATTGCTTCTTTTGAGTCACTCAACTATAGGTCTGTTAAATGGGCAAGTGGTCCCTTAATTCCAAAGCAGTTGGTCTTAGAGTAGTCACTACACATCCCAAGTAGGTATACCTTTAATGAACACCATTTGAAATGGGGGTGTATATTTTGATCTTAGAGTTTATCAAAAGTGACATATATGTGCTCATGACCACAACTATAGAAGACAAAGATCGCTTATTTTTTCAGTAACTCCTTCGACTAAAAGTAGGGCAGAACTCTCAAATATTTTTTCACTCTCTGATTTTATTTCTCATTATTTTTGGGAATTTTATGATGAGAATATGGAATGAAGGACATGGTAGCTCTTTCTTTTTCATGGGAATGTGTTTTCAAAAAAATATTAGTTTATTTGGTTTGATGTTTTGCAAGAATCTTTGATGATGTTCTAAGGTTAGAATCAAGTAAGTGGAATAAGTAACATTTTGTTGATAGAAATATATAAATGTAATATCATTATTAATATGAAAATTTAAGAATTTGTCCTGAGTTGTTATTTCCTTACAATGCATTTGTATAAACATAGCTTTTAAGTCAAGGACTATGTTCTTTGAAGGTAATAGTTTGATCATCTTTATCACCATCATGTTCTATATGCAAAGATTTTCAAAAAGATGTTTAAAACTTGTGAATGAAAGAAGAAATATAATGTTCATGGGAAAAAAGGAAGATTGTTTGATACTATTGATACCTATCTCATAGGATTACACCCCCCAAACTTTCAACACTGTCTGTCCCCAGAATGTGAAAATTAGATTGAAAAATGTAAGCACATGAGGTTATCACTTGAGGTTATCACTTAATCGTGATGACAACAATCATTAGTTGCCCATTGATTAGTTGTCTCACATTCAATGGTAGTTATCATCATGATACTCCTACATTGTAAATTAAAGAACTAAGATTGAGTACATTCAGTGAAGAATGTAGAATCCATAGTCTTTTCAAAGACATCTCTGCTAAGGATAATGATGGAAAAATTGGGCAGAGTCCATTTATTTGTGTGCTGCGAGGTGTAAATAATGCCATGCTGATGAATAAGAGGAATGATGGCTTTAGCACAAGTGTCAGTGATGAGTTAGGGTACCCTTTCTATCAATAATGAGAATCAAAAACCTTAAAAAATGAATGAAGAATTCAAGCTTTTATAGGGAATGACTCATTGTTCTTGAGTAAGGATTACAAGTAGCATCCAAGCATTATCATGTCATAGGGGTATGAAAATATAATGCATGATGGACATCTAAAGTTACTAAAATAACAAATATTTTTCTTTGGAATTTTCTTGGCTACAAAGATCATTCTATAGATCAGGTTCTCCCTTGTAGACATCATCGAGGGCATGGATCAGAAGAAATTGATATGCATCCATAATACTGTGGGGGTAAATAACCTCTAAGTTTGTGAGTATCTCAGAGATCATATTTCGAACTATAAGATCATTATGGAGAAACATGACACAATTATTGTTTCCATATTTGGACTGCATCATTGGTGACGTAAGCTCAACCAATGAAAGTTCACAACAAGAATTTTTGTCATAATTTGTGAAGGTCATCTCAATAGACAATGCATGTCCATGTACTTGAAATGTCTCAGTCTCAGCTAGCATGTTAAAGATATCAGCCATGTCACAACCTCATATAGAAAAAAAATATGGATCCTGGTGTTAGGAACTGAGAGAGGAAGGTGTTGGTTGGGCATCTTCCTTAGATTCTTTACAAACGATAAGTCGAAAAGGTTCCTTGGCAGGAATAGGAGTAAGAGGATATAGATCCCATAGATTATCAGGAATTTTGGGATTTTGGTAGAAGCAAGGATCAATGAGTCACCTTCATGGCATATCATCCACATACTACAAAAAACCCATTGGGGTCTAGGTTTGTGACTTAGATACTATAGTTAAGAGCCTCTATGACATGTAGGGAAATGAATGCACTGCCGCCTTTCACATGATTCTACTGATGGACCAATAACTCAATAACATAGTTGGTCCAATTAGGCCTATCTTAATCACAATGGAGGATAGCAAGTTAAAGACATATAGGAATGTGTGTGATCTTTTTGGCTTTAGGATCATGAAAATGCATATTGTGTTTTGCAATTTTGCACATCATGTATTGAATAGAATGATCTGCCTTTTGACTAAGGTCAGTAGTGCAGAGGAGCCAACAACCTTTAAAATGAAAGAACATGACAGTAACTTGCATTTTTTTTCATCAATTTTTGAATGAGTGTTTTGATAGCTGATGCATTTATATGGTTTTTGAATAGGAAATCAACAAGAGAGGATATGACATTGTAAAACAACCACTCTTTGTCACTGGACATCACCTATTCTAAAATATTACATGCCAACATTGACGACCCTTATTTACATTATAGAATCAAGAGCATTGACATCGAAAAAAGGCCAATGAACATGGACTTAGCAACTTCCACTAAATTTTTGAGTTATGGCTTTGGTAAGGAAGCCTAGCATCTCATTTAAATTAGGCACAAGAAAGAGGCTTTTGTTGATTCTAGTTGAGCTATAGAAAATATGACAGAACACACTCCTATAAAGAGACTGTGTCCCACTGTAATAGATGATGTATTATCCATCCAGTTTGTCAATCAGAATATCTGGTAAGATGAAGATATCTCAAATTGGCATCCCTTACAAATAGTATGAGTCTAATCATGCATTTTGCAACAGATTTGAGGTGGAAGAGGCAAAGTAGGTTCTAGGAAGATGGGATTTGGAAGTCATGGACCAATGTTAGATTGAAATACAGTCAAATAATCATAATCTTCATTAGAAAAAGTCTAACTTTCATATGTTGGACTGTTAGCATCAAGATGTAGTGCCAGGTTTTCTTCATTTAAGCCCAGAGAAATGGCTTCCGCATAAGTGTGTTGTCTACAAAGTGACCGGATTGGACAATGGGCACCAAGTAAAATATAATGTAGTCTTTGCAGAAAGCTACTTAGAAAGTAATCATGATGGATTTGAGTGAAAGGGAATTCATTGTCAGAGGGATGGGCATGGATATCTTCAGATGGGATGACATATGACTCTAAGAGAGAAGTAGGGATCTCAAGTTTGAGATTTACTGGAGAGAGTTGGTATGTTTAATGGGTTGCAACAACAACAATTGAAGTAACACCATTCTAACCATTATCGGTCACTAAAGTGACCGATACATGTGAAAACGATGGTTTGGAAGATTCAGCAAAAGCACCAGGTGGAAGGTATAAGAGTTTGTCATTATCAATATTGGAAGTATTCAAAACATATGAAGTCCAGTCTGAAGATTCTAAAGATGGGGATGATCCTCCTTGGGATGTTCCAGCTAGTAACTCGTGTTGGCTATGTCTTCGTGAAACACGACGTTCCTTCTATCGTCGGAGTGTGCCGTATTTAGATCTTTAATAGTTATGTATTTTTTGTTGTAAAACCAACATTTATGTCATCTTCTAGGGGATGTGAGCTAAAGCACTGACTTTACAGTCTAAAGCATCCAATTACTATGGAAACCATTACAACTCATGCATGGTCTTGGTTAGGGTCTCAACCTGGTTGGATAACACACACACATCTTGGTTTTTCACCATATCCTTTCAGAAAAGTCTCAAATCATTTTTCTATAAAGTGTGAGACACCGTCTCTTATGGTAGTTCTAGAGACTCCAAATATCAAGATGATGATTTTGTAGAGAAACATATAATAGTTTTGGAATCATAGGTGGGTGAAGCCACAACTTCTAACTACTTTCATACATAGTCAACAATGACTAATATATATTTATTCTTAAAACAAGAGGGAAAAGGTCCCATGAAATCATTTCCCCAGATTTCAAAAACTTCAACCTTGATCCAATTGGTGAAAGACATTTCATTTCTCTTTCTAATATTCCCAGTTCTTTGAAATGCATTGCATGCTTTTACATAATCTTGTAAATCTTTAAAGATGGTCGACCAAGAAAAACCTAAAGTTAAAATATTCATAGACATCTTCTCAACGCCTAAGTGTCCCCCATATGGAGTTGCATGGAACTTTTCAATGATAGAATGAGCTTCATCATCTGAGACACATCGCCTATAGACATTGTCTATATATCTCTTAAATAGAAGCAGGTTATCCTAAAAATAATTTATCAGATCATAAAAGAATTTCTTTTTAATGGTTATATGTCATGTCAAGCAGCAGTTGTTAGAAAGTGAGGTAATTGCAAAAGTCTGCACACCATGGAGTGATTGGCTCCACAACATGAATGACTAGGAGAGACTCTTCTCGATAATAATTTTCAATGGGCATAGAGTCTTGCTCTTCCAAATGAATGTGGGTAAGGTGGTCAGCAACCAAGTTCTCAGATCCCTTTTTGTCAATAACCTCATTGTCGAATTCTCATTATAAGAGTATCCATAATAGAATATGAGGTTTAGTATCCTTTTTCTACATCAAGTACTTGATTACAACCATGGTCTGTATAGATGGTCACTTTTCCTCCCAATAGACATGATTGAAATTTTTCAAAAGAGTAAATGATCGCGAGCATTTCTTACTCAGTGATGGTGAAATTTACTTGCGCTTTATTAAGAGTTGTACTAGCATAATAAATCACATGATGCTTTTTATCATTCTTTTACCCAAGGACTTCTCCGATAGGAAAATAACTAGCATTACACATAATAACTAAAGGTAGGTATCAATCTGGAGCTTGCATGATTGTTGTGGATGTGAGGGCATTCTTTAGATTGTAAAAAGCTTTAAGGCACTCCTCATCCAAGACAAATAGGGTGTCTTTAACTAAAAGTTTAGACATAGGCTTTGAGATTTTGGAGAAAAATTTGATGAAACAGCAATAATAGTTGGCACGAATAGGAAAAATTCTAAGGGAAGAGATAGAAGAAGGGCTGGTAGCTTGGATATGGCTTCAATCTTGCTTTTATTGACTTCCCAACTACCTTCAGACAACTTATGCCCCAAAATAATATCTTCTCATACCATAAAATGACACTTCTTCCAATTGAGGACAAGTTGTGTTTCACACACCTTTGCAGTATGCGAGATAAAAATTTTCAAACAACCATCATATTGAGACCCATAGATGAAGAAATTGTCCATGAATACTTCCATAATTTTTTTAATGAAGTAGTAAAGATAGCTGACATACACCTTTGAAAGGTATCTGGAGCATTGCAGAGTCCAAATGGCATTCGACAGAAAGCGTAAGTTCCATAGAGATAGGTGAAAGTGGTCTTTTCTTGATCATCAGCATGGATAGGCACTTGGTAGAAATCAGAGTAACCTTCTAAATAGTATAAGTGAGAGTGATGTGTGAGGCATTTTGAGACTTGTTCTATGAACAAGAAAATAAAATGATCTTTCCTTGTTGCAAAGTTTAGCATTCAATCATCAATGAACATTCACCAACCAGTTATTGTATGTGTTGCTAATTCCTTACCATCACTTCCTTTAACTATGGTCATCCCTCCTTTCTTTGGTACCACATAAACTAGGAGTTATGTTCTTGGATCTCACCACATAATTGGCTACAACAATATGCAAAATAACTTGTCTCTGTGGGGGAAGGTACTTTAATATTTTCAACACATTGAAGTCAGTGTGTTCATATCCAGCCCTGACGGTTATTAGTCTATTCACAATGTTAATCAAAGTTCGTGTAGTAGAGAGAAAATGTAGGCCTAAAATCATTGTGCACATAGGATCCTCAACGACGTTGATGATGACTATGTCGCATGGGATGAACAAATCTCAAATCTAAATAAGGGCATCTTTGACTACACTAACTAGTTTGGTGTATGAATTATCAGCTAGTTGGATTCTCATATTTGAGGAGACTATGTCAAATAGTCCCAATCGTATTGCTAGATAAAGTGGCTTGAGGATTATACCTGCACCTAAGTCATCAGAGCCATATCTTTTATAAGTGTCTCCTATAAGAAAAGGGATTCTGAAAGATCAAAGATCCTTTTGTTTGGGTAGGAAAAGTTGATTAAAAGAATACAGTAGCCATCTAGGCTAAATGAGCAGTTTCAATCTCCCCTCGATTTCTTTTCTTACTAATCAGATCATTTAGAAATTTGGCATATGGTGGAATTTCATAAATGGCGTTGAGATGAGGGATATCCATGTGTATCATCTTGATAGTATCTACAATTTTAGTGTATCTTTTCTCAAGATTCACCTTGATGAACATGTGGGGGAAAGATGCTTCAAATGGAATTTCAGAAGTCCTAATAGAAGGAATTTCTTTGGTCATTCCTCACAACTTCTTCCTCATTGTAATAACTTCTTCCAGAGAGTGTGTTGAGTTGTCATGTTCCTCGACTACATGTTGGAATGTAGATGTAGAATTTAAGGTAGTACCATACTGAAGTGTCATCATATTTGTAGCTTTACTCTTTGGATTTTGTTATGGAGTGGAGGGAAACTGACCAGTTGGATTCCTCAGTGATTTAGTAATGGAAGCTAGTTGTTGGTCTATCACTCTGTTATGTTGCTACAAGTCACTGATCTATGTTCACCATTCCCAAATGGGCTTGCATATTGGTCATAAGGTTGTTATTACTCTGGATACATTGCCCAATCTCTCATTGAGTTTAACTGTCATATTGAGTTCTGCTATTGTTGGAAAAGACTTTCTCTTAGAGGACCATTAAAATTTCCTTGTTTTTGTGGTATCCTGTTGTTGTTTTGCTAGAATCCTAATGGATTTCCTCTTCCTTTGTCTTGTTCTCTTCTCATTGTTTGAGATGGTTGGTTTAGTTGGTAAAAAAATTCTATTGTAGAGGTATTTCCATACAAAAACCAAGATGATCTAGTTTTTTGTAACTCACATGAGAAACATTCTCCATAGGGATCACCTATTGATATTATGATAAATGAGTGTATATGCATTGATTGACTATGTGGCCACCTTCTCTGTAGGAAACACATTTCATGTTTTCTTCACTACAGTACCTAGAGTTATCTTCCTTTATATTGTTCACATTTGTAGTCATTTTTCTAGCGTGTGTTCCGATTCTCAAATAACTTTGACTCAAAAATGGTGTTGATGGGTGATGTGGTTGCAATTGATCCTCTGTCATAATTCAATCCATATTGTAGTGTGTCCATGTTATTAATGATTTATTTAAAATGCTCAACACCATGTTTTAAGAAACCACTTCCAATTGTTGCACTAAGGGATGTTCTTTCAATCAAGATGAGCTTGTTAGTAATTGATTATCAGGAAACTTTCTTCATAATTGTGGTGTGGGAAATCTTATAGATATTCTTGGTACCTTTCGCTAGCTTCATACAAATTCTTATTAGGATCTTGTGTAAAATCTATGATTTAGTGCCTACATTGAAGTGCTTTCTCTATGGAGAAAAAAAGGTTAACAAAGACTTCAGCTAGCTATTTCCAAGTAGTAATTCCCTTTAGTGATAAGTACCAAGCTAGGGCCTTTCTTTCAGGGAGAAATAAAAATTCTTAAGGCATATGTTGTCTTGAGGGTCCCTATTCATTTTGAGGGTGTCAAAAAGATTTTTGAAGACATAAATATGATGGTAGGGGTTTTCTTCAATAGAATTTCCTACCAATGTTTGGTGCTGCAAAATATTAATGAAAGCATATTTTAGTTCAAAATTGGTGACCTACAGGTAAGGCATTACTACATGTTGCATGTTTTCAATAGCATGAGTTTCTCCAATGAACGTAGAAATGGTCTACTCTCGAGGCCTTGACCTACATACGCTAGAGCAGCCATCGATTCGTCACAAGAATCATAGAGTTGTTGGAACTCACTGAAAATCTTCACGGCTGAAATAAGGTGTATATTGCATACCTAAACGAATTGAATGAGTCAAGGTCAGTAACTGGAAATGTAAATTAAACTAAACTTAGCAAAACCTGGCTAATTCTAAGTAGATTTCAAGTTCTTAATGGTTCTTTGTTGCCTTATCCCTAGCAACAGAGCCAAAATTTGATCAATTTTTTGTTGTTCAAAAATGTAAACACAAATGTCTAGTCAAATATATCAGACTTTAAATTTAGATCCAATTTCAAGAGATGTCTGCAACTCAATATGTAGTCTATTGCAATAATATGGGAATGAACGTATGGATAAGGAAAAACAATAGAATAAGAACGAAATGCTTGCCTTAGTTTAGTCAAATAAAAATGAGTGAATTTGGTTTTCTAATTAAGGAACAAATTAATCTAATTAAAATAGTAGATTTAAATTATGAAAGATCAAAGCAAACAAAGATAATAAAATGGAACTTGGATTGTGATTCACCAATTAGACCAGACTCAACCATGCAACTTTCTCTTCTAATTTATATATGTTTTGGACATACTTTTCAAGTAGTAATATAATATATCTACACCTTCTTTATCTCCATATCTAGGTAGATATTTAAATATAAGTATCCCCTCTAGAGATGATAACTAATAGATCCAGGATAAACGCATAACGTTTTCTATTGTAACTCCTCACTCTTGTGTTTCTTTACTAATCCATACTTTAGATCTTACTGGACTCTTTCTCTCAAATTAATCCAGATCAAACATCACAAGAAGGTAGCTAATGAAACAAGCAACACATTAAAACATTGGGATAGAAAAAAACTACAAGAACATATTTATTAAATAGAAGAAGGAAAGATTACATGGTTGAGAGGTCCTGAGGGCTACTCCCAGCCCAAGTTATAAGTTTAGCCACTCATAGTGCAAGAAGGAGCCAGATTACAACTTGAAAAGCTCATAGTTCCTAAGTGAAAATTATGAAATAGTAAGAAAAAGGTGAGAACAAGTCAATACAAGGGTATATCGAGTCCAAAGGTCAATCTATCCACCTTTCAGTTGAATCTAACTAGGAGGTTGATCTCCCTGAAGAGGTTGATAGATATATCGATTGACCTGGGGAAGGTCCATCACCTCCACTTTATTCACTAGGGGAACTTGATCAAGGAGTTATTTTGACCTATCGATGGGAATGGCTAATGTCAAGTCTAGAGATTTATGATATCTCTAGTCCAATAGAACTATCTAGTTCGATCATCTAGACTAGGTCTTAGTCTCTACAACAACCCTTCAACTTGTTTGTAGAAAACAAAATACCTTGAACTAACGCTTTTGGGGTCTACTTATAGGGTTTGATTTGTGCCTTAACGGTTTGTGATTTGTCCATGTGACACTGACCCTTGGGCTTCCTATCATCAATCTTGGGGATCGATGGCTGCTTTTGAAGAACTTTCGACCAACAAAGGTTGATAGTGGTTCGATAATTAATTGCTCGATGAGTCTTAGTCTTGGAGGTCATCAAGCTGGAGGCAATGACATTCTATAGGATTTTAGCTTGATGGGTCTTTGTCTAGATCTTAGATCGACGTCTACATGTCAAGCTTGAATTCATAGATCTGAAGGTTGATGTCCCTCTTGGTGTTGAAGCTTGAAAGATTGATATATTGATATCTTGATTAAGGTTCTTTGGTCGACCTAAGAGGTCGATGGCCTGTATGTAACATCCCTGACCTGGGTTATGTTTTAACCCTAGGTGTTTTGTTTAATAAAAGTGATTATATGTTTGCTCTTATCTTTTGAAAAGTAATTAAGGCTCAAGAGGAACTTATATTGCAAATTTAGTCCATTTTGAATATTGATGAAATCAATGTTTTGCTTATTTTGGACTAAACTGCAAATTAACCAAGTTGAGGGGTTTATTTGCAAATTGTGCATGATAATATGTTCCTCATATGTTTAAGCATCATGAGAGTGAAGATGATGCAGAGGTATGTCTTGTGATAGCCTGAATACCAAGAAAGAGTTGATAAAGCAATGTTTGTGCATTAAAACCTAGTTTTGGTGTATTGTGCAATTTACCCAAAAACTAGGGTTCAATATGCAAATTACCACTTCAAAATGGTCCCTACTGTTTCTTGGGATCATGTGGATCAAAGAAAATGAGAGGGGAGTCTCATTTGTATCTCTTTAAAGGAGAGAGAATCTTGATATTAAAATAATCAAGATTTAAGCATAAAGGGAAACCCTAGTTCAAATTAATGCAAGAATAAATAAAATAATTGAAGGGCCTTCAACCAAAATTGAAATGGTTGAATTAAAATATGTGTGTACGTCCTTGTTCTTTGCAAGGGTCACGAAATATCTCAAGGAGGTGAAAACTCCACTCACATTTTTATAAGAAAAAGAAATATCCACTCACTTATGGATATTAATATAAAAAGGGTTAAGGTGCTTAATTTGCTTTTCTTTAAAACATGGATAATTGAGAGTAATAAGAGGAAAAGAGGATAGCCTTGTCCCCAAGGAAAGTAAGGGGGCAAGTGGCAAGTATATGGGGAAGATAATTCCTACTTTCTCTCTCCTAAATGAATTTTCAATAAAATTCACATATATGCTCCTTTATCCATAGAATGAAAGGGTAATTTCAGATTCACTTCCACCCTTTCTTGCAAAACGACCAAGGAAGCTTTGAAGGACCAGGAGGACGACCCCTAACCTGTTGGTAAGCTTCTTGACCTTCTTTCATCTTGATTTCATGGTGGAAATCATAAATCATTGCATAATTTCTTCTTTTCTTCACTCCATCTTCAACCCTAGCCAATCCTTTCACTCCAAAACTTGAGGACGAGCCTTGAGGGAGTTTCAAAAGCTTCTTCCACCATTGTTTACGTGAAGCTCCAATATTTTAAGTTCAATTGAAGGTGGGTTACATAACTTGAACCCTTAACTATTGTTATTGAACTCAATTTCTCAATTCAATTGATTCAATTGTTTTTCTTGCAATACCTTTGATTAATTGATGCAACTTCCATGGGTATGGAAGTAGATTTCGTGGGGATGAAGGTTGATGGTGATAACATCATCACAAGCACACATCTCAGCAAAATTGAGTTGCAAACGGTTTTGGACTTTTGGTCCAAACGATTTCACCAAATCGTTTGGGACCAAACGGTTTGCAAACTGTTTGGTGACTTGGACTCCAAACCGTAAGAGAGGGTTGACCATTTGGTTAGGATGACCATTTGAGGTATGAACTCAAGTGCATGTTGTATGATGATCCAATGGACCTAATTGATCGATTCAATGTATGTACAATCTTTCAATTGGAAACCCTAATCGAGTTGATCAAAGAATCCATGTTTGTTTCAAACGATTTCAAGATAATTTGGGTCAAACGGTCATGAGACCATTTGAGCCCAAACGGTCTTGAAAACGTTTGAGACCAAATAGTTTCAAAAATTTTTGGAGGGTTTAAGGTTGATTCATGATTGATGGATAGAGATCCAATGGTGATGATTGATGAATCTTTCAATTGCCTAATTGATGGCCAATTCAATGGTGCAAATTATATTTAATTTGATTGGAAATGGTCCTAAGTGCCCATGTGGTTTTGAGCCTGGTTTGAGCCCAAACGGTCTTGAGACCATTTGACCCCAAATAGTCTTGAAACCGTTTGGATTCAAACGGTTTCAAAACCATTTGGTGATGAAACCCCAAAACCGAATGGTGGACTTTTGTGATTCAATCATTTGGAAATTGAAGGGGATGATTGTTCCAATGATCCAATGATTGATAGTGATGGTAATCAATGGAGGTACAAAGGTTGAAATCCTAAAAACACCTAAATGATTATTACCATTAAAGGTATAAGCCCTAATTGCTTATAAGAACAATAACTTAGTACACGATGTCAATCATAGCTATATGTACTTGATTAAAGGGTTGATATAACCTAATAAAGTTGAGAGGATGATAAAATGGAATTCATTCATGAGTATGATTCATGTGGTGATTAAGGGTATGATTCTTAGCAAAGAGATCATGAAACCCTAATCATGAGCATAAACCCTAATTGACAAGGTTATTGAACCCTAACCCTAATTCAGGGCAAATTTAAGTGAAACCCTAATCCAGGGGTAAGGGTATAACCCTAATCCAGGGTGATTATATGTGTAAACTTAATTTAGGGTAATGTGATGCAAAATCCTAAATTGGGATGAATAGTAAACCTAGATTATGGGTACTTGAATAGAAAATATAATTGGGATGTTTAGTGAACACTAATTAGGAATAATTGAATAGTAAACCCTAATTATGGGTAATGGAACATGAAACCCTAATTGGGATGAACAGTAAACCCTAATTATGGGTAATGGAATATGAAACCCTAATTGGGATGAATAATAAACCCTAATTGTGGGTTATTGAATGTAAACCCTATTCTAGGGTGAAATTTATATGAAACCCTAACTTAGGGTGATTTTATGAGAAACCCTGATGTTTGATGTGATGTTGAACTCAAATCCAGGGTGATACTATGTAATGTTTTATGAAACCCTAATCTTAGGAAATATGGTGATAAACCATAACCTGGATCTGGGTAATGGGATGAATGTTCCCAAATGACATGAAATGGGAAACCCTAACCCTAGAAAGGGAATAGTGGTGTTACCCTTAAATAGTGAATCTATATTTGTTCTGCATGGTACATATATGTAATTGAAGTTACTACCATCATCTACACTAACCATGCAGGTATTCTGAAATGGTGATCATGGCCAGGTATGAGCTATGATGTTTTATTCATTATTGTTTATTGGGCCTTGTGTGCCATAATATACATTGCTTCCTGGTAAAGAGGTAACAAGAGAGTTAATGGGCCTCAAGTACCATGAGTGATGCTTGTAATAGCAAGTATCATGTTTACCTTGGTCAAATGACCTGAAGGTGATAGTTACCTGGAAAAGTGGTAACAATGCTCAATGATGAGCTAAGGGTTTGAATACCCAGAACCATATGATTTTGATAATGAGATTGTGAAGGGATGAGAATTCCCAGTATTGAAAAGAGGGATTGAGTTCCCAATGTCTTTTAAAGACTGATAAGTAATTGATGAAAATAGTACATGTCTCTTTATAGCATTGTCATAATAAGTTATGTTTGAGAACTTGGCTGGTGCTAAAAGAATATGAAAATGTACTTAATTAATCAAGTGAAATCTATTCATGTAGCGCTCTGACCATAGATCCATCATCGTCAGTAGTTGGTGATGGTGAAACAGGTTTTCCTATGGAATTTCTTGGAATTTGCATATTATGAATATGCGAGGGTAAATGGGCGAAAATATCCTTACGTCCGGGTGAAGAGATTGATGGAAGGTAAACATTAAACCTCTCAATCCTTCATGGTCGAGATGGATCTATCACAAATCTCACGATGGTTGGGATGGATGTATCACAAATCTCCCGATGGTTGGGATGGATGTATCACTAATCTCCCAATGATATTTAACATCGGGTCGATGGAGATAAACATTAATTCTCTCAATTGTCGATGAGAGTGAAGTTGACACTGTAACTCTATAACGAAGTTCCAGTATACCCTGGAAAGCTATATTGAGCAGTTGACATAGTCCTACTTGTGGTCCCGTACTGACCGGGATGTGGGTGGTCATGGGAATCCATCTCTTCAATTGACCTATTTATGGTACCGATTTCGATTTAGCAATGGTCAGTTGGAGTATGAGCGGTATACCTCATCTCCTCAGAGCTTAAGTATGTTTGAAAAATGTAATCAGCCGTGTAGCGTATTTGCATAAGATTGAAATATGAGAATCACTGGTTGATGTTATATCCTAGATGGATAAGTGTTATAAATGTCCTTCAATTCTTTATTGAATATTAGACATGTTGTTTATCAAGTTACAACTGATAAGCTTAAGTGAGAATGTTGCTCTAATCTATATAGATATTAAATTAACTGTTGTTAAGCTTATGATTCCATTGCTCAGTTTATTTCTATTAAACTATAATAATAATGTTTTGACGGAGAGTTATATCTCCCACTGGGGCAATTTTTATAATTATCTCACCCCCATGAAATCCAACGTTTTTAGGTAGACGTAGACAAAGAGGAAGAACCTCTGTAGTAGAGGAAGAGCAGCAACAGCAACAACAAGGGCAACAGTGATCCATCAGGTGGAGATTTTAGCTGTCTAGTTTTGTATAGATAGTCCTATGAGTCGTCTCTGTACTCTCGGGTCCTAGGAGTTAGTTCTTTTAATAATTCAATCTGAGATTTTGGGCTTCAAACCTTGAGGTTCTTATACTACATGTGTACAGATGAGACAGAGTAGTGAATGCTTGTATGCCTTGAGAATTAATGAGACATGACATGTATATATGAACCAGTATGTAATGGTTTACTTTGGTTCTGAATGAAAGAGTTTTCCTGTGAATGGATCTCTTGATAAATGGTTTTAATTTTTAGTGATTTTCAGTAATCCGATATTAATGACCGCTTCCGCATTAATCTTAATCGATGTTTGGCAACAAACATCACACTGCAACCCTTTTTTTTGGTTGCTTTCCTCGTCATAAATAATGGTCAACCTTGGCGGTTGATTGGTAGACTAACAATTTTTCATGGTTTTGAGTTCATTTCCTGCATTTTTAAGACAACTTAATCAGAATAAAGTATTTGGTGTGTAAGTGTAAAGGGAAGGAATTTATGATCTCTAATCACAAAATTGGATTATTTTACATTGTGAAAGATTTTTGAATTATGCACAAAAATTGTTGTTATCAGAACAACATTAACGATTTGAATATTTGTTGAGAAATCAAGCTTCTAGATAGATTTTAGCTTAATTTCTCAAGAACACACCTAATCTTATTCTTCTACTCCAAATTTGATCCCTAATAATTGTAACAGTAAGATAGGTATTTAGATTCATTATTGATTTATGTAGAACACCATAGTTTATTTGTAAAATTTCTTTTTATACATTTTTATTTTTTCATCAACCCCATAGATCAATGTATTTGTATGAAGGTCGATTTGATCTTTGGATAGGTTAGGTGTGACATGCCCACCATGACTCAAATGCCTTAGTAGAATCTTAATTGGTTTCTGACAACCCACTAAGTTTGTACAAACTAATTTAAAGGATGTATAAGCTAGGTTAATGGCTAAGACCAACCTTTGCTTATCCTGTACAAACCCCTTGTTCAACATCATTGATGACCAATGCAGGTTGATCGAGATTAACCAAGGGATGGGTTGATCAACATGTAGGTACTTCGGCCTGAACTTTGACCATGATATGTAAAAAAACAATCCACCTCCAATCGAGACAACCTAGATTCTCAACACTGATCCTTGGGTTCTTGAACTCCTTAATATGGCCAGATCTAACCGAACCAAACTTCAAACATTGGAAATATGCATGTATGATCATATTAACATATTTTCATATAATTAATATGTTAAAAGGAAGATTTACACTAACATCCATCATTCAACTAAATATAGGGTTATCCTTTTTCAAAACCTATCGAGTTATATTAAATACATGTAAAACACATACATAAAATAGTAAGCACCTCAAACACTAATATAGTACCAATTGATAAAAAACCTCACAATTAAGCAATAAAATCGAACTAGAGCTAAGGATGCATACTCTTACAACTCATCATCTTGTCATGGATTTTACCACAAAAATCCTAGAAAAGAATAGGATATTAGTGGTTCCTTATCTCCTCTACCTCCCATAAGGTGTATTTAATATTGTGATAATGCCAAAAAACCTTCACTATCAAAAATTCCATATACACAACTTATAGATAAATTTATCTAGATGTTGCACTGGAAGTTCTTTATATGAATCCTCTTCTAACAACTACTAATCTATTGATTTTATCAAATGTTCAATTTTTGGATGGCATTTTTCTCATCACATGTACCCAAACAACATTAGTTAACATGTCCAGTTCATGGTAGTAACTCCAGGAGGTATGCCACTTATCCAACATATTCTATCACTTGTTAAGGTCCCATATACCTTGGGACATATCCTTCTTCTTAAACCATAATGAATTTTAGTTAAAGCATGTCTCAAGAAGAGGTCCTTTTCAATTTTCAACACAAGACTTATGCATATGTTGAATGAGTTTTGGTTATGACCTGATAAGTTGGATATTTTGTATTTTTGTTGTACTATCTCAATCCTTAATAATTGCCTCTCTCCTATCAAATAGCAGCATGGATGAGATCCTTTTAATATATCATACAAAGCCACATGGTGCCATTTGCATTTTGCATAGGTATATATTCTTATTAGAAAACTCAATCAATCTAACATGTGTATACAAAATACCAAAGAATTAGTAATCATAGGATCTTAGCACATCTTCCAATATCTATACTATCTTTTTCATGTTGATTGTTGTTCTATGGATGGAAGGTTTTCCAATAATCTTTGTGTGTACCCATACCCACTATTAATCTATCTGCCACTTACTGATAAAATATGTTCCTCTATTCAAGAAGATAGAAAGAGTTATCCGTTAAGATGTACAATCTCACCAACATCTTATTTTTTCAATTTGTCAAAAGAAAAGATTGCACTAATCAATATGAAGTGTCATGATATCATTAATTGGACAAACACTACATAGACAAAATATTTTCCATTTTATGACTCCCAGTCACGCTAAACGAGATTACTCAAAAAAAACACAATCAACTACTAATCAACCACGTAACTAGAAAAGAGGGTAGATTAAAACCAATTTAATATTATCATCATATTTAGAAGCATTACATAAATGTCCAAAACTTACATCACATCACATCACATACCATATCATGTAATTACATATCTGTTCAGTGGCATTAGCCACAACCTGTATACAAAAGATAACATTACACATATACATGACATATACAAAACATAGGAACATTGCCAAAACTTGAGTCGTTATAAATATCATCCAAAAAACATCCTCTTCCTAGATGTGAGAGTACATGGATGCCTTTAGGACTCTACTAACAACTATCCAACCTTCTACTCTTATTGCTCTCCAAGCTGCTCTTCCTTAACAACACGATCCTGACAACGTTGTTGATGATCACCTAATAAGATGTGGTGACCCATGAGGTGAGACCAACACCTAATGAGAGATATAACTCTCAAAAATGATTATTTATTACAACATATATATTACTAAATAGGTTAAGCGGATTAAGTAGATTTAGCAAGTTAAACTGATAGGCATGGAAATAAGTATGATTAATAAGATTTACAAAGGAACAGATAAACCATCATTCACTAAGAAGTTGACTACTCATACAACATCATATAACAACTACCAGAATAAGAAACAAGCAAGGGTTAACAACTAATGCAAATTGTGTTTAACCCTAAGTAGATATACTACATGGTTGTATAACATCTTAAATTAATCCTTAAGGAGTTTGAGGTATACCACTCAGACTCCAACTGACCACTACTAAGTAAAAATTAGTGCCACACAAGATCTAGGAGAGCCAAAATCCTAAGCTCTTATCCTTCCTTGGTCAGTATGAGTCAGTCGTAGTGAAATATAAGTCCAACTGCAAAATATCATAGTCCATCCTTAGTATATAGGTTACATTACTAGTTACCATGGTATGCAAACCCTAACATTTGAGGTACGACTGCAGTTGTCCTCTATCTCATCATATTTACAAATACCTAAGATACAACTACATCCATTCTCCTACCAAGGTATGATATGATTGCAACCATCCTCCTTAACCTTGGGATCGAGATGACAAGGACACACAGTTTCATGCACCCTGCATATTCAACAATATGCGCTCCAAGTTTCCCTTAGGAATAGTCGTTTCACCATCCAACAAGTCCTGACACTGGAATGGATCTATGGCATAGGGAACTACATGATTATGGTTTCACTTGATTAGTTAATGCCAATTGGGTTAGTTAACACAACATCAATCAAGTTACATACAAACCTTAAAAGAGTTCTATAAAATCATCGGTAGATTGCAACTTTAGAAGATATAAAACGTATGAGATATAATGTATATCATATCATCACATGGTACTATTTCATTGCCATACATGAGACAATAATCATCATCATACCATCATGGGATATAAACCCTTGTCACATCATGAAGAGGATAACACCTCACTAAGGCTCAACCATGCCCAAAGGTCATTAAGACTATCATATCATTCTCTTTAAGTGCATCATTATCTTTCCATGCCTCGTCTTACCATAACAATACATGAGACACATAAGTTTGATACAACATTACATTTAAGAGCTACAATGTTGATTTGATTGTAAATTAGGGTTGCAACAACATAGAGAGAGAAAATACTCCATCATACCAACCACTCAAAAAGTTAAGCATGATCATCACTTACTTGCATTAGGGTTTGGTTCATCCAAGATAAGTAGAATTAGGGTTACAAAAAACACTGAAAGGTAAACCCTAATTCTTAGAAACTCCATCAAACATGAAAGCCTAAGGTCAAACACAAATATTGACCATAGAGTCAGGAAATTTCATTGACTACTTAGTTCAGGGAAACAAAGCTACCACATAGGTTAGAGACATCTAAGAGATTGCTAGGGTTAGGTGTCTTAGCGACCACTAGGGTTCAAGATCATGATATCTTCATTGACCACTACAGGGTCAGAGATCTCATCACCCACTAAGGGTCAGAAAACATAGCAACCACTAAGAGGAAGGTCAACAACCACTAGGGTTGAGATTTTCATCGACCACTAGGGTTATGAAACACATCAACTAAAAGGGTTAGCCATCTCAATGACCACTAGGGTTTGGAGACTTTGGTGACAGTTAGGGTTAGCCATCTCAACAACCACTAGGGTTTATAGACTTTAGCAAACACTAGGGTTAGGTAACTCATCGACCAACTTGAATCTGAAATCTCAGGGACCTCATGAGGCACAAAAATCTTGGCGACCACAAATAGGTACAAATCTTAACAACCATCATGGTGATACCAACCTCATCAACCATAGGAGTTCAAAACTTGGTGAACATATGTGATACAAAACTTAGCTTCCACTAGGATATACAAAACCTCATCGACCACATAGGTACTGAAACCTTGGCGACCAAACATGGATTCAAAATCCTTAGCGACCAACATGACCAACATGGAGTCATTCACAAAACCAAACCTAGGGTTTGTTACCATCAAGGAAGAAACATGCATCAGGTTAAGAGGAACATCAAGGTGGATCATATACTCAAAGATATACCATCTAAGATCATCCTTAAGTAAAGATATTATCTTTCTACTTGAAACAATGTTCTAGAGTAAAATCATATGCATGCAAGGTAAAAGTAAGCAATAATCGTGGAGAAATTTATATTACTCACCTGAGAGATGATGAAGAAATTCTAAATGGCAAATTAGATTGAAGGAAAGGGAGAAGAAACCCTATATTGAGCGCTCTTCTCGGCCAAGCTAGCTTTTCCTCCAATAAGGAAGTAAACCCTAAGTCAAGGGATCTAGAAAGAGATATTTTTTCAAGCTCTAGAACCAACTTCACCATGGAACACCATGGGTCAGACCAAGAAGAAGGAGAGAGAAATACAAAAATAAAAAAAACAAAGATAGAGAGGGAGATCTCACTTACCAAGACAAAGAAGAAGTGTAAGGAAGCACCAAACCACCTCAAGAAGGATGAATCAAAACCCTCACTCTACATGCAAGAAAGATCAGACAAGATCCTTTAACTTGAGCTCTGCCTTCTCCACCACACAAAGGGAAATGAGCTGCAAGCAAAAAAGGAAGAAGAAGAGAGAGGTAGATGTTAAAGAGGTTGTTTTCATGTGAGGAGAGAGGTATATATATTTTAGGATTAGAGAGAGAGAAAGGGGCTAGGTGTTAAGCCATGCCTGTCATGTGTCCAAGGTATCTCACCCATGCAAGCATCTCACTCATGCAACTAGGACAAACAAAAACCAGGAGACCCCACAAAGAAAAATCATCAACCAAGAGGCATCAGAAAACATAGTGACCAAGGTGATCAGAAAATCTAGCGACCACTAGCATACATAGCGACCAAAGTGGTCAGAAAACCAAATGGTCACTAAACATAGAATTGTTGGCAACCAAGAGAGGTACAAACCTCATATACTACCAACCCTAGGTATCATAAGAAACCTTGGAAACCTCCCACCCTATAGTGCACACATAAAACTTTGGTGATTGCCAACACAACGTGATCATTGGGCCTAAGGTCAACCATGGGTTAGGTCATCTAAGAGGGCAAACCCTAAACTCAAGGTTAGATGCTACCACTCAAACCAATGTTAACAAGGCACCCCAAAGCACAATTATATCAAACATGATGTGAAAACATGTAGGGAAAAACAAAATTGTGATAAGTTTCAAAACAACCTAGAAGTGGGTAAATTGTAATTAGGTCCAAAATAAGCACATATATGCATAACTAACTCAAAAAATGTATAAACTGGACCAAACTTGAAACATAAGCTTGTCACATGATATCAAAGAACATCAAAGGTTTGGCTAAGGTTTTAAGCATCTAATTATGATAAGAAAACATGTTCAACCAAAAACCAAGGTCAGGGGTCTTACAACCATACACCCCTAACAAGGATTTTGCCCCCAAATCCTACATGAATAAAGATGGGTACTTCCTACACATCTCATCCTCCAACTCCCATGTGGCTTCCTACACACCATGGTGATTCCACAAAACCTTCACTAAGACTATATCCTTCTTCTTCAACTTGTTCACTCTTCTATCCATGATCAATACAATACCCTCAATGTACGACACGTCATCCTCAACTGTAACTTGAACTGGCTGCAACATCAGCTTTGTATCTGGGTGACACTTCCTCAACATGGAGACATGGAAGACATTGTGAAACATGTGCAACTCCAGTGGTAACTTCAACTTGTATGCCACCTTTTCAACACGTACCAAAACAAGATATGGTCCCATAAACCTAGCAGCCAACTTACCCTTGTTACCAAACCACAACACACCTTTCCAAGGGGAAACCTTAAGGTACACATGGTCTCCAACTTGGAACTCAAGCGGTCTGTGATGATTGTCGCATAAAACATTTGTCTATCCTAGGATACTTCAACTACTTCTGTATCACCTTGATCTTCTCAATATTTTGTTGTACTAGATGAGGACCCAAAAGATGATACTCACATGTCTCATACCAACAAAGTGGTGACCAACAATGTCTCATATACAAGGCTTCATATGGTGCCATATATATGATCCTCTGATAACTATTGTTGTATGCAAATTTTATCAACCCCATATGTGCATCCCAACTTCCAAGAAACTATAAAACACATGCTCTCAACATGTCTTCCAATGTGTGAATGATAATGTCTGATTGTCCCTCTGTCTGTGGATGAAAGGATATGATAATCCTCAAATGTGTCCCCATGGATGTATGCAAAAATTCCCAAATCGACTCGTAAACTGTGGACCTCTGTCAGATACTATGGTGATTAGAATACTATGCAAATGAAGTATCTCATCTACATATATTTGTGCCAACTTCTCTGTTGTATATGTCATCTTCACTGGAAAGAAGTGAGGTGACTTGGTCAACCTATCAACTATCTCCCAAATGGAATCATGACCTTTGGTAGTCCTAGGAAGACAAGAGACAAAGTCCATGGTAATAGTCTCCCATTTCCACTATAGTGTTGTCAAAGTTTGTAACGTCCTTCTAGGCTTATGATGTTCTTCCTTGACCTACTAATAGATGGGATATCTAGCAACAAACTTTGCCACATCCCGCTTAAGATGTGGCCACCAATACAAGTCCTTTAGATTATGGTACGTCTTGTACTTATAGGGTGCATCATATACATTGAGGAATGATCCTCCTCAAGAACCATCTTCCTTAGACCATTTACATCTGGAACCAATGTTTAATTGTGAATGTAAAATGTCACATCCTATGACTCATGAAAACCATCATAGTTTTTACTACTAAACTCTATCCTAATTTTTGTATCATAGTATCATTCTGTTGCACATCACTTATCTGTTGCATCAATGTCAACTTCACTTGTAACTATGCTAACAAGCCTGCCAACAGTGAAACCTCCAACTATATGTTCATCTAAAAAAGCACTACCAACATGGCCCACTTATGGCACACCACAGAGTGTATCTGTGCCTTGTCTGTAGATGATGGTGAATATGATTTTTTTCTCAATGCATCAACGACCATTTTCGCCTTCCCTAGATTGAAGTCTATTGTGCAATTGTAGAACTTGATCAGCTCCGTCCATCTTCTCTGTCTCATGTTCAACTCTTGCTTCTAGAAGATATACTAAAGGTTCTTTTAGTTGGTGAAGATCTAACACTTCTCTCCATGTAGATAGTGTATCCAAATCTTTAGGGCATGGACCACAATAGCAAGCTCCTAGTCATGTGTTGGGTAGTTCTCCTCATATTTCTTAAGCTGTCGTGAGGCACAAGAAATCATTTTCTTGTCCTGCATCAGCACACATCCCAAATTGTTCTTTGAAGCATCACAGAAGATGATATAGCCTTTCCCTTGTTCTGGAAGAACTAACATTGGTGCACTGGTCAACTTCTCTTTCAACAACTAGAAGGAACACCTTTCCTAGTCAACTTGGATAGAGGAAACACTACAACACTAAAATTCTTGATGAATCTCCTGTAGTAACATTCTAAGCCTAGGAAACTTCAAACTTACATCGGTGTTTTGGGTTGTTCCCACTCCAACACAAACTTAACCTTCTTCAAGTCTACGCAGACACCTTTAGAAGATATGACATGTCTAAGAAAAGACACTATGTCAACCTGCACTTGCTAAACGTGGCATATACCTAGTGTTTCTTTAATAATGTCATTGTCTGGCGTAGATGTTGCTCATGTTGCTGACTATCCTTGGAGTTTATCAACATATCATCTATAAACACTACCACAAACTGATCAAGTTATAGCCTGAACACCTTGTTCATCAGATCCATGAAAGTTGTCAGTGTGTTGGTTAAACAAATGGCATAACAACGAACTCATAGTGACCAAACCTAGTCTTGAAAGTAATATAAGGTATGTCATTCTCCTTAATCCTCATCTAGTGATATCCTAACCTTAGATCTATCTTCAAGGACATGGTAGCACATCTCAACTGATCAAACAGATCACCAATCCTTAATAGAAGATACTTGTTCTTTATTGTGACCTTGCTCAACTGTAGGTAATCTATGCAAAGCCTCATGGGACCATCCTTCTTCTTCACAAACAACACAAAACACCCCAAGAGGAATTTCTCATCCTAATGCAACATTTCTCTAACAACTCTTGCAACGGTTACTTCAACTCATCTCTGCTGGTGCCATCTTTTAGGGTGACTATGCTATGAGTTGTGTTCTAGGAACAAGATTGATCTCAAAATCAATCTCTCTAGGAAGGGGAACACCAAGAAACTCTTTAGGAAAGACATCCTCAAACTCTTGCACTATTGGCATCTCCTGGATACTAGGACTCCTTACCTTGGTATCCACAACATGTGCCAAGAAGGCCTCACACCCTTGATTCATCTACCTCTCCATTGTCATATCTGATACTAAGCATGTAGGAAGAATCTTCATATCTCCTTAGAAGATCCTGAATCCTCTCTATCACATAATGCCGCCACCTTGGAATGACAATCATAAACAACCTTATACTTCTCTAAAGTATCCATCCCTAGGATCACATCAAATCCATGCATGTCAAGTAGCATATGGTCCACTTGAATGTTGCGTCTTGAGAAAGAAAGAGTGTAAGATGTACAAACCTCGTGCAACTCAGAGGAACCAACTAAAGGGGTTTATAGCCAAATATTATTAGATCTACTACAAATAGGAAGATAAAAACTATATGTCACCTCTTTGATGATAAAAGAGTGAGTTGCACTTGGGCCAAGCAAAATAGATATGAAAGAAGAAATATATAAGTTAGAATGAAAAAGTTAAATCTGACATATCTTGACCTGTGGATTGACCATTCCCTTCGGATGACTCATAGCATAGAATCTAGATGTCACCTATTGTCATGCTTGTCCTAATGCTAGCTGGTCCAGATGACCCCACCTGCAACACCTGATTGTGTCCTTTTCCACCACCACTGCTAAATTGTTGTTGCTACAAACCTCGTTGGCTTTGCCTCGGTTGTTGTTCACTTCCTCTCCTTCACCAGACATGACCGCATAATATGTCCTACTTGTCCACACTTGTGACAAGTCCTCAAATCATACTACGGTGTAGACAGTCCTATGGCTGACACAGACACTAGACTACATGCTCCTGTTGGAAGAAAGATGCGACCTCTGGCCTTACTCGGGGACCACTACGATGCATTCCTGGCCTTGGCTCAGAGAAAGTCAACCTATATTGTGACTGGGGTGATGAGAACCTTGGCTTCTTAAACCCTCCATATGACTCCCCCTAAAACTGAGTTAGCCACTTCTTAGCATTGCCTTCATGCTTCTCGATAGAAGACCTCTCAATCCTCCTCACTAACTCTATAAAGGTAGAGAACCTCTCTCTATTCTCCAAAGTTGATGATGTCATAGACAACTATATGCATAGACCCTTCTCAAACCTGAGGATCCTCTCCTTCTCTAGAGCTGCCCTATGAGAATAGATCTTCAAAAGCTCCATAAAATTCACTTCATACTAGTTGATAGACATCAAACCTTGTCGTATCTTCTCAAATTAAGCTATCTTTTCATACAGATATGTATTTGGGAAGTTTCAACTGATGAACTCTCGCCAAAACTCTACCCAACCTATCACAACTCATGGTCTCTTATCCTCTTCTATGGACCACCAATGGCCAACGCTACTCTTCAACAAGTAAACTATATGATTCACCTTATCCTCTTCTAGGATGTTGAGGATCTTAAATGCCTTCTCAAGCTCTGTCAGCCATATATCTATGTCAGATGGGTCTTTTTTACCTGTGTAGTTGACCGCTCTGACACATCTCAGCCTCTGGAAAGTCTTCCCTGAACCTTGGGATTCTGCATTAGGGACAACTTCCCTAGCTTGAGGTATGAGTTATATATCCTCTATATGCATAATCGTTTCTAGGAGCTTTCCAAACACGGTTGAAAGGCATGATTGGCCATGGATGTAGGGTCAAACTGGGGCACTATGGGCTACTCAGGCCCCATCTCAGGCACTCTCTCATCACATTTCTGCCTCCTACTGCCACCACTTGGCATTACGTAGCTACTCTCTACTTGTCCTTCACGCTCTCTTGACATATTGGCATAAGCATAAGCCATGATCATATATGTTGGATTACATAAGAATAGACACAAACCTAAGTCCTATGTCCCTCTAGATTCAGTGAGCTTAAAGCTCTAATACCAACTTAAACTGTAACATTCCATCACGCTAAATGAGATTACTAAAAAAACTCACGATCAACTACTAATCAACCATGTAACCAAAAAAGAGGGTGAATTAAAACCAATTTAATATTACCATCACATTTAGAGACATTATGTAAAGGTCCAAAACTTACATCACATCACATATCTATTCAGTAGCATCAGCCACAACATGTTAGAAAAAGATAATGTTCCACATATACATGCCATAGAAAACATAGGCACATTGCTAAAACTCAAGTCATTATATATACAATCTACAAAACATCCCATACATGGACTTGAGAGAATAGGGACGACTGTAGGACTCTATTAACAACTATCCAGCCTTCTATTCTTACTGCTCTCCAAGCCACTCTTCCTCAAACAACACGATGTTGATGACATCACTGACGATCACCTAAAAAGATGTGGTGACCCATGAGGTGAGACCAACATCCTAACGAGAGATATAACTCTCAACAATGATTATTGATTACAACAGATATATTACTAAACAATTAAGCAGATTAAGCATATTTATCAAGTTAAACTACTAGGCATAGCTATAGGTATGATTATCAATATGTATAATGTAATAAATAAACCATCATTCAATAAGCAATTGACTACTCATACTACATCATATAACAACTACCAATATAGGAAACAAGTAATGGCTAACAACCAATGTGAACTGTGTCCAACCCTAAGTAGATATACTACACAGTTGTATTACATCTTTTATTAAGCCATGAGCGTTTGAGGTTTACCACTCAGACTCCAACTGACCACTACTAAGTTGAAATCAGTTCCATACAAGATCTACAAGAGTCACACTCCTAAGTTCTCATTCGCACTCACTCAGTATGAGTCATCCATAGTGACATATAAGTCCAGATACAAAATATCCTAGTCCGTCCTTGGTATATAGATCATAACACTAGTAACCTAGATATGCAAACCCTAACATCCAAGGTACAACCGCATATGTCCTCTATCTCATCATATATACAAATACTTGAAATATGATAGCAGACGTTCTCCTACCAAAGTATGATTGCAGCCATCCTCCATAACCTTAGGATCTTGATGAAAAGGACACACAGTCTCCTGCACCCTGCATACTCAATAGTATGTGCTCCAATTTCCCCTTAGGAATACTCGTTTCACCATCCAGCTAGTCCTGACACTGGAATGGATCTACACCAAAGGGCACTACATGATTAGGGTTTCACTTGATTAGTTAATGCCTATTGGGTGAGTTAAGACTTTAATATTCAAGTTACATACAAACCCTAAATGATTTATATGAAATCGTGGGTAGATTACAACTTCATAAGAAACAAAATATATTAGATATAATGTCTAACACATTATAACACGGTACAATTTCATTGCCATACATGAGACCATAATCATCGTCATACCATCATAGGATAGAAATCCTTTTCACATCATGAGGATAACACCTCACTAAGGTTCAACCATGCCCAAAGGTCATTAAAACCATCACATCATTCCCTAAAAGAACATCATTATCTTTCCAAGCCTCATCAAGGCTCATCTTACCATAAGCATACATGAAACACATAAGTTTCATACAACATTACATTTAAGAGCTATGATGTTCACATGATAGAAAATTAGGGTTACAACAACATAGAGAGAGAAAGTATTCCATCATACTAATCACTCAAAAAGATAAGCATGATCATCACTTACTTGCATTAGGTTTATGTTCATCTAAGATGAGTTGAATTAGGGTTACAAACATCTCTCAAAGGTAAATCCTAATTCTTAGCATCTCCATCAAAAATTGAAGCTTAAGTTCAAACACAACCATTGATCATAGATTCAAGAAATTTCATCAACCACTTAGGTCAGGAAAACATAGCGACTACATAGGTTAGAGACACCTTTGCGATCGCTAGGGTTAGGTGCCTTAGAGACCACTAGGGTTCAACATCATAGCGACCAACATGAACCAAAATCTTCATCGAACACCAAAGGCTAAGTGATCTCATCAACCGTTAATGGTCAAAAAACATAGTGATTACTAAGATTCAAGAAGGTCAGTGATCACTAGGGTTGAGATTTTCATCGACCCATAGGGTTAGAAAAGTCAGCGACCACTTGGGTTTGGAAATACGGCAACCACTTGGGTTTAGAGACTTTGACGATCACTAGGGTTAGTCATATCAATGACCATTAGGGTTTAGAGACTTTGGCAACCTCTAGAGTTACGCAACTCATCAACCAACATGAATCTAAAACCTCATCAACCTCATAAGGTACAAAAATCTTGGCAACCATCAATAGGTACAAATCTTAGCGATGGTGATACCAACCTCATTGACCATATGAGATCAAAACTTGGCAAAAATATGTGATACAAAACTTAGAGACCACTACGAGATACAAACCTCATAAACCACATAGGTACTAAAACCTTGGCGACTAAACATGGATTCAAAATCCTTGGCGACCAACATGACCAACATGGAGTCATTCACAAAATTAGATCTAGGGTTTGTAACCATCAAGGAAGAAACGTGCATCAGGTTAAGAGAAACAACAAGGTGGATCATATATTCAAGGATATACCATCTAGGATCAGCCATAAGAAAATATATTATCTTTCTACTTGAAACAACGTTCTAAAGAAAAAATCATATGCATGCAAGGTAAAAGTAAGAAAGTATCATGGAGAAAGTTATATAACTCACATGAGAGATTATGAATAAACTACAAACATCAAGGTAACTTAAAGGAAAGGGGGAAGAAATCCTAGCTTGAGCTGTCTTCTCAGTCGAGCTAGCTTCTCGTCCAACAAGGAAGAAAACCCTAGGTCAAGGGAGCAAGAAAGAGATTTTTTTTTCAAGCTCTAAAACCAACCTCACCATGGAACACCATAGATCTGACCAAGAAGGAGAGAGAAGGTAGGATAGAAATTAAAACGAAGGTATAGAAGGATGTTTCAATTACCAAGACCAAGAATAAGAGTAAGGAAGCACCAAACTACCTCAAGAAGGGTGAATCAAAACCCTAGCTCCACATGCAAGGGAAATCATCCAAGCTCCTTCAACTTGAGCTCCTCCTTCTCCACCACACAAGGGGAAACGATCTCCAAGAAACAAAGTAAGAAGAAGATAGAGCTAGGTGTGTAAAGAGGTTGTTCTCATGCAAGGAGATAGGTATATATATCTTAGGATTAGAGAGAGAGAGAAAGGGATTAGGTGTCAAGCCATGCATGCCATGTGTCCAAGGTATCTCTCCCATGAAAGCATATCACACATGCAACTAAGTTGAACACAAACTACAAGACACCATCAAGAAAAGTCATCGGCCAAGAGACATCAGAAAACATAGTGACCAAGGTGATCAGAAAAGCTAGCGACCACTAGCATACATAGTGACCAAAGTGGTCAAACAACTAAACGGTCGCTAAGCCTAGGATTGTTGGCGACCAAGAGAGGTATAAAACTCATCAACTACCAACCCTAGGTATCACAAGAAACCTTGGAAACTGCTAAACCTAGAGACAACTCATACAACTTTGGAGACCAACAACACAAGGTGATCTTCGAGTCCAAGGTCAACCATGGGTTAGGGCATCCAAGAGGACAAACTGTAAAGTCAAGGTTAGATGAAATCACTCAAACCAAGGTGTAACAAGGTGCCACAAAGCACAACTATATCAAATAGGATGTGAAAACATGTGAGGCACAACAAGCATGTGACAAATTGCAAGAAAACCCTTTAAGGGGTAAATTACATATAGGTCCAAAACAAGCACATATATGCATAACTAGCTCAAATAGTGTCCAAATTGGACCAAACATGACACATATGCTTGTCGCATGATACCAAAGAACATTACAAGGTTTGATTAAGGTTTTAAGAATCTAATTATGATAATAAAGCATGTTCAACCAAAATCCAAGGTTAGGGGTCTTACACATTTGTTCTCCTTTTATAGACCAACCACAAATCCATAGTAGTATGATCCCATTTTGATTCAAGTGTCATATATATTCACTAGGAAAATTATTTTTTGTACATTTTGGTACTGCAAAGATGCTTAGAATACATAGAATGATGGGATTCTTCCAACATCGTTCTCCTCAATTTACCATCCTTAGACAGATAGCATCATCCAAGGTGGGAGCCTTTTAAAATTTCCTATCTCACCTCTTCCTGTATAGTTTATATCTCAAATCTATCTTATGCAACTCTCTAATGTCTGGAGTTTGATCTAGCTTGATATGTAGCCATGTCGAGAAAGCAGTTGTAACACATGGGCCCATCACCCAAGGCTCTAGTAAAGTTTCAAGAATGACGAATGGCCCTACAGACTTCCGCTAGACTTGACTGTGCATTTTGTCCTCACTCGTGCATAGCTTGGGATGAACTCCATTATAGTTCACCCATCCTAGTAATTATCTAGGCTGACCACACTTAACTACAAAGTTCTTAATGATAGGCTCCTTGAAAAGCTAGTGCACCTTGGTGATGTAGGTAACCCAACCAATCCTTCTAAGATAATTTAGTTTGAGGCCTCAAATCTTGGGATGTTATAATATCCCCAACTTATACTCTTGACATCCTCATCAAGGCTCAACTATGTGCCTTGTAATCTTTCCCCAATTTAGTGCATACCCCTTTAGACTCATGTACATCCACATCCCAATCATGACTACTAGCACAATGGTGTCTACATAACCATGGATAACCCTCTCCAACATGCCTGGACCACACGGCTCAAAGAATGGCATGCCATAGGCCAATTTGTCCCCACCTATTAGAGGGGAATTGGTACTGATACTATTTGCAACATCCAACACCCCCTCTCCCACCCCAAGGCTACAGTAGATTTTGGGAGTAACGACTGGCCCCGTAGGACACTACTACCCTAGACTATGCTCTTATTCCTCACTCATGAAAAACCATATATCAACTTATCAATAGGTTACATATCCTAGTACTACTATGGGCTAAGCATTCATAACCACGTAATTCTTAATAATGTACTCCCTAAAAAGAAGGCACATCTTGGGATATGGATAGTCGAATCATTCCTTTTAAGAGCATTTTATCTAAAGCCTCAAATACCATGATGTTATAGTGATATCTTGACCTGTGATATGCACCCAATTCCATACATGTAGGGGTTAACTGTTACGACCCCACCTCCCGATAACCCCCAATTAAGGGAGACCGCGAGGTCGAAGCCGCACCCATAACTTCCGGATCAAAGGTTCGGCAATTAACTAAGAATAATTATCAAATTTTAACAGACTATATTGAAAAGCTGTAAGAAAATAAAATTTTGCATACCTTTTTGAAAACTTGGATCTCTAACTTCTATCCACTTAAGGATTCTACTCTAACTAATCCTCCTTGTATTTAACTTCATGTGTTTCACAATATGTCGATTTACTGTTTGTCCTTTTGGCTTGTACCTAAAACGCCGACAAACAAAATGTCAGTCAGTCGAAGCTGGTATGAGGGGGAAACAATAATTTTGTAAATACGTTAACAATGTAATCATTCCATTAATCATTTGACAATCAAGATTACGTTTTTAATATAACTCCGCGATCCAAGAGTACCCTATCCTCTATGTTGTCCCCATTAAACCCTTCATGAGCCACCTATAAGTGAACCAATTTCTAGGGTTGAGTCACATGGCACTACTCATAAGTAGCCCACTCCTTAACTAATGGTAGGCTAATGAGTCTCATGGCACTACACGTAGGTAACCCAGTTTCTAACTCTTGGTAACCTAGACCTTGCTCTAGGATTACCCCTTTTTCTTAGCCTTTTCATTACAATAGAAGTGGACCCAGATCTAGTCAGTTATATACACACATTTATAGTGATAACCATAGTCACTTTATACTAGCATGAATTAAATAAACATCCAACAGTTATTTTCAAGCAACCGATTAAAACTTCGGGAATTGCCGTGAAACTAGAGAGATTATTCATAAGCATAACCACATACCTAATTTGATGAGTCATGCAGATTATTTAACACATACTTCGTGTATATACAATCAAGCCAATCAACAGATCCAAGCAAGTAATTCAATCATCACATAATTCCTGAAAAGAATATGTACCCTTTTTATTACATACTTTATCAAGAATCTACTTTATTTACTTGGATTCTCTTTCTAGGGTTTCTAATCCGCATTAAGGTTTCATTAATATTCATTAGGGTTTCTTAGAACAATTTCTCAAACTTTATCCCTTTTAGGTTAACAAACCCTAAAATACTCTTTTCCATTTATATGAACCTTAATTGCTCAACTATCCATTTTAATAGTCTTTTATACCCAAATTGACTTAGGATCTTCATATCCCGATTTATTCATGGATTTGAACAATTAAAACAATTAAAACACGTATTCTCTTAAATTAGGGTTTTCAAGCTCATTAATGCATAATCATGCACGAAACCCTAAATTAAGCCAATTATATAAACAGATCATCTTTTTAGATCCTATTTTCTCTTTTATTAACAACAGGTTAATATCAGCTTGAATTATCCAAACAATATCATTAAGACCATCTACCTTCAAATCTAAGGGTTCTTCCTTAATTAGAATCATTAAAGATGATAACTTTATGCCCTTTTCAAATTCAAGCACATTTACGCACATAAACTCTAAATTAGACTAATCATGTGCAAAGTTCTTCCTTTTTGAACATAATGTACCTTTTTACATTTGACAGGTTAACATCAACTCTAATGATCCATTAAACCCTATTAAACACTTTATTCATTTCAAAATAGGATTTCTTAATCTCTAATTCATTAAAGATGATAATTTACACTACCTTTCGAACTATGATCAGATTCAGGATATAAAACTATTTTTAGTAGGTTCCTTGCATTTTTCTGATCAAAATACATATATAATTTGTCTTGATCAGAGTTACGAATAGCAAGATATGATTTTAGCAAGAAAATTACCTTCTGGCCAATCAGATGGCGCCATGTCATCCCTTTTCAAAGCAACACGGTTTGCTTGGAAACATAACGAATTGACCGTTATGCCCCCCACTTAAGTTCCTTCTTGTATAGCCCACAGAGGGGCATTTCCGTCCAAACGTTACTTGGTCATCTTCTTCCTCCAGCAGTTGCGACGCAGACGCCCTAGGTGTCCTTCTACAGCCCGTGCGCGGGCTCTCTCCCTCTCCATGGGCCACGATGGCTGCCGTTGACTTCTCCTTTGGCTTCGCCACCCTCCGCCACCCTTGGGGCGCCATTTAGATCACGTCCAGCACAGATGGTTTGGGCTGGGGAAGAGCCACAACCAGCTGCTGCTGCAGGTGATCGCGGGTGGTAGGAGGCTGGGAATGGATGGCCAACCTTCTGGGGTTGGTCGTGGATACTCCCTGCTTCAACCAAACCATAAACACCCCCCGTTGCTCCAAGGATAGAACCTTACCCTCAAGGCTAGGGTTTTGACGAAGAAGATGGAGAAGAGAGATATAGCTGCGTGGAAATCCTCTGGATTCGCCCCCAAGTCTTACCCCTTATATAGGGGAAGTCAACGAAGCCCTAGGATGACTTTCCTTAAACAAACGTAGTCCCTCTTCTAATAGGAATCATTTTCCTTCAAAGAGAAGCAATTCTTCTCTCTTTTCTTTATCCTTGGTTCTTCTCTATTATATGGGTATTAGGAAATTCGAAATTCCCCTTCTCTTATTCACTTTATGTTTGCTTTTTAATTCTTTAACCACGAAATCCTATTTTCCTTTATAGTAAATATCATCCTTTTAAACAATACCACATAATTCATTAATAATGCAACACATTATCCTCTTATTTTGCCTTTTTCGTATTTTCTCTTTCTTTCCTCTTTATTGGGACTCCTTGGATCCCAAGACACTCCATTATTTCGAAATTCTTTTTATTGGATACTTATTATCCTTCTAGATGCATCATTATGCATTATTTCACATTATCTTGTTTATTTCTCATTTAAATATCTCTTTTTGAGGATTTCTTTTTATTTCTCTTTTATTTTCCTCTTTGACAATCCTTTTAATATTAGCAACCTCATGGATACAAAATTTCCCCAAGAAATCTCATTTATGCCTCTTTCCACTCATTTTCCACATTTTATCATTATTTTCAATTTATTTCTTAATAAAGAAATACTTAATTAATCTTTTCTTTTCTTATTGCTTTCTTTTTGCAACCTTGGACTCCTTGGTACCCAAGGAACCCAAGAGGCACGAAATTCTCTTTGGATTTGCCTTCTAGAGGTTTCTACCTATTTCTTTTCTTAAAAATTCAATTATCCATTTACTAATTGAATTTCCTTGTTATTTGGGCCCAATAGCCAATAAAGCCCACAACACAAACATCACGACTATTATAAACGAAATCCATTTATTTGAAGCAAATTATATCATTATTTTAATATAAGAAATTATATTTCTCACCAAATGAACCCAAAATTTGGGGTTGTAACATCCTTCCCCTCTTATAGGAATTTTGTCCTCAAAATTTTATCAAGTAGACAAACAATTCAGGATAAGACTTTTCCATGTCCATCATTGGCCCCTATGTGGCTTTACCGTACTCATGGCGTCTCCAAAGAACCTTTATCATCACATATTCTTTTCTCTGAGTCCTTTCATCCCGACGTCTATAAACTGCACAAGAGACTCAGGCCATTTCAGCCTCCCTTGGGGCTCACTAGGTTCATTGCTCAGCACATGGTCGGGGCACCTCACATAGTGCTCTAAATTGGACACATGGAACTCATCACACATTACTTTATCCTGAGGGGTAAGGTCAAACTTAACCTTCTCCACCAAACCATGTCAAAAGAACCCATGCATCGGGGACTCATCTCTCTTAGTTATAACTTAGAGAGGTCGGATTTTCATGTCACATATTCTCCCACAGTGGACCGCATGTCAGTCTACTTTGCATCTGCTCATGACTTTTGTCATCTCTAGGCTCCTTTCATCCATTACATGATCAAAGCGACTTCATCTACACACACTGTGGTCCTTTTCTAATTATCATGTGGTCCTTTCACCAACATCACCTTACTGAAGTGGTGACTGACATAACCTCCCTTACCAAGCTTCTTAGAATCCCGATACTGGCTATGGTGGTCATCATCACATCTTTCATAGGACAAGACCTATCTCTAGCCATCACCCTGAATGAGCACATATGCTCTCATCAAACCCTTTAGTCTGGATCATACTAACCATTAGTTAGGGGTGATAAACTGTACTAACATTGAGTTCTCCATGTACCTACTTCCACCTTTTAGAAGGGAACCTTTAGGTCAAACTCAAGAACCTTTGAACTCACTTCATGGTGTAGTTGAACCGTCTCTCTCATTGGTAGTTCGACCAGATCTGTCCCTTAACAGAACTCTTTCTTTCTCATGTCAACTAGGTAAGGCGATCTACCATAACCCATATTGCATCTCGACCTTCCTTGGTCTAGGGGAGACCTATCACAACATCCATAGTGATGAACTCCCATTCCCTCTCAGGGACTCTTTTGTCCTCTATATCGATACACTGGGTTACTGGGGTTCGTCCTTTACCTCCTGGCTTGCATGGCCATAAGCCACATGCAACTTCATCTTAAGCATCCAAAGTGCTATTGCCATTTATCACTGTGTATGGTGATCTTCAATCATGATTTCCTGTATGTCATGATTCCCCAAGATCGATTCCTCCGAAACCCTAAACCACTCTAGATGGGGTTTCATCACCTTCTTTTCCAAAGAAGTGCACTTGAGGTTCTACCACCATCCTTTCATTACATCAAGGGCTAGACTGGCTAACCAAACAACCATTAACCTGTTCAACATATCTCATTACATTGGAGTATTAGCCAAACATACCTCCTCTAGCTTCTAGTCAAACAAGTCAGATGTATCTCAACCAGAGCATCCATTACCACTTCACATCCTTAGGTATTAGGTAACATTGAAGACATACACTTCCATGTATTTCACTTATTGTCTCACCTTAAACTCTCTGTCTATCTTCATTAAGAACACTCTCTAATTTCATCATCATGGTGATCAAACTCAACATGTTATAACTTGTAAGTTCCGCATATCTCATGATAAAAACATCCTCATAAGGTGACTACCTTATTCCTCTTTAGTGTTTGCAAACCATCCATGTATCATTCACTTTACCAGGGCATGTTATCTTCTCTGTCCCCATATCTCATGGCAACGTTCCAAACCACATCATCTTTTATCCTTGGTGTATGGCATGCGTAATATCCTATCTCTCACTCCCATAAAAAGAGGAAATAAGCATTTGGATGCAGTCCAAATACAGAGTTCTTCCTGTTCTAAAAGTAGAGATGGTACATCTCACCTTGTCAGTACACCTTTAGATCTCAGCTGAAACGTGCCTCATATGTCACTTCCTTACAATCATTTCGATATCAAAGTTACTTCCATGGAAAACTGGTCTCGAACCTACTGAGGTTTATATCCTTGGTCATCTCCTATAGGTCTATAGGGTGCCGGCTCTTTTGGGGTCATCCCTCTTCCCTCATGCATCGCGAGAGTGCCCTACTCATCTACCCTTTGGGTCCCATAAGTTCATGAAGGAGATCAATCTCCTAACCCATGGCCCTCAGACAATGATAGCTGTTACCTCCCGACCCTATGGTCATGTGCAACTGGGGAATTAGGCAACTCCTACTTTCATCGGTCTTATCCCTACCTGACCCTAGGATAGACTTAGGATTCTCCATTATTGTACATATTCACTTAGAACCTTACCCAAGTCTTCATCATCTCTCTTTCTGCATTCATGGGATGGCTTTCATCCTTTCATAGGGATCATGGCAACCTGCCTACCTTGGTCAAGCCCCATACCGATTACCTCCATGGTAACACATTCATATGCAATTAGAGATGGATATCTATGGGTCTATAGGTTCATTATCATACCATGTACTTTTCACTTAGCTTCTCAAGATCCCATGGGACCTCTTTAGGTTACCTTAAACCAACAAAACTGGTAAACACCCTACACAAGGGTCCCTCTCCCAGGATGGGAGGAAACTACAAATCTTGCCCTCAAGGTCACAAACATCCTTAGGTCTAGGGTTTACATCCTTATGCTTAACCCTAGTATGCTATTAAGGCACAAGCAGACCACTAAACTAGGCTAGGTCATACTTGTTCTCTTTGCTGGATCAAGATCATACTTTCCTTTATCATCAACCTAGTTATGAGGGGTTCATCGAACACACCTTTAATATTAAGGGTTTCCCTTTTCCTTTATACATGAGGAGTACCATGCTCGCTTCTACATGAACTCAACTCTCATCATGAGCATTAGGTACACCACTTCCCCTGTTAGGCCTAGGAACCCTAGGTTTACTTGTAGGTGTCCAACTGCATGCTCTATCTCTTAACTATGAACCAAGCATGCAATAGGTATGACATGCACTCCTTGTCATCCTTCAACTCGAGCAACACTTAGAGTTGGGTCCTTCTTAAGGACAACCAACAAGGTGCAAGGCCTCATAACCTGTTACTAAACCTTTCTAGGTCTAAGGAACTCTTCTTCCTACCTTAGAAGGTAAACACCTATACCGTAGGCACATAGGTACCAAAATCTTCATCTTCTCTCTCTAGGGTTTGGCCCCTCTAAAGGCAACCAAGATATCATCAACTTTCAGGGATCGATCATGAGGCAACCGCTATCATCCATTGTTCAGGGTTTTAGGCTTCCAACCTTCTTGCTGGGTTTCCTGCTCTCTCTAGAGCTAACCCTACATCCAACCTCACCATTAGGGGTCCTCTCTTCATGAAGGATCAACCTCAAGAGCTTTCCCTTACATGGGTGAAGCCCAGGTTCGAACTTATGTTTGATGAATATCATCCATAACCCTTTATGCTCCATCATGATTCCTTATCCAGGGTTTCATCCTATTGTCAGCGCTATGACGTGCCCAAGGTGCCAACTATACCCTACTTGCACAATCCCATAGGGTTTCTAAGGTCCTTCACTAACATCATCATCTAAGGAGCTATCCTTTACCCTAACATGCACGACCCTTCCCAGGGTTGGGTTGCCAAAGGTGCTAGGTCACCCATGGATCATTTGGCATCCCAAAGGCATGTCCTTTCAAACACCTGGTCCAACTCATCTCTCTCTAACCTTCATTTAGGGTTAGGGTTAGCATCATTCTCAGAGGATGTGCCAGGTCTCTACTTACAATGGAGATCTCTATCTCTAAGACTAACTTATCCTCCTGACAAGAAGGTCTAGCCTCAGGTCTCTTCTGAGGACATGACAACTTATGTCATACGACCTAAGCAGGTATCTATTCTTTAGTTTGCGCTTACACTATTAAGCTTATGTCCATGACATCTTATTTACATGCCTTTCATTAATTTGATGGAGAATTCCTTAGACCTTGTTAATCTTACCCATACCTTAAGAGGGTGAGGATAAGAGGGAAAACCCTAATCCTTAAGGCCCTTAACATAATTTGTGATGAGAAGGGATGAATAATATGAGAAAGTCCTAAAGGTATCTTATTTTGATTCATACCCTAAGACTTTAGCCAGGCAGTCACACAGATCCGGGAGTCCTCGTATTCCGACTAGCGGTGCGGAGGAAAAATATTGTCAGCCCCGGTCGTGATCCTTTTCTAGACACCTCCGTCTTTCGGATAATCTTCTAATAACTCCCTTGGGTTCTATGGAGTTTGTAAAATTTAATAATTGTTAAGGTTAACTAAGGAACCTAAGCTCTAATACCAAATGTTACGACCCGACCTCTCGATAACCCCCAATTAAGGGAGACTGTGAGGTCGAAGCCACAACCATAACTTCCGGATCAAAGGTTCGGCAATTAACCAAGAATAATTATCAAATTTTAACAGACTATACTGAAAAGCTGTAAGAAAATAAATTTTTGCATACCTTTTTGAAAACTTGGATCTCTAACTTCTATCCACTTAAGGATTCTACTCTAACTAATCCTCCTTGTATTTAACTTCATGTGTTTCACAATATGTCGATTTACTATTTGTCCTTTTGTCTTGTACCTAAAACGCCGACAAACAAAATGTCGGTCAGCCGAAGCTGGTATAAGGGGGAAACAATAATTTTGTAAATACGTTAACAATGTAATCATTCCATTAATCATTTGACAATCAAGATTACATTTTAAATATAACTCTGTGATCCAAGAGTACCCTATCCTCTATGTTGTCCCCATTAAACCCTTCATGAGCCGCCTATATGTGAACCAATTTCTAGGGTTGAGTCACATGGCACTACTCGTAAGTAGCCCACTCCTTAACTCATGGTAGGCTAATGAGTCTCATGGCACTACACGTAGGTAGCCCAGTTTCTAACTCTCGGTAACCTAGACCTTGCTCTAGGATTACCCCTTTTTCTTAGCCTTTTCATTACAATAGAGGTGGACCCGGAGATAGTCAGTTATATACGCACATTTATAGTGATAACCATAGTCACTTTATAGTTGCATGAATTAAATAAACATCCAACAATTATTTTCAAGCAACCGATTAAAACTTTGGGAATCACCGAGAAACTAGAGCGATTATTCATAAGCGTAACCACATACCTGATTTAATGAGTCATGCAGATTATTTAACACATACTTCATGCATATACAATTAAGCCAATCAACATATCCAAGCAAGTAATTCAATCATCACATAATTCCTGAAAAGAATATGTACCCTTTTTATTACATACTTTATCAAGAATCTACTTTATTTACTTGTATTCTCTTTCTAGGGTTTCTAATCCGCATTAAGGTTTCATTAATATTCATTAGGGTTTCTTAGAACAATTTCTCAAACTTTATCCGTTTTAGGTTAACAAACCCTAAAATACTCTTTTCCATTTATATGAACCTTAATTGCTCAACTATCCATTTTAATAGTCTTTTATACCCAAATTGACTTAGGATCTTCATATCCCGATTTATTCATGGATTTGAACAATTAAAACAATTAAAACACGTATTCTCTTAAATTAGGGTTTTCAAGCTCATTAATGCATAATTATGCACGAAACCCTAAATTAAGCCAATTATATAAAAAGATCATCTTTTTAGATCCTATTTTCTCTGTTATTAACAACAGGTTAATATCAACTTGAATTATCCAAATAATGTCATTAAGACCATCTACATTCAAATCTAAGGGTTCTTCCTTAATTAGAATCATTAAAGATGATAACTTTATGCCCTTTTCAAATTCAAGCACATTTACACACATAAACTCTAAATTAGACTAATCATGTGCAAAGTTCTTCCTTTTTGAACATAATGTACCTTTTTACATTTGACAGGTTAACATCAACTCTAATGATCCATTAAACCCTATTAAACACTTTATTCATTTCAAAATAGGGTTTCTTAATCTTTAATTCATTAAAGATGATAATTTACACTACCTTTCGAACTATGATCAGATTCAAGCTATAAAACTATTTTTAGTGGGTTCCTTGCATTTTTCTGATCAAAATACATATATAATTTGTCTTGATCGGAGTTACAAATAGCAAGATATGATTTTAGCAAGAAAATTACCTTTCGACCAATCGGATGGCGCCACGTCATCCCTTTTCAAAGCAACACGGTTTGCTTGGAAACATAACGGATTGACCGTTATGCCCCCACTTAAGTTCCTTCTTGTATAGCCTGTGGAGGGGCATTTCCATCCAAACGTTACTTGGTCATCTTCTTCCTCCAGCAGTTGCGACGCAGACGCCCTAGGCATCCTCCTGCAGCCCGTGCGCGGGCTCTCTCCCTCTCCATGGGCCGCGATGGCTGCCGCCGACTTCTCCTTTGGCTTCGCCGCCCTCCGCCACCCTTGGGGCACCATTTAGATCACATCCAGCGCGGCTGGTTTGGGCTGGGGAAGAGCCGCAACCAGCTGCTGCGTTGCAGCCGTGCGGCTGCTGCTGCAGGTGATCGTGGGTGGTAGGAGGCTGGGAATGGATGGCCGACTTTCTGGGGTTGGTCGTGGATGCTCCCTGCTTCAACCAAACCATAAACACCCCCATTGCTCCAATGATAGAACCTTACCCTCAAGGCTAGGGTTTTGACGAAGAAGATGGAGAAGAGAGATATAGTTGTGTGGAAATCCTCTAGATTCGCCCCCAAGTCTTACCCCTTATATAGGGGAAGTCAATGAAGCCCTAGGATGACTTTCCTTAAAGAAACGTAGTCCCCCTTCTAATAGGAATCATTTTCCTTCAAAGAGAAGCAATTCTTCTCTCTTTTCTTTATCCTTGGTTCTTCTATATTATATGGGTATTAGGAAATTCGAAATTCCCCTTCTCTTATTCACTTTATGTTTGCTTTTTAATTCTTTAACCACGAAATCCTATTTTCCTTTATAGTAAATATCATCCTTTTAAACAATACTACATAATTCATTAATAATGCAACACATTATCCTCTTATTTTGCCTTTTTAGTATTTTCTCTTTCTTTCCTCTTTATTGGGACTCCTTGGATCCCAAGACACTCCATTATTTCGAAATTCTTTTTATTGGATACTTATTATCCTTCTAGATGCATCATTATGCATTATTTCACATTCTCTTATTTATTTCTCATTTAAATATCTCTTTTTGAGGATTTATTTTTATTTCTCTTTTATTTTCCTCATTGGAAATCCTTTTAATATTAGCAACCTCATGGATACGAAATTTCCCCAAGAAATCTCATTTATGCCTCTTTCCACTCATTTTCCACATTTTATCATTATTTTTAATTTATTTCTTAATAAAGAAATACTTAATTAATCTTTTCTTTTCTTATTGCTTTCTTTTTGCAACCTTGGACTCCTTGGTACCCAAGGAACCCAAGAGGCACGAAATCCTCTTTGGATTTGCCTTCTAGAGGTTTCTACCTATTTCTTTTGTTAAAATTCAATTATCCATTTACTAATTGAATTTCCTTGTTATTTGGGCCCAATAGCCAATAAAGCCCACAACACAAACATCACGGCTATTGTAAACGAAATCCATTTATTTGAAGCAAATTATATCATTATTTTAATATAAGAAATTATATTTCTCACCAAATGAACCCAAAATTTGGGGTTGTAACATTAACTTTGAAATTGTGAGCATAATAAATAGTTATAAACCACAATTCTAGTGAAACAGTAAATTTTTTTAATCAATAGATGGACAAAACTCACATTGCTAGGAGAATCACAAGTTTTCAATATCAATAAAGTTACCTTTACATATTAGTATGATTTTAATCATAACCCATATTAACAATTATATGTCGACCCAATTTTGTAAATGAGGATATGAATACATAATTATTAAGATCAACTTGGTGTCTAAACCTAAACAAAAATATTATAAGAGAGTATGATAGTTTCAATTAAGTGCATGGAAATGTTTTGAGATAGATTCCAAACACTAAGTTTCTTTTTGAACCTAGGGTGTCGTATGAAATAAGTGCACAAAGCTTGGCCATGTGTAAGTGTGGATCCTTAGATTAGTAGCCCAACTTAAATTATAGTTCTTTATGGTCAACCTAAGTTGATCTATCTTATATTTTGAGGGAAATTGCTTTTCTAAGGGTGGGGTGAAGATTATAACATAAATTGGACAATTTACAACCTATTTGAATCTAGGTGGAAAAAATGATTGAATATTATTGAAACCATATATTATGATTTGAGATAACAAAGAAACTAATGTGATTATTGTTGTATTTAGAAGTCAATCAAACTTCTTAGCACATGACTATATCACTCAGATAACATATAAGTTGATATTGAATTTTGGAGCTTCACAAATATTTTAGCTCATTATTCATAGAAAGATAGTGTTTTCTATGTGATGATCGCATATTCATCACATTTTCATCGCACATTTCAAACTAATTTTGTTTGTACCAATTAACCATTTCTTGTTATTTTGCTTAGTTTTTCTATTTTTCCATTCATCCTAAAATGTTAGGATTTTGATATGTTTCTTGCTCTAATGCAGTGAAAATCACAACCTAGTTCAAAAGCATGATGAAAATCCTTTCTCAAATGCATATATCAAGTTCAAAAGAAATTACAAGGTAAAAAGGAACAAGACTACAAATTCAGTCAAGCCACTAAGGTGATGGGTTCCTCAGTTGGCTGATTGACCTGATCAGTATAAGGAGACTTGATAACCTCCAATTTTGTGATGTTATCTTAGTAATATTCTTCAGTTTTCCACACTCTTTCTCAGATAAAGTAGACAAAATCTCTAACTATTCTCTTTTATTGCAAACATACTGCTAGATTAACTTTTCTCCCTTTTACTTACAGAAAAAGACACAAAAAAATCACAAAAGACTCAAACGGTCTCAAGACCGCATGAAGCCATATGATCTCAAGACCGCATGGAGTCAACTGGTCTCAAGACCGCATGAAGCCATACGATCTCAAGACCGCATGGAGTCAACCGGTCTCAAGACCGCATGAAGCCATACGACCTCAACACCGCATGGAGTCAACCGGTCTCAAGTCGCATGAAGCCATACGATCTCAAGACCGCATGAAGCCATACGATCTCAAGACCGCATGAAGCCATACGATCTCAAGACCGCATGGAGTCAACCAGTCTCAAGACCGCATGAAGTCATACGATCTCAAGACCGCATGAAGCCATACGATCTCAAGACCGCATGAAGTCATACGATCTCAAGACCGCATGAAGTCATACGATCTCAAGACCGCGTATAGCCCAAACGGTCTCAAAGCCCAAACGGTCTCGGGGTCCAAACGGTTTCCAAGACCGTTTGGGCCCAAAATTTACCAAACCGTTTGGACTTCACTTAAGTCCTATAAATAAGACCCAAGGGGTCCTCCCAAAAGAGAGTTTGTTTTAGACACCCAGACGCTGCCTCTCCTACTCTAGAGCTATTCCATCCTCCGTTCTCTGCCCAAAGGTTGCCAGTCTGAGATCCACACTCTGTTCCAAAGTTGCTTTCTCTCTCATCACCAAAGAAGGTGGGAAGGGGAGTCCTCACCATCGAGCAACCTAAGAAGTGTGAAGATCATCCTTCTCTCCCATTCCAAAGGGGTTGACTTTCCTCTCTCCTTTGTGGGGATGACGTTCTCTCTCCTTCTCACCTCCTTCTTTGTCCTTATCATGATCGAGTAGTCTCTTTTCACTAGGGTGTGGGGAGTAGCCCCGATACCCATGTTTCATATCATGCAATGTAATCCATAGTTTGCAATAGAGATATACTTTCCTCTCAATTCGACATCAATCATTTAATGAATGCTTGTTGCCTGATCACCAACTTGTGTTATCTTTTATCTTTTAGTATGAATTGTCTATGTTTGTACTATTAGATTCGAAACTCGATTGTATGTTGGTTCTTGGTGCATGTATCCACCATGCATCTATTTCGGTATCTAGGAGTGCTTTCCAAGAAGTGAAGTAAACTCACTTACATCATTGCACTTTCATACTATGAAATGGAATCAGTTGACGTATGAAGGTACAACCTTGATATAGTCGAGGAACACACTTTGCGGAGGGAATGTTGTAAAGTAGGTGACCATTCCTATAAGGATGGCTGGCGTTACAACATTCCCACACTCCTCGTAGTTAGTTCTCTGAAAGGAAGCTAAGTCTACAAAGATACTAACTGATCTAACTCTTATTGTAGGTTATGCTTTTATGATTGCATGTTTTGATCCATGCGTAGTGGTGGTGAAAACCAATCACATCGTAGTGATTCCTTATCATTGTTAACAACCTAGGTTTACTTTCTTGTTTTTACTTTACTCGCATTTAGTTTAAAATAACCAAATCAAATTTTTGGACTAAGTATCAACTATTAAGGAGTTAAGTGAAATTCTTACGTTTTCCATCTTGTTGTTGCCAACAAGACCGTTGTCCTGTGGATTCGACCCTTAACTGTACTGGGATAAGACTTCCACGTATCTCAGCATACGTGGGTGGAGTTTTAACCTAGTATAAGCAAGGCTAAACCTAAAGACTTACTATCTTTGGGATTTTTAGTGGTGCACGCAATTCCACGCGAGTGGAAGCTCCATAAAAAATTAGTGTCGTTGTCGGGGACAACGGAATGTTTTAATTTCATTTAGTATCTTGCTAGTCGGTTAGGGTTTTAAACTTTCTTTTAATCATTAATCCATATCTACTTGAATTTATTATATCTCTAGCATCATATAAAAGGTGTTTTCTTTTCTCTACTCAGGTAGAAGATGTGCATGCAATCATCGCATAACCTCAGATTCTCCCCTGATCCAGAGTACGACTCTGAGGTAGAGAGAAGCTTCCACCGCTACATCAGACTCAATCGCCAAAGAGCCAAGCAAATGGCTGAAGATCAACGCCAGACTGCACTAGTAATGGAGAGGGTCAACGCTTCCATTGCCACTCAAAGAGCACAACTTATTGCTGATACTCGTGCTCAGATTCAAGTAGAGATTCGAGCGGAAGAACAGGCCCGCATCCAAGCCGAAAATGAGGCAGCAAACCAAGCTGCCCAGTTAGAACTAAGGAACAAGCAGTTGAGGGATTATGTTGTCCCTAAGAACTACGAAGACAACCATCCGGTTCGACCTCCGATCATCAACATACCCAACTTTGAGATCCGGACCCAATGGATTCAGATCATGTAGGGCATCTCATTCTCTGGAGGTTCTGGAGATGACTGTATGGATCATCTGAAGAGGTTCAAGGAACTATGCTGACTGGTCCCACAGGTCAGAGTTGCCTTCGACGCGATAATGCTACATATGTTTCACTTCACTCTATTTGGGAGAGCTCTGAGTTGGTATAACTCGCTTGACAGGGAGCCAATAATCACCACATGGGCTCCCCTGGAAGAAAAGTTCCTGGAGAAGTTCTTCCCCACTTCACTAACTTACAAAATTAGGGGGCAGATTAATCACTTCGCCCAACTTCCCGGAGAATCACTTGTGGAAGCATGGGAAAGGTTCAAAGAGCTTCTGTGAAAGTGCCCTCATCACGGAATCTCCCAAAATCAATTAATAGAAACATTCTATAGGGGAGTAAGTGATGAAATCAAGCAATTTCTGGATTCCTCATCTGGAGGAAATTTTATGAGAAAAAACTACGAGGATGCTTGGAAAATAGTCACACTTGGAGCTGAGAATCAGTCCAACTGGGGATCTGGCAAAGGAGTCCTTAAAGTTTATAAAGCCGAGGAATCAATGGAGATGAAGGCTATTGCTGAAGCCTTAAAGGCCATAGCTCATAAGCAACAAGCTCTTGAAACTTCTCTTGGAGAATTTGACAAGAAGAAAAAACCTCAGGTCCAACAGGTCAAAGCTGCCACAGGAACCTGTGAAGCCTGTCACGCATCTGATCATCCAACTCTTTCATGCGGTTTGCTTTACAATGTGATGATGGATATGCATCCACCACCACAACAGTATGAACCAATCATGGAACATCCTGAAGAGCAATTGCCAAAACAATGCAATTCTATTCATTCCATTCCGGGACAAGTTTATTATAATCCTAATCAACTAAGAAACCACCCATGATTTCAATACGGGAACCCTGCTGGGACTGCCAATCCGCAACACCAGACGCAAGGCGGATCCTCTAATAGGTTTCCCCCTGGATTCCAAAGCAACTTCAATCAAAATCAAGGGAACCCCAGGAACAACTTCCCAAGACCCAATTACTCTAGAAATCCATCCAACTACTATCAGTATAACAATCCTCCTCTACACCCACAACTACACCCTCAGTTGCAGCAGCCTCAGTTAGCACTACCTCCGCAACAACCACAACAAGGGCAAAAACAACTTGCCCAGAAAAATACCCCCTCCCAGCCAGCAGATGAGATGACTTTGATAAGGCAAATGCTATAGTCCCAACAGACTATGCTCGCTAATCAACAAGCTCAGCAAAAGGCAGTAGAAGCTCAACTAGCACAAATTGCTGCACAATTAAAGCCTCCAGCAGGCACCTTTGCAGGCCAACCTGAGTCGAACCCTAGGCACGACCAGAATAGACATGAGTAGTTGAATGCAGTTACTACAAGATCTAGGTGAACCCTTCATGAAACTACCAGAATCACTCTTGACGATGATGATACACCCGTCCTGATTCAAAATGAAACCCCGAACTTAGGAACTGAGAAGTCTGTAGAGAACTCGAAAGACAAAGGAAAAGAACAAACTTCCAAAGAGCCAAAAATCCCGTAGTATAAAAAAAGGATACCATATCCGGGGAGATTACGTGAGAAAAAAATGGACACTAGGTTCCAAAGATTTAAGGAGGCCATGAAGAAACTCTATATTGACATTCCGCTCCTTGATGCTCTCTCTGAAGTATCGGCTTGGGCTAAATACTTAAAAACTTTGTTATCAAGGAAGTACATCATTGAGGAACAAGAAACCGTCAAACTGGCCCAAACCACCTCTGATATCATCCTCAATAAAATGCCAAAGAAAAAGAAGGACCCAGGTTCCTTCGGCATTCAATGCTGCATTGTAAATGCACAAAACAAAAAGGGATTAGCTGATCTAGGGGCCAACATATCAATCATGCCCTATTCCATGTGCAAATGATTAGGTTTCACTGACTTTCTACCCACAACAATGACAATTCAGTTAGCTGACTCTACCATCACCGCACCTCTGGGAATTATTGAAGATATTCCAGTTAGGATAGGCAAAGATGCCTATGTCCCGTGCGACTTTGTCATCATGGATATTAAGGAAGATCTGAGATACCCGATAATTTTTGGAAGACCTTTCCTTGCCACATCCAGGGCACTTATCGATGTTGAAGCCGGCACGATCATTCTAAGACTCGGAAAAGAAGCAATTCAATTCCGAGTTCAAAACAGCATGAAAGGCCCCAGCATTCAAGAGGAGGTCTTTCTCCTAAATGCAATACATCAAATGTCGCAATTAGAAACATCTGAGCCATCAGACGAGTTAGAGAATGTTCTAACCAACCCAGAAGTCAAATTCTCTGCAAATGAATTGGTTCAACAGTGTCTGCAACACTTAGAGAAGGCCGAAGAAGCACCGACGGTCACCTTTGAAGAACTCAAAGTTGTCACCATTTTAGAAGCAACAGAGCCACCTAAGACTCCTGAGATGAATACTCTACCCATGGGACTTAAACATGTCTTTTTGGACGAGGAAAAATTATGTCTGGTTATCATCAGTTCCACCCTAACAGAAAATCAGGAAGAAAGGCTTCTTGATGAGCTGAGGAAACACAAGAAGGCCATAGGGTATAAGATAACTGACCTGACGGGCATAAACCCAGCCTTATGCATGCATTGACTATCCATGGTCGAGGAATTTAAGCCATCATGCGAACATCAGAGGAAGCTGAACCCCAATATCAAAGAAGTGGTTCGCCTTGAAGTCCTCAAATTACTGAAAGCCGGCATTATCTACCCGATCTCAGACTCTCAATGGGTCAGCCCCGTCCAAGTAGTTCCTAAAAAGGGAGGCACCACAGTCATTCTTAATGACAAAAATGAGTTAGTACCCACTAGGACGGTGACGGGGTGGAGGATGTGCATCGACTATAGGAAATTAAACAAATCCACGCGGAAAGATCACTACCCTCTGCCCTTTCTTGACGAAGTCCTAGAACGCTTAGCCCATCAGAAATACTTCTTCTATCTAGATGATTATTCCGGGTTCTACCAAATCCCCATACAACCGGAAGACCAAGAAGAAACTACCTTCACCTGCCCCTTTGGAACCTATGCTTTTAGAAGAATTCCATTCAGGTTATGTAATGCACCCGCTACATTCCAAAGGTGTATGTCTGCCATTTTTGCAGGATTAACAGAATCCATATTGGAGGTATTCATGGATGATTTTTTAGTTTACGGAGATTCTTTCGATAACTGTCTAATCAACCTTGGACAAGTTTTACAACGATGCGAGGAAACGAACCTCATACTGAATTGGGAAAAATGCCATTTCATGGTAACTGAAGGTATCGTCCTCGGGCATAGAGTGAGTGACAAAGGGATTGAGGTCGATAAGGCAAAAATCGATGTTATCTCGAAATTTTTGCCACCAAAAGATATAAAAGGAGTACGAGCTTTCTTGGGTCATGTTGGGTTTTATAGAAGATTTATCAAAGATTTCTCAAAAATAGCAAAACCCATGACCCAACTCCTGACCAAAGACACTGAGTTCATTTTTAACAAAGAATGCTTGCAAAGTTTCTCAACTCTCAAAAATGCTTTAATTTCTGCACCTATACTGAGAGCCCCAGATTGGTCGCTACCATTCGAAATCATGTGCGACGCCAACGATTATGCCATAGGGGCCATATTAGGACAGCGGATCGACAAGAAACCTTACGTAATTTACTACGTATCTAAAATGCTCGATGAAGCACAGAAGAACTACACTACTACAGAGAAGGAGTTCTTGGCTGTCATCTATGCCTTCGAGAAATACCTCTCCTACCTGATTGGAGCCAAGGTCATCGTCTACACCAACCACTCCGCTATACGATATCTGATTCAGAAGCAGGACACAAAACCCAGACTTATCCGATGGGTGCTGATGCTTCAGGAATTTGATTTGGAGATCAAAGACAAAAGCGGGGTGGAGAACGTTGTCGCTGATCACCTTTGTTGTATCGAAGTTGAGGACGAGGATAAAGTGCCCATCTGAGACTCCCTCCCGGATGACCAACTAATGAAAGTTACAACAGGATTCCCCTGGTATGCTGACATTGTAAACTATCTGGCTACGAGAATAATTCACCCTTCCGCCTCTTACCATGACAAAAAGAAATTCCTCCACGATGTCAAGCAATACTATTGGGACGAACCTTACCTCTTTCGACTATGCACAGACAGACTCTTCCGCCGCTGTCTACCTGAGGAAGAAATCACTCCTGTCCTAGAACATTGTCACTCCGACCCCACTGGAGGACATATGAGTTTGAAAAAGACAGCCATGAAAATCCTACAATCGGGTTTCTTTTGGCCAACAATGGCAAAAGATTCCCATGATTTTGTCAAATCATGCAACAAGTGTCAACTCTCCGGTGGTATAACAAAAAGAAACGAAATGCCTCTCACCATGTGGTAGGAGATTGAGATTTTCGATGTCTGGGGGATAGACTATATGGGTCCTTTCCCCTCTTCATATGGATACTCTTACATCCTGGTCGCTGTGGACTATGTCTCGAAATGGGTAGAAGCTATACCCGCAATTTCCAACGATTCCAAACCAGTCATAAAGATGTTCAAAGATATCATTTTTCCCAGATTTGGAGTCCCCCGAACTGTCATATCTGATGGTGGAACCCATTTTCTGGAGTGAAGCTTTGAAGCTCTCTTAAAGAAATACAGAGTCAATCATAAAGTTTCCACGCCTTACCATCCACAAACGAGTGGACAGGTTGAAGTTTCAAACAGACAATTAAAAGCAATTTTAGAGAAAACCGTAAATAGACACCGCACTGACTGGTCCACCAAGCTTCCCAATGCCCTTTGGGCTTACCGAACAGCTTATAAAACTCCAATCGGGACAACCCCGTTCCGTTTGGTATACAGGAAGTCATGCCATCTTCCAGTGGAACTGGAGCATAAGGCTTGGTGGGCCATTAAACAACTGAATTTCGATTTCAACAGTGCCGGAGAAAGCAGACAACTCCAACTACAAGAGCTAGAGGAGCTCCGAATGACCGCGTATCAAAGTGCCAAGATTTATAAAGAACAAACCAAGATGTGGCACGACGGTCATCTAAAAAGAGAAGACATCGACATCGGAGATAAAGCCCTTCTTTTCAACTCCAAGCTCAAATTGTTCCCCGGAAAACTCCACACAAAGTGGTATGGGCCTTTCACCATCAAACATATATACCCAACTGGAGCTGTCATAATTGTTGACGACAATGGGGGAGAAAGGACAGTCAATGTCCATTGATTGAAAAAGTACTACATTCCAGCAGATAAAATGCTGAGACAAACTACTGAGATCATAGATGTCACATCATCATCATAACAACATCGATACCTCGTCGAGCCAGCGACGTAAAACCCAAGTGCTACTTGGGAGGCAACCCAAGATTTGAATACCACCATTTTTCTTTTGTCTTTATCTTCTGTTCTTTTAAGTTACCTTAGGTTTATCTTTTGAAAATATAAAAATTCACATAACCAAAACAAACATAAAAATATAAAAATCAAATTAACCTTAACCCTCCCAAACGGTCCTGAAACCGTTTGGAGCCAAACGGTCCTGAAACCGTTTGGAGTCCAAACGATCTCTAAACCGTTTGACCTAAGGGTTTTGCAAGGTCAACCCCCCGAACCCTATAAATATAGCCCTAGTCCCCCTCTTTGTTCTTCTTCTTTCTTTCGACTCCCGAGCTTTCTAAAACCTTTGCGCGAGCACTATTCCATCGCCTCTGTCTTCCTGTTCCCACACAACTCGTGTTCCCTCCACCACTGTCGATCCAGTTTCCGTACTTCTTCACGGCGTCCTGACCACTGTGCCACCACCTTTCACTTCGCCGTCGTCGTCTTCCTCACCCTCTGTAAGAAGGTAGTCGCGCCATTTTTGTCGACGCCTGTTTTACTGTCGCTGCTACCTGCTCGACCGCACTTTGGGCCTTTTTCGCCTCCGCTACCGTCTTTTCCACCATCGACATCTTCGGCGCCGCCGCGACATTCCCCATTCTATCTCCATCGTCTTTGCTTTCACAACAAGTTCCACCTCTCTCCCGTCCACAGCACCCCCGACGTTTCACCTTCCAAACGGTCTTGAAACCATTTGACCGTTTGGGTCCAAATGGTCTTGAAACCATTTGAGACCAAATGGTCTTGAAACCGTTTGGGACCAAATGGTCTTGAAACCGTTTGAGACCAAAACGGTCCTGAAACCGTTTGGAACCAAACAATCTTCAAAACCATTTAGTCTTTTTAAGCATCGCTTTCTTTTCATAAAAATATATAAAAACTCATACAGAATCAATTTTTATGCTAACACATGACTTTCTATTTTCAGAAATGGCTTCTCCAGTAAAACAACCAATCGGAACTGCTGACAACCCTCACTGGACACAAGAGGAACTGATAGAGGACCGAGCCAAGCTCCAACAAATTATCGACAACTACAACAAGACTGGGAAGGCCCCACCAAATGTCAAAATCATGGTGGTTCTGTGCGAAATTGACCGCATCAACAAATGCCTAGTCGAGGCACCTTAAGAAGAAGTGGAAGAAATTTCTTCCGATGATGATGAAGGCTAAGAATATGAGCTGACTCCTGAGGCGGAATCCCCCACCACAAAGAGAAAAGGGAAAAGGATGGCCCAGGAAGCCACCACAACTCAGCAACCAAAGAAGCGGACAAGGAAGCAGGTTCATCCTGTCACTACAAGGGAGCAAACCCTGGCAGGAAACATTCCACCAACCACCACCTCCGCTGCCTCTCCTGCCATAATCATTGTCCCTTCCTTCCCTCCCATCACCACTACAGCACCACCACTAGAAAACCTCTACATACACACCCTTCCCTCCATTGATAAAACCCTAAAACCTACAAAGTACGTCTGCTCCATCGTACTGCTCAAGATGGGGATCTACGACAGAACCCTCACCATGCTAGACACCGCTAATCTCTCCAGATTATGCTTTGTCCCCGAAATTTCATATGCATAACCTACAACTAAATTCTTCACTTATCTCAATAAAGAACATGTCGACATTATAGATAGATCAAGGGATGGAGGTGACTGTAGGATGGTCACCAAACTCTTCGGCACCAGGGTTGTCATAACAGAAAATATGCTGAACGAAATCTTTATAGACAACCAGGAGCAGCTCAAGAAAGCCAAAGCTGTTGGAACAAAAAATACTAGTTTCAACAGACATAACTTTTGGAAATCCCCGACAGGGATCCCCACCTATGAGGCAAAGACATGTAAGGCCTCGAACATACAATCTGGTTTTGTGTGCATGTTACATAAAATTCTCGCAGGTGCACTCTTCCCCAGGACGGAGGGCGGGAACGTTATAATTTCTGACCTTTTTGTCCTCTGTTCAATCCTGCACGGGATGCCAGTCAACATTGGACGTCATATGATCCAGAAGCTATCCGCTTACGCCCTGGGGAAGGAAATTTGCATGGGGGGTCATGTCACATCTATCATCAAATACCTCAAGACGGACAGACCTCTACTAAGATGCACGCAGATAAAGGGCGACATCCTAAAAAATGAACAAACTTTGAAAAACTCCTACATCATCAAAGACAAGGATGCAAAGTTGTTTTACATCTTCTGCCCTTCAGTCAAATCCTCTAGAACCCTGCTACCGCTCCCGGAGCTTGCAGATTACGACAAGGAAAAGCTCCTCTTCACCAACGAGGAGCTTACTAAACTCATAGCTACGGTCAAAATACCAGCGAAAAGAGTAACGGTGGGGCAGACAGAACTGAGCATAACTGCCCCGACAGCTAGAGTAACAAAAATTCCTATGAAATGACCCTCCACAAGACTTTCACAGAAACAACAGCTGTCGGGGACACCAACATCTAAACCGCATCCAGAAACAGAAACCCCCCTCCCCAATGAACAAATCACCACCTCATCTCTAGACTCCTTCACTATGAGTCTCAATGCTGAACTTACATCAACCACCTCATCACCCTCCACCTTTCCACAATCCACCACTCTTCCATTTTTCTCCACAACTACACCACCACATACATCCTCCACTTCACCCATTTTCTCTTCAGGCATCCCCTTCTCTACCACTACACCCGCATTCACCACCTTCACCTCCATCCCCGCAGTCTTTCCCCCACCTCAATCAATCCCACCATTTTCATCATCAACATCACCACCCTTCCCTTCCGCCACCACCCCAACACCGTTGGTGACACCATATATAGTCACTATGCAGTTTGCGGAACCATCAATAGTGTCTCTTCCGCAAGACTCTACACCCTTCCCATCCAGACCCCAACCATCCCACCCTTCCATAACTGGGGTCCCTTTTACAAATGTCAGTGAGGAATTCAGACGTCAATTCGACGCCATCTGAAACCTCCTCACCGACCCCTTTAACATAATGAATTCTATTTTTTCTTGTGTGCAGGGACTATCAAAATAGGTAGCCAAGATCGACAAACAAAACCGTGCCTTGCCAAGCATCCTCCAAGGCCTTCAGCAAAGACAAGATGTAGTGGCCAAGAAAGTTGATCACATCGACAACCACTTTAACAACTTGCCCGAGATGGTCCTTGGAGTACAAAGCCAACAAGAAGTTATGGCCAAGCAAGTCGATGAGATCTCTGCGCAGACTCAACCTCTACCTGAGACCCTCCGCGAGCTTAAACAACAGCAAACAACTCTTAGCACGTGCTTGGATACCATCAGCAACACCCTCACACAACTCATCAATCACCAAGAGGAGTCGGCAAACAATGAAATCCAACAATTATGAGCTAATGTAACAAATCTTACAGCATGACTCCTCTCTGCTGAGGGCCGATACAAAGATCTCAAAGAAACACACGACACACTGCTCAAAACGCACGAGCATGTGCAAGAGGCGTTTTACGAGTTACAGGCCATTCATCGGCAGTACAAAAAGAAAGCACACAAGAAGCCAGCAGATAAATCAACAACTAACAAAGAAGGCGATGATGAAGATGAAGATGAAGATGACTCCTCATCCAATTCTAACAACGATACCACCTCCTCAGATGACAAATCTGATGACCTAGATAATGCTGGGGAGGGCCCAAGCCAAGGAGTAGAACCATCTCAGAAAGGATCCGACAGAGCCCACCAAGAAGGTGGGCATCACATCAAGTCCCCCACCCACAACAAAAATGTAAATATATCATATGGAGACCAATTCCTTGATTATTCTGCTTTGGGATCCATAGGGGAGTCTGCAAAAGATGCGGCTTTTACTGAGTTCCACCAATGTATCTTAGGAACCAGCACAAACACACCAGCAGGGCCCCCTCAACCTTTCTCCACACTTGACCAATCAGTGCCCTTTCCTCCAGAACAGGAAGATTCAGAACGAGTACGTTTAGATACTGACTAAGAACTCGATTCTGCTTCCGAATCAGATGAAGACATGCAAGTTTTTTTAGAAGATCTGGAGCAAACCTCTTCACCCCCTCTGCAGGAGCTTCCCCTGCCACCACCTCTCCGCATAAGATGCACGATCTAGATATGGAGGCCATCTCAACACTAGATGCTCAGGATATCTTCATCCTGAACACTATTGTCGACGATGCCAAAGAGGGGGGCGACATCATCTACCACAACACAAAGACTAAGTGCAAGTTAACACGCGAAGACTTCTGCAACCTCGTGCGACCATGATCAACGATGTCAATGGAAATCTTTTGTGTCTTACTTGCCAACTGCATAGAAGTCTACAGAAGCTCAAAGAGGCAGCAGCCAGTGTTTAATGCCTCACCGAATCTATCCATAGGATTGTTATACAAAGAAATATGAGCCAAGTCAATAGAGCGACTGCGTGCCGGCCTAGCACAGAGGACATGATATCTTACAGTACCATTCCAAGTGTCCGACCACTGGATGTTTATGATTGTGGACATCGAGGCTCGTGACGCCAAGGTGTACAATTTCTGTGCCGCTGAGCTGCCAGCTGGAACAATAAATTTTGTCGGAGAAGGAGCAGGAGAAGCATGATGTATACCCTTCCGTTTCCTTAAGCTAATTTGGGCTGCACGCCCGTCCCTCCGACAGGACTGGAGCCAACCATGGTTCCAAATAATAAACCCGCAAGTCCAAACTGCTGAAGGCTCTGGGGATTGCACTTTTTGTACTATCTGTCACATTCAAGCACTAAACCAAGAAATCCCCTTCAATGAGCTAGCCGCTGAAGATTTTCACTCCCTGCGAGGACGTTATGCCATGGAGCTTATTTGTGATAGACGATTTTTCAAGGACCCGACAATGGCACCAGATGACGTCCCCTGTTACCTCTTTTCAGCAATTCAACGTCCACAAAGGCAACCTTTCAAACAAACCTTAAAGGAATTAGAAAAAAACAAACAGCCAGCCATAGTCCCCGCGCAAAGCAAATGGGACCCTTCCCAATTTGATCTGGCACAGGATAAAGGGGACATAGATCTTTTGTCAGGGGCAACCATCAAGAGATCCTCATCACAAATTGTGCCCCCATCTACCATAGAACCAACTTTCCCAGACTTCGACCGCAGTGCCTGCAAAAGTCTTTCAGACAATGAACTTCGTCTCATCATGTCAAGGCTTTACGCCGAGAAGGATGACCTCGTTTTCATGTCCGGTGACATTTTGGTCTTGGTAACGCATTACGAGAAACTATACAATTCAAGGGGTCTCTATCCGTGAGCTTGATGGCTGCCTATCAGTTTCTCCTCGGACGGAATCACCCCACAACTTATATGGCATCTGCTTATATGAAGGACGATCTCCTAAAGCTAAAGAACTTCGGAACAACTGCAGTGCTTATCTCCTTTCTACAACATACAACACCAAAGTTTATAATGCTCCCCTTCCTTCACCATGAGCACTGGCTACTTCTGGCAACAAACCTACATGAAGGAACAACTATCATCTACAACAGTTCTGACAGCCAGTTCAACCCAAAGCAGAAGAAATATGTAGTGACACCAAAGACGCCCACATAGGAAGTGGAGAAGGATTGTGCAGATAGATTAATTGATGTTCTAAGTCAGCACACAAGGGCATACGGCAAAGAACACTTTCATCGCCCATCTTTTAACCACAAATGCCCCCAACAAATTCGGGAATCAAATGACTGCGGCTTCCATGTCCTCTACTGGATGTACACAATCATGGTCCTTCAAAAACTAGTAGAGGATACGACAGACGTAGATTACCACGCCTTACGTGGAAAGTTTGCTGCCAATCTCCTTTGCACACATGGCGCAAATAATGGACTAACGGACGCCTGATGCCCTTGTCCTTGTACCTCTCAGCCTATTCCCTTTGACACTCTGAGGACAGAGTGAGTGATTAGTTAGGGGGGAGTACACTGGACAAGGGCGAGGTATCAATTCTAAATCCTTCCCTTTCTATCTTCTTTTTAATTTCTGTATAAATTTTTTTCTTAAATTTCTTTGCACATAGTTTTTGCTCTAATTTCTTCCCTGATAATAAAACCTACTTGGAACAAAGTCATCCCCAGCTAACTTTAGAATCCAGTAGTCCTCAAGAGCAATAACAAAAATAGCAACATAGACATGCAATGGCGAGTTAATAAATCATCTTCACTCAATTTTCATGCTTCTGTTTCAATTCTATATCTGACTCTCCACGGGACAACATCAGGGCTGCAATAAGCTAAAACAATCTCAAGGACGAGAGGGACATCAGATGACATCCAAATCATGAAGCCTCGCAAGTGGATCACTAGTAGAAACCAAATAAGTGCATGTCGAACAACTCTAAGAATAGTTTTCTTCTCTCCAAATAAAAGAGGCTTGGCCACCCAAATCAAAATCCCTAAATATCCAAATCCCAAGCCTGTGAGTTTACGAATAAAAGCCAGAGTGTTGAATAAAACCATGAGAGTTGTGCCATAAATAAGGATTTATATGAAGAACCAACAAAGGTCTCGCCCGGCCGGTACATCCTGCTGCCCTCACAAAGGCAGATGTGTCGTGCCCGGTAGTGAAACCCTAAGGTATCTAAATATATGAAAGGCTGATACAGGACTCGCCCGGCCGGTACATTCAGCTGCCCTCAAGAAGGCAGATGTATCGTGCCCGGTAGTGAGATCCTAAAAGCATAGACAACTCCTCCCCCACTTGAAGGGGGAGTTACACACTAAGCCTTTAGCCAACCCTCATACCCACTCTAGTTTCTGGTAGGATCTTCAGAGGAGTATAAAACTGATTAGAGTCAACGACATGCACCGAATAAAGAAAAAGTGGTCCCAATGCGGGCTAAGATATGGAAGAAACCTGAGATCCAAGCAACTCTCAATACATGAAAGAGTTAAGGCAAAAATCTCCGATACAACCTTAGGAGATCTCACGTTTAGAATTGAAGAAAGAGTATAGAAATCTTAACTGAATAAATTCGCCTCGCCATTACATGCCTCAACTCTATCTAACTTGAGGACAAGCTAGACTCTAAGTTAGGGGGGGTGATAACCTCCAATTTTGTGATGTTATCTTAGTAATATTCTTCAGTTTTCCACACTCTTTCTCAGATAAAGTAGACAAAATCTCTAACTATTCTCTTTTATTGCAAACATCCTGCTAGATTAACTTTTCTCCCTTTTACTTATAGAAAAAGACACAAAAAAATCACAAAAGACTCAAACGGTCTCAAGACCGCATGAAGCCATACAATATCAAGACCGCATGGAGTCAACCGGTCTCAAGACCGCATGAAGCCATACGATCTCAAGACCGCATGGAGTCAATCGGTCTCAAGACCGCATGAAGCCATACGACCTCAAGACCACATGGAGTCAACCGGTCTCAATACCGCATGAAGCCATACGACCTCAAGACCGCATGGAGTCAACCGGTCTCAAGACCGCATGAAGCCATATGATCTCAAGACCGCATGAAGCCATACGATCTCAAGACCGCATGGAGTCAACCGGTCTCAAGACCGCATGAAGTCATACGATCTCAAGACCGCATGAAGCCATACGATCTCAAGACTGCATGAAGTCATACGATCTCAAGACCGCATGAAGTCATACGATCTCAAGACCGCATGAAGTCATACGATCTCAAGACCGCGTGAAGCCCAAACGGTCTCGAAGCCCAAATGGTCTCGGGGTCCAAACGGTCTCGGGGTCCAAACGGTCTCAAGGTCCAAACGGTTTCCAAGACCGTTTGGACCCAAAATTTACCAAACTATTTGGACTTCACTTATGGCCTATAAATAAGACCCAAGGGGTCCTCCCAAAAGAGAGTTTGTTTTAGACACCCATAGGCTACCTCTCCTACTCCAGAGCTATTCCATCCTTCGTTCTCCGCCTAAAGGCTGCCAGTCTGAGATCCACACTTCGTTCTAAAGCTACTTTCTCTCTCATCACCAAAGAAGGTGGGAAGGGGAGTCCTCACCGTCGAGCAACCTGTGAAGTGTGAAGATCGTCCTTCTCTCTCATTCCAAAGGGGTTGAATTTCCTCTCTCCTTCGTGGTGATGACGTTCTATCTCTCTCTTCTCGCCTCCTTCTTTGTCCTTGTCATGAGCGAGTAGTCTCTTTTCACTAGGGTGCGGGGAGTAGCCCCGCTACCCATGTTTCATATCATGCAATGTAATCCATAGTTTGCAATAGAGATATACTTTCCACTCAATTTGACATCAATCGTTTAATGAATGCTTGTTGCCTGATCACCAACTTGTGTTATCTTTTATTTTTTAGTATGAATTGTCTATGTTTGTACTATTAGATTCGAAACTCGATTGTATGTTGGTTCTTGGTGCATATATCCACCATGCATCTGTTTCGGTATCTAGGAGTGCTTTCCAAGAAGTAAAGTAAACTCACTTATATCGTTGCACTTTCATACTATGAAATGGAATCAGTTGACGTATGAAGGTACAACCTTGATATAGTCGATGAACACACTTTGCGGAGGGAATGTTTTAAAGTAGGTGACCATTCCTATAAGGATGGCTGGCGTTACAACATTCCCACACTCCTTGTAGTTAGTTCTCTGAAAGGAAGCTAAGTCTACAAAGATACTAACTGATCTAACTCTTATTGCAGGTTATGCTTTTATGATTGCATGTTTTGATCCATGCGTAGTGGTGGTGAAAACCGATCACATCCTAGTGATTCCTTATCATTGTTAACAACCTAAGTTTACTTCGTTGTTTTTACTTTACTCGCATTTATTTTAAAATAACCAAATCAAATCTTTGGAGTAAGTATCAACTATTAAGGAGTTAAGTGAAATTCTTACGTTTTCCATCTTGTTGTTGCCAACAAGACCGTTGTCATGTGTATTCGACCCTTAACTATACTTCGATAAGACTTCCACATATCTCATCATACGTGGGTGGAGTTTTAACCTAGTATAAGCAAGGCTAAACCTAAAGACTTACTATCTTTGGGATTTTTAGTGGTGCACGCAATTCCACACGAGTGGAAGCTCCATCAAGCCTCCCTAGCACTAATTGGTCAGCCAATGCACTTCTCTAGTTTGTCTATTGGAATACAATCATGGCTACTATTCCAGTCGGTGAACCAAACAACACTAATGATGAAATTCCTATCTGTCGACCCACCTTGACGATGATCGATAGGAATTCACTCTTAATCTCTTCTCCATCTCAATGGTCATCGATATTTTTTGGAGGCCCGCAAGTCAAATGACCCACCTTTCTAGATAGATGAATACCTATAGCATAGTGCCCATAAGAGGAGCCCAGTCATGTGACTCACCTCATCAGTAGGTTGGTTTTTATTCAAACCAAATTCCTCTATGAGTGAGTACAAATCATAAATTTTCTACACTTTTTTGGTCAGTTAACCCACCATTCTAGCCGACCAAACCAAATCTCCCTTAGAAAACTCATCAGACACAGAGTTTCTTGAGCTACCTACTTGTCAGGAGACCAGAACCCATTGGATGTGCCACTTAATGGTTAGTTGGTTGACTGGTTTCCCCATTTAGGTGATCGGCACAATAAACGAGTGTAATGACAACATCCACTAGCCCAATTTGGGAGGCAAGCAGTCAGGCATTAAAAGATATAGTGGCCTAACATCAAAGAGGTAATCCACACTTAGTTCCTATGGGGTTTTGGGTGCAAGAGACAAAGAATTAGAAGGTACATCATCCTCTTCATGGACTTTACCAAACCTACTACTAATGAATCAGAGGATTGTAGTTAGATGCTTATGGCTGCTCACTTCCTCATTTTCAATGACATGCTTCCTTCTCTCCTATCTGGTATTTGTGCTTTGATTATGGATATAAGTGAGTAGACTCCATCACTAGGGCATAGCAAGTAGTTCAATCACTCATATCTTGTTCTAATTGGTATCAAACTCCATTTTCAAGCTATTTGTTTGTCTTCATTTGCTTAAATGCTTTCTTTTAGAACTTATCATCTGGTTAGCATGATTAATATAATTCTAAAGTGTAGAGACATGAACTTAGGATTAGATTCTCAAATAAATGTGTTGGATTCCCAATATTATTGCACAAGAAATTCTACTCGGTTGTGAACCTTATGTAATGATACCACGAGCCCATAAGGAATTTGATCCTTGTGCAACTTGTGTTCCAAAAGTAGACGAGTTCACTTGGTCCTAGTCTAATTAGTTGTGATTATTGAGTTATAACTGTGTCAGGAAACAATCCCAATAACCAATAAAACATTGATTATCGAGGCTAGGCCATGAGGTTTACCAGAAATTAACCCCCAATTGGCAAACAAACAATAGCAGGTATTCAACTATTTCATTCAGAGAGTAATTTCTTACTAATGAAAACTCATTATAGATCATTTCTCATTAATAACTAAAGCATAACTAGCATGACTTCAGTTAGCTCTTCAAAACTATTCTGAAGATGTTCACTAAAAGATTAATTGTTCAGCTTATATACAAGACTCTTCATACAAAATGTGATGGTAAACTACAAGATACAAGGAAAACTACATGTTTCTCCCATGATCCCAATGCAGGAACAATCTAGACATCATGCATTAGGAAAGGACTTCACCTAACTGAGTAGGTTACTTGGCTGGAGAAGATGGTTAGCTAGCTAGTGCCTTGACTTCAAGACCTAAACTTTTTTATTGGATTACTAGCCGATGTCTAAGTGAGAAAATACACAAATATAACACATTGATGCAACTTTCTTATCTTTAACAATAGTTTAAAAATTAATAGCGGAACAATATGAGCAACACATCACTCAGGCTAATAAGAAATACAATAAAATTACATAGAAAATGTTAAGTTGCACAACAAGTCCAGGTTCCCCCTTTGGACAAGAAAAAACAAGTCCAGGATCCTCCCTAGGGGACAAACAAAAACATGTCTAGGATCCCCCCTCTAGACAACAAAAATAAGTTTAGGATCCTCTCCTCTCTGGACAACAAAAACAAGTCCAAAATCATATCCCCTCTAGATAGAAAAAAAGTCCATATCCTCCCTCTCCTCTAGACAACAAAAACAAGTCCAAGATCCTCCCCCCCTTTGGATAGGTAAGGCCTATATCTCTCTACCTTAATTCCATCTTGGTACCAGGTTTGGGCTCCATCACATATCACATGGCACTTATCTAAAACAAATAGTTTTCTCTTTTTTATTATGTCTCTTAACACGACTATGAGATTTTATGAAAGCATAGCATCATAGTAAAAAATAGCAATTCAAGAAGAATTACTTCAGTATAATCTATCTACATTCAAGCCTTAACAGATCATAAGATTATGATAAAAATACTCAGCCTTCTTCCAAGGCATAAAGTACTAATTCAACCCTTATTTCTCAAAGCTCTCACAAACTCATATTTCCAAAAATGTTAGATAAGTATAAATTTATTTTAAACATACATAAGCTTTCTTTTCATCCTGCAAACTGTACAAGAACATCATAGGAATGACTATTTATTTTCTATTATAATGATTCATTGTTCTTTATGATATTAATTCTATGTATTTTTGTTATACTTATTATTATCCCTAAGTGATGTGTTGTTCATACTATTTGATATTAATTTTTAAGTGTTTGTAAGGATAATAAAGTTGTAGCAATGTATTATGTCTATGTATTTTCTCACTTTGACATTGTCTTATCAACCAATAAAATATTTTAGGCCATGAAGTCAAGGCACCAACTAGCCAACCATCTCCTCTGGATGAGTAACCTACTAAATTAGATGAAGTCCTTACTTGATACAAGATGTCTAGATTCTTCTTATACAAGGGTCATGGGATGAATCTGTGGTTTTCCTTATATCTTATAGTTTAGAATGACGCTTTGTATGAAAAGCCTTGTATATAAGCTGAATAATTAATCTTTCTATGAACATTGTAAAATAGTTTTGGAGAGAGAAATGAAGTCATGATAATTGTTCTTTAGTGATTAATGAGAAATGATCTATAACAAGCTATCATTAGTAAAATTGTGCTTTGAATGATATAGTTACTTATTCGATATTTTTTGTTTGTGGATTGGGGGTTTGTGTGTTGTAAACCCTTTGGGTCAGGTCTCAATAATCAATGTTTGGTTGTGTATTGTGATTGGGCCCCAACAAACTATTTAGGATGAGTATGTAGGTCATCGTGTTCAGATATAAATGTCTTGGTATCCTATAAATATTGTTTTCAATCCACTTTTCAACGATTTCCTTGCAATTACAATTTTCAATCCAAGCTTAGTTAATAACTACCTTCAGTAATTGGTTTTAAATATTGTTCCCAATGAGTGGTCTATAAGCTATTTCTTGAATAAGTTGTCTATCAGATTCGACCATTTTTCTTTATTTCTATTGACCTATTCGCTTGTAGATGAATGATTTTGCATTTGTGTAAAAGGATTAAAACATGAGGTAATTTACCTAAGCAAACTTTTTTGTGCATTAAAATGTGAGGTAATTTACCTTGGGGAATTTGTTCTTGCTTTATAATACATATTCACATGAATTTTCATATTGTGGGACAAGGACAAGGTCAATTTTGTGGTGAAGGACCATAGACTTAGATGACATCTTACATCTGAAGATCTCATTATAAAGTAAGCAAGTGTCTCTTGCCCTTCCCAAATCGGTAACCATTTAAGAACTCAGGCGTCGATCCAACAAATTTAGATAAGATGCTTGTAAGAAGGAAATCTAGTGGTTATCTAGTTAGATTAAAAAAAAATCATTAAGACTACTTTGTTTGCATTTGAATTATGCTATTTCATCTAACTAATTGCAATTCATAGTTAAGCACTTAGTTGATCCATATTTTTGTTTGTGATCTCCTGCACACTAATGCATAACTGATTAAGCTCTACCACCACCCAATATGGTGACTAGATCACCTAGTCTGCTGATTGGGAGAGCCAACTTTTGCACAATAATGACAACATGTCACTAGCATGACCGGAAACTCATTCGCTCAACAACCTATAGTAGGGAATTCTCCTCCATTTCTAGTCAGTTGACGTGCCAACCCAACTACACGACTAGAATGGGTACCAAAATATTCAAGATTCACTAGAGGCTCACAATTGCATATCAATCAATATGTCAGCCTCTTCGATCAGTCAATCAAAAGGGATGCCCAAAAATTTCAAGTAGCAACCAATTATTTGTGGTGCAAAACCCAACAACCCAACTCGTCAAATGAATCATCCAGTTGGCCTAGGTGATTTTTCATCCAGGACCCAATCGACCAAATCAATCCAAGAAAGTAAGGCAATATATGCTTACTATTCATTGCACCTTAGAATGCCCAGTCAGCTAATGTGATCCATTCCAATTGGTCGACTGACTCTTTCTCTTCATTATTATATTCAGATCCTATACGGGTGACTCGAGCACTTCCAATTGGCCAAATGATAGCACATTGTCTGTATAACAGATCCTAGGGGCAAGGGATTCAAAACCATAGTCTACTCCTCCCTTTTCCTAATTACTAGTGACGTCCAGATCCCCCAACCTCTAACAATGCGTCAGCTGCCCGATGGAGTTGCCAACATTCACCAATAGTGACCTGCAACACCTAGTGCCACATGATTAAGCTTCTCCCTTCCTTCATGAGGTGCCACATCCTCAGCTTAATCTACTGATAGGCCATCCAACATGAGCTGACACACACACAATTTGAGCATTCCACCATAGAGTTGAGCTTCCATGCTACCTCAATTTGTCGATCCTCCTCCTCACCTAGTTGAGTCCTTTCACTTGTCATCTAGTTGATGATGGCCATTTAAACTGACCAACAATTCACATCCACTGACACCAACTGCTTCATCTCCATCAGATCAGACCTTGCTCTTCATACATTATTCCATGTCAATCTCCAAACTCTCTCCAATGAATCAACATATTCATCCTGACTCCACTACCACACATCTACATCTAGTCAGGTGATGCCCATTGCATGAGTCACCTAACCAAATTGATGCTCAACAATCCCTTATTCATACATCTCTTCTACAAAGATATCACCCTTGAGTTCTTCACCACTTTTTATAGGCACTACAACAAGGATTACTAGTTCATCTTCTTCTCTTGCAAGTTTGGAGAGGAGCACTCTCTCAATGGAACTGACCACTTCCCTCATTATGGATGTCAGTAAGGAGTGAAAAGACTAGTGTGATGAAAATAAACATAACCAGTACATCAAGAAGTTCTTCACTAATAAGTTTTAGATTGTAATCACTGGTCGACTCTCCTCCTTCTATCATGGAGCAAAGGAGTCATTTATTCACAACCAGGTACTCTACTATCTGCATTACATAATTCACCATTTTTGTCCAGACTGGTAACTTGACATCATCACAACTATTAATCTTTACTGCTTATGGTGTGTGATGAACAACAAGCCATTCAACTAGGGGAGCATGCTCATTGATCATCTACACGTCCAACAACAATGCAAAACCAATTTTGTATTTTAAGGGGGCAGAGTTATCATAGTGATCTCCTGCTACATATGATACACCCACATTCCCTTCATAACACTCACACACAAAATCCATATTAATTTACATCAAGTATCTGGTGGTTTTGACTTTCATCAAGATAGACAAGGAGGAAGACATCTATTATTGGCTGATTTGAGACAACCCCACCATGGTTGCACTACCCAATCATGCTTATTTTGTGACAACCACCTTGTCTACAACCTCAACGATCTAACACACACACATCTAGCGTTGAATGCAGGAATGTTCCCTTATTGAGGGTGAGATTCATGAGCCTATGTCTAGGCAATGTAGTTCTTTCACTAAAGCAAATATAGAGGAGTCATGGCCTTTGTGATTACCTTTGAGATGTTGCTCTGTCACAAAGGGATGTGTGCTAGACATTATAGGGACATTTGGTCCCTTTGACTTCTCTAAATTATAGTGGCAATTGGATCACATCGAAAGCCGCATAGAGTTAGAACAATAGAGCCAGGGACACCAGATCAACCATGTGTATCTAATGCACAAGGTACACGAGTATGGCATGTAGACTGGGATGATTTAGTACACATCCAGTCCTACTACAAGGACTATTATGCCAACCAGAATTATCCTTCCCCTATCCTCGATATCGTCAAAACTAGTACACTAAGCCTCCACCATATGAGGAGCCATCACCGTCAACCATGAACCAAGATTGGTCTCACCAAACATCCTACGAATCTTACCAAGCTCAGTCCCACAAGCCCCCGCCTCTGTGTAAGGACTCATCCAGATGATTAAATGTTAATTGACCATCACAATAGATCCTTAGTAAAAACCCAACTTAAATCTAATATACATAAAAAATCAAGCCAGAAAATACAAACAAAGTTGATCTACATAAAGATCTAACTAAATATAAACGTCACAAAAATTCACATGACATTTTATGTAAATGTATTTCATTACATTAAAACCATTCCAAGAGAGGACATAGTAAGAGAAAAAACTGAAATCCCTATATTACATTAGTCAAATTAAGATTATAACATGACATATATCTATGCATTTGTAACATCATAAAAGTACTATATCAACTTACAACTTGTCTTCAAAAGAAAAAAAACATGTGAAGTAATGTATCATGTATCTCATCTACTACACATACATCATTCATGAATGTGAGAGTACAAGTACAATATAGACTTAACTATATTATTTCTTGTAATATCTTGATCAACATTTGTAGGGAAATATGGGAACAAAATAGTCAACGAAAACAAAAAAAATTATCTATCTATATTCCTAGACCAGCAAGACTGCGTCAACAACTATGTAATGAGAAGGATAGTTTAATGAGTTCATACATGGTCCTAGAGAAAGTCCATCGACTATAATTTGTTGCAGTACTCATGCACTCCTAGTTGATCCACAACTCATGTGTAGGGGCTCCTGGTCTCCACCATGAATGGTAGACTCAAACAACATCTATAGCAACACCTCCATGGACTACAGGCTGGCGTTGTCCACCTAGAGGGAAAAATATCCATGCCTCTAGAGAAGTCTACACGGAGCACCTAGAAATCCTATCGTTCTACTAAAATGGATATGAAGGAGTTGTCCTCCTCTATTGGCGTACTAGTCACCAACTTGCTCTCCCATAATATTATTAGTTGTTCTCTCCCTCGCTATCCCTCCCTAGTTGGGTAGGACTTGCTTGGGCTCTCTTGGTTACCAAAATCACAGAGGACAACAATTGTCAGATCAATTGATTCTCAATCATGTTGTGAAGACCCCAATACCCCTCTATTTATAGAAGGGATTAGGGTCTGGATTCCCAGCTTGTGTGGGAGTAGAAGGTCCAAAATTTCTATTAATTTAGCATCCTATGATAGGTGAAGCGGTCGGTTCACTGGTCAACCGGTCGACTGGAAAAGTGACTCGATCATTTCACAATGTTTCCCAGTTGTAATTGAATTTGTAAATCATTTCCAATTAATGTCCAACATTAATTCTTTGTACCAATCAAATTGAACAAGTGAAACTGTCAACTATTATCATGAATTGAGAAAATTACCAGAAGATTCGGTTGGCATGACCAAGCCGATCGGTTTACTAGGTGAACCAGTAGTCTCGCCAACCTGTGTCGATCGGTTCACTCAGTGAGCCAATCAGTTGGTGTCCTAACTCATGCAGAATTCAGCCAATTCAATTTCCAATCAACCTAACGCCATAACCAGTTAGTTTAACACTTGAACTTGATGGTTCTTAGTCCAGTCAATTAATTGATTTTTTGATTGAATACTAAACATCTTTAGTAATCATCCTCACCATCATTCATGTATAAACTCCTTTTCTAGGTGAATTCCTATGTGTGTGACCCTATAGGTCCTACATCACGTTGGCAGTGTATGTCCATAACTGGTTTATGACATCACAAGCAAAGAGTGGTGCCTAGTCACACATCAGTGCTACCCAAGTGAATGGAAAGTTGGAGAACAACTTTATTCTACAATCTTTGTAAGGTGTTACAGTGATTGTATAATTCCTTTATCTCTAATATCGAGATGGAACTCAAGGCATGGAATCATCACACTTTCAATATTCAATACATGTTCCTTGAACCAAAATAGACTGTATGATTATATGTGACCTCAAAATCATATATTAATTCACATGTGCATGCTTTTCTCAATCTCTCTTATCAAGTGGCTTGGATATCATTATCTAGTAGGAGGGAAAAATCCCATCTATATCACTCACAGTTTGTCCCTATGTGTCATAGCTACCCAATCATCACTATTATGGGAATCCTCATTCAGTTTTACTTTTGATGATGTCAAAGTATGCCAAAGGACATGTGATGACTGTAATGACTTTAGGTCTAAGATCCACAGTCACCACCTTCACAATGAGAGGTGACTATGCACACCGAGTATGGCTTCAATGTGTCACTCTCAAGGTGGATCTTTCTGATACACTATTCTCTAATAAGTATCTATGTGCTTGTTTTGATATCCCATATCATGACTAATGAGATTATGCCCTCAACCAACACACACTCCAATCTTTAGTATTACTATTGTCTATCTTCCTTCCACAGTAACAACCGACCATGAACATAACAAGAATGCACATACTCTTAGCATCCATATGATCTCATTGTTCAAGTCATGTACTTGAAGACATACATCATTGTAATGTCATTATCTAAATATTCATTGTGTTTCCTCATTATCTCATGACTGAGTTAAACAGAACAAATTGGAATCTTTCCTTTATTATTATTATTAACCAAATCCTTTTATATGCCATCACAATCATCATATGATTGGCTCTCTAGGCATACCATATCAATAGACTCCCATTTGCACTTAGATCCAATCACCAATGAATCAAATTCTTAGTGATCTAAACATTTCCATCATGTTTCTACCATGCAAGTGCTATTACAATGGGTTAGCAACATTTTGCTATAGTTGGTATATTGCATGTTCCTCGTCTCTTCTTTGAATGATTTCTGGTATGATACAGAATATCTATAATATGTTATATGATATTCCTTACCTAACCATGATTCGATTGTTGTTACGGTATCTCTATTGTGTCATTAATGGATGGATCATCTTTAAGTTCATCCATATGAACTTCTAGATCTGTATAGTATCCACTCTGGTGTCTACAACACCAGGATACTCGACTTCAATTATAGAATTGAATTAATGACATGTAGTTTGGAATCCTTCCAACTCACAACTCTTTTCTCATGAGATTAAACACACAATTTTTAATATTGTGATCATCTTCTATCATTTTGGAAGTCTGCATCAGTGTAACCCTTTACACTCAACTCTTCCTTGTTGTTATAATCTGCAATGAATCCTTTAATTCTTCTCAAACTCTAATGGATATCTTGAATGACATTCCAATGGCCCTTGTTGGAAATTAATACCATATTTTCCTATCCAATAAATACAAGACTATGGGATGAGCATACATTTATATAGCATACATGATAGATCCACCATATGGCATCTCACTCATGCTTTTCCATTCTTCATAAGAATTGTAACACAAGGTTCGTGAGAGACTAATCCTGAATTCTCTCTCATTGAATCCTTCATGCTGAACTCTTTCAAAATCTTACTATTCTATGTGATCATTTTAGGTTATGAAACTTTCAAGAAATATGTGTATAGATCTCAATCCCTATCACATAGGATGTTACACCTAATCGGTAAAGAAGTGAAATCACTTCCTTACTAAAAATTTGAATAATATAACCTCCAGTCCAAACACACTCAGAAGGTGTGTCAGAGCGGGTGTAAAATTTTCAAATCTTTATATAATGGTAACAAAAGACCAAAGTATAGCAGTGGAATAAAAATATGACTATATTCAATTATAAAACAAAGGGTTACAAACTTACATCACAAGGATCCATGTAGAGGAAATCTAAACCACCTCAAGATCATCTCCAACCTTCATCATCACAAACTAAGTCCAGGTCAACATGTCTTGCATCCAAGTCCTCCACCTAGGGTTGGAAGCATACCCCAGCAAAAGAGAAACAATAGGAGACATTAGCAAAGGCTGGTATGTGCATACTAAAAAGCAAATTGAGCAATTTATAAAGGATAAAGGACATCAAAATAAAAGGCTTCACATGCAACAGATAAGTATCACCCAAATGGGTATCAAGAGAAAAGTAACATAACAAAAGGGATACTTGCCATAAATTAACATATAAAAGGATTGTGCCATAAATAAATCCACTACCATGGTGGGAAACAAAGCACAAGTAGGGCACACACCCCACAATCAATATCCTACATGCATGTGAGATAAACATAGCCCTAGAACAATATAAACACAATTGGCGGCCAACCCCCATAAAGTTGAAGCCTGATAGAGAAAGGAATACTGCCAATCTCCCAAATATATAAAACGGGTCAAGACACACATCTTGCCCTGGGTACGAGGTTCCTTGTCGTCCCAAAAAGAGCATGAAATATCATATCTTCTATAAACAAAACCAATGCACTTACACTACTCTAGTGCTACTGAATCACATAGCATGTTTAATGTGGAGGCAAGTAGAAAAGTATAGTCAAAATTGTACAATGTTGCCATCACACAATGGACAACACATACATATAAACAAATCCACTTCAAAGTGGTCATATATCAACAAGTAACTTCCACAACAAAGTGGTCATATAATATCAAAAGTCCAAATTGCACCAAGGCAACAAGATAAAATTCCAAGAGAATATCCATGATCACAAGATCAATAATAAAATAAGATACTTCACATGAAGCATGATTTCAAAAGAAAACGGCAATGTGTATAGGCTATTGTCCATAGGACCAAGAGAAAGACAAAATATATGTGAATTGCTCAACATAGAATAATAGGGGATGCAACATACCTCAACTTCAGAGCCAAACGTCCAAAGACACATCTAGGTCCAAGCCTAGGCTTCCAAAGCACATATTAGCATATATGTGGAATTAGGGTTAGGTTTCCATTAATTATTCAAAACCCTAAAAAAACACCTTTTTATTATTATACGAATTAGGTCATCAAAACCACACCATGTTTTAGGTTATACTTTTCTGAACTCAAAACATATTTTATTATATTTTTCTGACTTACAGATATTTAGTTATGATTTTTATAGGTTAATTCGTCATTAATTAGATCTATTGAAAACACCTGTTATTAACCTTTAGATTTAGTTATCAAAACATATACCATTAGTTAGATCTTATTTTTCTGATTCCAACGAATATTTTTCCATATTTTTCTGATCGTCCAATAATTAGTTATTGATTTTCAAAAATCGGCCAATCAGATAATTACACGTTAGCAAATTGATTGCAAAGCGAATAGAGAGAGGGAAAGTGGGCCGACCCCACATGACTTGGCCCAATCATAGGCGGCCAAGTCATGGGTCAAAGCTCGCATGGCCCCGGCTAAAAAAAACAAAACCTTTGAAAATACAACAGTGCCCAAAGCCGAGAAAACACATAAAGAAGGCGAGGAGGGGTATAATCGGAAAAGCCATCGAGATTAACTCCAACCTTACACTCACACGCCATGGAAGCGAGGCAGCATGGCCGCAGCTCGGGGAAAAATTGAGTGAATCCAAGGTAGTTGCTAACTCGAGAAAGCAAGAACGAAGAAAGGAAGAGATGCACCAAATGAACCTGTAGATGGAGTCAATTGGCACCAAGATGGCGCAGAGAGGGAGCAATGATCGCCACAAACCCTAGCCCAAAAATCACCTACTGACGACGATTCACACGACGGGAACCAGAATTGAGTTGATATGATGACTAAGCAAAGAAAAACGATGCACACGGTAGTCTTATATATAGGTATGGAAAAGCATCTTGGGTTTTCCCAAGGTGACCGAGCTACCTTGGAGCCCAAGTTTAGGCATTTCTAGAAAACTCAACAAAACCAGGTAAATAAGGGATCGACTCAAGCGGAATTAGAGCACGAACTCAATGGTGAAGAAATCGTCGAAAAAGATTAATAATCGAGGGAGATATCCTCAACCGAAGAAACCACATGAAACAACATATAATCCTACTCCGATCAGAGCTAGGAGACAAACCTGGAGCCGTTGGATCAAAAATCCACGGTCCAGATCGGCACGCGTAAAATAGAAGCGTGACAGAGAAAAATCGATCAAATAAATAAAGTAAGAATTGCATTTATTGTCTCTTTTTCTCTCTCTTCAAATAAGGGTTCAAACATTATCCAAATTAAGCCAAATTTTTCACAAAGTACAATAAAGGCATGTAGATTCGGATTATGCACTTAGTTTTGCCTTTTGGAAACTTTTAATGGGTTAAACAAACTAATTACTATTTTCTCTTTCTTCCTTCATTAATGGCTTTAAGATTATCCAAATTTGATGAAACTTGACCCACAAGTTATATTTAATGTGTTGGATACAAATTTGCCATCAATTTTACATATTGGTATTGTTTGAATATTTATTTAATATTTTGAAGGTTCTATACACTTTCTCTCTCCTGATTTCACCTTTTAAGCAAACTTTCTCCAAATTGGATGAAAATTTACCCAAAGGCTATATTTATTATGTAGATTACGAATCTAAGATTATTTTCCTCTTTTGGAGTCAATTATTATATTTATTTATTAATTACACTTTTTAGGCAATTTTTCTCTCTTAACTTACCATATTATTTTGAGGTAGTCCAAATTAAATGAAAATTGACATGTAAGCTTATTTTGATGTGTAGATTACGAATTTGAAGTCCATTATTTAATTTGAGGCTTTCTTACATGGGTTATATCATCTAGCCCATTAGAGGCTCATTAACATCATTATGCATCCAATTAAGTTATTTATCATCTAATTATTTCCATATGAATTATATGACATGTTAGATTACATTATTCATGCATTAGATTATTAGTATCACTCTATCCTCAACCTTGTTTGGCTAAGACCAAAAGGTTAAACTTCTAGGGTAGGGTTTGAGATCTAGTATGTTACAACACTCCACCCCTTAAAAAGGATTTCATCCTCGAAATCTATAGATTCAAACATCAACGACCAACTACTCTCCACCCCTTAAAGGGTTCAACCTAACAAGTCAAACTAAATAACTTTTTAGAGATACCCACATCTCTTAGTTGTGAAAGTTTTTAGAGATTAATATTTCTCATGTATCCAACTAAAGTCGCCATCTAGGGTTGAGTTTTTAAGTCCTCGTGTCTCTAACCTATCAACCCTACATGAACATCCAAAAGTCATAGGGTAGGTCAGCTACACCATTATAACATACCTAGTCATAAAACTAGGGTTAAATTCTACTCAAACTAGAGTTTCATCTTCATTGTGACTTAGTTCATGATAACATCGACAAAGCAGAGAAAAGTTTTGTACATATATTAGTATAGTGAAAATAATTTTTGTTGATGAAAACTTTGTGATGTAAACCAACATGCTAGCAAAAATCAATACAAGAACTGAGTCACAATTTATCCATATCAAGGTCTTCTCATAACCTAATCTTATCCTCAAAACAAACCTTATTTTACAAAAATATCATCATTGACCAAATCTAGGGTCAATCATCTCACTTGGAGGTAACTAACTAAGTCAAGGGTTCTAGAGGGAGTCAAAATTGAAATAGTCGATTCCGACTACCATGGGATCTGATACCATGCTGTAAAGAAGTGAAATCACTTCCTTACTAAAAATTTGAATAATAGAACCTCCAATCCAAACACACTCAGAAGGTGTGTCAGAGTGGGTGTAAAATTTTCAAATATTTATATAAAAGTAACAAAAGACCAAAGTATAGCAGCAGAATATAAATATGACTATATTCAATTATAAAACAAAGGGTTACAAACTTACATCACAAGGATCCATGTAGAGGAAATCTAAACCACCTCAAGATTGTCTCCAACCTTCATCATCACAAACTAAGTCCAGGTCAACATGCCTTGCATCCAAGTCCTCCACCTAGGGTTGGAAGCATACCCCAGTAAAAGAGAAACAATAGGAGACATCAGCAAAGGTTGGTATGTGCATACTAAAAAGCAAATTGAGCAATTTATAAAGGATAAAGGACATTAAAATAAAAGGCTTCCCATGCAAGAGATAAGTATCGCCCAAATGGGTATCAAGAGAAAAGTAAAATAACAAAAGGGATACTTGCCATAAAATAACATATAAAAGGATTGTGCCATAAACAAATCCACTACCATGGTGGGAAACAAAGCACAAGTAGGGCACACACCCCACAATCAATATCCTACATGCATGTGAGATAAACATAGCCCTAGAACAATATAAACACAATTGGCGGCCAACCCCCATAAAGTTGAAGCCTGATAGAGAAAGGAATACTACCAATCTCCCAAATATATAAAATGGGTCAAGACACACATCTTTCCCTGGGTACGAGGTTCCTTGCCATCCCAAAAAGAGCAGGAAATATCACATCTGCTATAAACAAAACCAATGCACTTACACTACTCTAGTGCTATTGAATCACATAGCATGTTTAATGTGGAGGCAAGTAGAAAAGTATAGTCAAAATTGTACAATGTTGCCATCACACAATGGACAACACATACATATAAACAAATCCACTTAAAAGTGGGCATATATCAACAAGTAACTTCCACAGCAAAGTGGTCATATAATATCAAAAGTCCAAATTGCACCAAGGCAACAAGATAAGATTCCAAGATAATATCCATGATCACAAGATCAATAATAAAATAAGATACTTCACATGAAGCATTATTTCAAAAGAAAAGAACAATGTGTATAGGCTATTGTCCATAGGACCAAAATAAAGACAAAATATAGGTGAATTGCTCAACATAGAATAATAGGGGATGCAACATACCTCAACTTCAGAGACAAGCGTCCAAAGACACTTCTAGGTCCAAGCCTAGGCTTCCAAAGCACCTATTAGCATATATGTGGAATTAGGGTTAGGTTTCCATTAATTATTCAAAACCCTAAAAAAACCACCTTTTTATTATTATACGAATTAGGTCATCAAAACCACACCATGTTTTAGGTTATATTTTTCTGAACTCAAAACATATTTTATTATATTTTTCTGACTTACAGATATTTAGTTATGATTTTTATAGGTTAATTCATCATTAATTAGATCTATTGAAAACACCCATTATTAACCTTTAGATTTAGTTATCAAAACATATACCATTAGTTATATCTTATTTTTCTGATTCCAATGAATATTTTTCTGATCGTCCAATAATTAGTTATTAATTTTCAAAAATCGGCCAATCAGATAATTACACGTTAGCAAATTGATTGCAAAGAGAAGAGAGAGAGGGAAAGTGGGCCGACCCCACATGACTTGGCCCAATCATGGGCGGCCAAGTCATGGGTCAAAGCTTGCATGACCCCGGCTAAAAAACAAAACCTTTGAAAAGACAACAGTGCCCAAAGCCGAGAAAACACATAAAGAAGGCGAGGAGGGGTATAATCAGAAAAGCCATCGAGATTACCCTCAACCTTACACTCGCACGCCATGGAAGCGAGGCAGCAGGGCCGCAGCTCGGGGAAAAATTGGGTGAATCCAAGGTAGTTGCCAACTCGAGAAATAAAGAACGTAGAAAGGAAGAGATGCACCAAACGAACTTGTAGATTTAGTCAATTGGCACCAAGATGGCGCAGAGAGGGAGCAGCGATCGCCGCAAACCCTAGCCCAAAAATCACCTACTAACGGCGATTCACACGACGGGAACCAGAATTGAGTGGATATGATGACTAAGCAAAGAAAAATGATGCACACGGTAGTCTTATATATAGGTATGGAAAAGCATCTCGAGTTTTCCCAAGGTGACCAAGCTACCTTGGAGCCCAAGTTTAGGAATTTCTAGAAAACTCAACAAAACCGAGTAAACAGGGGATCGACTTAAGCAGAATTAGAGCATGAACTCAATGGTGAAGAAATCGTCGAAAAAGATTAATAATCGAGGGAGATATCCTCAACCGAAGAAACCATTGGAAACAACTTGTAATCCTACTCCAATCGGAGCTAGGAGACAAACCTGGAGCCGTTGGATCAAAAATCCACGGTCTAGATCGGCACACGTAAAATAGAAGCGTGACAGAGAAAAATCGATCAAATAAATAAAGTAAGAATTGCATTTAATGTCTCTTTTTCTCTCTCTTCAAATAAGGGTTCAAACATTATCCAAATTAAGCCAAATTTTGCACATAGGCCAATAAAGGCATGTAGATTCCAATTATGCACTTATTTTTGCCTTTTGGAAACTTTTAATGGGTTAAACAAATTAATACTATTTTCTCTTTCTTCCTTCATTAATGGCTTTAAGATTATCCAAATTTGATGAAACTTGAGCCACAAGTTATATTTAATGTGTTGGATACGAATTTGCCATCAATTTTACATATTGGTATTGTTTGAATATTTATTTAATATTTTGAAGGTTCTATACACTTTCTCTCTCCTGATTTCACCTTTTAAGCAAACTTTCTCCAAATTGGATGAAAATTTACCCAAAGGCTATATTTATTATGTAGATTATGAATCTAAGATTATTTTCCTCTTTTGGAGTCAATTATTATATTTATTTATGAATTACACTTTTTAGGCAATTTCTCTCTCTTAACTTGCCATATTATTTTGAGGTTGTCCAAATTAAATGAAAATTGACATGTAAGCTTATTTTGATGTGTATATTACGAATTTGAATTCCATTATTTAATTTGAGGCTTTCTTACATGGGTTATATCATCTAGCCCATTAGAGGCCCATTAACATCATTATGCATCCAATTAAGTTATTTATCATCTAATTATTTCCATATGAATTATATGACATGTTAGATTACATTATTCATGCATTAGATTATTAGGATCACTATATCCTCAACCTTGTTTGGCTAAGACCAAAAGGTTAAACTTCTAGGGTAGGGTTCGAGATCTGGTATGTTATATAATCCTTCATCGTTGAAGGTGTTTTTCATGCCAAGTCTCAATACTTACAGTATTGAAATGTTATTCCCCATCAATATGTGGAATATTCATATACACTCCCACCAAATCTTTTGTAATCACAGATTTCATCTTTTATCTTGATTCAAGTCAAACTCTTTGACTATCTTATCAAATTAAAAGATCCCATCTTTGAGATGCTTGTTTCAATCTCTAAATTGAACTTTGTAGCTTATAGACTTCATTTGCATTCTTGAAGTTATAAAACCTTTAGGTTGTGTCATGTACACATCCTCTCATATATTCCTTTTAAGGAATGTGGTTTTAAGATTCATATGCCAAATCTCATAGTCTATACTAGCTCCAACAACAATTATGACAATTGGTAGAGGAATTTCTTCATGTTCAACAATTTCAACTGATTTGAAAACCTTTACATCCAATATGTCCATTAGATTTTCCATGTCGATCTTATCAATGAAAATCCAACTACATACTATGGGTTTTACCCCTTTAGGTGGTACATGCAAGGTCATACGTTGTTAGTGTACATGGACTCCATGATGGCCATAAGCCACTTCTCAGATTCTGGTTCTCAATAGCTTCTAGTTGGCTCATCATCTTATGACCAACCCATCTGAGTTGTTGAATTCAGAATCTTTCAATCTTAGATGTGTTCTACTAAAACTATGATGTTCTGTGTTACATGGGGAACTTGAGCTTCCACAATAAGTTGTGATTCTCACTTGTTCTGATTGTACCTTCTTATTGACCTTAAACCTTTTGAGTTCTACTTTCACTCCCACTAATTCTTTTGGAATTCTATTATCCTATCAGCAAACACTTTGTTATTGGATTGGGATTAAAGGTAGTATTCAACAATTATGGTTTGTGGATTAACCTTTTACAAAATTGCTTTCTTTATGTAGGTTTCAATCCTCAAGACATATCAAGACATTCCCATACCATATCACATATGATGTCTTTTAAACCTAAATGATAACCACATCATGATCCACCAGGATGTAATTCCTTCTTTCTGATAGATCCTCTTGTTTTGATGGATATGACTTGTGATACACTATCACAGTCTTTTCAGAACATCCTCAAACTATTGATGTAAAGTATTTCAACATTTGATATATCAAAGTTTCTTAATATTTTTATCAAATTTATACTTCATTTATGATCTCCTTGAACACTTCAAGATATTCATGTTTCTATTTCATCAAATACAAACCCTACATCAATTTTGATAATAAGAGAATATAATTAAGTACAAACAATTAGCTCTATAAGATCTTCATACATCAATATGTATAAGCTCTAATATAATTCTTATCCTCCCACTACATTTAGTGAAAGATGTTGTGTCATATTGCTCATAATTAATACTTGCATGTCTCTTATTGGTTTGATAACCTAAAGAGTCCAGATAAACATCAATATGGATTCTAGAAATGCATTTCTCATATATGTGGTATAATTGACAATGCTAAAGATTGTTTGAGTTATCAATTATAATCATTTTGCTATTTATGTTAAAAACATTCATCTCTAGATCCTTTCCTATAAAGATCAATAGAATTTGGGGAATTACCATACAAGATCACATCTTTGAAATTGAAGCATTAATAACTTTTTACTGATTTATTATCCTTGTCACACAAGATGCATAAAGTAAAATGTTTCTATTTTGGCATAATGAAATAGAAGTTCTTATAATTCTATTACATGGCCTATGGGATAAGACTAAATTCTAAATGTAGAAATTAGATTGAACAACTCTTGCTTATGTATTCCATCCTTGTCCTTTCATAAAGGCTTTACTTCTTATCATATCCTTCACATCAACGTATGTCAGATCTACATCTGATATCACATACTAGTGAAGAAGTAATTTAGAATAATCGTATAATGTATATACCTGAAGTGGATGCATCTTCCCCTTCCTTCTTCTTCTTTAATTCCTCGACGAAGAGAGGGAAATTCCTTTTCCAATGTCCAGGCTAGTGCTGACACTTGCCTCCTTTCTTCATTCCTCCCTCTGCCTTGAGATCTGAAGGCTTGGGCTTTTGGCTAGATTTAGAACTTTTCTTACCTTTGCCTTTAGACTTTCCCTTTGTCTTACTGGTCATCATCACATACTTGGGCTTGTCTTTCTTGATGTGTGTCTCGTCTGTTCTCAACATGTTTAATAACTCTATCAATGACTTGTCAAAGTCATTCATGTTGTAGTTCATGACAAACGGATTGCATGATTCTGGCAGAGACTGTAGAATCACATCAATGGCCAACTCTTAACCCAAGGGTAATCCTAGTTTAGAAAGGTTCTCCACATACCCAATGATCTTGAGCACATGAGGACCTACTAGATCTCCTTCTTCCATGTTACATTTCAACACCGCCTTAGAGACATCATATCTCTCTTATCTTGCCTGATCTTGGAACATGTTCTTAGGATATGTAACCATCTCAATAACATTCATGTTCTCATGCTGCCTTTGCAACTCATAGATCAATGGAGCATAGCATCAGACACTTGACATCCATGACATCAACATTATGCTTCTTGTAATAATCCATGTCAACCTTAGGTACAGTGGGAAGGGGTTCATCTGGCTCTGGTGTCTCCAACACATAGAGCATGTGCTCCTTTTTTAGAACATTTCTCAGCATCTTGAACCATTCATGGAAGTTGTTCCTATTTAACTTCTTCTTCTCAAGGACCGATCATAGAGAAAAGTTGTTGTTGTGTGTTTCCATTTGATTCTACAAAAGAATTTGTAATTTTGTCAAAAACTCATTTTTGATTTGATTTGATTTGATTAAAATTTGATAATGTTTATTAGGTATTTAATTAACTATCACTCTCACTATTTTATTCAAATTGATAGTCATCACATATCAATTAGGAAAATTGCATCATACAATCTTCTAGTGAGCCAAGATCCAAAATAAATCAACTATTACTCAACCAACGACAACATCCATAGTCAATCATTAAGGTAAATAATGTTTGTCATTTGCATCTTATGAAATTCTTAGATAGATGATATGCAAAACTCTTTGCCATAGTCATTTGTATGCCTCTAGTGCCTAATCTCATTAAGGTCACACAATTAAGCCCAGCCTAAAAGCCGACACAATAACAATGCACCCTATTTGGTAGTCACACACTATTACCATCACACTTCCACGAGATAGACAGTGCACCACCTTTGGGGTGCCCACACTTAGTCAATCAAGTTTTTCATGTGTGTCTCTAATGGAAAGCATCTAAGACTTAATATTTTATTTGAGGGAGTTTGTATATATATACATATACTTTATCTAAACACCACATATGTATAGGACGTATCATATACATGATATATCCCACAATGTAAACATGCAATATAAAACAAAAGACGATGGTTATGTCCATACTAATGTAATTCCTTAGAGACACAAGGATATACCACAACCTAGGTCTGCATCACATGCATGAACCTATTTTTGGTGTAGATCTATGCTTGCCAATTTGAGTTGATAGGTTCAACCCTTGAACTGGTCATCTTGCTTCTTAGTCAGTCAGTTGGTCTCCTGAAATGATTGGTTGTCTTTTGTCCAACCAATGTCTAGACACCTCCAGACGGTTGGTTTGGTCACTAGGCAATTGGTTCACTCCTCCTGCGGTTTGCCCTCCTTGGTCCTCCATCTAGTCAGATCGTCGCATGAAATAGTTGTCTCGCCTGACGTTGATTGTCATCTTCATCATTGCAAGAAAAGAAACTATCATATTACTATAAAACTTATTACATTTTAAATAGAAACCTTGAGTAACATTCAAGGGGATTAAGGGTAGGAAAGAATAATACTTTTACACTAGGAAGAAGAAGGTAGAGGCTCAGTATGCAAATCGAGATAAAATAGGAAATAAACACACAACCGCCACGCATAGATAATTAGGGTTATTATCCATAACCACACAACACAACCACCATCAAAACTCACTTTCATGGAGATGTGTGCAAATTGCATATATATAATATCATATATATAAATATTTGTTTGAGATTATATGTGGTCTTTGATTGGAGTTGCACATTAATCAGTTTAAGTCTTCGCATCGCATGTAATAAATAAATGATGTAAACAAAAATCCAATCATATCAATTATCACAGTTAATTGACATGGCTCTGATACCACTATAGGGAAATATGGGCACATGATAGGCAGCAGAAACAAAAAAAATTTATCTATCCATATTTCCCAAACCATCCAGATCATGTCAACAACTATGTAATGAGAAGGATGATTTAACGAGTTCATACTTAGTTGTGGATCAAGTCCAATGACTATAAATTGTTGTAGTAGTCATGCACTCCTAGTTGCATTGGGACTTGTCTACAACATCTCCTTATCTCCACCATGGATTGCATACTTGAACAAGGTCTATACAACACCTCCACAAACTACAGGTTGGCGTTGTCCTCCTAGCGGGAAAAGTATCCACACCTGTAGAGAAGTCCACACGGACCACCTAGAAATCATGTCATTCCACTAGAACGGATGAGAAGGAGTTGTCCCCTTTTGTTGGCATACTAGTCACCAACTTGCTCTCCCACAATTATTCTCAATTTTTCTTTCCCTCGTTGTCCCTCCCTAGTCGGGTAGAACTTGCTTGGGCTCTCTTGGTTACCACAACCAGAGAGAACAACAATTGTCAGAGCAACTGATTCTCAATCATGTGTGTTGGGAAGCCCCCAGTACCCCTCTATTTATAGGAGGGGTTAAAGTATGGGTTCCCACTCTATGCGGGAGTTGAAGGGTCCATAATTTCCATGAATTTTACATCTTGCAACAAGTGAACCGGTCAATAAACTAGTGAATCAGTCAGCTGGTACAGTGTGCGGATAGGTTCACTTAGTGAGCCAATCATTTCATAATGTTTCCCAATTACAATTGAATTTGAAATTTAATCCAATTACTGTCCAACATTAATTCCTTATACCAATCAAATTGAACAAGTGAAATTATCAACAATTCTCATGAATTGGGGAAATCACCATAAGCTTCGGTTGGCATGACCAAGCCGATCGGTTCACTAGGTGAACTGGTCATCTCACCAACCTGACCCAATCAGTCACTTAGTGAGCCGATAAGTCGGTATCTTGACTCATGTAGAATTCAGTAAATTCAATTTTCATTCAACCTAACACCCTAACCAGTTAGTTCAACACTTGAACTTGATGGTTCTGAGTCCATACAGTTAATTGGTTGTTTAATGAATACCTAAACATTTTTAGAAATCATCTTAAACATCATTAATGGATAAACTCCTCTTTTTAATGAATTCCTATGTGTGTGACCCTATAGGTCCCATATCATGTAGGCAGTGTATGTCCATAATTGATTTATGAAATCACAAGCAAAGAGTGGTTCCTAGTCACACATTAGTGCTACCCAAGTGAATGGAAAGTTGGAAACCAAATTCATCATAAAATTTGTGTAAGGTGTTACAGTGATTGATAATTCCTTTATCTCTAATATCTAGATTGAACCCAAGGCATGGAATCATCACCCTTTCAATGTTCACTCCATGTTCCCTGAACAAGAGTAGACTGTCTGAGATATATGCGGCCTCAATATTATTTATTGATTCACATGTGCATACACATACTTTTCTCAGTCTCACTTATCAAGTGGCATGTATATCATACTCGAGTAGGAGGGACAAATCTCATCTATATCACTCACAGTCAGTCCCCATGTGTCACAACTATCGAATATCACCATTACGGAAATCCTTTTTAGGTTTACGTAGGATGATGTCAAATCATACTGAATGACATGTGATGAGTGTAGTGACTTTGGGTCTAAGAACCAAAATCACCACCTTCACTACAAGAGATGTCTATGACCACCAAGTATAGTTTCCATGTGTCACTCTCAAGGTGGGTCTGTCGGATACACTGTTCTATAACAAGTATCTATGTGCTTAGTTTGATATCCCATATCATGACTAATGAGATTCTATCATCAACCAACACACACACCAATATTTGGTGTTACTTCTGTCCATCTACCTTCCACCATAACAAATGACAAGGTACATTACAAGAATGCACATACTCCTAGCATCTATATGATCACATTGTTTAAGTCACATACTTAAAGACATACGTCATTGAGTAATGTCATTCTCTAGACATTCATTGTGTTTCCTCATTATCACATAACTATGTTAAACATAATAAATTGGAAGCTTGCCTTTTTTATTATTAACCATGTCCTTTTATATGCGATCACAATCATTATATGATTGTCTCTCTGGGCATACCATACCAAGAACACTTTCATTATGTTGCTCCAACACACCTAAAAAGATGTCAAAAACCACAAGTGAGACCCCCAGACTGAGCGATATGATATAACAAATCTAACATCTTATTACTTACAAGAACATTATACTCATCTTATTTATAGGTAGATTAATCAATAGCTAAATATGTCTACACATGATATAAACATCAAATATGTATTCTTTTCACATGGATTTATACTTTACAAGTAGAAAAAGGGGCTACACTTGGAACTGTACATAATCTATATGCTTACTTGTACAGAGTAGGAAATATAATGAATACTTGAAATAAGTAAAGGAATACAATTGTGCATCCATGTGATTCATCAATTAAACATAAATATATATACTACAAGGCCGAGTCACACATTTTATGATTGCTTTGGGTAGTTTGATGCACACCACTCAAAGTACTAGTATACCCTGTGATGTCACAATCAACACTATATAGGATCTTAGGATTTTGGACTCCTAGATATATCTGACACCTCAGTTAGAGAGAGGCTAAACAAAGTAGTGGCACAAATACTAAAGTACTAGTGGAGAGCTAAAGGCCAGTCTACAACAAGCCACACTCATCCTGGATACACAGGCTATGGTACCTATCACCATGGTATGAAAACCATTTCAATCATATATACTATATTATTTTTAATGCATCACTTGTCACATATCACATATCATATATTACAAAATCTATGACCTCGACTATACTCATAAAACCATGGAATCAGGATGACAGAGATGTGTAGACCCTGTAGCTGCATATACTCAACAATATATGATTGTGAGCACCTTCTTACAACTTACAAAGTTTCTATAAGGATACTCATTTAACTATTTCCACCATTGGCCCATGGAAATATGCCTACAGACTTGAGGCACTACATGAGTATGGTTACATTTGATTAATTAGTCCACTTAAGTCATTTTAATACTACATATATCAAGTTACACAAATGGAATATAAGTGGCTTAAAAATTAAATCTAGTGTAGCAACTTCCAATAATATACAATATATCCAAAAGTATATTAAACTACAAAATGATGGTTCATGTATCATCCTTGGCCATACCAGGTCTGAATGCAGCATTCTCAGCCATAGGAAATGCCATAACATCTAATCATAACAAATTAGCCATAAACAAGGCATCAAATTCACTTATAATATATAATTAAAATTAATAAGCATAGGTCATTATCCCATACCTAAAAAGAGGCATGCATTCACTGTTCAGAACTAACATAATCGTATAATAAGATTAATGATCACCATTCCAGTGCAAGGGTTATCATGGGTAATTGTCATGTTATAAGAACTTCTAGCTCAACTCAAATCACCTCAACGAATACTTAGTTATAATAAAGTATTCATCAATATTTAGATGTAAGGTTATCAAACTCTTAATCTCACATAACTCATGCACTTTTAACACAACCACCGTTCCCCATATCATGCTTTAATCAAATTCAAACATGGATGGTATTTAACCATTAGGTCCAGACATCATCCCAATGATGACAAACACAACATTTCAATCAAGGTATCAACCTCAAAGCACCAAGAATAATGTGTATACATTTAACCCGTATCCAACATATACTTTTAATGTCATTTGTTATAACTCATTTAGTCAGCCATTAACATTGTAAAAACATGAGACATATATACGGAACTAATCATGTGAGGTAGAGGATCACCTAATTAAAGTTATTTATATAAAAGACTTCCATTAAAACTCACATTAAATTTAGAAACCTCCAAGTTACTCCTTGATATTTTCTAAATTGATTTTATGATACATATCCACAACATTATTATAGTTATACTTATTGATTACGAAATTATTTCACATTCATCAAGGATATAAGTGAGGAAAAACATCTTCCATAAGTATGATATGGTTCATTATATAATTCAAGTACTCACTAGGGCATACAATCCCAATATTAGACATGAAAAGGGTAATTTCACTGTATAAGTCCACATTAGGTTCAATACCATGTAAGAACATATAACTACTTGAAATTTTGGATTATATTTCACATTATAATTACTCACCAACATGCCAAATTTCATATTCAAATCCAAACATATGAGTGAGTTTCATTGAAAATATTGGTAAACATAAACTGCCACATCCATGCATAGATGACCTAATTTGAGATTTTAAATCTAATTTGAAGGAACTTATAGAAGAATAAAAGTTATTTCAAGGCCTTATAAACATTTTATATCAACTCCTAGTCACTAAGGATAGCATTCGTATACATTTTCCTTTCATATGATACTAATACACCACAAGGATGACATATTTAGTAACAATTTCACTTGTATTTTGAATTTCAACAAGTACATAATTATTTGGTCAAAGAAATGACATCATGGAGTATCCCTAGCAGGTTAGGAATAACAAAAATTTTGTGAATGTAGTCCAATTATCTAAAATAGTTCTCAAGGCATCAATTTTTAGCACATTAGGAGGTCATAGAACAAGATTTAGAACAAAATAAATTATATCGATCCACAAATTTCGGATTTCAGACCTTATATCAAATATAGCAGGTCCATTCCATCAATTATTTATGAGTATTATATAGAATAAGATATAATTTCAAAATCATACCACATAGAAGCAAAATAATACACAAAGATTCAATCTTTAAGCATGTTAATCGAGTTTAGAACAAGTATTAGGGATTTGCATGAGCTAGTAGGAAAAAGAATGGTAATGATATCATATGACTCACCTTGTATAGCCATAATCACGATGTCCATTCAAAAAGGTCAAGAACATGATTTTATATCCTAGACCATCCTTTCAAAAGCCCCCAAATCCAAGCTCCAAGTAAGATCTAACTCCCCTTAGATCAAAAAGAGGAAAAATGTTGGTTCTTTAGATAGATGGAGTAGTTTCCACAATATCAGTTCATGGGGCACGAATAATGGAGGAATATGAGGTGAGGAAATTAATAAAAGAGATTTTATAAGATGAATATTACATGATTAGAATATAAATGAATTTTCTAAGATTGGAAGCATCTTGAAGAAGCTAGATCTACCACATGCATCAACATTCAAGGCTCCATCAATGTTCATCCCTTCATCAGATATTTCTTCAGCCTCAATGGCTCCCTTAGAAACTCTAGAAGCTTATTGGGTTCTACAAGTGCCTTTAGGCTGAAAGGGTGGTTTTTATAAATTGGGGATAGGTATAAATGTCCAAACCCCCATAGTTGGTGTTCATAATTATCCTTGGTCAAAGCATGCCATCTATTGGTCAAAGAATAATTCTTATCAACCCTCTTTAGTGCTATAATCTATTTGAGAATTACAATCATTGGGTTATATAAGGTTTTCATTGGTCTATCACTTCTATAAGCTAAAAAGTCCATGAGTTGAGCACAAGAAGCTCCATTGGCCACCATCAATCACCACCACGATACTAGTAATGGTTGAAGCCCTAATCCAACTAAGGTCAAAAGCATAAAACCAAATAAATATATAAAGATACCAAATATTATCATGCATTTGGATATCATGTACTCAACCTTGTACTTAGGTTCTTAATTAAGTTGAAATTGCACATTAGTCCACAATTGTACATGAAATTGCATTTCAAGTCAAATAATTACATATTAGGATCAAACATGTATGAGTAGGAAGAAAATTAATATTAGATGCTATTTACATAATTTGAAATATGGCCCTCATTCTGTTTTTAATTTACAATTAATTTCACAACTTATACAAAAACTTGAAACCAAGGCATCTAAAGTGCAAATTGACTTTAAACATTGTTTCAATATATTCAATTGAACATCATTTCTTTTACAATCATCTAATTAAGATATTAAATCTATATTAAAGTCAAAAGTAAGATTAAGATAGGTTCATGGTTTCATAGTCATAAACCCCTCAAAGGATTTCACACCCAAAATCTCAATGTCAGGGCAGACAATAATAAACTAACCCATAATCCAATATCAAACACACTTGTGAGCTGCTTATGCTAATTAATCATCATTACTAATTAATAGTTATCATGACGTTTCTTACAAATCATCATGTACATTTTTTGTAGTTAATTCTAATTTTCAATTATCTATGCATCATTCATTTTCTTATCTAATTCTTAGGCATCTTCTTAGGATTTAGTATTATTATTATAGATCCATTGCTCTTTCTTGCTGAATATTTGTCATACTTTTGTCTCTTATCATATTATCATGTTTTCGTTATACCAATTAAGGGTAAGTTCATCATATTTGACATTCAAACTAAGTTAGTTACTCACTTTATCATATTTTTCATATTTGGGTTTTCTTTATACTAAGGAAATTAGTCCATTGATTCATGATACTTGTCTGATTAATGGACACTTTCATGCACATATCCATTCTCTTCATCTAGGTAACAAATCTTGGATTGATATAGGTTGACAAAAAAATCACAAATCAAATGCATACATGGCACACCCTATTACATTACTCTTAAGGATCACCATCTTGTCTTTGTTTTATGGTGAAACATGTTCTTTTCAAAAAATCTTCACCCATAAAATATGATTTATAGAATAATAATCCTATAGTCATACATAAGGATTTAGAAAATATCATTTTTAATCACCAGGTCATAACTAAGATGTATTTTATAATGGTATCAATCTACAAATTTCATAATCATTATAACAACGATTATACTTGCACCTTTTGTATGTCAATCAACCTCAGTACTCATCTTGATTATCATCACACATCCTTGGAAATAATTAAACTTTATACTAATGTAAGGTTTCTATCTCCTCATCTTTCTTTAGATTCATTTCAATTTATCATGATTATTCACATTCTTTCATTCAATAAAGATCACTTCCTAATTAATCTACTTAATATTCTCTTTATATCATACTTATTTTACCTCAACTGTTCATATCATACATGGGTTGGTATGATATTAACTCAGGTTCAGATACAAATGCAAGCTGCCTAGAGTTAGGTCTGCTCTGGCGATCAGGGCGGTGATTCGAAGGGAAACGACATCCTTCATTTGAGGGGAGGCTTTTATTACCCTACCCCATAACTAGTTATGTGTCTGGCGGAAGAAATGATTGTCCCTACTGAAAAAACCGGTCGGAAATCATGGACACAAATCCTCAAAGGAACAGAGCAATTCATGACTACTTAGAGTTATGATCCTCCGGTGATAGAGGATGGAAAGAGCTTCATCACCACCAACAAACCAACCTACGTTGCTATGGAAAAGACATGGGAGCATACCCTTTAGGTGTATGTAATGGGGAAGAGATTGTATTACTACCACTTCCTCTCTTGGATCATACGAGTATGGAAGCCAAAAGGGCCTATACTCGAAGTCGGATAAGTTTTTCCTAAAAAGATTCAATAACGGTGAGAACAAGAATAGCATGATCAACATGGGACCAAGATGTTTTGGTGATAGGTTGGTCGTTGTGAAGGAGCACCATACAGGCGACGATATGAAGAAGGATCTATTTAGTTCTATACCAGTATGGATCAAGATTCCTAGTATGGGGAGAAATTAGTCTGAAAGAGTTGTTGGGATCGTAGCCTCAGGAGTCGGGAAACTACTAAGAGTGGATTTGTGATCTCTACATCATGAGTCCCTGGGTGAAGCCAAATCCTTGGTTGAATTACAAGCAATAGAAGAACCACCCCAGGAGATATGGGTCAATATACCAAGGAAAGACCCTATCCTTGTGGAGATCCAGTACCAGTACATCCCTAAGAAATGTGTTGAATGCAAAGTCTTTGGCCATGACGAGGAGGATTGCCCTCTGCATGAAGAGGAAAGGAAAGCAACCCAGAAGAATATAACCAAATATGGTGTGGATTGAGGTTCACCGGAATAAGAACAATGCTAATAAAAACTCCTAGGAAAACCCTACACAGGTGGATGAGAGTGTGACCACTGAAAAGGACTCATCCACAGATGTGGTTGAGGTTGAAGATGACAACCCTACTACTAAAGCGGTTGAAACTCGAGCTTATGCCAATACTGAGAAAGGAAAGGATATAGAAGTGCCCACCCAGAACAAATTTGATAACCTGGGTGGGGAAACTGGGACTAATCGCGGGGAACATTCTGAGAAGGAAGTGAACGTCAACCCCAAGAATAAGGACAGAGGCTCCAAGAATTTTGGAGGTGAAGGTGATTCAAGGGTGGCCGAGACACAAAAAACTCGATCGTCCAAGAAGAACCATCAATGACCTTCTTTATGGATAATGTCCATGGTGCTGGAAATCCACGGAAAAGGAGGAAGGTTAGGGAAGTTATCTGTTCGATTCAAGCATCCATAGTTATCCTTGTTGAAACAAAGATTAAGAAAGATAACCTGCAACTTCTGAATAAGATGCTACCTAGAGGTTGGAATATGTTAACGAACCACGATTACAACACCAATGGGCGCATTTGTTTGAGGTGGGAACCAAAATCATAGAGGGTGGACCCAATTGATATGGACGATCAACAAGTCACAATAAAATGCAGTAATAAAGGTGGTCTCATCATCTTCATATCTGTGTTGTATGCCCATAATTTAATGAGCCAATGACTTGAATTATGGGACAAGTTGGAGAAGCTATCCAAGGGTATCTCGATCCCTTAGTTAGTCTATGGGGATTTCAATAAGGTCAGGAAGAGGGAGGAGAAGGCTAGAGGTAGAGAAGTTATAAGCTCAGTCCTTAGTACTTTTAATACAGCCATTGACAAAGTCGGGCTGGTTGAATTACCCTGTCACTGGGAGAGAGGCTTTCACTTGGCACAACAACCTGAAGAAGAAGAAGAAACACATTGCCTACAAGCTAGATCGTGCACTAGTAAATGAGGATTTTCTATATATGTTCACTGGCTCCAAGACGAAACTCCTAACTTCTTGCTTTTCTGACCATTTAGCTTTGCAAGTTAACCTCAAAGAGATGATCAAGAAGAATAAACCCTTCCATTTCTTAAATTTCTGGCAAGATTGGCCGGGATGTGATGATGTTATATATAAATCTTGGAAGGAATAGGTGTACGGTAATCCTCTATTCTACTTCAACCAACGTCTAAGGAATGTGAAGAATGCCTTGAAGAACTGGTCGAGAAAGTTTGTCAATTTGCAGAACCTGCTTAACGAGGAATACAGAGAATTAGATGATATTTCTAGAGTTCTATGAACTAACCCTCTTGATGAGGAACTCATGGAGGTTGAGAGAGTTACACTGGAAAGGATGGAGATTTTAGGAAAGGCCGAGTAACAATACCACTGGAAAAGAAGTAGATCATAGTGGATTGAGAGTGGGGACAGAAACACCAAAATGTACCACTCAATCATCAAGAGGAGGGAATCTGTTAACACTATCACTGAGCTATATGATGATGAGGGCAACTATATTGATAGTGAGGAGGCCATAGTCTATCAAACCATTGATTTCTTCCAATCTCTCTACATTCAGCAAAACAACAAGGCATCTTCCCTTGAGATCAAGTGGAACAAGCTCATTATTGATGATGATAACACTATGTTAACAAGATGCCCAGGTGAATAGGAAATCAAGGATGTAGTGTGGTCCATTGGTGTTGATAAGAGCCCAGGTTCAGATGGTTTCAACGGGTTATTTTACAGAAATAACTGGACTACCATCAAGTCGGATCTAGTTGAGGCTATCCAATGGTTTTTTAATGGGGGTAACATGGTTAAACAGATTAACCATGTCTTTGTGGCCCTTATTCCCAAGAAGGAAATAATTTCTACCCCTGTGGACTTCAGACTGATCTCATGTTGTTCTATCTTATACAAAACTATTACTAAAATCCTCACTACAAGGTTGAGCTCTATACTTCCTAGAGTTATAGCTCCTAACCAGGGAGCCTTTATTCAAGGAAGAAGGATAGAAGATTGTGCTATGTTAGTTGTGGAATTCACACTAAATTATAATGTCCAACGGAGTACACCATCAGCTTGCCTTAAGCTAGATATAATGAAAGCATATAGCACAATTAACTGGAACTATATGTGGAACTGTCTTGTAGGTTTGGGATTCAATGGTACTTGGATAAATTTAGTGAAGTAGTGTGTCACCACTACATCCTTCTCTCTTCTGATGAATGGAACCTCCAAGGGCCACTTCAATAGCTCTAATGGTTTGAGATAAGGTGACCCCTTATCCCCTCCAAGGATTAAAAACTAAAAACCTACACTATCTGAAAGACAAAAGTCATGTCTCATCTGCTCTTTATTGATGACATTCTCATGTTTATGGAAGGAAGGATGGGAACACTCACTAACCTGAAGCACATCCTCATGGAGTTTGGCAAGTTATTAGGTATGAAGCTCAATGCCAGTAAGTCCCACATCTTCTTCTCGGTATCTTGCAAGAATAAAATGAACCTGGCTGAAGCTATAGGCCTACAGATAGGCGAATGGCCTACAAGGTACATGGGGTATCCTCTTGTAGGTGGTAACCTCAGATGGAAACACTACCATGAATTCTTGGACCGTCTTAAAGATATGATCACAAAGTGGCCAGGTTCGACAATGGCCATGGCTGGAAGACTTGTACTTCTCAAGAGTTTGGCTATGGGACTTATCAGATACTGTCTATCACTAGGTGAGATGCCTCATTCAGTTCTGCAAATAATGGAGATCTTACTCTAAGACTTTCTCTAGGGGAGCTCGATCCATCCTGTCAGCTGGCTTTGCTTGTCTTATCCTCTGGAAGAAGGTGGCCTGGGCCTACCATCACTATACGACTTGGCTAATTTCTATACCTTGTCCTAGATTTGTAAGATTAGAGAAGGTAGCTCGATCTGGGCTAATTGGATGAACATTAGATACTCAGGTGCTCTCAACATAGCCTTAAAACACAGATGGGGTTACTTAGCTTCTTGGCACAAAATGGTGGAATGTTGGCCCAAGTTCTCTAACACCAGTACTAAAGATCGGTGGAAAACTAATAGATAGAGGATCCAGGTGGATATTTGTGTTGCCGCCTTATGGACCCGACTTCATCATCCTAGGTGGATTTTGGTGTCCTTCTGAGCATACAAGGACTACCTACCTACTCTGGTGAAGGTCAAGAAATGGAAACCAGATATTGATACCACATGCTTCCTATGTGGTAGTGGCGTAGATGATAGTGTTCATCTATTTGATAGCTGTAAAACATGGAGATATATCTAGAGCCGTGATAGACTAAAGCTAAAGAGGTGAGGTTCCAAGAACCTTGTTGATTCCCTATGTGAGATCCATACTTTGCCAAAGGATGAAAAACCTTTAACATCTGGGTGATATCTTCTTGCATTCACCTTATTTGGAGAGAAAGAATCTCGAGATGGCTGGGTAACAAGAGGAAGGATGAGTTGCAGATTTTCAGTATTCTAGAAAAAGAAATAAAAAATGTGTACTCATGTTATAAGAGACAATTAGTTTCTATACCTAGTATAGTACTAAGAAATTGGGATCTATTATAGAGCTCAAGTTTGATGTAAGACACACAGATGTGTGTGGCTTGTAATTTGTGCCCATTTATGGGTTCGAAAATATATTTACCAAGGTTTCTGATATTAACTCAGGTTCCACTCAGTTCATCTATCATTCTTCATATCTATCATCTCATACCACACTTATCATTTGAGTTCTCATCTTCTTATATGAATTTTACACCTTCCTTCTCATAACACATACTCTCCATGAACTTCCTTGTACTCACATGTACATTCTAAAAACTACTTTATGATTACCTTGGCTGCTACACATAATTTAAGATCTATACATAGAGTTGTCTTTCCTTTACATCATCATTTTCTAGAATCTCAGCTTCAACCATTGAATTATCACCCAAGGATAGTCTCCTTTAAAGTTTCAAAAACTCCTTTTTACATTCTTTATAAACAAATTAAGCTTCATAGTATCATATGCTTTTCTTTAATCACCAAGTTCTCAAGTTTTGATGAGTTAAGATATGATTTTTATCTTTCTCAAGTGGTTAGATTAGTACCTTTCATCAGGTCTTTTAACACTTTTTATACATGGTCTTTGTTCAACATATTTATACTTAATCCAAGTTTTGCATCTCTCATCACTTTTATCTTACTCATTTCATCATGTTTCATATTTATTGTGATCTTTGGGTTGTTTCCAACTAAATACTTGGTCAGAGTACTCAAAAGGATAACAATCAAAGAGTTCTACACTTACCCTTCCCTCAATACTTGAATACCTGACTAGGGCACCCAAATGTTGAGTCCAAGTAGTATGCATTATGCTTGTGTCATGTTCACACTTAGTAATAATTTTTAGCCTTAATTCCTATAGTCCTTGTTGACTCAGCTAGCCTAATCTCTGATACCAAACTTGTAAGGACCATCTTGTTAATCAAACATTAATTGACCATTAGGATAGTTCCATAGAAAAACTCCAACTTAAATCTAATATCCATAAGATAATGAGTTGGAAAGAATTTCTAGAAAAGGAAATCCACATAAAGACTTGACTACAAATAAGTATCACAAAGATTCACATGACACTTTATCTAAATGTCTTTCATCACATTATAGCCATCCCATAAGAGGACACAATAAGAGGACAAATTGAAATCCCTTTATTAAAATTTTCAAAGTAAGATTACAACATGAGATATATCTATGCAGATACAATATCATAAAAGTGCTAGATCAACTTACAACTCATATTCATAAGAAAACATCATGTAAAGAAACCTATCAGGTATCTCAACAACTATCCACCCATCACTTAGGAAAGTGAGATTACAAGGACACTATATACTTCCTTGTTACATCTTGTTCAACACTTTATTTTTGTTGTTGCAACGCACCTAAAAAGATGTGAAAAACCGTGAGTGAGACATTCAGTCCAAGTGACATGATATAACAAAGATAACATATTATTTCTTAGAAGTATATTATAATAATCTTATTTAGAGGTGGATTAATCAATAGTTAAATATCTATACACAAGATATAAACATCAAGTACTTAGTCTCTTTGCAAGTATTTATACTTAACTTGTATAAAAAGAATCAAAATTGTAACCATACATGATCCATACACCTACATGTACATAGTAGGAAACATATACAATATGTGAAATACGTAAAGGGATACAATTGTGCTCATCTGATTTGTCAATTAAACCTAAAGAGATATACAACACGACTGAGTTACAAATTTTGTCATTATCTTAGGTAGTTTGAGGCTTATCACTCAAACTACCAGTTTACGACTGTGAAGTCCCAATCAACATTCTATAAGATCTTAAGATTTCCCAAGTCCTAAAGATCTCCCACACCTTTATCAGATTGAGGCTAAATAAAGTAGTGTCAAAAAAACTAAATTACTAATGGAAAACTCAAAGGCAAGTCTACAATGAACCAAGTTCTTCCTGGGTACACAGGACACAACACCTATCACTTGGGTACATAGGACACAACACCTATCACCTGGGTATGAAATTTTATCAATCATATATCATATATTACCTTTCACGTATAACTTGTCACATATCAATATCACCACTGAGATGGCCTCGACCATACTCATACAACCTTGAAATTAGGACGACAGATATGTACGCTTGCTACACTCTCCTATACTCAACAATATACAAATCCAAGTGCCTTCTCACAAACCTAAAGCTGCTACAAGGATACTCTTTTCACTATTAACCCCACCGACGAGGGCTAAGGACTTGTGGTACTACAATATTATGGTTACACTTGATTAATTACTTCACTTGAATCATTTTTACTACATCAATTGGGTTACATACATGACACATAAGTGGACTATAAATGAAATCAAGCATAGACACTTCCATTGATATACAATGTATCCATAAAATATTATACCATTAAATAAGGGTTCTTGTATCATCCTCGACCATACTGAGGCTCAAGGCATAATTCGTAACACTACAAAGCCCAAGACATCTGGCCATAACACATCAGCCTTAAACATGACATCAAATTCAATTGTAATATTCAATTACAATCAATAAACATAGGAAGTTATCCCATACAAAGAAAACAAAATGTATTCACTATTTGGAACTAGCATAATCATGTAATGAGATTAATCATCACCATTCTAGTGCAAGGGTTATCATGGATAACCATCACATTATAATGACTTCTATCTCAGTTCAAATCATCATTTCATACTGCAACTAATACTTAATTATAATAAAGTATTCATCATTAGTTGTAGGTAAGGCTATTAGACACTTAAGGTCAGAAAATTTATCCATTTTTAACAATACCACCATTGTATTCCCCATATTATATTTTGATCGTATTCAAACATGGATGTTATTTAGCCATTCGGTCCAACCATCATCACAATTATGACATGCATATCATTCCACTCATGGTATCAACCTCAAGGCACCAAGTCTAATGTATACACATTTAACCCATATCAAAGATATACTTTGAATGCCATATTTTATAGCTCATTTAGTAACCCTTAACATTGTAAAAAGAGAAGTCATATACCACTTAGTAATCATGTGAGGTAGAGAATCCTTTATTAAAGTTATTTACCATAAAATGCATCCACTAATTGTTAAAACTCACATTAAAATTTGAAACCTCCAAGTTACTCCTTGGTTTTTTTGTTAATTGCTTTTATGATAAGTATCTTCCACATGATATCATTACACTTATTGATTATAAATGTACTTTCACATTCATCAAGGACATAAGTGAGAAAAAAAGATCTTCAGGAAGTATAATATGGTTCATCATATAATTCCAAGTACTCACTAGGGCATACAATCCCAATACTAGATATAGAAATGATAATTTCACAATATAAGTCCAAATTACGTTCAATACTATGTAAGAAAATTATAACCATTTAAAATTCTGGATTTCATTTTACATTATAGTTGCACAACAACATGCCAAATTTTAGATTCAAATTTGAAAGTATGAGGAATTTTCATTAAAAATATTGTTTTACATAAAAGTGCCACTTCCATGCATAGATGACCTATTTTGGGAATTTAAATCTAAGTCAAAGGAACTTCTAGAAGCATAACAATTATGTTAAGGCCTTATAAATTTTTTATGTCTACTCCTAATCACTAAGGATAGTCTTCATAAACATTCCCCTTTGATATGATACTAATACACCACAAGGATGACATATTTAGTAACAATTTTACTTGTATTTCAAAATTCAACAAGTACATGATTATTTGGCCATACAATTGACATCAGAGAGTAACTACAGGAGGAACATAAATTTTTTTAAATATATTTCACTTATCTATAATAGTTCTCAAGGCGCCATCTTTTAGCACAATAGGAGGTTATAGACCAAGATTTAGAACAAAATAAAATTATTGATGCACAAATTTCTAATTTTAGATGTTAAATTAAAGATACAAGGTCAATTTCATCATAGATTCATGAGTAAGATATAGGTTAATGTGTACAAATTTGAAAACATATCATATGGAAGCAAAGAAATCCACAAATATTGAATCTTTATGCATTTTGATCATGTTTGAAACAAGTTTTTAGGGATTTGCATGAACTAGTAGGAAAAAGAATACTGAGAATATTATATCATTCAAATTGTATGGTGATAATCATGAGTTCCAATCAGCAAGGCCATAAACAAGCTTCTCCTAGATCAACCTTCCAAAAGGCCCCAAATCCAAGCTCCAAGCAAGACCTAACTCCCCTTAGATCAAAAAGAGAAAAAATGAGGGTTCTTTAGATAGATGGAGTAGTTTCCATGTCATGGGGCACGACCAAGGAAGGATCATCACTACGAAAAATATGGTCTTTAACTACAAAAAAAATTTGTAGCGAAAACCCCAAAATTTGTAGCCAAAAGTTTTGGCTACATTTATCCTTACATTTATAATATATAGCTAATACCTGTGTAGCTAATTGTTTAGGCTACATTTTTCAAAGTTGTAGTTAGTTATTCCTCTGGCTACAAATTTATATGTAACCCTAACTGTAGGTAAAAATGTCCTTACACATAAATATGTAGTTTCCATTGTAGCCAAATGTATGGCTACAATTTAATTTGTACCTATGCTATGTAGGGAGAGATGACATTGGTTACAATTTGTATTTGTAGTTAATGTATAGCAAAAATTAGCACTTGCTACACATGTAATTATAGCTAGTGTGTAGTGAAAGGCACCATGTACTACACATACATATGTAGTGAGAAACATTATGTAGCCAGTCAGTTGCTTGCCAATATAGAGGGGTTTTCAATAAGACAACAAATGAATGTTAATCAAGATCGAGTTTTGCTTACAATGTCAACAATGATACTTTTATTTATATTTGAACAATGAGTACACATGGGGAGGACATTAACCTGGCCCCTGTTTGACAATATGCATGAAAAAAGACACATGTATACAATATCTTCTTCTGACTACATCTATCCACTACAGACTGTAGATAGGTCATACAACGCTCCAATGTCACTTGAGAACATAACTTCCATACCACGTTATCTATGGAGCGAGAATCGTGACTGAAGGTCCATAGAAAAAGTAGGTGAATAGATCAATAGATCATATAGCGCTCCAATGACTCCTTTTCTTTTCACTACTTTCTATAGACTATAGAGCATAGTGGACTTCACACAGGGGAAAATCTGTAAGCCCCAAAGGCCTTGTTAAGTGATCTTGATTTCCTGGATCAAATGATACACCAAGTTTAAAGTTTGCTGCACAATTATTGGTAGACAAGCTGAGTGCCTAATTGGATCTGATGAACTTGACATGCATATTCAGCAAAATGTTACTCCTGATCTGACTACCATACCGCAACAGGGATGCAAGCTTGCCCATGCACATGTGTGGCCATGGAGATGAGTACAAAACTGTTGTTGTACTCACTAAACCCAGCAAGGACTCGAGCTCTGAACCTGTGATGATAAAGAGGTACTCCTGTCCATTTGTGGGCTGTAAGAAGAACAATAAAGATAACAAGAAGTTCTAGCCTTTAAAGACAATCCTGTGTGTAAAGAACCATTACAAAAGGAGTCATTGTAATAAGAGCTATACCTGTAGCCGATGGAACAACAAGAAATTATCTGTGATTGCTAATATGAAAACCCATGAGAAGCATTGTGGAAGAGACAAATGGATATGTTCCTATAGAACTACTTTCTCTCAGAAGGACAAGCTATTTGGGCATGCCACCCTCTTCCAGGACCACTCTCCTTCTCTTTCTCCTGATGAAAACAAAGGATCATGCATGTCCACTGGTCAAGCAATAAATGATGAACAAATAGATAGCTGGAAACTTATTAGAAAAATTCTCAATGCTAGTCGGTATAGAATTAGACATTCATTCATTATTGTGTTAAGTCAGCAGATCCTCATAATCAAATAAGGTCTAGAACAACATAAGAAACTAATTTTAATAGAAATATATTGCAAACAAGTTCTTATTTGTTCAATGATACCAGCAAAAAAATGGAGACCATACCTTGAATTGATATGTTGTTACCACAACTTCTAATATCTTGAATTGATCAGTTCAAGGTTGCACTCAACTGAAATTACGGATTAAAAGCATTACAACTTTGAGATGTAATGAAATCTAGATCAAAAGCATTACAACTTTGAGAAGTAATGAATAAATTATAAACTTAAAACTCAGGTTTTTGTAAAGGTGGATAAGAAGACCTACAAGCTTTCAAGTTAAGATAACCCTGATGTAGTTGGAATGCAAGATGTAGCCATACAAGTTTGGTAGGTTTGGCTCTCTGTTGCCTACCTGAAGCATATAAAAAAGATTATGTTCTTTTTGGTAGCTAGCCTGTAAACATCTTGAAATTAATGATGAAGATTGCAACAAGTCAATCACAAACCTCTTGAATTCATGACGAAGATTGTAACAAGTCAATATGAATTTCTTGAGCATACACAATAGGAAAAGACATGATAGTATTTGAAGTGAAACTTGAAGATCCAAATTCAGTTTAAGTAACACATCAGTACCTGCAGGGAACAATCACAATTGGCAGCCCACCAATGGTCCATCTGATATCTCACATCATTGATTGTTTTCACATGTTGTACCTATCTACCACATTCCTCACTAGTTTCTTTTGAGACCAGCAACTGAAATGACTCCTTTACAGATGGTATATCAAGTGAAAGATCCTTTAGACTTCCAGAAAGACAACCATCAGTAGTTTCATAATAAGTTGTTCATATGATTGCAGCTCCAATGCAAGAACAAGGCATCTCTAAACAACTCAAAAGTAATGTAGCAATGACTTCCAATGCAGATATAAAGTTAGTAGAGACTATATAATCATTAGCAACACAAACTTCCAAGACCTTATTGCATAACTCTATCATCATTGCATGATAAAAAGATTGAGCTAGCTCATGGATGATATATGCTCTGTGATTTAGGGATGTATTTTGGTCAGTCTTGGCAACAATAAGGGGTTAATTTGATTCTAACCCGTCCAAACTGATTTTTCAAGTGGAAGGTGGGGTGATGGGAACAGCCCTCATCAGTAGATTTGAAGATTAATTCCTATTCCATGTTAGATAATGGCACAAAACTAGCAAATTTGATGGCACGAATATGTTCTACCTGCAAAGAAGTGAAAATTAGATGATACATAAAAATTAATACACGACACTTCATCTTTACATCTGTAGGACACGACCAACATATGTGTTCCTATATCATAAATTATTGAGTTGTATCTCGTATTATTATAGAAGCTATGGTGCTCATCAAATATTATTTAAAGCTGAATAACACAAGATGGTCATGAGGACATATGAAAATAGAAATAGCAAAACGATAAATAGGGAAAAGGAAATAATATATAAGACATTGTTCTGTACTAGTAGATTTGAGTTTTCCAATTAACTAGCTCTCCTTTCTATTTTTGCTGAGCTGCTACAAATTAGAAATCGAACAAATTCACCATATAAACCAAAACAAAAAATTGGACATAGATTTTATAGTCAGCCATGTTACTCCACGCCAAAACAATATAACTTGATGCCTATATATAATTGAGCATCTGAGTAGGAAGAAATAGGGGAAAAAGTGGATTTGTGTAACCCAAATAACAGAAGAAGATTTCCTACCTGCTATTCAAATCCCACACCAGCAAGAAATGCACTAAAAGATAATATAAGGCTAGCATAGAAGAAAGGTTCAAAAACAATTTTAAGATCACTACCAATCTAAGGATTAGAAAAACACACTCGACAAATAGAACAGATTGTGGTTCTCAACATGATTAAACTTTTTGGTTGGAAGTTGATGCAAAACAAACTTATTATCAAAGAGTATATCATGATGAGGGGTATTCAACTGGTGTCAAGATGTTCACTGTGCAAATAGGAATCAGAATCAGCTGAGCACATAATGTGGCATTGTAGGGTTGCAAAAGATATTTGGAACAGGGCTCGTTCTCATATTCCTATAACTCCAAAAAACAACAGTGAACTACCAAATGTCAGAGGAAAGAAGGAGATTATTGGATGGATCAGTACAATGAGATCTTGTAGAAAATTTGATATATTTACTTTGTTACAGAAAACATACTAATAATTATGTGAAAAACCTATGAAGTATCACGGAAAGTAAATTTAGTGAAAGAAAACTCACAATGTTCAAGACCCATCGAACATCAGTACTCTTGCATGAGGTGTTTATGAATGATTGTGCCCCAAATCTAAAGTTCTGATCTACAAATCGAAATGGAAAGCTATGAGGTGTTTATGGATGTCAAATGATTGTGCAAATCGAACATCACTCACCATATAAACCAAAATCAAATTAGAAAACACAACTCAAAACCAAATATTTTTCCACAGCTCGTATGGTGAATATAGGTATGGATCTGCAAATTTGTAATGGAAACCTAATCGCTAACACAGTTGACATCCATAATGAATAACACTACAATTGACACATCAATACCAACTTTAAGAGCATTGATGGCATAAAGAAACAAAATCAATATAATTTTGGGCAATCTTAGATATATCTACAACATGACAGATTGTCCCTCAGTCCAGCTATAAAATAAATTCACTAAGGGGTAGTTCGGCCACCAACTTTATAAACACCGACATTCATACATAAATTGGTCATTATTTTATTTGTCAAACTTTTTTTATGTATTTGACTTGGTATTTGCCTTTATGAATTTAGTAGATTCCAAAACACGCCATTTTTTGCGGCACTTAACATGCTCACATCCAGTCCATGAGAAGCAGTTTAACGTGTTGTTTTTGGTGTCCAGAGCAATACGATCTCACTACCCACAACAGTGGTGCTCTGAAATCAACAGTCGGGTACGCATAAAACTACTGCAATTCTAAAATCCGGGGCCGAATGGCCCCTAAGCTTTTACTTCAAGGGGAACTCCATCAAGGCACCAAGGTTCCAACCATAATCTAATCTTACATCCACTGCGTATGGAATTTGCATGGGATGAATGATGCAATCTCGATAAAAGAAAACTCATCTCCAGATCCATAAATGTTTTGCTTCTGGATTGACACACCACAACAACGTCTAAAATTACAGAATACTATCTAAAGTTGAATTATGAATATGTTAGAAGAATGTCATCCTGGCACTAAGTAGCAAGTATTTGAGATGCCTGACAGCAACTTCAGTAGTCTGGTGAGATATTTAAGAAAGCAAGCTTACTTTTATGTGAAACCATCTGCCAGATTAGCAGAACATGTATTTCGGCTGGCAAATTGTATCCATGGGCAGTGGATGCAATAGTTGAGACCATTTGGTGACTATTGGGCTCACTAATTAAGACCCTATTTGTTACATGGAACATATGTATCATCCTGGGCAAAGAATTGTTCCTAACATTCAACTGGTCAGAGGGGCACAAGTTTCGAGAATATAATAAAATACCATATTAAATGAAGTTGAAGCATACATGTCCGACTCACGAAAAGATTAAACTTCAAAGCTCAAATCAATGACTTACCTGCTGCCCTATAAAATATAAATTCAGGTGTGATAACCATATCATTTTTCCTATAGAAAAGGCAGTTGAATGATGAAAGTAGTCTCCACTACCCACTTTATAATGGAGGGAGCATGACTTTGTGCTGGTGAGTTTGCTCCGTGGTAGTTATCTATTGAGGGACTGGGTTGCAAAACTGTCATCTTCAACACTTCAATAGAATACCAAAACTAATTTAATTGCAAAAGAATAATCATTGGCCTGTCCTGATACTCATTGGATGAAAAGTTGTGTGTCCTGGAATAAAATCAAAATTAGTATTGTTTGGGATGATCACATCTATGATATAGGACTCATTTCCTGTATGAACAGAAAATTCACATGAATGTACCTATTCGATCGATGTATTTTACATTATAACATGGAAGATCTATCACAAGAAAGCCACTTTACTTTCAGAGATAAAACACAAATGACCTGGAAGTTGAAGCGAGCAAGAGTTGTCAAAGCAAGCTGAACAAGTGCAGGGCCACTATTATCCAAGAGCTGCAAAGTGGGGTTTGCCATATTAACACAGTTCACAGTGATACCAGCTCTTTGATGAGTGTATGGAGCTTTTGAAAGTATAATTGAAATGCAATCCAATAGTCTCTCTTGCACAGTTGGAAGTATAGATGGAATACTACACATAAAACACTCGGTAAGAAATGACAGCGCAAATATGCAATAAAATAAAATAAATAGATCAAATATAACCTTGTAATTATTTGACCAAGAGCTTCAACAAGGGTAGCCGATAAATTAGCATAAAACATGGAGTCCAATAAAGAGCGAACATGTGGTTCCATAGTTGGCCCCATTTCTATGGCTCCATTGAATACCTAAATATGGCTCCACTAGCCACCTAGTTGTTGCAGTTTATGGATACCTAAAACATGGAGTCCAATAAAGAGCGAACATGTGATTCCATAGTTGCAACAACTATCCAGAAAAAAAACATGCACAACCTGCATTTTTGCCATCAGTTGCATCAGACACCCCTGTATAATTGGGCAATTGAAACCTCAAGGAAGCAACACACAGCTCAATGTCCTCAAAGAATTGCTCTATTACTGGACTCTAGTCATTCTATATCAACTAAGAAAGAGAGGAACATTCCATAATCACTTGATTACCAAACAAGAAAAAAAGCTACCTTTTCCACATTTCTAACCAAGATAATAAGAGAAGATGGATATATATAGATTGGCTTGGCAAAGAGCAACTCTTTCCTACCTATTCATTCATCAAACTCCCCCTGAACAAGAGGACCAAAAGATTGAACAGAGCCTAGTCAATCTCTATATAAAAAAAGCTCAGAGGAATACAAAAGACTATCAAGTCCCTTTTCCTTCTAGCTGAAACAGAGAAGTGACCAGAAATACTAAATTCCACAACTCCTGGGAAAAAGAGCATACTGTGGCAACTCGTTCTAAAGTCTCATACTCCCATAGCATAGTGAAATGTTGGCTTCTTCAATAGAGGTATATCATTAACGCCATCATCTATCTTATGAACCTGGACCTAGATAGCTTTATCTTAGATTTGTGAATCCGAGGAGCATATAGATTCAACAAGACACAAAAGATGATATAGTAAAATTGTTTAGACAACAAATAATATGAACTGCAGGAATGGACAGAAACTACATGTAAAATCAACCAGAAAAAAAGTTACATGTCAATAGAAGGCTACCAATTTTTCACAAGATAGTTAAGGATCAACAACAAATTAATATGATTAGAGATTTGAACCAACAACAGGCCCTACAAATCAGATCGCAACAACCATTTTAAACCAAATTTCATCAAACCAAAAGTCCCACTCATGAAACCAAATGGCAGACATTCCAAGAGATTACTAAACCTACTAAATCTACGTCAAGGGCTAAGAAGCAACCAAGACTACTTAAAAGATTGTAATGTTAAACCAGGTTTGCAAGAAAAAAGCTACACAGATCAATAGCAATGAATCCAACAAAGATGTAGCTCGACCGTGCCTGAGCAGAGCCTGATGATGCTCAGGGTGAGGTCAAGATCCCTGTAGAGATAGAAAGAGATAATATGTTGGCAGTTCACATAATGTCACCTAACACAGGTGAGCTCATCCATGAGGCCATGATTTACTTACGATGTGATGCCTCTAGTGAGGACATATCAAGTACGTGCCATGCCCAGTCAACCATGAGTGAAGCTCTGAAGGAAGTCCCATGTATGTACTACAAAGGCATTGTGAGAATTTGACAAAATTTTACATTTTTAAAGACAAAATCTTCCAAGGATACAAAGTTAATCGAAGATTGCAGAATGTAGATGCAAAAGGTATAGTCAGTCAGAATTTGAATTTCTGAGCAGATGCTTCATTATGATGACTAAATAGCTAAATTGTTTAAAGTTTAAATTACTGACTACAATAATCATAACGAACAGGTGGATGAGAAAGACAAACAAATACAGGAACAAGCTACTAATCATTGGAAACTATTAGAAAAATGTGTTAAAAGTTAAATGTCATGCCACATACACAATATAAAGGAAAGGGATCTGTACTGGCCATTGGATTATAAGAGACTATACATCCATATGTGTATCAAACATTAGCATGACTAACATATGCGATCTTCAACCAGAACCATACATGCCACTTGTTCAGTAACTATAATAACAGGACAATCATTTGATGCATGGGAAATAGATAGCGAATGATCTATAAGAATTTTTCCTTTGAATTTAAAATCAAGACAATGAAATAATGAATGGTACTACAATATGTGTGACATCCACATTTATTGAAAACCAACTAAATATAATAAAGAATGGTTGAATTCTATTTTTACTAAATCCTATGGATTCATATGATATGTAAATCTCTATGTTGATCAAATGACTGCTACTCTTGGTTTCCACATCTCCAAATGGTTCACCTACAATGATGCATAAATAGTCAAGAAGTGCACTTTTAGTATTGAGATTAATTTATAAAATGTTACCTGACAATGAGTAATTTCTTTGGCCAAGCTATCACTGTCCCAATTACATCCTCAATGACTTGGTGTTGACCAAAAGGCCTAATCATCTGCTCTTGAGGTTGGATTGGTACAGTAATGGAAACGACAGCAAATGAGAACCCCAACAGTGCTCCTCCTACGACATAAGTTGGACTTGTAGAAGTAACGTGTCCTCGTGCTACAATTGAATTCCCATCCTCAAAACTTAACAAGGAAACAACCTTTAAATTTATAAAGATTATATCAAACATTGGTTATACCTAAAAATCAGATTGAAAAAATTAATCAATAAATGTTTGGATATAATAACATGTCCTTCGGTAATGGGTGTTTCACTACTCGATTGATTTGGTCTGGGTAGTCTTTCATTGGTGGTCATTGTGATATTCTACAAAATAAATAGTTTACTATAAGAAAATCAATTTTATTATGTAATCACATTATAAGAATTTGAAGATTTACCTCGTTCGGCTGAAACGAAGCACTCAGGTTAGAATTTCTCAGCATCATAGCTTCAAGATTTTCAAAATTTTTCTTCATTTCTAACAACTCCTTTTGTTGAGCCTCGTATATCTGGGTATGAGCATCAACAACCAGTTCTAAGTCTGTGATTTTATTTTCATATACATTATGAGACACATGAATCGCATGTTTCACAGGAATCTTCTTTGGGCCCAAAATATGATCAAATATCTCATCTTCATCGAGATTTTCATCATTACTTGCAAGTGCCGCATTCATCTTGTCCTACATACAATATTAATGAGAATATTTTCATTAAATAAAAAATAAATTTGTTAAATGATTGCTTACAATCAATTCTGCAGATTTTGCATCCACAGCAGTACCATCCTTCTTCAAATGGGTGGCCTTAAACAAGTCTAATCTTCTAACATTGCCACCGTTTTTCTTCTCTTGTAACTGTTTGTAACAGTAGCAGCATATCTGAGCATAGTAGTAAGAAAGTGTAATGCAAATTTCAACCAGAAGATAACTCACATTAGCCTTCACATAAGCATACGGTGTTGATCCCGATGTATGTCTTGTCGTTACGAACTTTCTGCTCATAATGTTTTTAGCACTCCTTAACTACATACAATACATTATAATATAATTATATGCAATATACACTATTAAATTCTACAAAATTAAGGAATAAATTGTTTTACCTTTCCATCGTCAGAATCCCAAAAATTCACAAGAAATTTCCATTGATCAGGATCAACACGGGAGGGGAAATCATTAAGTCGGTCAGATTTTTCTTTGTGCCGCATGTAGTGGTTTTTTTTAATATCTGCTTTGAAGTTTCTCCAACAATCCCTCATTGTTCACAAAACTGAATTCTTCCCCTTTATGTCGATAACAAACTTGGTCTGTAACAAAAGAATAATTTTTAAATAAAAAATTCACAACATTGTATTATATCTCTAAGACTAGAATTACCTCCACATAATTCCATATAGAGGTTTTGTTTTCCACAGGTACTTGTCGCCAATCAAGATAGTTTAATAGTGCAAGATCAGAATTTCTAGCAACAATTCCCAAAAAGGAAGACATGTCATTCTGATGTGGCCCTATTGGATCTCCATTCTCATCCAAAGTAATTGGCATCTTTTTATCCCCTGTCTTACCCCATAATCGGATACACTTAGAATAGCCCCTTGTTTTTTTATTTGTAGCTCCCCCTACAAAATCATGAATATGATGCAAGCATTTACAAGGATATACATATTTAACACAGATAATTAAGTAATCGTTTGTGAAAAATATAATGCATCTTCGTATCTAAATTTTCTTACCTTCACTCTGTCCAGGATCAAAAGTAGGAGACTCAGCAACAGAATGTTGATCATTATCTAATTTATCAATTTCAACCTCTTGATTGTTACTGACATCATTTACCAAACGTCGCATACTTGCTTTTACAGGCACTCCTTGATGACTTTTTTTTTTATGTGTCTTTTAGAATGACTTTCTTCTCTAGCAATATTTGAGTTTGCCACCACATGACTTTTACCAACGACACCAACTCCATCATTTGACACAGAAGATTTTTTTTCTTTTGCAAGGTTCAAAGAAGAACTTCTATTGTTATTTGTAGCTGATCCCGCCACAGTTTTACTGTTTCTAAGTCCTTCTTTTGCATTTGAACACCCCCAATCAGCATTTATTGAGCCAAGATACCCTCCTTTTGGTCTTTTGGAAGTCCCTGCAACTAAAATGATGATATGAGCAGTTCTAAGAAAGATATTCAATGATGTAATTTTTTATTTTACCTGTCATACTCCCATGACTTAATCCTTCATTGCAGACATCATCAGTAAGTGGAGACAATAGCTGACTGCGTCTTTTCATTCTCCTAAATAGACAATTGATATCAAAAATATTCAATTACAAAATGAAATCATGGCATACATTCTCTAATTGTATTCCTCAAATAAAATTAAAAATTTAAAAATTTCAATAATATTTTAATTTTGCTGATGAAGCCAACATCCAACAAGCAAACTCATTAAGAAGATTAACCCAAATATATAATTATGTAAAACAATAAATGATCATTTTATAAATAAAGGGACAACATGAGTGTTTCCGGTAATTGACCCAACTAATAAAATAAAAAGAGTTACATAAGATCAATGATGGGGATCATGACCCTCTTCATAAAAGGTCACACCCTCCATGTCTTCTCTGACTAAATTAACGTCATCACAAACGTCACTTAAGATATCTTCCAAATCACTTAGAGATTTATCTTCTGACAAGAAGGTTCCATCCATGAAATTATCATGAAGCTTCTCCTCCATGTAATAAGTATCACGAGGTGTAGTGTGCACAACAAAGCTCCAATTTTTTTACTTATGTCTTTCACATAAAACACTTGTTGTGCTTGGGAGGCCAATGCAAATGGATGATCAGTTACATCAATACATTTTAAATTGACCATTGTGAAGTCATTTTCAGATTTTTTGATGCCTCTGTTTGCATTGACCCAGTCACATTTGAACAATACAACTTTGAGTTGCTCGTAATAACTGATCTCAAAAACATCCCTTAACACCCCGTAGTACGTAACCTGACCCGTTAGAGGATTTTTGTCCTTGGAGCTGGAAAAACTTTCGGTCTGAGCGTTCACCATAATTCCACTATTTTGTGTTTTTCTCCCGCATTCTCGATCCTTGGTGAAAAATCTATAACCATTTGTTACATATCCCGCATATTGCATCGTCATTTGTTGCGGTCCTCGAGCCAACACTAAAAGGTTTGGAGACACAGTTGTCGACTTTGCCTTCTCCTCAATCTGAAAATATTATGAATTTTATTATTTATATATTTTTGTTATTTTGCTAATGGAAATAACTTATTTAAACTTACATGTTTCTTAAACCATTCATTGAAACTGTTCATATGAAGATTACTGATTTCCCATTGTCGTGCACGTGGATTGATTTTCTTCAAGTATCGGATGTGCTCCCTTCTAACAAACACTTGTGACACACCTAGATGTAAATATGAAAGTACATTGTGAAAAGTAAACAACGATCTTACTTCACGTATGGATCAACTGCATCACAGTTTGCCAAAATATATTGATGTGCAGCTTTGAGCATTGTGCTATCAAGCATAATAGGAGTCTTCTTTCCTAGACGACGCCCTTTATGAAAGAATATAGACCACTCTTCATCATTATCCATATCTTCATCTTCCACATCATTTCTAGACAATTTAGTGAACCTTGTCTCAACTCCTGAGAGATATCTCGAACAAAATGTTAAGCATTCATCTGCCAAGTAACCTTCTGCTATAGAAGCTTCTGCAGCAGCTTTATTTCGCACATATCTTTTTAAAGTTTGCAAGTGTCTACATTAATAAGAAGATAAAACTCTGTAAGAACATCACATACAATTGGATGCAAAGTCTGAACAAATTTAATTGTTAGAAAGATTACCTCTCCACGGGGTACATCCAACGATAGAATATCGGTCCGGCTATCTTCGCTTCTCGTGGAAGATGAATGACCACATGCTCCATCACATCAAAGAATGATGGTGGGAGAATCTTCTCTAGGTTACAAAGAGTCACTGCTATTCTGGATTCCAACTTCTCAAAAGTATTTGGATTTATGACTTTAGAACATAAGTCTTTAAAAAAATTGGACAACTCAATTACAACAGATCTAACATTTTTGTTGGGCAACGCTACTTGTAAAGCTAATGGGAGGAATTGTTGCATCAATACATGATAATCATGACTCTTCAATGACATCAGCTTTCTTTCTTTGACGCGTGCATTTCTAGCTATATTAGAAGAATACCCATCGGGATCACGAGTAGACTTCAACATCTTACAGAATAATTCTTTTTCCTCCTTCTTCAAAGTAAAACATGAAGGCGGGATGATTTTTTTATTTCCGTCCTTGATAATGTGAAGTTTATTCCTTATGCCCATCTCTTCGAGGTAATATCGAGAATTTTTAGTGTCCTTTGACTTCTCCATCCCTAGCAGTGTGTGAATCAAACTCTCACATACATTGTTTTCTATGTGCATCACGTCAAGATTATGACGTATAAGGTTATGCTTCCAGTATGGCAGCTCAAAAAATATACTTTGCTTTCTCCAGTTGTACGGTAGATTATCTACATCTCTAGTTTGATCTAGAACTTGACTTCCCGACAACATCTTAGGAGCACTTCTAAATTCTTCTTTTCCGTCAAATGATGAAGCATCTTTACGAAATTTATGATCCATTGGGAGGAACCTCCTGTGACCCATGAAACATGCTTTATTACTATATGGTAGTCTCCATGAGCACGCATCTTTGTTGCAGAAAGGACATGCAAGATACCCACTAGTTTGCCAACCAGATAGATAACCATATGTAGGAAAGTCGCTTATCGTCCACAGTAAGGCAGCATGCAACTTGAAAACCTCTTTACGATCAGCATCATAAGTATCAGCACCAGCTTCCCACAGTTCTTTTAATTCCTCAATCAACGGTTGCAGGTAGACATCTATGTCCATTCCGGGTTGAGTTGGACCAGGAATAATCATCGACAGGATAAAATTGGGAGACTTCATGCACAACCATGATGGCAAGTTGTACGGAATCAATACGATGGGCCAAATGCTATATGATAGACTCATGAGGCCAAAGGGATTAAATCCATCAGAAGTTAATCCAAGGCGAACATTGTGAGAATCAGAAGCAAACTTAGCATGCATATTATCAAACGTCTTCCATGCTGGAGAATCTGCTGGATGTCATAGAATCCCATCCTTGGTACGACTTTCATCGTGCCACCGCATTAGGGGTGATAGTTTCGAACACATGAACAATCTCTTCAACCTAGGAGTTAAGGGAAAGTAGCGCATGACTTTACAAGGAACTCCTTTCTTGTTCGTACAAATGTTTTCTACACCACCTTCATCAATTTCGATTTCTTTATATCTAGAAGCACCACATTTTGGACATGAAGTCTTATCTGCAAAATCCTTTCGATACAAAATGCAGTTATTTTTGCAAGCATCGATTTTATCATAGTCAAGTCCAAGGTCCCTGATTATTTTCCTGAATTCATAATAAGAGCCAGGCAACGTCTCACCCTCTGGAAGCAGTTCCTTCAAAAGTTCAAGCAGCTCAGAAAATGACTTATAACTCCAATTATTGACACATTTTATGTGAAACAACCTCACAACAATGTACAATTTAGAGTACTTCTTACTTCCAGGGTACAATTCATGTGCAGCAATCTCTAACAGTTTGTAAAATTGCTCAGCTTCCACGTCATCAACAAATACAAATCGATGTTCGTCGTCTTCCATATTCTCTCCATCCTGTGATACACCATACGCATCATGCAACATGTCTCTCATGTCATATTTGGACGTGTCATTTTGTATTTGTGAATCCTCAGAGCTATCGGATGAACCCTCACCGTGAAAAATCCAATTTGTGTAGGTGGTCAAAATCCATTCCATAACAAGTGTTCAGTTGCGACTTGTTGATTCTGCCTATGCACATTTAAGCACTGCTTACAAGGACATAAGATAGTCCCATCCCTGCTGGATTTTGAAAATGCATGCTCCATAAAATTAACCACCCCAAGTAAATATGTCGTGCTTGTTCTGTGTTCCTCATTGATCCAACTTTTATCTATCATGACTACCTATAACAATTAAGAAAAAAAGGATAAGAATACAAAGTATTAAAACTCGTTACATAACTTAGTTTCAATAAGGTTTAAGAGCTCTTCCTCAGATCTTGGGCAGAGTTTGCCCAGACCAGTAAGAAATTGGATTTTCGAATTCTGAGGACAGACAGTGTCACGTAGGCTAGTCCAGCCTCTACCAATGAAGAAAGCATTAGCTACTCATTTTCCAAAGCTATCCCACTTGTTTAACATTACAGGGAGATCTTATATACCTATTGATACCATTACATGGCTTGCTTTTCCACTTTGTTAAAAGAATATGTTGTAAATTCTATCAAAATATAATACCTAGAATTTACTAGGAATTTAAATAACCATCCTTTTGTTTAGAAACAATACAACACATAAATGGAATCATTAGAATATAGTAAATACCAAATAAGCTCTACATAAAATACATAACTTTAATGCTCTATAGTCTAGTCCTCATACAGAATTATGTGAAGTACATGTATCTTGGTCCTAACTATTTTTCCATTCCTAGTAGTTGATTGTCATATTCAGTTTTCTGTTCTAATTTTGACATCATCATAACTCAAGGAGTGTGGGGCTATGCTTTGGTACTTCAGGCCCGCGACCGAAAGAAGTCCAAGTGTCCAACCTGGCACACCAAAAACCTTAATAACAAAAGTTGCATGTATCAATCTATGATTGTCGTCATGGGGTAGAATTATTGGTGACTGCCTGACTGGCAGAGTTAAAATTCAAACTTAACAAGACTGTCGCTTTGAGGAACCATATTTTTGGTTTTATAATATAATTAAAGATTGTATCATGCCTTTTAGATACAAAATTACACCAACCTAAATGTTACAGAAATATAAACTAATATGTTGTACTAATGAGGGGAGTGTTTGCGATCTTTTCTATTGAGTTCAGTTAGTGCTGGCAACTAGCAGAGTGCAACCCGTTCTTCACTGATATAATCAAAATTAGATTTACAATTCATAGCTTCAATGGAAAATGCGTGCAGTCAGTCCTTAAAATTTATCAGATTATCATGTGTAAAAATAGGTACACATGAAGTAAAAATAGGTGATCGTTAATTCCTACCTAAAATGATTACGTAGCTTAGATAAACACTGGAAACATCAATCTACAATAATTACTTATAGAATCTTACCTCTGATAGTTTATTGTCAGAGTAAGCTGTTGGTATTGTCCAGTTAGTAATTTAAGATGCAGAGAAAATGAATATTAAAGTTGCATCAATTCTAACCGCCACTGTGCTTTTAGTTTCAAGAGTGTGCCATCACTTATTGAAATATATACATGTTTATACCACCCTTTAATAGGCCCAACGGTGAGGACAGTATGCCCAGCTGTACGATACCCTGAGCAAGAAGTGTGCAGTGAACACTATCGAATGCAGTACTAGGAATTGCATGAATCATGTACATTGAATATGCAATGATGTAGACTAAGATATCAATATAAATTATCTTTTGTAATGTATGGAAAATGCAAATAACAAAATTGGTCAACCAGGCTATCTACTTAAAACTACCAGCATCTTCCCAATTTCAGATATGGTCTCTACATGTCAAACAGAAAAATAAATATCCATCTACAGGAAGTGATGAAGATGTTAGATGGTAGTGTGATAACTGATGAAGATGATAGATGCCTGAAAAAACTAAGATTTCATGCAAGGGTGAACGGTTTCATATTTTATATTATCAATGCAGTTAGAATTATTTTGCATCTATAAACTACAATGACATTTATGCTATAAAAGCTATTGATAAGTATTGTAAGTAGCACCTACAGAGGGCGCCGGGGGAGGAAGACTTGCGGAGGGTGTCCGCGGAGGAAGCTGTTGTGGAGGGCGTCGAAGGAAGAACCCATTGCAGAGGAACTGAAGGAGGAATCACCAACGGAGGGGGTCGGGATAGGAATCACCAACGGGATTCAGAGGGAGGGCAGGCAGGCATCGATCAGGAAGTCAAGAAACTTGGGCGATTGGGGGCCTGGATGGCTTGGCGTCGGCACAAGGGAGGGTGTGTGCTTGAGTCAGGACAGGGATGGAGTCACCACACGGCCGGGCATAGTGTCGTGTGCGGGAGAATGGGCGCAGCATCGTGCCGGGCGTCGATCGGGGGCGGGGGTCAGGCGACGATGGCGTCGATCGGGGGCGGGGGTCAGGCGACGATCGGGAAAAGAAATTGGGAGGGGGTTAATCGTCGTGGTGTTTAGTCGGGTGTTTAGTATATGGGGGGTACATTTCTTTTGTATACAATTGAAATTAATGAAAATGTGTAGCTACATCTTATTTACGGAGGTGGCTACAATCATTTTAGCTATACAAATAAATTTTATAAATAAAAATGGCTCTCGCTATATATAAATTAATTGTAACCGAAGCAATTGTAGCTAAATCATTGTTTTTTTGTAGTGCATGATGCCAGGAACAAGAAGAAAAGATATTATAGAAGATGAACATACATGATTAGAGATGGAAACGAACTTGCCAAGCTTGGAAGATCATGAAGGAGCTAGATCTACCACATGCATCCACAGACAACAACTTTCAAGTCTTCATCCATGTTCGTCCCTTCCTTGATGCTTGGTTTGGCCTCCATGGCTCCATCTATGACTCCGTAAGCTTATGGGGTACTAAAAGATCCTCTAGGCCAAAGGGGTGTATTTTAGAAAGTGAGAACATGTATAAAAGTCCAAACTACCCACAACTAGTGTTTATAATTATCCTTGGTCAAAGCATGCTGACCATTGGTCAAAGAATCATTCTCATCGACCCTCTTTAGTAATCTTATGTGTTTGGAAATCAATTTCAATGGATTATCCAATCATTTCATTGGCCTATCACTTCCATAAGATAAAAAGTCCACATATTGATCACAAGAAGCTCCATCGACCACCATCAACCACCAGCACCATACTAGTTAGGGTTGAAGCTCTAATTCAACTAAGACTAAAAGCATCAAACTAAAATAGTCTATCAAGATACCAAATTTTTAGTATGAATTTTTGTATCATGTATTCAACTTTACACTTAGGTTTTCAATTAAGATGAAATTGTGCATTAGTCCACAATTGTACATGAATTTACATTTTAAGGAAAATAAAGTACAATGAAGTCTAGAAGAGTCATTTCTTAACTAATTGAGTTTAAGAATAAAATAGTACAAGTAGGAACACAATTAAAAGATTATATAATTTTTCACATTGTTGCAATTTGGTCCTCATGCTATGTGGAATTTACTATTAAGTCCACAACCTATGAAAAAACTTGAAATCAAGGCATTCAAAGTGCAAACTGACTTCAAGTAGGGTTTTAAATTATTCAATTAAACATTATTGATTTTTTTATTATTAAATTAAGACAATAAAGTAATATTAGAGAGAAAAGTAAGCTAAAGGTAGGTTCATGGTCTCACACTCTACCTCATCATCCCCATCATCATCGGGTTAGCATGGCAACTGGTGGCCATTCTAGTAGTTTTCATCCCCTTCATTTTAGACCTAGAGTTTTCTCAGGATGAGCAAACATTTAAGGTCAGGTTGGAGGGTGTGAGGTACGTTCCTACTCCACCTAATCTACCATCATTTTTGTTTCTTTCATTCAAGATTAGCCATGCATCTTGCTTTTTCCAATTATTTTTCAAATTTTCCTTGTTAGAGTTACATGTAATTGTCCATTACCTAGTTGGCCTTGATTCATTTTCATTATTAATATTTTTGTATGCATCAATCATCAATGTACACATATGAATGAAATGAATCCTTTTGCAATGATAAATCATGAACTGTTAATAGAACCTATTGTGTCACCAATTTCTCAATTAACACCATTCCTTGGGAATGATTACGAGTCGTATGAGATTGGGAGGAATTAATTGTACCATATCTCTTAATTATTCGCATAACTTCTTGTGAAAATGCCATTACCTTCAAGTCATGTGATGTGTTGAATTGTTGTTAAGATTGTCACAATGCTCTGAACTCCAAAATATGAGACGTGCAAATTAAAACCTCTTATACACTTCTTCCAACATGTTCTTACACCATCGTTTGCTAAAAATACTCAGAAAGCCAAAAAGATGTTCCTAAGTATAGGTTTGGGGTGGCACCCTCTTTGCTTCTTCCATACCTTTCATATGTGATAGGGGCATGTTGTAAAATAAAAGATGTCAATGTCACACCAAAAGGGAAAAAAATGCAAACAATGTAATTGCAAATAAAAATTAAAAAGCAATCCCAAGTCAAATAAAGAAGAGGTTCACTATTCTTCCTTCCATACCCCCCACACACTCTATTTTCCTACCAGGGGAAGCAATTCACCCCAGAAGCTATCCATCCACATTTGAACATTGTTCATGTGTAAAACACATAGGAAAATTTAGAACTCTCTTAAACATCAATGATATTATGATTGTGACTTTCTAGGTTTTGACATGGAAGCATGCTTGTGAAAGCAAAGTCAAGATTGAGAATTTGAAGTTGCATTTTGTGATTCATGGGAATCATGTTTTCTTGGCCATATTTAGTTGTAGGGAATCAAATGATGTGATGAGAGAGAGGATAACATATGATAGTATTATTAGTAGGTTTGATTTGATTTTCCGTTGCTTGAGGACATGCAACATTTATGTTTGGAGTATTTTGATGAATGTGTATTCATCACATTTTCTTTACAAATTTCAAACTAGTTTTTCTTGTCCAAGTAGCTATTTCCTATTATTTTACTCAATTTTCTTTTATTTTTCCCATGTTCTTAAAATGTTAGGATTTTGATAAATTTTACCATTCAATGTTTAGGGAAAAGTATAAATAGTTTGAAATAATGATGTAAGTTCTTCCTAGAATTCATATCTCAAGTTCAAAAGAATTTGGAAGGCAAAAAGGAGGAACCTGGAAAATCTAGTCAAGCCATTCAAGCGATTGGGTTCCCTAGACAAATGACCGACTTGATCAATTCAAGGAACCTCCCAAGAACCAATCAATCGAACGATGCACTTCTCTAGTCGCCCAACTAAAATTCAATCTCAACTTCTGACCAAGTCAATAACTAACAAATATACTAATGTGATTCCAATCAACCAACCCATATCACCTATTAGCCAATAGGAATTCACTTTCAATTGCTTCTCCATCAGTGGCCATAAGTACTTTTTGGAGGCTCACAAGTTGTCTGACCCAACTTGCTAGTCGTTCAACTCACCTATATCATAGTACACATGAGAGGATCCCAATTGGGAGACTCACCTCATCATTCTTTGGGTTAGAGTTCAACCCATATTTCTCAATGAGTCAGTAGAAATCAAAATTTTTGGGCACGATTTCAGTAATCCAACCCATCTCGCCCTCAGAAAACTCATCAAATAGAGTCGTCCAACCCGCAAGATCACCACTCTACACATGTGCAATGACAACAGCCTTCCCATCTAATTTGGAAGGTGAGATGCCAAGGAATAAAAGATATAGTGACCTCATGTCAAACAGGGGGTCCAAACTTAGTTCTAGTGGAGTTTTGGGTGTAAGAGACAGAGAAGGAGAAGGAACAACATTTGATTAATGGAATTTTCTAGACCTACTACTATTTAAGTGGAGAATTTTAGTTAGACTCCTCACTACTCACTTCCTCATTCTTAATAACATTTTTCTATCTATCCTATCTTGTCTTTGTGCTTTCACTATGTATATGAGTGACTAGACTCCATCAGTGGGGCATGGGGAGTAGCCCCAATGCCCATAACTTATTCTATTTATTATCAAACTCAATTTTTTAAATAATTAGATTATTCTTCATTTTTTAAAATTGCTTGCTTGTTGAACTGATCATTTGATTAGCATAATTGATGTAATTCTAAGCGTAGAGACTAAGAAACTTAGAATTAGATCCTTTAATAAATGTGTATGATTCTAGAAGCGGTCATGTAAGGAATTATATAGGATTATTGGGTAATGACCCATGGGTGATGAGACCTGGAGCCCACATGGAATTCTATCCTTGTGAAACTTGTGCTCTGAAAGGAGACAAGTTCACTTGGTCCTAGTATAATTAGCTATGATTACTAAGTTATAACGGTTAGGATGAGTATGTATGTGATGATAGTGAAATCCAAATGTCCTAATGTCCTTTTAATATTGTTTTGAATCCGATTTTCAATCATTTCCTTGCAGTTGCAATTTCCAATCCAACCTTAGTTAATATTCACCCTTAACAATTGATTTTGAATATCACTCTCAATGATTGGTTTAAATTGATTTCTTAAATAACTTGTTTCTTGAGTTTGACCCTTTTGCTATACTGCAATTGATTCATCCACTTGTGGGTGAGTGATTTTGCATTTGTGACAAAGAATTAAAAAATAAGGTAATTTACCATTGGGAGTTTGTTCATGCATTAAAACATGCATCATTATGTCAGAGATACCTTCAAAATATTAGGTGTTTAGAATTATGGTTTGTTCCCTAGATTGCTACCTCAATAGAAACTAGGGTTTTGAATATGAAGAATAGGTTATAAATGACCTATAATGTGCCATTTAAAGGTTAGATTAAAGCATGTAAAGGTTAATTATATATCTGACAAAAAGTGGAAAACTAATCTTGACATGCTATAAAGGTAGATCAACTTATGTAAGGACAACAAAATGTTGGTTTGAAATGATCCACAAGTTGGTTAGCATTGATCAATCCTATACATTTTTGACACATAGACTAGTTCAAAAACTCATCGGACCTTTGCGATTTTGTAATAACATGTTGCATTGACAAATCCAAGTCATTGATTGGTGGATCATGTATCAATCAATGGTATTGACAAAAATGAACTCACACTAATGGATGCAACCTGGTCCATTGAACAATGGTCTAAGAGGTCAGATGACCTCTCAAAAGGTCATACGATCCTTCATCATATTTAGATCCAAATCAACCCAAATGGAAATATGATCACCCAAACCAATTAGCACGAAGGTGACATGTGATTGGACATTATCACATGTTCTTGATATTTGCAATAATTTCTTAACATTTTATCATATAGTTTTTGTATATACATAATTTTGGGTTTGCACAAGCTATTATTAAACAATTCAAACAAAATACTCATTGTTGCGGTACAATTCAACCATAACATGATATTTTACCATTCATGCATTAAGATATGCAATAAGCATTAACTTTAAAAAAAACTTTCAAAAAAAAATATGCAATAAGCATTCAGTCAAGGTTTCTCAATAAAGTTTGTCGATTTTATTATTATGAAATAAGCTATATTATATACATTTCATAGTTCGGTTGTAAATCATAAAGAAAACAATGAAGTTGGGATTTGGTTCACAAACATAAAGATTACATGCTAAGGTCAGGGAGGGTGACAACACTATTTTTCATGTGAGTGTGTGTTGGGGGGGCATCATGTCCTAGTGGTCTCTCAATGCATCAGTTGATTTGAGCGTAAGTGTGAATCACTTGTTGATTTAATGGTGGGTAGTGAGTTTAAGTGTTCCCTTTAGAGCAAAGCCAATAAGATCCTAGAGGCCAACACCCACATGACGGTGGACAATAAGATTTCTCTACCACTTCTAAAAGGGGCTTGCTTGAGATCCACACTATAGGAACTCAAGAATCGTAGCATCCTTGATCAGTTTACATGTGAAGATCTAGCAATGTGCCTGCAGGTTTGGGTTAAGCTTTAGGGTAGCCACTGCTAATTATGTGAGACGAAGTGCATGACTGCATGCCATTGATCCCATGTTTGCTAACTCCTGGCCTTTTGATAGCCAGCACCTCCTCCAAGGTTCTTGGTCACGCGTGTAGCCATATCTCTCGTAGAATTATTCACATAGAACTCTCAGAACATTGGAAGTTAAACATCTAATTTTTGGCCTTCACTCCTTGCCACTATATGTCGGTGATGGTTGGAGGACTTTCTTCGGACTCATAGCTAGAGTTACCTAGCCTTTGATACTTCCTTGGGAGAACAAAAGAGAGTTAAGGCTAATCAAGTTGTTGTCGGATATGTTTGCAATCTTTATTGATCAGGTAATAAACTATTACATACATGTGGAAGCATACTCAGTTGCCCAGAAACGACTATAGCCATGCTCTCCTTCCATGACTTAATATGCAAATTTCTCCATGCCCAAGGAGAAATAGAGGTGGCTATTCTTTTCAGATGTGGCCATTCTCACCACAGGCTTATCGGTTCCTTAGGGCCTCCTTTTCTTCATGCAACCAAACATCAGTGTCCATGTAGCAACCTTGGCAGCACCTTCCTCGGCGTCCAGTCACCAGTGTCCACTTTAGAGTGTGTTAGTGAAAGCGAGGCTTTGTTATGTGTCAGATAGCACACTTGTTTTTTTTATTTTTTATATAATCAGATAGCACACGTGTACAACCATACATTTTGCAACGGGCCGGGTACATCACAACATAATCGTAGATGCGTCATAGGTTGTAGTGACCCATATGCCTTCATGGTCCGTTCCGATGGAGATCGTCATTAGATATTTGAAGGACAACATATAATGTGGATCACAACCAAATTGTTCACATGGTTTGTCTTATGATGCACACAGGGTGGATTGGAAACAGCTTTACGTTTCGTTAAAGAAATCCCCACCACATGTCACTTTGCACGTGGACAAGGTGTTGGAGTAGCATGGCGCCGTCGCTGGCTTGTAGGGGTATAAGGCCATGCGCATTCTTCCAAACCAAAAGTTTTCATCCTTTCGACCGTCTTCCTTTTTAGCTCTCACTAGGTTTTTTTTTTTAGCATAGCTGTCTCGTCCCCACTATTCAGGTCAATGTCTTGTCGTGAAGATCTAGATGGCTAGTTATAGGCAAAAGACAAGATACGAACCAGCGCCTTAAAAGGTGGTTAATCTAAGCTAAATCACGTCATCTAACTGTAAAAACTGTAGCTATAGGCCTTCTATCTGGTCCGCTTTTTATCGTCAATGTTTTGTCTTGAGATATAAAGATGGAAAAGACAAGATATGAAACAAGCTCCTGAAAAGGTGGTTAATCCATATCACGAAACCTTACCGTAAACGTTAGTTTTCGACTATTTATGTACACCTTTCTGTTCTATACACATACATAGTTGGACACAGTTGTATATTTTGGATCACTTTTCCTGGTGCACCTGCGGGTTTCGATCTCACAACCAACCGCTAAACTAAGGACAAACTTTACCGGCTGAATGAGTTGTTGTGCGTTGTGTACAACCTACCTACATCTCTTTCTATATCTATATTTTAGGCCAATGTGAAACCTAAGCATTATATGTATCAATATTGTCGTGAATGTGAGAAGTTGTAAGTCTTGTCTGGACGATGTGGACAATATATAATATAATCATTCATTACCCGTGCGGGTAGTTAAGGTTAGCTACTCGTGCATCTGTTTTGTAATAGGAATGCACATATTTGTAATGAAACAGTCAACGTTGTAATAAGATGACCAAATTTGTGATACAAAGACTCATTTTGTAATGCTACGTAAATTATTGCAACAAATATTATTTTTATTGTATTCAAAGGAAGAATAAAATTTTCACGATGTATTTACAAAACGAGTTTTTGTATTATAATTTTGATTATCTCATTACTATTAAGTATTTTTATATTACAAAACACATCCACGAGTAAAAGAAGGTAGTTATCTACGCGGCCAGTGAACACGCACACACACACACACACACACACACACACACACACACACACACACATATATATATATATATATATATATATATATATATATATATATATATATATATATATATATATAGTCAGGCTAGAATATACTCGAGTGTATTCGGAGCAGAATACACTCAAGTAGTTTTTCATGATGTAATATTTTTTTCAAACAATATTATCCATTGATCTTCTTAAACATCTTGTGAATATCTCATACACAAAATTTGAGCACATTTAGACATTTATAGGTCATGTTATAAAGGCCGCAAAAATTATGCATTTCGAATTGGTTTCGCGCGTCAATTTTGTTTTGCTTGGATGAGTGACTTACACTCATCCAAATGGGCTCAAAATTTATATGTAGCCTAGTTATAGTATGACGGTGAAGATCAATGGTTTATATTTTGCAAAAAATAGTCTTGATATGCAAACACACTTGAGTGAATTTGTGTGATCTGTACACTCGAGTGTATTCTAGCCTGACTCTCTCTCTCTCTCTATATATATATATATATCTATGTGTGTGTATGTATATATATATATAATATATATATATATATATATATATATATATATATATGTGTGTGTGTGTGTGTCACTAGAGCAGACATATATTTTGCCACACTTAAAATGAAGTTTTTCCACGCTTACAAACCTTGGAAAAATATTATATCCACACCACCTTAATGTGTGGCAAAGTTAAGAGTCATAAATTGTCCACACTTTTTTATGTAAAATATTATCTTTATACTTTTGCATGGTACCAAATTGTTAGGAATTATGTTGGATAAGTAACAATGCTCTACAAGACTGAAGGTGCAAGATTGAATATAGAAAACTCTCCCCAAAACTAGGAGAGAAAAACCACATGACAATACCTTCCAACAAGCACTATGTAACCAATATTACAACTCACACTGCCCAGATTTAATCACCCCTAAATATGAGAAGCTCCCCCTACTTGAGAGCAAAAATAAAGAAGAACAGAATTACACCCAATATGTACAAATCCTCCCTTTTTAGTTTTTCTCGTCACAACACCACTATTGCTGATGGGATTGCTTGTTGCCGCTACGACCGCTGATCGGGTCACCTCTTCTCTTGATGAGGTAGCCTACCTCATTTTCATCTACAATACTCGTTCTAGTTGGCTTCTACAACTAGAACTCTGATGTGCCACCAAAAATCACTTCACGTGAGAGAGTCGATACACATCCTGCACTAATCAGATGGAACGTTGCCATTGTCACGTCACCAAGAGTGAGCCACAACCGACATATGTCTTCCGCTGCTCGGATCTGCCATCATGGTTGATGCACCACCTATGTGTCTCCGACAGATGAGCGTCATCTTATGACCAGACAGATTGTCGTCATCATCATAGCCATTGACTGATGAGTGTATTCCGCTGCTCAAATCCAATGTCATAGTTGATGTTGATGTCGCAACACCAACAAAGTATCACCAACTGATGTGCATCCTCTACTGCTCAGACCCACCTCAGTTGTCGATGCACATTATGTTGTTGACTGCCAACCACTACTTCACCTAAACCCAAAGTCGTTGGCCCTCTCTTATCCATAAGAGATTTATAGTATCACTATACCAATGTGTCATTGGTTATCTGTTGTTACTTCACTTCAAGGCAAAGTCGTTGACCCTCTCTTATCATAAGAGAGCACCACTAGTTGTTATTGTTCTCTGACTCTTCTACCATAGAAGGAACCAACAACCAACAATTGGTGGGATCACACACCAATAGGTGGTATGTCTCAATGGCCTCCCCTTAGGCCTCTATTTATAAGCCTCCATGACATACGGTAACAACTAGGATTCTCACTCCAATTCTTAGTCCAATTCTCAATCTAATTCCAATGTTACACATAGGAATCCATCTTCTTTCCTATTGGATTTAACTCCAATTAGGATTGGCAACACATTATACCAACTCCTATTTAAGTTCAAGTCCAATTAGGCATGGTTCAGAACTTTTTGCATCCCAACAATCTCCCCCACCGGTCTATGAGGAGACTTTATCTCCAGTGATCATCTGGAGTACCTTTTAGACCCCATCACTACATGTGATAGATCCAATCTCCTCAAACATTGAAACATCATTTCATTTCCATCCCTCTTCTTGAAGTACCACCCTAACTTCACTTTGTTCCCAAGAAACTGAGAAAAAGTAATGTGGCAATGCTACTTCTCTCTCTAGGCTCACACTTAGAACTTGTTGGCTCCCTTTGACCGGTCAGTCAAGCCATCCTAGATGAAAACCATATTTCTGACCTTCTACAGTATGCCTCGGGAACCTTCTTTTGACGCTCCTCCTATCGATGTAACCCCACATCAAGAGCCTAATCCTTCATTATGCATGCATTGGCTGCATGTCCATTATATTTTCCTTATTCCTCATGCACGTGATATTTGGAAGAAGTCTTTAGAGCAACCTTCTCTAACTGGGAGTCATCATGTTGCATATTATTTCCCTTCCAGATTGAATCACACATCTCAGACATGTGGCTATTTTGTGATCACTTCTAGTCGACTTTGTCCTTCTTGTCTTCAGACGCCAACTTACTATGCCTACTACATCCTTCGAACCTTGATTTGGTACCACTTGTTAGGAATTATGGTGGGCAAGTGACAATGTTCTACAAGACTGAAGGTGCGAGATTTAACATAGAAAACTCTCCCCAAAACTAGGAGAGAAAAATCATGGGACACTACGTAACCGATATTACAACTCACACTGCCCAAATTTAATCACCCCTAAAATTAGAAAGCTCCCCCTACCCAGAAACAAAGATAAGGAAGAATAGAATTACATCCAATCTAGTACAAATCCTCCATTTTCACTTATTCTCCTCACGACACCTCTATCAGTGTTGGGGATTACTTATTGTTGTTGCAACCGCTGATCAGGTCACCTCTTCTCTTGACGAGGTCGCCTACCTCATTTCTATTTGGAGCCAACTAGGACACCGAAGTGCCACTTGAACTCTCTCCATGTGAAAGGGTCGATATGCCTTCTCCGCTGATCAAATGGAACATTGTCATTGTCTCATAACCAATAGTGTGCCACCAATCGATGTGTGTCTTTCACTGCTCAGATTCACCATCATGGTTGATGCACCACTTATGTGTTGCCAATAGATGAGCGTCCTTTGCTGACTAGACAGATCATCACCGTTGTCATAGCCAATGACTGATAAGCATCTTTCTCTACTCGGATCCACCACCGTAGTCAGTGTTGATGTTGTAACACCAACAAAGTGTCACCAACCGATGTGCATCCTCTACTGCTTGGACCCACCTCCGTTGTTGATGCACTATCGTTGTGTTATCGACTGCCAATCACTACTTCACCTTAAGGCAAAGTCATTGGTAATCTCTTATCCATAAGAGAGGTGTAATGTCAGTTTACTAAAGTGTCACTAACTGTCAGTTGCTACTTCACTTCAAGGCAAAGTCACTGACCCTCTCTTACCACAAGAAATCACCACCACTTGTTATTATTCTGTGGCTCTTCTACCACAGAAGGAACCAATAACCAACAACTGGTGGGATCACACACCAACCGATGGGATGTCTCAATGGCCTTCCTTGGGCCTCTATTTATAAGCCTCCATGACATATGGTATAAACTAGGAATTCCACTCCAATTCTTAGTTCAATTCCCAATCGAATTCCAATATTGCACATAGGGAGCCATCTTCTTTCCTGTTAGATTTAACTCCTATCAGGATTGCCAACACTTTATATTAATTCCTATTTAAGTCCAATTAGGCATGGGACAGAAGATTTCATATCCCAACGCAAATGATCCACACTTATTAGAGTAGAAAACCAGCATGCAAAATTCTCTCTTCTACTTGATTATGAGAGACATATCTACTCTTATAAGTGTGGATAAATATTCAATACAATTGGAACAAACAATAGTTTTCACACATAAAAGGGTAGATGGCTTGAAAAGAAGAAAATTCATTTGATATATTAATCCACGGTAGATATGTCCAAGATTTTCATGCCCCCAGTAGCTCATTTACCATTTGCCCAAATAACAATGAAGCTATTATCTTTGGTAAAGAAATCAAAACATCACACAAAAAGGGCCAAACTAAGATAATTGTAGCTTCCACTTGAATACAAGTGAGTCATATATATTTTATAAAATTGTATGGTCTCATTTGCTATGATTTACAACGTTTCATTGACTAGACAAAGGGACAATGTAGTACATAGCATGATGACACAATCACATGTCTCCTCTTCACAACTCTGTTATGCAAGTACAAACGCAATCCTTCAATTCTGATCACCCTGCCCAGTGACAACAAATCTTGAGCTATAGAGAGCACATGGCATGAGCACAACATTAACACTTGGATGTATATATCCTTCACAGGGCCAGTGAATTATATTAATATGGAAAACATTGTAACCTGGCATGTAAGATTAGTGGGGCTCTTCCTTTAAGTGACTAACAATACCCACGTAAAGAACAATCTACTTGTTCTTGGTGTTGTATTGAAAGGAGTGGGATCCTAGAGCGGAACCACTCCCTACTAAAATAAAAATTCAACATTCCAAACCAAACACCACATAAAACTTTTAATTTTGCCAAAGGGATGAAACCAATTTATTCAACATGAATGTATCATAATACCAAAGTATAGCAGCGGACGAAAATATTTGACTATATTCAATTTATCATAAGATTACAAAGTACCTCAACATCATTTCCCATAAGGGCTTACATAAAGGGTACATCATAAGGATCTAGTAGAGAGAAATCTAAACCATAACAACTTTGTCTCCAAGCTTAATCTCCTTAAGTTAAGTCCAAGTCTTCATGCCATGTCATCCAAGTCCTTCACCTAGGGTTGGAAGCAAACCCCAGTAAGAAGAGAAAAATAGAAGACATCAAAAAGGTTGGTATGTGCATACTAAATAGAAAATTGAGCAATTTAAAAGAATAAAGGACATCAAATTAAAAAGGCTTCTCATAGAAAAGTAAAGTACTGCCCAATCAGGCATAAAAGAATATAAACAACAAAATAAGAATGAAGCAAAAGAGTATATAAATAAGGCATACATGTGTAACATTGGTGACAAAACCAGAATAATATATCATGTAGGTAGGAAATACACATCTACCAAAAATGTAGGGTGAGCGGGAACTGTATACATTCACTCTAAATATGGGATGGCAGGGTCTATCAACATCTACCCGAGCATGAATTTTACATCTACCCAAATATATAAATATGCAGTAATTTATCATGTACATTCATATGTGGGAATTTATCATCCACATAAAAACACATCCATCATTATACTAGTAGTCACCACATGATGCATAATAAAAGATAAACAAGAACAAAAGAGAATAAGTGAACAAGATGGATGAGAACATCCCACAAAATATCCATCACATAATGTGCCATCTATACATCCACTACCATGGTGGGAAAAGAAGCACATATCAACAACTAAACATCCACCTCAAAGTGGGCACATATCATCAAATAGGTCCAACATGCACCAAGCATATAAAAAAAAGTCCAAACGAATATCCATGATCACAAGATTAATAACAAAATAAGATAGTTCACAAGAACTATGATTTCAAAAGAAAAGACATTGTGTATACGCTAATTTCCATAGGATCATGAGAAAGACAAAAATAGGTTATTGCTCAACATAGAAGAATAGGAGATACAAACATACATTTAGAGAGAGGAATTAGAAATTGCTCAATATATAGATAATGTGGGATGCAATCATACCTCTCTTTAGAGTCTACTCTGTCTAAAGCCAAGTCTAGGTCTAAGCCTAGGCCTCCAAAGAACCTATTTGTTGGATCCTAGATGGGTGACTTAGGTGCTCTAGAGGGGGGGTGAATAGAGCTGAAAGCACTTAAACAAAATTCATTAAACCTTCAAATTATATGACAAGATAAGGTTGCTAAATAGGTAATTTGAGTGCAACTAAATCATGCATAGCAAGGATAAGAGAGATTGAACATGCACCAAATTAGACAAACTATTTAGAGTGGTTCCACACTTCAAACTAGAAGTGTGTCAGTCCACTTGCCTAGAGAGGTCAACCTCTAGGACTTCAACCAATTGCACTCTTATATTCATTCATAAGACTTACAATACATGACCCAACAAAGGACTTACCTATCCAATACAAAGAGTCTTCAACCTTACCAAGGACTTACCCACTTTGCAAGAGTCTTCGGCCTTCTCCAAGGACTTACCCACTCTTGCACAAGTCTTCGGCCTTGCAGGAATTACCCACTCTTCTTGGATCTTCCGCCTTTGACTTCACCTTCACTCGGAGAAGCTTTCCACCAAGGACTTACCCACTTGAGCTTGAGTCTTCTGCCTTCTCCAAGGGCTTACCCACTCTAGCTCCAAGTCTTCAGCCTTGATCTTCACCAAGGGACTCCTTCCCTTGTTCTTCTTCACCTCTCTTGGCTAAGAGAGAGAACCTTCATCTTCATGATTGGAAATGAGAGATGGGGAGGTGGTGGAAGTGAGAGCTTCACAAGATATACAAATAGGACTAGCTCTCTTACAGATTTCCTACTCACTCTAATGGATGTAGCAAGTGATTAAGCTTAGAGAGAGAGAGAGGAGGCTGTAGGAAGCACTCAACTATAGAATAGGAACCTCTCAAAGAGTTTGCAATGAATGCTCAACCTTGGAATGAAGCCCAAGGGGTCCTATTTATAGCTGGGGATGCCTCTTAGCCTTTGGGAACACTTGTGAACGAAAACTAGCCGTTTTGTGGCTTGCAACGGATCTATTTTCACTTGTTGCAACTCCACAACGGCTAGAATTGCTTTTTCTGCATTTCAGTACAGTCCGATCGGCCGAGTTTCTATAAAGGTAATTCGGCCGAACCACTAAGCGACAAGTCTGAAAGATAGACTGTCGGCCGAGTTTCCTTGGAGAAACTCGGCCGATCGGTCGACTTTCAACTTGGACCGATCAGTGGATCGGCCGAGTTTCCCACCATAGAAACTCGACCGAACAGGGATCGGCTGAGTTGGAAACTCGGCCGACTGCCCAGAAAATTCCAGAATATATGGATCGGCCGAGTTTGGAATTCGGCCGACAAAATCCCTGTTATGGGTATTTTGGAATTTTCATAAACTGTACAAACGATGGATTTTTGTGTCCCAATAATTTTTCTAAGCTTAATTACAAGTCATACAATCATTACAAGTGATTACAAAGCAATTCTAAGGTCATATACATAGAGATCCCAAAATGCACACTTGTAGCTATTTTGACTTGTCTTTTCTCCAATTTGATATGCGCAAGTTAGGGCATTTGGAGTGTGTCTAAACCTAATCTGAAATCACTCAATGTAGAAGCATTAGACACCAATATGTGGAATGGTTAGTCATCATCAAAACAAGGGTTTAGTCAATTTAGACGTGAGTCAACATTGACCTAATTGACCTTGAGTCAACATTCTCCCCCTTTTTGAAGATGACAAACCATTCCATAAATGTATTGAAAGCTTGTAAGTAAAATCATACCTTCGGAGAAACCTAGGGGTTTCAGTAGAATTGAGTTCATATGCTCCCCCTCAATTGATGCTAGTGGAGTTTTCATACTCCCCCTCAATTGATGCTATTTCTCCTGCATGGTTAGCTTTCATAACATTTATAGAAACTATGTCTTCTACTCATATATGTTCTACACATATATGTCTTCTCCCATTTACCTTCTCCCCTTTACATGGACACGCTTCTTTGCTTCATGTAAGACATGCCTTCTCCCTGTTGTCAAAAGAAGACATATCTTTCTCCCCCTTTGTCATTTCAAAAAGGTGGGGGTGTGAAGAAACTAAGAAACACCACTTGTTAAGAGAAAGAAGATAACAAAAGTTATATAAGGAGAGTAGAAGAGCACATATAGGGTCTTGTCCAAGCATAGAAAGAAAAGCAAGTTAAAACATATACTTGAACATCCCAAAAATGCAAGATACAGTGCTGCAGAAAAACAATAAATCACAACTTTGACCCTCAAGATGATGGAATTTGACCAAAAACCATCGGAGCTCATGGCGAAGCGATGAGTCTTGCTCAGAAGGGTGTTTCTGCATAAAAAGCACTATACTTGCAGCAAAAACTGAAATTGGAGCAAAACCTGCATAAAAACCAAAAATACTCCAATTTCTACATACAATGTAGATCTATGTACCCTGCATCACAATGTTATGCAAGCAACTCAAAATAGTAGATATGCAATTTAAAGAACAATCTTGAGCATGTATAAGATAAGATACAAACATAACATATAGATGATCAAGTATACCACTTATTGATAGGGTTAGAACTACATGTATGCGAACTACTAGTAGATGATATCACAAGTTAGGACTACTAGTAGGATCTAGATCATAGCAAAGAGATAAGCAACATAAAGCAAGCTATGATTAGATTTAGAGATATATCCAAACAAAGAGATATGCAAATATAGAAGTATGAGAGGATATAACTCACTAGATATGCATCCTTACCATAAGATGATTACCCCTATGAACGTCAAGGTTGTATCAAAACAAGATATACACCTAGAGAGATGTAGCAAGTTAGAGCATAACGGAAGCAATTTAAGACACAACCAAGAGATCCAAAGAGATCATCATCAAAACCTGCAAAACAACTCAAAGCAAGTAATTGCAACATATAGATATACCAATTTAGAGCAGTTAGAGAGATAGAGTTGTATGCAAGATAGGCAATTTAGAACATGGCAATATGCATATATAAAGGTACCAAATGAGAGTGCCAAAGAACAAGGCTATTGGTTGAGAAAATCTAGTTGAGAGGGAAATTCTCACTCAATAAGCCAAATGTATATTCTGTGCACAGTGTAATCGGTCGAGTTCTGAGCATTGACAACTCGGCCGATCGCAGCTGTTGGCAACACCCATTGGTGCCTATCGGCCGAGTTTCAATAGGGCAAACTCGACCGACAGAGCAGCTGTCAAAAAGCACATATATCTCATAAAAACATATTTAAAGGCATGATAAATATACAAACCATATCCAAACATGTCTAAACAAGTTAGTAATGCACTATAGAAGCATTAGAAATAGTTTTTGAGCAAGAGTGTGAAGAGAATCACAAAATACCACTTTTGACTCAAAAACCATATGTATAGTGCACATTAACTTGACAAAAACAAGTTAGGATAGGTTATAAGCAATAAAACCATTACCTTTGTGCTTACCATTGCTTTTCCACTTGTTGTCACCCTCTACACATCTCACCTTTCTTCTTTCATGTGGATTGAAAAGACAATTTGCAATTCAATACCTCAAGTCAATCCATTTGCAAGTACCTACAAGAAGAAAGATGAAATGGTCCCCAATCATGTTTTTGGGTCCGGAGGAATTAGCTTAGCAACCCAAGTCCTATTGCTCTTGGGTGCTTTCCTAAAAGGACAACAAGTAGAATAATGACCAAAATCATTGCAATAGTTGCATGTGCCCATAGTCTTGGAACTAGAGGATTCTCCATGGAATATTGGAGGTCCTTTATCTTTGTTGTTCCCTTGACTACTATCATATCCTAAACCATGTCTACCAATTTGTTTAGTAGAATTGAGTAGGATGTCATTAAGACTCTTCTTACCAACTAAGAATCTTTGCAAAGATGATCTCAAACTATCATTATCATGCTTAAGAGAAGCAATAGTAGAAGACAATTGATTAATGTTATCTCTAGCATGTAGAAGATCATTTTCTAAGCAAAGAGTTTTAGTTAAATAAGAATCTCTATCAATATGAAGAGCAGCAACATCATTCTCTTTATTAGTATAACTAGAACAAGATTCATTTCCATTGATTTTAGCAAGCAAGGAGGCATTTTCTATTTCTAATTCATGCAAAACAAAATCTTTGTCCTTGTTTTCAGATTTAAGAACATCAATGTCATGCATGAGAGAATCAATAATTAAAGTATGCTCTTCATTAGAATTAGGCATGAGAGGTTGAGCTTCTAGAAATTTAATCTTATCAAGTAAACTAGCATTTTCAAGTTTAAGAGAGTCTACTTGGCTAAGACAATCATTTTTATCAATAAGCAAGCAAGAATTTGCATATTCAAGATCATCTAGTTCTATATGCAAATTATCAACAATTTTAGCAAGCTTTTTCTTTTTCTTTTTAGAAGACTTAAGAGATGCACAAATATCATGAATGAGATCAATCAAGGATTCTTTATCTAAAGAGTCTAGATTTACCTCATTTGAGTCTTCACTTGTTGATGCTACAAGAGCAAAATGACATTCTCCTTCATCACTAGAGCTTGAGCTTGATCCTTCACATGAATCTTCACTTGAGCTTGAGTTGGAGGAGCCGCTTGAGCTTGAGTGCCATTTCTCCTTCTTGTGAAGATGGGTCTTTTTGCCTTGTGGGCAATCTTCCTTGTAGTGACTCTTCTTTCCACATGTGAAGCACCGGATGGAGGAGGACTTGCCTTTGTATAGTCGACCTTTTGAGTACATGGCATCTTCTTTAGCTTGAGAGGATGGAGAGACTTGTTCCATGATAGCTTCAATTTGAGCCTTCATTTCAGCCTTCTTCATTCTCTTAAGCTCTTTCTTCTCTTGTCTTTCTACTTCCTCCCTCTTGTCAAGTGTAGCTTCATGTGCTTGAAGATTTCCAATGAGCTCTTCAATAGGAATATCCCTAAGCGACCTTGCTTCTTCAATGGAAGTCACCTTGGATTCCCATCTCTTGGGGAGAGTTCTAAGGATCTTTGAGTTGATCTCTCCACTAGACATAGGATGTCCTAGAACAGCAAGACCATTTAAGATGGTGTTGATCCTTGAGTACATGTTGGCTATGCTCTCCTCCTTTCCCATCTTGAAGTTTTCAAGCAGCCCTTTGAGCATGTAGACTTTGCTTTCCTTCACTTGATCTGTCCCTTCATAAGTGATGCAAAGCTTTCTCCATATCTCATAGGCCGTCTCACAAGAGGAAATCCGGTTGAACTCGGTGGGGGTCATGGAGGCATAAAGGATGTGCATGGCTCTTGCGTTCAAGGTTGCTTTCATCAAGGTGGCTTCATCCCATTCTTCAATGTTTGTCTTTGGTAGAATGTATGGGCTGTTCACCATTTGCCACATCTCGAGACTTGATCCTTGGATGAAGAATTGAAGTCTTCTTCTCCAATAGAGGAAGTTGCTCCCATTGAAGATTGGAAGGCTGGTAGAGAGTCTCCCTCCTAGGTAGTCACCCATCTTCTCCTACTTGTTGAAGTATGCTTGGAGAAGACCCGCTCTGATACCACTTGTTGGATCCTAGATGGGTGACTTAGGTGCTCTAGAGGGGGGGTGAATAGAGCTGAAAGCACTTAAACAAAATTCATTAAACCTTCAAATTATATGACAAGATAAGGTTGCTAAATAGGTAATTTGAGTGCAACTAAATCATGCATAGCAAGGATAAGAGAGATTGAACATGCACCAAATTAGACAAACTATTTAGAGTGGTTCCACACTTCAAACTAGAAGTGTGTCAGTCCACTTGCCTAGAGAGGTCAACCTCTAGGACTTCAACCAATTGCACTCTTATATTCATTCATAAGACTTACAATACATGACCCAACAAAGGACTTACCTATCCAATACAAAGAGTCTTCAACCTTACCAAGGACTTACCCACTTTGCAAGAGTCTTCGGCCTTCTCCAAGGACTTACCCACTCTTGCACAAGTCTTCGGCCTTGCAGGAATTACCCACTCTTCTTGGATCTTCCGCCTTTGACTTCACCTTCACTCGGAGAAGCTTTCCACCAAGGACTTACCCACTTGAGCTTGAGTCTTCTGCCTTCTCCAAGGGCTTACCCACTCTAGCTCCAAGTCTTCAGCCTTGATCTTCACCAAGGGACTCCTTCCCTTGTTCTTCTTCACCTCTCTTGGCTAAGAGAGAGAACCTTCATCTTCATGATTGGAAATGAGAGATGGGGAGGTGGTGGAAGTGAGAGCTTCACAAGATATACAAATAGGACTAGCTCTCTTACAGATTTCCTACTCACTCTAATGGATGTAGCAAGTGATTAAGCTTAGAGAGAGAGAGAGGAGGCTGTAGGAAGCACTCAACTATAGAATAGGAACCTCTCAAAGAGTTTGCAATGAATGCTCAACCTTGGAATGAAGCCCAAGGGGTCCTATTTATAGCTGGGGATGCCTCTTAGCCTTTGGGAACACTTGTGAACGAAAACTAGCCGTTTTGTGGCTTGCAACGGATCTATTTTCACTTGTTGCAACTCCACAACGGCTAGAATTGCTTTTTCTGCATTTCAGTACAGTCCGATCGGCCGAGTTTCTATAAAGGTAATTCGGCCGAACCACTAAGCGACAAGTCTGAAAGATAGACTGTCGGCCGAGTTTCCTTGGAGAAACTCGGCCGATCGGTCGACTTTCAACTTGGACCGATCAGTGGATCGGCCGAGTTTCCCACCATAGAAACTCGACCGAACAGGGATCGGCTGAGTTGGAAACTCGGCCGACTGCCCAGAAAATTCCAGAATATATGGATCGGCCGAGTTTGGAATTCGGCCGACAAAATCCCTGTTATGGGTATTTTGGAATTTTCATAAACTGTACAAACGATGGATTTTTGTGTCCCAATAATTTTTCTAAGCTTAATTACAAGTCATACAATCATTACAAGTGATTACAAAGCAATTCTAAGGTCATATACATAGAGATCCCAAAATGCACACTTGTAGCTATTTTGACTTGTCTTTTCTCCAATTTGATATGCGCAAGTTAGGGCATTTGGAGTGTGTCTAAACCTAATCTGAAATCACTCAATGTAGAAGCATTAGACACCAATATGTGGAATGGTTAGTCATCATCAAAACAAGGGTTTAGTCAATTTAGACGTGAGTCAACATTGACCTAATTGACCTTGAGTCAACATTCTCCCCCTTTTTGAAGATGACAAACCATTCCATAAATGTATTGAAAGCTTGTAAGTAAAATCATACCTTCGGAGAAACCTAGGGGTTTCAGTAGAATTGAGTTCATATGCTCCCCCTCAATTGATGCTAGTGGAGTTTTCATACTCCCCCTCAATTGATGCTATTTCTCCTGCATGGTTAGCTTTCATAACATTTATAGAAACTATGTCTTCTACTCATATATGTTCTACACATATATGTCTTCTCCCATTTACCTTCTCCCCTTTACATGGACACGCTTCTTTGCTTCATGTAAGACATGCCTTCTCCCTGTTGTCAAAAGAAGACATATCTTTCTCCCCCTTTGTCATTTCAAAAAGGTGGGGGTGTGAAGAAACTAAGAAACACCACTTGTTAAGAGAAAGAAGATAACAAAAGTTATATAAGGAGAGTAGAAGAGCACATATAGGGTCTTGTCCAAGCATAGAAAGAAAAGCAAGTTAAAACATATACTTGAACATCCCAAAAATGCAAGATACAGTGCTGCAGAAAAACAATAAATCACAACTTTGACCCTCAAGATGATGGAATTTGACCAAAAACCATCGGAGCTCATGGCGAAGCGATGAGTCTTGCTCAGAAGGGTGTTTCTGCATAAAAAGCACTATACTTGCAGCAAAAACTGAAATTGGAGCAAAACCTGCATAAAAACCAAAAATACTCCAATTTCTACATACAATGTAGATCTATGTACCCTGCATCACAATGTTATGCAAGCAACTCAAAATAGTAGATATGCAATTTAAAGAACAATCTTGAGCATGTATAAGATAAGATACAAACATAACATATAGATGATCAAGTATACCACTTATTGATAGGGTTAGAACTACATGTATGCGAACTACTAGTAGATGATATCACAAGTTAGGACTACTAGTAGGATCTAGATCATAGCAAAGAGATAAGCAACATAAAGCAAGCTATGATTAGATTTAGAGATATATCCAAACAAAGAGATATGCAAATATAGAAGTATGAGAGGATATAACTCACTAGATATGCATCCTTACCATAAGATGATTACCCCTATGAACGTCAAGGTTGTATCAAAACAAGATATACACCTAGAGAGATGTAGCAAGTTAGAGCATAACGGAAGCAATTTAAGACACAACCAAGAGATCCAAAGAGATCATCATCAAAACCTGCAAAACAACTCAAAGCAAGTAATTGCAACATATAGATATACCAATTTAGAGCAGTTAGAGAGATAGAGTTGTATGCAAGATAGGCAATTTAGAACATGGCAATATGCATATATAAAGGTACCAAATGAGAGTGCCAAAGAACAAGGCTATTGGTTGAGAAAATCTAGTTGAGAGGGAAATTCTCACTCAATAAGCCAAATGTATATTCTGTGCACAGTGTAATCGGTCGAGTTCTGAGCATTGACAACTCGGCCGATCGCAGCTGTTGGCAACACCCATTGGTGCCTATCGGCCGAGTTTCAATAGGGCAAACTCGACCGACAGAGCAGCTGTCAAAAAGCACATATATCTCATAAAAACATATTTAAAGGCATGATAAATATACAAACCATATCCAAACATGTCTAAACAAGTTAGTAATGCACTATAGAAGCATTAGAAATAGTTTTTGAGCAAGAGTGTGAAGAGAATCACAAAATACCACTTTTGACTCAAAAACCATATGTATAGTGCACATTAACTTGACAAAAACAAGTTAGGATAGGTTATAAGCAATAAAACCATTACCTTTGTGCTTACCATTGCTTTTCCACTTGTTGTCACCCTCTACACATCTCACCTTTCTTCTTTCATGTGGATTGAAAAGACAATTTGCAATTCAATACCTCAAGTCAATCCATTTGCAAGTACCTACAAGAAGAAAGATGAAATGGTCCCCAATCATGTTTTTGGGTCCGGAGGAATTAGCTTAGCAACCCAAGTCCTATTGCTCTTGGGTGCTTTCCTAAAAGGACAACAAGTAGAATAATGACCAAAATCATTGCAATAGTTGCATGTGCCCATAGTCTTGGAACTAGAGGATTCTCCATGGAATATTGGAGGTCCTTTATCTTTGTTGTTCCCTTGACTACTATCATATCCTAAACCATGTCTACCAATTTGTTTAGTAGAATTGAGTAGGATGTCATTAAGACTCTTCTTACCAACTAAGAATCTTTGCAAAGATGATCTCAAACTATCATTATCATGCTTAAGAGAAGCAATAGTAGAAGACAATTGATTAATGTTATCTCTAGCATGTAGAAGATCATTTTCTAAGCAAAGAGTTTTAGTTAAATAAGAATCTCTATCAATATGAAGAGCAGCAACATCATTCTCTTTATTAGTATAACTAGAACAAGATTCATTTCCATTGATTTTAGCAAGCAAGGAGGCATTTTCTATTTCTAATTCATGCAAAACAAAATCTTTGTCCTTGTTTTCAGATTTAAGAACATCAATGTCATGCATGAGAGAATCAATAATTAAAGTATGCTCTTCATTAGAATTAGGCATGAGAGGTTGAGCTTCTAGAAATTTAATCTTATCAAGTAAACTAGCATTTTCAAGTTTAAGAGAGTCTACTTGGCTAAGACAATCATTTTTATCAATAAGCAAGCAAGAATTTGCATATTCAAGATCATCTAGTTCTATATGCAAATTATCAACAATTTTAGCAAGCTTTTTCTTTTTCTTTTTAGAAGACTTAAGAGATGCACAAATATCATGAATGAGATCAATCAAGGATTCTTTATCTAAAGAGTCTAGATTTACCTCATTTGAGTCTTCACTTGTTGATGCTACAAGAGCAAAATGACATTCTCCTTCATCACTAGAGCTTGATCTTGATCCTTCACATGAATCTTCACTTGAGCTTGAGTTGGAGGAGCCGCTTGAGCTTGAGTGCCATTTCTCCTTCTTGTGAAGATGGGTCTTTTTGCCTTGTGGGCAATCTTCCTTGTAGTGACTCTTCTTTCCACATGTGAAGCACCGGATGGAGGAGGACTTGCCTTTGTATAGTCGACCTTTTGAGTACATGGCATCTTCTTTAGCTTGAGAGGATGGAGAGACTTGTTCCATGATAGCTTCAATTTGAGCCTTCATTTCAGCCTTCTTCATTCTCTTAAGCTCTTTCTTCTCTTGTCTTTCTACTTCCTCCCTCTTGTCAAGTGTAGCTTCATGTGCTTGAAGATTTCCAATGAGCTCTTCAATAGGAATATCCCTAAGCGACCTTGCTTCTTCAATGGAAGTCACCTTGGATTCCCATCTCTTGGGGAGAGTTCTAAGGATCTTTGAGTTGATCTCTCCACTAGACATAGGATGTCCTAGAACAGCAAGACCATTTAAGATGGTGTTGATCCTTGAGTACATGTTGGCTATGCTCTCCTCCTTTCCCATCTTGAAGTTTTCAAGCAGCCCTTTGAGCATGTAGACTTTGCTTTCCTTCACTTGATCTGTCCCTTCATAAGTGATGCAAAGCTTTCTCCATATCTCATAGGCCGTCTCACAAGAGGAAATCCGGTTGAACTCGGTGGGGGTCATGGAGGCATAAAGGATGTGCATGGCTCTTGCGTTCAAGGTTGCTTTCATCAAGGTGGCTTCATCCCATTCTTCAATGTTTGTCTTTGGTAGAATGTATGGGCTGTTCACCATTTGCCACATCTCGAGACTTGATCCTTGGATGAAGAATTGAAGTCTTCTTCTCCAATAGAGGAAGTTGCTCCCATTGAAGATTGGAAGGCTGGTAGAGAGTCTCCCTCCTAGGTAGTCACCCATCTTCTCCTACTTGTTGAAGTATGCTTGGAGAAGACCCGCTCTGATACCACTTGTTGGATCCTAGATGGGTGACTTAGGTGCTCTAGAGGGGGGGTGAATAGAGCTGAAAGCACTTAAACAAAATTCATTAAACCTTCAAATTATATGACAAGATAAGGTTGCTAAATAGGTAATTTGAGTGCAACTAAATCATGCATAGCAAGGATAAGAGAGATTGAACATGCACCAAATTAGACAAACTATTTAGAGTGGTTCCACACTTCAAACTAGAAGTGTGTCAGTCCACTTGCCTAGAGAGGTCAACCTCTAGGACTTCAACCAATTGCACTCTTATATTCATTCATAAGACTTACAATACATGACCCAACAAAGGACTTACCTATCCAATACAAAGAGTCTTCAACCTTACCAAGGACTTACCCACTTTGCAAGAGTCTTCGGCCTTCTCCAAGGACTTACCCACTCTTGCACAAGTCTTCGGCCTTGCAGGAATTACCCACTCTTCTTGGATCTTCCGCCTTTGACTTCACCTTCACTCGGAGAAGCTTTCCACCAAGGACTTACCCACTTGAGCTTGAGTCTTCTGCCTTCTCCAAGGGCTTACCCACTCTAGCTCCAAGTCTTCAGCCTTGATCTTCACCAAGGGACTCCTTCCCTTGTTCTTCTTCACCTCTCTTGGCTAAGAGAGAGAACCTTCATCTTCATGATTGGAAATGAGAGATGGGGAGGTGGTGGAAGTGAGAGCTTCACAAGATATACAAATAGGACTAGCTCTCTTACAGATTTCCTACTCACTCTAATGGATGTAGCAAGTGATTAAGCTTAGAGAGAGAGAGAGGAGGCTGTAGGAAGCACTCAACTATAGAATAGGAACCTCTCAAAGAGTTTGCAATGAATGCTCAACCTTGGAATGAAGCCCAAGGGGTCCTATTTATAGCTGGGGATGCCTCTTAGCCTTTGGGAACACTTGTGAACGAAAACTAGCCGTTTTGTGGCTTGCAACGGATCTATTTTCACTTGTTGCAACTCCACAACGGCTAGAATTGCTTTTTCTGCATTTCAGTACAGTCCGATCGGCCGAGTTTCTATAAAGGTAATTCGGCCGAACCACTAAGCGACAAGTCTGAAAGATAGACTGTCGGCCGAGTTTCCTTGGAGAAACTCGGCCGATCGGTCGACTTTCAACTTGGACCGATCAGTGGATCGGCCGAGTTTCCCACCATAGAAACTCGACCGAACAGGGATCGGCTGAGTTGGAAACTCGGCCGACTGCCCAGAAAATTCCAGAATATATGGATCGGCCGAGTTTGGAATTCGGCCGACAAAATCCCTGTTATGGGTATTTTGGAATTTTCATAAACTGTACAAACGATGGATTTTTGTGTCCCAATAATTTTTCTAAGCTTAATTACAAGTCATACAATCATTACAAGTGATTACAAAGCAATTCTAAGGTCATATACATAGAGATCCCAAAATGCACACTTGTAGCTATTTTGACTTGTCTTTTCTCCAATTTGATATGCGCAAGTTAGGGCATTTGGAGTGTGTCTAAACCTAATCTGAAATCACTCAATGTAGAAGCATTAGACACCAATATGTGGAATGGTTAGTCATCATCAAAACAAGGGTTTAGTCAATTTAGACGTGAGTCAACATTGACCTAATTGACCTTGAGTCAACATTCTCCCCCTTTTTGAAGATGACAAACCATTCCATAAATGTATTGAAAGCTTGTAAGTAAAATCATACCTTCGGAGAAACCTAGGGGTTTCAGTAGAATTGAGTTCATATGCTCCCCCTCAATTGATGCTAGTGGAGTTTTCATACTCCCCCTCAATTGATGCTATTTCTCCTGCATGGTTAGCTTTCATAACATTTATAGAAACTATGTCTTCTACTCATATATGTTCTACACATATATGTCTTCTCCCATTTACCTTCTCCCCTTTACATGGACACGCTTCTTTGCTTCATGTAAGACATGCCTTCTCCCTGTTGTCAAAAGAAGACATATCTTTCTCCCCCTTTGTCATTTCAAAAAGGTGGGGGTGTGAAGAAACTAAGAAACACCACTTGTTAAGAGAAAGAAGATAACAAAAGTTATATAAGGAGAGTAGAAGAGCACATATAGGGTCTTGTCCAAGCATAGAAAGAAAAGCAAGTTAAAACATATACTTGAACATCCCAAAAATGCAAGATACAGTGCTGCAGAAAAACAATAAATCACAACTTTGACCCTCAAGATGATGGAATTTGACCAAAAACCATCGGAGCTCATGGCAAAGCGATGAGTCTTGCTCAGAAGGGTGTTTCTGCATAAAAAGCACTATACTTGCAGCAAAAACTGAAATTGGAGCAAAACCTGCATAAAAACCAAAAATACTCCAATTTCTACATACAATGTAGATCTATGTACCCTGCATCACAATGTTATGCAAGCAACTCAAAATAGTAGATATGCAATTTAAAGAACAATCTTGAGCATGTATAAGATAAGATACAAACATAACATATAGATGATCAAGTATACCACTTATTGATAGGGTTAGAACTACATGTATGCGAACTACTAGTAGATGATATCACAAGTTAGGACTACTAGTAGGATCTAGATCATAGCAAAGAGATAAGCAACATAAAGCAAGCTATGATTAGATTTAGAGATATATCCAAACAAAGAGATATGCAAATATAGAAGTATGAGAGGATATAACTCACTAGATATGCATCCTTACCATAAGATGATTACCCCTATGAACGTCAAGGTTGTATCAAAACAAGATATACACCTAGAGAGATGTAGCAAGTTAGAGCATAACGGAAGCAATTTAAGACACAACCAAGAGATCCAAAGAGATCATCATCAAAACCTGCAAAACAACTCAAAGCAAGTAATTGCAACATATAGATATACCAATTTAGAGCAGTTAGAGAGATAGAGTTGTATGCAAGATAGGCAATTTAGAACATGGCAATATGCATATATAAAGGTACCAAATGAGAGTGCCAAAGAACAAGGCTATTGGTTGAGAAAATCTAGTTGAGAGGGAAATTCTCACTCAATAAGCCAAATGTATATTCTGTGCACAGTGTAATCGGTCGAGTTCTGAGCATTGACAACTCGGCCGATCGCAGCTGTTGGCAACACCCATTGGTGCCTATCGGCCGAGTTTCAATAGGGCAAACTCGACCGACAGAGCAGCTGTCAAAAAGCACATATATCTCATAAAAACATATTTAAAGGCATGATAAATATACAAACCATATCCAAACATGTCTAAACAAGTTAGTAATGCACTATAGAAGCATTAGAAATAGTTTTTGAGCAAGAGTGTGAAGAGAATCACAAAATACCACTTTTGACTCAAAAACCATATGTATAGTGCACATTAACTTGACAAAAACAAGTTAGGATAGGTTATAAGCAATAAAACCATTACCTTTGTGCTTACCATTGCTTTTCCACTTGTTGTCACCCTCTACACATCTCACCTTTCTTCTTTCATGTGGATTGAAAAGACAATTTGCAATTCAATACCTCAAGTCAATCCATTTGCAAGTACCTACAAGAAGAAAGATGAAATGGTCCCCAATCATGTTTTTGGGTCCGGAGGAATTAGCTTAGCAACCCAAGTCCTATTGCTCTTGGGTGCTTTCCTAAAAGGACAACAAGTAGAATAATGACCAAAATCATTGCAATAGTTGCATGTGCCCATAGTCTTGGAACTAGAGGATTCTCCATGGAATATTGGAGGTCCTTTATCTTTGTTGTTCCCTTGACTACTATCATATCCTAAACCATGTCTACCAATTTGTTTAGTAGAATTGAGTAGGATGTCATTAAGACTCTTCTTACCAACTAAGAATCTTTGCAAAGATGATCTCAAACTATCATTATCATGCTTAAGAGAAGCAATAGTAGAAGACAATTGATTAATGTTATCTCTAGCATGTAGAAGATCATTTTCTAAGCAAAGAGTTTTAGTTAAATAAGAATCTCTATCAATATGAAGAGCAGCAACATCATTCTCTTTATTAGTATAACTAGAACAAGATTCATTTCCATTGATTTTAGCAAGCAAGGAGGCATTTTCTATTTCTAATTCATGCAAAACAAAATCTTTGTCCTTGTTTTCAGATTTAAGAACATCAATGTCATGCATGAGAGAATCAATAATTAAAGTATGCTCTTCATTAGAATTAGGCATGAGAGGTTGAGCTTCTAGAAATTTAATCTTATCAAGTAAACTAGCATTTTCAAGTTTAAGAGAGTCTACTTGGCTAAGACAATCATTTTTATCAATAAGCAAGCAAGAATTTGCATATTCAAGATCATCTAGTTCTATATGCAAATTATCAACAATTTTAGCAAGCTTTTTCTTTTTCTTTTTAGAAGACTTAAGAGATGCACAAATATCATGAATGAGATCAATCAAGGATTCTTTATCTAAAGAGTCTAGATTTACCTCATTTGAGTCTTCACTTGTTGATGCTACAAGAGCAAAATGACATTCTCCTTCATCACTAGAGCTTGAGCTTGATCCTTCACATGAATCTTCACTTGAGCTTGAGTTGGAGGAGCCGCTTGAGCTTGAGTGCCATTTCTCCTTCTTGTGAAGATGGGTCTTTTTGCCTTGTGGGCAATCTTCCTTGTAGTGACTCTTCTTTCCACATGTGAAGCACCGGATGGAGGAGGACTTGCCTTTGTATAGTCGACCTTTTGAGTACATGGCATCTTCTTTAGCTTGAGAGGATGGAGAGACTTGTTCCATGATAGCTTCAATTTGAGCCTTCATTTCAGCCTTCTTCATTCTCTTAAGCTCTTTCTTCTCTTGTCTTTCTACTTCCTCCCTCTTGTCAAGTGTAGCTTCATGTGCTTGAAGATTTCCAATGAGCTCTTCAATAGGAATATCCCTAAGCGACCTTGCTTCTTCAATGGAAGTCACCTTGGATTCCCATCTCTTGGGGAGAGTTCTAAGGATCTTTGAGTTGATCTCTCCACTAGACATAGGATGTCCTAGAACAGCAAGACCATTTAAGATGGTGTTGATCCTTGAGTACATGTTGGCTATGCTCTCCTCCTTTCCCATCTTGAAGTTTTCAAGCAGCCCTTTGAGCATGTAGACTTTGCTTTCCTTCACTTGATCTGTCCCTTCATAAGTGATGCAAAGCTTTCTCCATATCTCATAGGCCGTCTCACAAGAGGAAATCCGGTTGAACTCGGTGGGGGTCATGGAGGCATAAAGGATGTGCATGGCTCTTGCGTTCAAGGTTGCTTTCATCAAGGTGGCTTCATCCCATTCTTCAATGTTTGTCTTTGGTAGAATGTATGGGCTGTTCACCATTTGCCACATCTCGAGACTTGATCCTTGGATGAAGAATTGAAGTCTTCTTCTCCAATAGAGGAAGTTGCTCCCATTGAAGATTGGAAGGCTGGTAGAGAGTCTCCCTCCTAGGTAGTCACCCATCTTCTCCTACTTGTTGAAGTATGCTTGGAGAAGACCCGCTCTGATACCACTTGTTGGATCCTAGATGGGTGACTTAGGTGCTCTAGAGGGGGGGTGAATAGAGCTGAAAGCACTTAAACAAAATTCATTAAACCTTCAAATTATATGACAAGATAAGGTTGCTAAATAGGTAATTTGAGTGCAACTAAATCATGCATAGCAAGGATAAGAGAGATTGAACATGCACCAAATTAGACAAACTATTTAGAGTGGTTCCACACTTCAAACTAGAAGTGTGTCAGTCCACTTGCCTAGAGAGGTCAACCTCTAGGACTTCAACCAATTGCACTCTTATATTCATTCATAAGACTTACAATACATGACCCAACAAAGGACTTACCTATCCAATACAAAGAGTCTTCAACCTTACCAAGGACTTACCCACTTTGCAAGAGTCTTCGGCCTTCTCCAAGGACTTACCCACTCTTGCACAAGTCTTCGGCCTTGCAGGAATTACCCACTCTTCTTGGATCTTCCGCCTTTGACTTCACCTTCACTCGGAGAAGCTTTCCACCAAGGACTTACCCACTTGAGCTTGAGTCTTCTGCCTTCTCCAAGGGCTTACCCACTCTAGCTCCAAGTCTTCAGCCTTGATCTTCACCAAGGGACTCCTTCCCTTGTTCTTCTTCACCTCTCTTGGCTAAGAGAGAGAACCTTCATCTTCATGATTGGAAATGAGAGATGGGGAGGTGGTGGAAGTGAGAGCTTCACAAGATATACAAATAGGACTAGCTCTCTTACAGATTTCCTACTCACTCTAATGGATGTAGCAAGTGATTAAGCTTAGAGAGAGAGAGAGGAGGCTGTAGGAAGCACTCAACTATAGAATAGGAACCTCTCAAAGAGTTTGCAATGAATGCTCAACCTTGGAATGAAGCCCAAGGGGTCCTATTTATAGCTGGGGATGCCTCTTAGCCTTTGGGAACACTTGTGAACGAAAACTAGCCGTTTTGTGGCTTGCAACGGATCTATTTTCACTTGTTGCAACTCCACAACGGCTAGAATTGCTTTTTCTGCATTTCAGTACAGTCCGATCGGCCGAGTTTCTATAAAGGTAATTCGGCCGAACCACTAAGCGACAAGTCTGAAAGATAGACTGTCGGCCGAGTTTCCTTGGAGAAACTCGGCCGATCGGTCGACTTTCAACTTGGACCGATCAGTGGATCGGCCGAGTTTCCCACCATAGAAACTCGACCGAACAGGGATCGGCTGAGTTGGAAACTCGGCCGACTGCCCAGAAAATTCCAGAATATATGGATCGGCCGAGTTTGGAATTCGGCCGACAAAATCCCTGTTATGGGTATTTTGGAATTTTCATAAACTGTACAAACGATGGATTTTTGTGTCCCAATAATTTTTCTAAGCTTAATTACAAGTCATACAATCATTACAAGTGATTACAAAGCAATTCTAAGGTCATATACATAGAGATCCCAAAATGCACACTTGTAGCTATTTTGACTTGTCTTTTCTCCAATTTGATATGCGCAAGTTAGGGCATTTGGAGTGTGTCTAAACCTAATCTGAAATCACTCAATGTAGAAGCATTAGACACCAATATGTGGAATGGTTAGTCATCATCAAAACAAGGGTTTAGTCAATTTAGACGTGAGTCAACATTGACCTAATTGACCTTGAGTCAACATTCTCCCCCTTTTTGAAGATGACAAACCATTCCATAAATGTATTGAAAGCTTGTAAGTAAAATCATACCTTCGGAGAAACCTAGGGGTTTCAGTAGAATTGAGTTCATATGCTCCCCCTCAATTGATGCTAGTGGAGTTTTCATACTCCCCCTCAATTGATGCTATTTCTCCTGCATGGTTAGCTTTCATAACATTTATAGAAACTATGTCTTCTACTCATATATGTTCTACACATATATGTCTTCTCCCATTTACCTTCTCCCCTTTACATGGACACGCTTCTTTGCTTCATGTAAGACATGCCTTCTCCCTGTTGTCAAAAGAAGACATATCTTTCTCCCCCTTTGTCATTTCAAAAAGGTGGGGGTGTGAAGAAACTAAGAAACACCACTTGTTAAGAGAAAGAAGATAACAAAAGTTATATAAGGAGAGTAGAAGAGCACATATAGGGTCTTGTCCAAGCATAGAAAGAAAAGCAAGTTAAAACATATACTTGAACATCCCAAAAATGCAAGATACAGTGCTGCAGAAAAACAATAAATCACAACTTTGACCCTCAAGATGATGGAATTTGACCAAAAACCATCGGAGCTCATGGCGAAGCGATGAGTCTTGCTCAGAAGGGTGTTTCTGCATAAAAAGCACTATACTTGCAGCAAAAACTGAAATTGGAGCAAAACCTGCATAAAAACCAAAAATACTCCAATTTCTACATACAATGTAGATCTATGTACCCTGCATCACAATGTTATGCAAGCAACTCAAAATAGTAGATATGCAATTTAAAGAACAATCTTGAGCATGTATAAGATAAGATACAAACATAACATATAGATGATCAAGTATACCACTTATTGATAGGGTTAGAACTACATGTATGCGAACTACTAGTAGATGATATCACAAGTTAGGACTACTAGTAGGATCTAGATCATAGCAAAGAGATAAGCAACATAAAGCAAGCTATGATTAGATTTAGAGATATATCCAAACAAAGAGATATGCAAATATAGAAGTATGAGAGGATATAACTCACTAGATATGCATCCTTACCATAAGATGATTACCCCTATGAACGTCAAGGTTGTATCAAAACAAGATATACACCTAGAGAGATGTAGCAAGTTAGAGCATAACGGAAGCAATTTAAGACACAACCAAGAGATCCAAAGAGATCATCATCAAAACCTGCAAAACAACTCAAAGCAAGTAATTGCAACATATAGATATACCAATTTAGAGCAGTTAGAGAGATAGAGTTGTATGCAAGATAGGCAATTTAGAACATGGCAATATGCATATATAAAGGTACCAAATGAGAGTGCCAAAGAACAAGGCTATTGGTTGAGAAAATCTAGTTGAGAGGGAAATTCTCACTCAATAAGCCAAATGTATATTCTGTGCACAGTGTAATCGGTCGAGTTCTGAGCATTGACAACTCGGCCGATCGCAGCTGTTGGCAACACCCATTGGTGCCTATCGGCCGAGTTTCAATAGGGCAAACTCGACCGACAGAGCAGCTGTCAAAAAGCACATATATCTCATAAAAACATATTTAAAGGCATGATAAATATACAAACCATATCCAAACATGTCTAAACAAGTTAGTAATGCACTATAGAAGCATTAGAAATAGTTTTTGAGCAAGAGTGTGAAGAGAATCACAAAATACCACTTTTGACTCAAAAACCATATGTATAGTGCACATTAACTTGACAAAAACAAGTTAGGATAGGTTATAAGCAATAAAACCATTACCTTTGTGCTTACCATTGCTTTTCCACTTGTTGTCACCCTCTACACATCTCACCTTTCTTCTTTCATGTGGATTGAAAAGACAATTTGCAATTCAATACCTCAAGTCAATCCATTTGCAAGTACCTACAAGAAGAAAGATGAAATGGTCCCCAATCATGTTTTTGGGTCCGGAGGAATTAGCTTAGCAACCCAAGTCCTATTGCTCTTGGGTGCTTTCCTAAAAGGACAACAAGTAGAATAATGACCAAAATCATTGCAATAGTTGCATGTGCCCATAGTCTTGGAACTAGAGGATTCTCCATGGAATATTGGAGGTCCTTTATCTTTGTTGTTCCCTTGACTACTATCATATCCTAAACCATGTCTACCAATTTGTTTAGTAGAATTGAGTAGGATGTCATTAAGACTCTTCTTACCAACTAAGAATCTTTGCAAAGATGATCTCAAACTATCATTATCATGCTTAAGAGAAGCAATAGTAGAAGACAATTGATTAATGTTATCTCTAGCATGTAGAAGATCATTTTCTAAGCAAAGAGTTTTAGTTAAATAAGAATCTCTATCAATATGAAGAGCAGCAACATCATTCTCTTTATTAGTATAACTAGAACAAGATTCATTTCCATTGATTTTAGCAAGCAAGGAGGCATTTTCTATTTCTAATTCATGCAAAACAAAATCTTTGTCCTTGTTTTCAGATTTAAGAACATCAATGTCATGCATGAGAGAATCAATAATTAAAGTATGCTCTTCATTAGAATTAGGCATGAGAGGTTGAGCTTCTAGAAATTTAATCTTATCAAGTAAACTAGCATTTTCAAGTTTAAGAGAGTCTACTTGGCTAAGACAATCATTTTTATCAATAAGCAAGCAAGAATTTGCATATTCAAGATCATCTAGTTCTATATGCAAATTATCAACAATTTTAGCAAGCTTTTTCTTTTTCTTTTTAGAAGACTTAAGAGATGCACAAATATCATGAATGAGATCAATCAAGGATTCTTTATCTAAAGAGTCTAGATTTACCTCATTTGAGTCTTCACTTGTTGATGCTACAAGAGCAAAATGACATTCTCCTTCATCACTAGAGCTTGAGCTTGATCCTTCACATGAATCTTCACTTGAGCTTGAGTTGGAGGAGCCGCTTGAGCTTGAGTGCCATTTCTCCTTCTTGTGAAGATGGGTCTTTTTGCCTTGTGGGCAATCTTCCTTGTAGTGACTCTTCTTTCCACATGTGAAGCACCGGATGGAGGAGGACTTGCCTTTGTATAGTCGACCTTTTGAGTACATGGCATCTTCTTTAGCTTGAGAGGATGGAGAGACTTGTTCCATGATAGCTTCAATTTGAGCCTTCATTTCAGCCTTCTTCATTCTCTTAAGCTCTTTCTTCTCTTGTCTTTCTACTTCCTCCCTCTTGTCAAGTGTAGCTTCATGTGCTTGAAGATTTCCAATGAGCTCTTCAATAGGAATATCCCTAAGCGACCTTGCTTCTTCAATGGAAGTCACCTTGGATTCCCATCTCTTGGGGAGAGTTCTAAGGATCTTTGAGTTGATCTCTCCACTAGACATAGGATGTCCTAGAACAGCAAGACCATTTAAGATGGTGTTGATCCTTGAGTACATGTTGGCTATGCTCTCCTCCTTTCCCATCTTGAAGTTTTCAAGCAGCCCTTTGAGCATGTAGACTTTGCTTTCCTTCACTTGATCTGTCCCTTCATAAGTGATGCAAAGCTTTCTCCATATCTCATAGGCCGTCTCACAAGAGGAAATCCGGTTGAACTCGGTGGGGGTCATGGAGGCATAAAGGATGTGCATGGCTCTTGCGTTCAAGGTTGCTTTCATCAAGGTGGCTTCATCCCATTCTTCAATGTTTGTCTTTGGTAGAATGTATGGGCTGTTCACCATTTGCCACATCTCGAGACTTGATCCTTGGATGAAGAATTGAAGTCTTCTTCTCCAATAGAGGAAGTTGCTCCCATTGAAGATTGGAAGGCTGGCAGAGAGTCTCCCTCCTAGGTAGTCACCCATCTTCTCCTACTTGTTGAAGTATGCTTGGAGAAGACCCGCTCTGATACCACTTGTTGGATCCTAGATGGGTGACTTAGGTGCTCTAGAGGGGGGGTGAATAGAGCTGAAAGCACTTAAACAAAATTCATTAAACCTTCAAATTATATGACAAGATAAGGTTGCTAAATAGGTAATTTGAGTGCAACTAAATCATGCATAGCAAGGATAAGAGAGATTGAACATGCACCAAATTAGACAAACTATTTAGAGTGGTTCCACACTTCAAACTAGAAGTGTGTCAGTCCACTTGCCTAGAGAGGTCAACCTCTAGGACTTCAACCAATTGCACTCTTATATTCATTCATAAGACTTACAATACATGACCCAACAAAGGACTTACCTATCCAATACAAAGAGTCTTCAACCTTACCAAGGACTTACCCACTTTGCAAGAGTCTTCGGCCTTCTCCAAGGACTTACCCACTCTTGCACAAGTCTTCGGCCTTGCAGGAATTACCCACTCTTCTTGGATCTTCCGCCTTTGACTTCACCTTCACTCGGAGAAGCTTTCCACCAAGGACTTACCCACTTGAGCTTGAGTCTTCTGCCTTCTCCAAGGGCTTACCCACTCTAGCTCCAAGTCTTCAGCCTTGATCTTCACCAAGGGACTCCTTCCCTTGTTCTTCTTCACCTCTCTTGGCTAAGAGAGAGAACCTTCATCTTCATGATTGGAAATGAGAGATGGGGAGGTGGTGGAAGTGAGAGCTTCACAAGATATACAAATAGGACTAGCTCTCTTACAGATTTCCTACTCACTCTAATGGATGTAGCAAGTGATTAAGCTTAGAGAGAGAGAGAGGAGGCTGTAGGAAGCACTCAACTATAGAATAGGAACCTCTCAAAGAGTTTGCAATGAATGCTCAACCTTGGAATGAAGCCCAAGGGGTCCTATTTATAGCTGGGGATGCCTCTTAGCCTTTGGGAACACTTGTGAACGAAAACTAGCCGTTTTGTGGCTTGCAACGGATCTATTTTCACTTGTTGCAACTCCACAACGGCTAGAATTGCTTTTTCTGCATTTCAGTACAGTCCGATCGGCCGAGTTTCTATAAAGGTAATTCGGCCGAACCACTAAGCGACAAGTCTGAAAGATAGACTGTCGGCCGAGTTTCCTTGGAGAAACTCGGCCGATCGGTCGACTTTCAACTTGGACCGATCAGTGGATCGGCCGAGTTTCCCACCATAGAAACTCGACCGAATAGGGATCGGCTGAGTTGGAAACTCGGCCGACTGCCCAGAAAATTCCAGAATATATGGATCGGCCGAGTTTGGAATTCGGCCGACAAAATCCCTGTTATGGGTATTTTGGAATTTTCATAAACTGTACAAACGATGGATTTTTGTGTCCCAATAATTTTTCTAAGCTTAATTACAAGTCATACAATCATTACAAGTGATTACAAAGCAATTCTAAGGTCATATACATAGAGATCCCAAAATGCACACTTGTAGCTATTTTGACTTGTCTTTTCTCCAATTTGATATGCGCAAGTTAGGGCATTTGGAGTGTGTCTAAACCTAATCTGAAATCACTCAATGTAGAAGCATTAGACACCAATATGTGGAATGGTTAGTCATCATCAAAACAAGGGTTTAGTCAATTTAGACGTGAGTCAACATTGACCTAATTGACCTTGAGTCAACACTATTAAGGATATACATAGATTTTTGGTCAATTTCACATTGATTAATCACACCCTAAAAATATCCTTTTTATTATTAGTGAATTAGGTTATCAAAACCATGCCATATTTTAGTTTACCTTTTTCTGAATCCAAAACTTATTTAGATTAATCCATTAAAATCACATGCTTTCAACATTGGATTTCGGCAACAAAAACCAATACCATTAGAAAGCCCTTATTTTTTTGAATCGAAGGACTATTTATTTGTAATTTTTGAAAAAAAGGGAATTAGTTATGCTTTTTCAAATCTCAGCCAATCAGAAAAATCTGAAAATCCACATAGGCAAGAAAATCATGAGAGAGAGAGGAAGAGAGGGGTCGGGCCCAGCTGACATGGCCCAATCGTGCATGGCCAAGTCAGGGGGTCAATGGCTCGGTTGACTTACCCCAACGCAAAGGAATTTTGAGCAAAAGATCAAATTGCCCCTTGTGAGAAAAGCAATGAAAATAGGAAAGAAGGGGGTAGAATCGAGAATTTGCTAGGGAGATTTATCCTCGATCAGTGGCATCCATGGCTACGAGTAGCAAGCTGCTTGCATGCACCAGATTGGGTGAAATCGTGATCCCGAACCAAACTGAAAAGTAAGAGTACCGAGAGAAAGCCCAAACAAAGACGAACTTGGTCATACCTTCAATTTGCACAGAGGTGGTGAGGAGAGAGAGATGTGCACCGCAAGTGCTGAATCAAATTCAGTCATCGGGGATCAAACTCGTGAGAACTTGTGAAATTGAGAAGAGGGATGAGTTCCAGAAGATGTGGCGATGGTGTCACGGTATTTTTATAGGAGTTCATAAATCCCACAGGATATAGAGAGTTTGGGGCGGCGATGAGGGAAACTGCCCGTTTGGGCGTTTCTCAAAGAAGAAGATTTAGGACATGAAGGTAGGGATCAAAATAAATGGAATCGAATGAGGAATCCAAAGGCGAAGGAATAGGGGAAAACAAGAGAGATTCGAGAGAGATATAGTCGAAAGAAAATCTCACTATTATTGCTTCCAAAACTGGGACGATTCGGAGGAGGAAGACGGTCTTGGAACCACACCATAAAAAATCTGTCGGTCATGAAGCAAGCTGAGACCCATTAAGTTTAAAAAAGTAGGTGTGACAACTAACCTTATGAAAAATTGGAAAAATAAACGTGTGACATGTAAATCTAATTAAATTTCAATTTATTAAAAAAGTAGGTGTGACAACTAACCTTATGAAAAATTGGAAAAATAAACGTGTGACATGAAAATCCAATTAAATTTCAATTTGAGTAAAGTGTGAATGCATTATTTCCTTATTGTCTCTCTCTTCGTTTGAGGGTGCAAACAAACCCAAATTGGATAAAATTTGACACCCAACCTATTTGTGATATTCCGAATATGAAATTAGATTTGCCTTTTGAGATCTTTTAATGTGTTAAATAATCCAAATTCTATTTTCTCTTTCATCATGCATTTTTTACTTTAAGATTCTCCAAATTTCATAAAACTTCACCTACAAGTCATAATTAATGTGTTGGATACAAATTTGCCATCAATTTCACATGTTGGAGTTATTTGTATAATTATTTAATATTTTGAAGGTTCTACGCACTTTCTCTCTCCTAATTTCACCTTTTACTCAAATATTTCCCGAATTGGATGAAAATTCACCCAAAGGCTATATTTATTATGTAGATTATGAATCCCAGATTATTTTCCTATTTTGGAGTCATTTATTATTTTATTTGATATTTTGGGAAAAACTTAGATCTTCTCTTTCCAAAAAGAATTAAATTAATTATTATTACGTGAATAATGTGGAACTTGACTCCCAAGGAAATTTGGATGGAAGGAACATGATTATTAACTTAGACTCCACTTTTGAGATTTATTTTAATGAGTTATATCACAATTAATATTTGTGGACATTATTACTTAGGTTATCATATTATTTCACTATTATTATTATTATTATTATTATTCATCCAACTATGTTCCATAGCTTAATATCCCTATCAAAAGGTTTGGGTATGACTATCTTGCATGAAATTAGATATTAATATGAATTAATCATTTATGTGACATATTTTATGTGGTTGGGTGATTTATCCATGTATTAGCTTATCAGGGTTACACTAACATCTTTTAGATCTAACCTCAACCATGTTTGGCTAAGCCCAAGAGGTCAAACTTCTAGGGTAGGGTTCGAGATCTGGTATGTTATATGTATAGAGGATATTTACTTTTTCCAAAGCAATTGAAGCTAGAGATGCCATGGCATGGAGAGCCTTCAAAGAACACATCAACATCTAAAGGGAGTGGATAGAGTTTTTCTTTCATGTTCTCTTTGACAAAGATATCCATGTATTATGTATAGCTCAAGTTTTATGGTGTCTCACATATCTTTAGTAGGTCCACAACCATTCCACCATATAGCAAACATCAATTCATAGAAATCAGAATTAGTTTGTTGTCTACAACAATATCAAGCAACTACTCAACTCCAAAATAGCATGAACATCACCTGGCAATGGTATTGCTGCCATGTACTGTTCTGCACCACTCCTCACCACCAAAACACATGTTGGAAACTTCCTGGCCTCTATTAATTTGAAGTACTTCTATGTGGGATTGGAACAAATATTTAACCACTCCTCTAAGTTGAGAAAGTTCTTTTCTTGATGCTTTATGGGCTTTCACAACTTCAACCTATGTTTCAAGCTGAACGTGTCTAATTATTGAGGTAATATTATGCACCAGAAAACAAAAATATGAATGAGTATCATCTTATTGTAAAAATATAAAAATAGTTTTTTACATGTGTGTAACAAGTATCTGGATGGAGATTAGACTTGGTAAAATTGGGCTGATGTTCAAATGCCTAACAACAATCATCAACACACTTCTACCATTGCTCAAGCTTTGTTTGGAAAAGTACTCTATGGTACTAGAGAATATGGCTGGATGGATCATATTTGAGTCCTTCCCCCAAAGTTAAGCATGTTTCATAATACTGATCATATTAAAAAATCTCTTTCCCATTAGTTGTATCTCTTGAACTATTCTGACTTTACCTAAGATTGTTGTTACTTCTTTGTTCTAAGAATGGGGAGTTATGTCTTTCTCAACTACTGACTCCGTCTTCTCAAATCTGTTACAAATTGACCACTCACCAATGAAGAAATTTAGTTAAGTATTTTAACAGAGAAATAAGTCATACAATCTCAACTTTCCATCACCATCTCAACTTGGGAATATCCATTGCAAAGGTAGAAAGAAGGCATGTCAAAAGACTTATTTTGAGAGCTTGATGGGTGATGTATGCATAAATGGTCGTTATTTTGATATCTAATTTGGTTATTTTTTGTGTCATTTATGCTTAATTGAATATCTTTTTAATACATATTTTACCAAATTAGTAAAAATCACTTGTGCACCATTTCTTATATTTTTACATGTATTTTACATGCATTTTATATGTTCTAATTATTATAGTAATTATTTGATTTTATTCATTGATTATTTTATTGTAGATAATTATTATTTACTAGAGCAAAGTCGATATCGTCGACTTGCAACTCGATGGTAGCGATATGGCATCAAAGTACAAATATTTTTTGCTCCAGATTGAAAAGGGAAAGGACGTTTTATTGTGAAGAAGTCGATACTATCGACTTCCAACTCGATACCATCGACTCAGACGCTGTGGACTAAATTTTAATGTGTTAAATCTAACACATATTGTATTAAAAATTACATTTTAGGTTTCCTCTTGACCTAAACATGTACGACGGCTATAAAAGACACCATTAGAACCACAATTGGGAGATCTATCGGTGGGGGGCGACATCAAAAGTGAACGGAAAGAGAAAAGTAGAGGAACCATACACGGAAGACCTCAGAGGCATTTTGGCGGTGGAAACGACAGCAAATTCTCTCCATCTTCTCCAGATCCACTCTTTAACCCTTTCTCCAATTTACTAGTATCTCAAAATTCATGTTTTACATCTTTTCTACTTACTGTGATACCATGTCGTCTATTTTCGGCAAAAAACTGTAATTCCTTAGGATCCGGGAGTAGTCTGGGTAATCGTTGTATGATACTTTTTATATAGTTTATCATAATTTGTCTCTCAAATCTGTGGTATGATGTCGTTTTCTCCATTATATCATTATGATTGATCACCGTAATGATAATCTAATACCTTTAATTACATTGAAAGAAGAATTAACGGTTGAAAAGAGACGATAATCACATTAACTAATAAATCCTTTGAACAAGGTGATGTACAGTTAATGGTGGAAACCCAGAGTATGATCTTTATTCACCTAGTTTAGGGTATAGGTTACTACTACCATGGAACTGACCTAGATTTAGGCAGTGAATTGTATCGCGAAAGTGAGCAATTTTGACTACAGACCACTACCCAAAATAGGAGACAAATTAGGATAATTGTGTAGGAATTAGTACAACGAGAACATGTCGTGAAACCGCAATCCTAAGGATTCCATTTTTAATTGATTAAACCAACCATTTAATTGATTGTTTTGTTTTCTTTTATTTTTATTTTCTTTTTCAATCAACTCTTATTTTCGGCTTAGCTGATCAATCCTAATTAGTAATAGTATTTAACCTCACAACTCCTCGTGTTCGATAACTCAGGACTCATAATCCCATATTACTTCGACACGTATACTTGCATATTATATGCACGTTATACGCGTGTCAAGTTTTTGGCACCGTTGTCTAGGAGTTGGCATGGTTAACACTATAAAAAGTTAGGATAGGCCACTCTAGGCCATTGTATTTATTTTCCTTCTTTTTGTATTCTTCCCATTTTTCATTACATAAAACTTTAATGTTAGTTTAGGCATTGTACATATTCATCTAAATATTTCCAGTAGTACATAACCGGCATTTAGTGTCGGTTATTTAAGGCCTTTAGTGTCAATTTTTAAGCGACACCTATGTGGGCGCTGCTAAAAGCCCAACCGTTACGCGTCGGTTCTCAAACTGACGCCACAACCCTTCGCGCATCACCAAAAATGCGCCAGCAGGGGGGTATAGGCGTCGGTTATTAGCTTCGAAACTGACGCCATATACCTTCGCGCCACAGAAAGGGCACCATCTAGGACACTATCGGCGTCGGTTTATTAGTGATAACCGACACCATCTCATCCGCTGCCACGGCCGTGGTGTCTGGCCTCATTAAGGAAATCAACGTCAGTTACTAGTAGGGCAACCGACACTGTAACCATATGTCGTCGGTTTTATATAAATAACTGACGCCTATTTTATGTCTGGTCTGCTGCCATGGCCATGTTGGCTAGCACGACCGTGGTGTCTGGCCTCATTAGGGAAATCAACGTCGGTTACTAGTATGGCAACTGACATTGTAACCATATGTCGTCAGTTTTATACAAATAACTGACACCTATTTTATGTTTTTTTTCTGTCAGTCTGCAGACCTGCTGTGGTTGGTCGCAGGATGAGAAACCTACAGTTCAGTTATGAACTGTAGGTTTTACGACATCCATTGATATCAGCCAACAATAGGCCACAAACCTGCAAAATTAACATGATGGACAATATTATATATATGTGATTCACACTCATGTATAAGAACATTTAATTCATATTATTTTTTCATCACACACATGTAGAAACCGGTAGCAACCTACAGTTCCATTTATTTCATCTCTTTTCACATTCAGACACATGTAGAAACATTCATGTATTGATGATTTTCACACATATATGACAATTCATAAAAATTTATTCGCATTCACACAAAATTAATTATGAGAACAAAGTTATTCTTTATTCATCATTGTCATCATTGTCAGCAAAATCATATTGAAAAATTCCCACTCTTTGCAGGGCTTTTGCCCAATCTTCTCTTACAACATCTAATTCATCTCTCGTATAGGGAGCATGTACATCAAAATGCTTTGCACCAATGTTGAAGTCCTCAGTTTTAAAGACCTACAAAGAGAATGACGTATATACATAATTATAATAATATATAATAAGATTCATATATTTCATATTATCTAACGAGACTATGTATAATACTTGTTGTATGTTATCGATTTCCAATACGGCATGTTTGATGATTAGGTCCATAAATCGCATCACATAGTAGACACATGCTCAACCGTTGTCTTGTATAGCACACTATAAATTGAAACATACAAAATATTCAAAAATACAAATAAGCACAGTTCACATAAATAATATATACATTGGAGTCAGGAAATTACTTTCACATTCTCCCAAATGAGTGTAAGATTTTTTTCCTGGGGACCTTTCCTCCAGCTTTTTTGTACTCTTATAAAGCCCTATATATGTTAATGTAATACATTAAATTGCATAATTAAATAGTAATGCAGTAACAGATGTTTACAGATATAAAAACATAAAATATTTCTCACGAGAATAATGGCCTTTTAATTGCATGTCCATATAATACATCCAACTCACTCCCCGCAGGATCTAGATAATAGACGGTGAATGTCTTGGGGACAATAACTAATAACTCCCAATGCTTAGCACTACAGGTAAGAAAGTAGAAAATTAATAACTCAATATCCGCAATAAAAATGTAATTTGCTTAAGTCCAAATTATAAGAAAAGTAAACTTACTCGCCATTGAATGGAGCTATTATCACCGTCTTATTATTTTTACCAAACAATTCAAAAGCATCACAACAGTATGAAGTAACTGAATACGGGTATGTATTTACAACACTAATCAAAGATGGAACCAAAAATCCCACATGGGAAAACCCAAAATTTGTACGTCTTGTGTAAGTGGCTGTAAAACATGTATCCAGATTTCCGTATATAAAACAAGGTATATGGATGTATAAACTAGATTGCTGTATGCATTAATCTCACCATATCCACAACTCTATCATAGATGTGTTCAGCCATTCATAACTAAACAACTCTAAAATATCTTGTATAAATATGTTGTTTCTGAATGTTTGACCTGCATTAATACGTATAGAACTTCTATTACGTATGCTTTAATATGTATGTTAAACTTATATAAATAGATTGTTATCGTATGATTTACTTGCATCATTCTCCGGAATAGTAACATTTATAGGGAAATTTGGATTATGTTCGCCGGTCCATACTGCCACACTCCTACAATTAGGACCTATCGAGGCGTGTAGGTCCCCTGAAAGCCAACTTGGTAGTCGAGGAGGTGGAGGCCAAGATGAAGCGGGTCTCATCTTTTTGACCTGTATATATAATTTTATATCAATTGACTCATATATATACACACTAACAAATTAAAGTAATGAAAATTTATCATACAATATCAGTATAGAGGACATCTGCTTCGGGCCACAATATCACTCCGCCTACTGCCTCACCAAGTATTTCAGCATCTGGGTGTGCATGAGGCAGTGCAAGATTCGTCCAGCCAGTGAGTATTTGTATCGGGCTCACACGTACCATGCCATCTGGTACTGGACTCCCATGAAACATGCACCCTTTAAGGGGTGGGTAAGCCGATACCTCTGCAATGATATATCCTTCACTTTTTAGTCGGCATGGCTTCAACCCCTACAAATTTACGTAAAGAATGTTATATGCACATATACACAAACATATCATCTTGAACAGACTAGCTATTATATATGCCATAAAAATACTTACAGAGGACGTGCTAGGTTGGGGGTCTATAGGATTACTCCCAACCTCTGCAGTACGAGTAGTAGGAGAAGAGAGGTCTGCCACAGGTACTGTCTGAGTGGCAGTCTGAGACGCCTGCCACTTGTTCATTGCTTCATGGAGTCTTTTATCAAGTACTTCCTCGACTCTCCTATTAATTAAGGAATCTACCTATACATGGATAAAAGAAATCCTAGTTTCTAATTATTGAATTCCCTTTCACAATAACGTTCTAAAATAAGAATAAGTTACCTCAGCTTGTGAAAGTCCCGCTTTTAGGACAGGTTTGCGCTGGGATGGCCCAAAGAATGCTTTGATGCCCACACCAGTGCCTGCACGCCTTACACGGCCAGGATGCTCTGGGTTACCCAGAGCAACTGTCAGTTCATCCCTTGTGCCCTAAGGGATGAACTTGCCTTCCTTCCTATGCTCGTGCAGCTCCCGCTAATCACCATCAACAAAAATTTATAAGTAAACATAACAATAATCAATATCGATAGATTGCTCTAAGAGTTGATTTTTACTATTTTTGCAGCCGCCTCAGCGGTTGCGAGCTTCGGTATCTCTCCCTTCTTATTTTGCCTCCCATCTATCCACATAGCATGGTGAGGCAGAGGTGCGGGAGCAGCAGTAGAGGACTCTACAGTCTCCTGAGTAGCATTAGGCTGAGTAGACTCAGCATGTAGTCTTTGTCAAACGCCTGCATATCTTCTTGGACCCATTGTGTGGTCGTGCACATTCAGTGCACGCCTTGCTCATTGAGCATCACTGATAGCCTAGTTAGTTAGCACATTGATTTGGTTAGTAACACTAAAGGTTAATCTTGAATAGGTGAATACATAAAAACGTATATTAATTAAATTGGGAGTGGCACTTAATACCTTGAATTCATCTGTTTTTCTTTGGGTAACAAACTCCTCCCAGTCTTTGGGGTCCAAGTAGTTCCATTGTTGTGTGGCTTCCTTCTTCCTATATTTATTTTTCAAAGAGAATACAAACAAAAATTATTAGTGTAGAGTTAGTGAAATACTGATCAATGTCTAGAATTGGAATAAATCAAGAACCTATTCTCAGCACCGCGTATGTAATCTCAAGTGAGATTGGTCCTATAGTTTCTTAGGACCCTCCCACAACATTGCATCACACATTTACGATGCAGCTTTTCATCCAGATCAAATATGCTCTGCAAATTAAATAGAATTGCTATTAACTAGTATCCTAAAAATTAGTAATCTACACAAATAGAATTACAAATAATAATAACTCATGCATAGTTCCTTCCATATATGGTCTTTCTTCCCCTTAGGAACTTTATGCCATGATTCTAGGATAGGACTGCAATGGCTGCGAGTAAGAACCCCAAGATATGAAAGAAATGAGTTGCGGTTCACTCCATATGGATTTCCTGCCTGATCGAAATCCACAACCAATTTGGGTCCATTGCCCCTTTGATGCATTAACTTGTTCATCATTGTGATGCCCCTCACTTTCTCAATTTTCTTTTGCTTCTCATCAAGTGTTGTAATTTCTTCAGGGGGTACATCACCAACCTAAAATTTGATAAAAAAAATACACTTACATAATATAATTATAAATGAACATATAGATAGAAACCTCAGGGATATATTCTTAAAACTTACATTGTCAGGCGGTGCAAGCACGTCCTCACCCTCACAGTGATCATCAGCACGGTCATCATGGGAATGCTCAACCATCTGAAAGTTCACATTCAAATTATAAATTTCACATTGTAAAGTAACACTAATTGTAAAGTTCACATTGTAAAGTACACATTCACATTGTAAAGTAATTCACATTGTAAAGTTCACATTCACATTGTAAAGTTCACATTCACATTGTAAAGTACACATTCACATTGTAAAGTAATTCACATTGTAAAGTTTACATTCACATTGTAAAGTTCACATTCACATTGTAAAGTACACATTCACATTGTAAAGTAATTCACATTGTAAAGTCCACATTTACATTGTAAAGTTCACATTCATAAAAATAAAACATAAGAAAAATATAAACATTCATGCCTCTAATATTGTGATCTTTTATCAATTAACAATCCTTCATTATGATCCCCGCGAACATACAAGTCATTGTGATCCCCAGCTTCAATGTTTGGTGGTGTTGGCAACCCAACTGAGAATGGACTGGAGTCATCATACTTATCATAATACTCTTCTTCATCTATAGGTTCTTCAATGAACTATCTTTTACCATGAAGAACAACCGACCATTTATCATTTGTAGGATCATCGATATAAAATACTTGTTTCTCTTGTGATGCCAATATGAATGGTTCACCCTTCTCGCCAATCTTTTCAAAGCTCACTAACGTGAAACCCAATTCATCCACTATAACTCCTTTGTTGTTGTCAACCCAATTACATTTAAAGAGCGGAATTCTAAAATCTACATAGTCAAACTCCCATATGTCTTCAATGACACCGTAATATGACATTTTAGCTTCACGTGGACTTTTATCCTTTGCACTTGCAAAAAACAATGAAGATGCTTGAAGGATGACCCCGCTGTTTTGTACGACACTCTTATCATCTTGACGCTTTGTGTAATATGAGAAACCATTTATGTCAAACCCTTCATAAGACATAACATTCAATTTTGGTTTAAAGGTGAGGCATTTGATGGTTTCAGTAAAGATTATCTAGTGTTTGAGATAGTTGATGTAAGACTTTATCTTCAAACCACTTAATAAATGTCTTGTTATGCTCTCTAGCAAGCCACATTGTATTGGCTTGAGGATATTGTCTCTTGATGAAATTGGTATGTTCCTCGATATAAACACTGACTTCATCCATGTTGTATAAAATATACAAGTGACCTTGCTCCAACTGCTCACGGCTGATTACTTTCACCCGTGATCCCAAAACTCCTTTGCCAAAATGCTCCTCAATATTCTTGTCATTCACGGGAGCGTCATTACCACTCAGAAAGTCATTGCAAAAATCCATAACCTCTCTCGCCACATAACCCTCAATAATACTCCCTTCAGGTCGATAACGGTTTCGAACATCACCTTTAAAAATGCTCATGTATCGTTCAAAGGGATACATCCAATGCAAGAAAACTGGTCCCAACATTTTCACTTCCCTAGTCAAGTGGACAACAAGATGTACCATGATATCAAAGAACGACGGAGGAAAATACATCTCAAGCTGACATAGGGTAACAACCACTTCTCTTTACAAATTATCGAGAGTATCAGGGTCAATAACTTTGTTGCACAGACTGTTGAAAAATAAATAAAGTCTGGTGATTGCAAACCTTACATGCTTCGGCAATATAGATCGAAATACCACAGGCAATATTTGTAGTATTAGAGTGTGACAATCATGAGATTTAAGACCTATCAACTTCAAATCTTTCATTGATACCAATGTACGGATGTTAGATGAGTAACCCTGTTGCACCTTAACATTTACCAAGCATTCACAAAATGTTTTCTTCTCCTTTCTAGACAACGTGTAACAAGCGGGAGGTAAGTATGTTCTCCGATCGCTACTAACTACTTCTGTTAATTTTGTCCTTATTCCCATTTCACGTAGGTCCATTCTGTATTTTATCCCATCTTTAGTCTTACCTGGTATATTCAACAGATACCCGATGACGCTATCACATACATTTTTCTCAACGTGCATGACATCGAAACAATGCCTGACTGTCAAAGAACTCCAATAAGGAAGATCCCAAAATATCGACTTCTTCTTGAATAAAGACTTGTCACTCCTTGTGGCCATTGTACATTGTGATCTCTTACCAAATTCATTGGTGATGTCTTTCACTCTTTCATAAACATCCTCCCCTGATATAGGTTTAGGTGCACTACGTTCCTCATTCCGTCCATTGAATGCTTTGCGCAACCAACGATATAGATGAAATTTTGGAAGAAACCTTTGATGAGCAAGATATACAGTCTTGCTGCTGTGTTTTAGTCGTATTGAATCAGTGTTCTCTTCACATATAGGACACGCTTTAGATCCTTTGACACTATATCCAGACAAATTCCCATATGCTGGAAAGTCATTCACAGTGCAAAACAACATAGTGTGCAAACAAAATGTCTCTCTTCGTGAAGCATCATAGGTCATCACACCTTCACCCCAGAGCTTCTTCAAGTCATCAATCATAGATTCAAGATAAACTTCGATATCATTTCCAAGTTGTTTAGGGCCCGATATCAAAGACAACAACATAACATACTTATTTTTCATATACAACCAGGGAGGAAGATTGTATATAACAAGCATAACTGGACAAGTGCTATGTTGGCTGCTCAATGTCCTGTACGGATTCATCCCATCTATACAAAGCCCAAGTCTTAGATTCCTGTCCTCTTCACCGAATTCAGGGTACAATAAATCAATCTTCTTCCACTGTGGGGAATCAGACGCATGTCGTAGGATCCCATCATTATTTTTTCTTAACATCTGCATGCCACCTCAAATTCTTTGCATCTATAGGATTGGCAAACAAGTGTTGAAACTGTGGTATTATAGGTAGATACCACATCACCTTGGCAGGAGAACCAGTTTTGGAATCCCCCGAAGTCGTCAATTTATATATTGACGCACCACATTTCGGACAATCTTTCAAATCCACATAGTCCTTTTGAAATAATACACAATCATTCTTGCATGCGTGTATTTTCTTGGCCTCCATTCCCATTGGGCACAACAATTTCTTTAACCGGTATGTTGAGATCGGCAGCTTGTTTCCTTCAGGAAGAATTTCTTTCAACAAAGACAACAATGACGTGAAGCTTTTATCGCTCCATCGATTGTTAGCTTTCAGTTTATACAATCTCAACACAACACTAAGCTTCATAAACTTACAACCCGTGTATAACGATATCTCAACATCATGCACAATGTTTCTAAACATGGGAGGTGGATCAGTTTTGGTGTGATCTACCCCACAACTATCCAACATCGCATCAACGATGTCTACTGGAACTGATTTGTTCACATCTACGTCATCGAAGGAAATTTCTTCTTCCACACAAGCACTACTATCGACATCCACTAGTTTTGGGTTTGAAATCTCTCCATGCCAGTGCCATTCTATATAGCCTTGTACAATCCCATTGCACATGACATGACTTCTAATTTCTTCACCAGTGCTGACTCTCAAGTTGTTACCGCAATGCCTACATGGACAGTAGAACCTATCTCCAGGTTGTTTCCTATGTTCCTCGACAAATCTAATAAACTGGTCAAGACCAGATATAAACTCTGGGGTGCAGCGATTGCGAATGGACATCCATGATCTATCCATTCTATGATCAAAGAGAAAACAAGCTATATATTACAATAAGATTAGGGTCTAGGGTTAACAGATTACAGTTTATGCATGGTTAAAACTTTAGGCCAACAAATACATGTGTTGTCATTCTTATATATAATAAATGTGTACCACCTATCCCATTGTTGAACACCTAATGTCACTAGTAAGTGTATAACGTGTATTGAGTTTTAAAAAAAAATTCGGCAGCATTTCCCCACTGTTATGTACTTAGAGAACAAACGGGGAAATGCTACCAAAATTTTCTTGAAAACCCAATACACATTATACACTTACATCCTAAGTGAGATTAGGTGTTCCAGAACAGTCCCAAATTGGAGACTATCCAAGATTTACTCCTAATGAGTAAATCTTAGACGGGTTTCTAGGCCAACAAATTCATGTGTTGTCATTCTTATATATAATAAATGTGTATAAACTACAGGGAACATGGTTAATCCTAATCTATAGAGAATTATTAAATAATAAATCAAGAAATCAATAGTTTCAAACATGTAATAATTCACAATGCAATGTTATAAACTACAGGCAACATGGTTAATCCCCACACTCTAGTAGACAGACTAACCTTAAATATAGTGATGTATAAGATATTAATAAAAAAATTTCTTAGGTAAGAGTAAGATGAAACTCAATATATATGCACAATTAGCATCAAATATAGGACAAAAGGGTATATTAAAACCCTAATTTACTCAAACATGTATAAAAATTACCCTAATGACAAAAAGTCTAGGAATCTTTACTAGACATTATATATATAACCCTAATCATCATATTTAACATACTATGTTATTATTAAAATCCAGATCAGATTAAGATCATACTATGTTATAACTATTGGTTTAATAACCCTATTTTTGCATGTACATGATTATCAACTTTAAAACCCTATAATTCATTGAAATCATTCTAATTCAATTTAAGATGTTGGGATCCATTAATTATATACTGACATCAGAATAAATAAAAGAATCATAATTAACATGATTAACAACATGCTAATCAAACTAGGGTTTTCTTGAATATCATCTAATATTTGTGTACTAACTATACCTTTGTAACAAGAAGAATAATAGAGCTTTAAGTATATTTTATTCACAATCTATGCATTTTTCTGATCAAAACCATATACAACATAGTAATATTAATGTGAATCAGAGCATTTTTTATTCACAATCTACGCATTTCCTACATTATTTGAGCAGGAGCAGGGTACCTGCTTGAGGGCGGAGGAAAAAGAGGAGGAAGAAGAGCAGGAGCAGGGTACCTTTGTGGCGGCGTTGGGCACGCAGGAGCTGTGGTCGGAGCGGAGCAGTGACCTGGAGAGCAGGGAGCTGAGCCCTAGGAGCCACAGCCGGCCTGGAGAGCAGCGGCCAGAGAACTGGCGGCGGCTGGAGGAAGCAGAGGCGGCGGAGGTAGAAGCTAGCAGAGGTGCGGCGACTAGCGGAGGCGAGTGGTGGCGGTGTCGGTGACCCAAGCACCAGCAAACAATGGCAGAGGTCGAGGCAGAGGCAGAGCAACAGCGAGCGGTGGTGGAGCAGAGGAATCGTCAGACCAGCAAACCCTCAACAGAAATGAATGAAACATAAGGGGAAGAGTCTGCCTCGCGTTGGTATGTTGTTAAGTAAACAATAGGTGTCGGTTATTAACAACAACTGACAATAAAAACTATAAGTGTCGGTTACCAACAAAAAACCGACACTATTGTTCAATTATAGGTGTTGGTTCCAAACATAAAAACTGACGTCTATATTTATATGCTAACAAAAATAAATGTTCTTGAATTAAGACCATAGTCGTTGGTTTCCTTATAAAAACGGACATTAAAGGGAGGTGAAAATTTTTGCAGTTATGCATGCGAAAACACAATGGAGTCAGGTATTGTAACACAATCAACGATAAAAATTGGTCAAATTTTAGTCTCACAGAAAATCTTTAGTCGTCGGTTTCTTTTTTAAAAACTGACGATGTATGTTAATTTTTTGAGGTAATTTTTTTCGCTGGAAATTTTGGATTTGGCGGTTACTTTTAGGCGTCGGTTTTTTATTAAGGAACCGACACTGAATAAAAGTGATACCCGTGTCTGATCGCCCTTCACATATTGATGTCGGTTTATTTTATAAACTGACGCTGTATTGTTTAGGTGTCGGTGTATTATTACAACTGACACCTTTAAAAGTGACGTTATAAGCCATTTCTATAGTAGTGTTCTTTGTGGCTTGTATTCTTTCATTTTAAAAAAAAGTATAAAAAAACACATGGCCCCTATTTGTTTTGAGTGTGGAAATGCACATGTAGGTTATAGATGTTTGAGTCCACCTTCATTACATCATGAGAAAATCTCAAAGGAAATTCAACATGAGCATATTAGGATTATGGTTCAATATGTTTTAAATCGCAAAGGTCCTATTTCTAATGGAGGTTGGGGTAGAGTAGAGAAAATGGAAGAAGTTGAGGTTGAGGATAAGGAATTAGAGAGTAAGGAGAACGTACTGGAAGAAGTTTTAGAATCACCTCTACCATGTCCTTCCATTGATCCCACACCCACACCGTCGACTCCTAGGATTGATTTTGAATATGATTGGGGATCTGATGAGGAAGATGAGGAGAATGATGCAAATAAGGTGGATGAAAATTTTGATACATGTGTTTGGGATATGAGTGAAGGAGAGGAGGATCCGAAAGGTGCTTTATTTGATAGTGATCTTAGAGAGGAGGAAGAGAGTGAGGAAGAGGATACTAAGAATGAAAATGTGGAGGGATTTGCCATTACCCATCACATAATTCCATCACCACAAGACCCATCTCTTCATTTCCTTAAGGGGGATCCTATATGGGATATATATCCAGATGATAATTTTGAAAGTTTTTGTGAGGATATTAATGAATGTGGGGGAATTGAATTATTAGAAGAGGAGGAGGCATAGAAATTCACCTTTGATATAACCCCTCCATTATGTATAGATAGGGGTGATCCATTGGGGATGGTCATAGAAATTAAGGAGCAATCTTCATTATACCTTTCACCTCATGGCTATCTATTTCTACATGTGCTCCCACATCAAGACTTGATTGTGAGTCGTGTTCATGTTCATGTTCATGTTCATTGCAATGATAATTTACTATTGAAATGGAACGTCAACCATACATGTTGGTCTTCTGACTATTATTTATTTTTTCTCATTGTTGTAAGGAACCAAAAGTTTAGAAGGAAGAGGTGAAGAGAGCTTTACCCTCTTCTACGACCACCTGATTATTGTTTATTGACATGTGTCCATCCTAGGATGTTAAACAAGGAAGCTTGTGGGAGGCAACCCACCAATTAGGTTTATTTTGTTAAACTTTCAATTCTACTTTTACATTCCTATTTTTAGATTGTGATATCTAGTTTTGATACAAGTAAAAAAGGTGCCTTGATATGTGTATTCAGTGTGCAGGGACGCAATGAGTCGGTACCACCAACTTCACTATCGGTAGTACTGAGTTTTCATTAGTGACATCTCACAAGCTGAGCAAGCATCGACACTTCACCGAGCTCGAGTGCTTATTGGAGGGCATGTCTTCATGTGGATCCCACCCACCCATCTTTTGCCCATATCTGAGCTCACATATCGGTACAATCGTTCCATTTGTCTTCCTTTACTTTTGACATTGCAGACAATGCCATATTCAAGCTTAGGGGGAGGAATGGAACGGTGCTTCTATCTTTACTTCTTGCATCTTTTCTTTATATCATACATCTACATGTTTTTGTTTCAGAAAAATTAGATTTTTCAATTTGTTTTTAGAGTCCACTTCTATCTAGTGTACTTGTGGACAAAATATAAAATTTTGGTTAGGATTAGCCATTTGTTGATGATGTGGTATCAATTATAAAAATTCTAAATAAAAATTTGAATGTGCTTTTATGCTTTGCACTTTAAGCTAAATTTGGTATGTTTAAGAGTACATAACTAGAGGAATTGTTTGGATTAGTCAGCTTGAAGACATACTAGTTGAATGAAAAACCTAACTTAACCCTATGGCTTGTGTTATGACGATGATGTTTGAGTCCAAGTCAACCAAACAGTAACGTGATCTTTAGTGTGAATTCTAGAAATAAACTCTAAGGTTACCCTATTACACAAGTTGATAGAAGAGGGACATATCATGGTTGGGAAAGACATTGTCTCTTATTCATGTGATCTCATCCACCTTCCATTCATCTTCATTCACCACCATAGGATGATCAAGTTTAATCCAAGTTATTTTCCTCTTGTATGCATTACATGGCATGATAGGAAGCATATAGTTAGTTCATTTTATTATGCATTAAAAAATCATATAATCTCTTTTGAGCACTTGTAGTTTGCATAACAAAATTTCATATAGTTACATTTGCATTGCATATTTTATAAGGTGTTACATATTTGTTATCTTCTACCATCTTCTGTCATGAAAGAGTGTAAAAAAAAGTTGAATCTCCTTACTCCTTCTCCAAATAAAAAAAAGCAAAAAAAAGCCCAAGCATGAACTGTTCATCTTGCTAAAAATAGGGTAAAAAAAAGAGTTATTGAAAAAGAAAAAGAAAAAGAAAAAGAAAAAATAGGAGAAAAGGAGAAAAAAGATTTTAAGTTCAATTCTAAATTCTCTCTAAGCAACAAAGGAGGGGATCATGATTTTTTTTATAAACACATTTCCAGTTATACTCATCATTAGGATGAGACATCCATTGCATGCATCATTCCACCAAAATAAAAAAATAGCCATTAGAAGTCATACATTCATATTTTATCCATCATATAGGTGCATCATATTTTTACTTTTTGCAAAAATAATTTGGATGATTCTTGTGAATCCTATTTTCATAACCACCCATCTTTTCCACTCATTGCTCTGCATGGTAGGCCACCATCATAATTAATCCCCTCATCCATGTTTATTTGGGGATCTGCTTCTAAGTAGTTTATTTAGGTAGATCAGAGCAATGTAGATAGGGAGATCACATGATGCATCAAGCACGTGTCCTATTGGCCATGATATTAACTGCTTCATATTATTAGTGCTTTTTATTAATCTTATTGTGGACATCTATTATGAACATGATTGATCGCTTTAGAGTAGTTACTTGTTCAGTGGTTGGCAAGGATCGTTTTGGGACCGACTGGTGGAGGGCGGTTAGAAAAAGTAATTCATAGGTATTTGTCTTCTTGCTGACTATTTCAAACAAATCCAAGAGTAGTGTTGCTCGAGGACGAGCAATATTCAAGCTTAGGGGTGTGATGAATGCAAAAATGGTCGTTATTTTGATATCTAATTTGGTTATTTTTTGTGTCATTTGTGCTTAATTGAATATCTTTTTAATACATATTTTACCAAATTAGTAAAAATCACTTGTGCACAATTTTTTATATTTTTACATGTATTTTACATGCATTTTATATGTTTTAATTATTATAGTAATTATTTGATTTTATTCATTGATTATTTTATCACAGATAATTATTATTTACTGGAGCAAAGTCGATACCTTCGACTTGCAACTCGATGGTAGCGACATGGCATCAGAGTACAAATATTTTTTGCTCCAGATTGAAAAGGGAAAGGACGTTTTACTGTGAAGAATTCGATACTATCAACTTCCAACTCGATACCATCGACTCAGACGCTGCAGACTAAATTTTAATATGTTAAATCTAACACATATTGTATTAAAAATTACATTTTAGGTTTCCTCTTGACCTAAACATGTACGACGACTATAAAAGACACCATTAGAACCGTAATTGGGAGATCTATCAGTGGGGGTGACATCAAAAGTGAACGAAGAGAGAAAAGTAGAGGAACCCTACACGGAAGACCTCAGAGGCATTTTGGCAGTGGAAACGACAGCAAATTCTCTCCATCTTCTCCAGATCCACTCTTTAACCCTTTCTCCAATTTACTGTATCTCGAAATTCATGTTTTACATCTTTTTGACTTCTGTGATACCATGTCGTCTATTTTCGGCTAAAAATCGAAATTCCTTAGGATCCGGGAGTAGCCCGGGTAATCGTTGTAAGATACTTTTTACATAGTTTATCATAATTTGTCTCTCAAATCCATGGTATGATGTCGTTTTCTCCATTAAATCATTATGATTGATCATCCTAATGATAATCTAATACCTTTAATTACTTTGAAAAAAGAACTAACGGTTGAAAAGAGACGATAATCACATTAACTAATAAATCCTTTGAACAAGGCGATGTACAGTTAATGATGGAAACCCGGAGTATGATCTTCATTCACCTAGTTTAGGGTATAGGTTACTACTACCGTGGAACTGACCTAGATTTAGGTAGTGAATTGTATCGTGAAAGCGAGCAATTCTGACTACAGGCCACTACCCACAATAGGAGACGAATTAGGATAATTGTGTAGGAATTAGTACAACGATAACCTACGGTGAAACCGCAATCCTAAGGATTCTATTTTTAATTGATTAAACTAATCATTTAATTGATTGTTTTGTTTTCTTTTATTTTTATTTTCTTTTACAATCAACTCTTGTTTTTTGCTTACTTGATCAATCCTAATTAGTAATAGTCTTTAATCTCACAACTCCCCGTGTTTGATAACTCGGGACTCATAATCCCATATTACTTCGATACGTACACTTGCGTATTATACGCACATCATACGCGTGTCAATGGGGCTATTCATAGTTCCAACTTGGCTATTTGAAAGATGATTAGCCTCTTTGATTATGTGTAGATGAAGAAGAGCTTCATCTTTTTAATACAATCAACTGCATAATTCAAATTGAAGAAGTTGTATGAATCTCTCATGTTCTACTAAAAGAGGACCTCAACCAGTTGAGATAGTAGTGGATTACCTACCTTATAACCCTACTCCTACAACAATTGTGGCCTTTCTTTCTTTCTTTCTTTCAAGAGAGAGTCCCAGTGCCAATCAATTGTGCATGATCATAGCCTTTCAAATGAGTTCCAATAGCTTGCACGTTGCACAACTTGACTAGATCAAGAAGTTCCCTAGTCAAATTTAAATGCTTTTGAGCATGTTATACCCATTCTAACATGTAGGGAAAAAAATCAAATAGTATACTTGACATGAATGAATGTGATTCCTCTTAACAATACAAACTAAAAATCTAAACTCTTCCACATTTAAACTTCTAGATGGCTATAAATGCCAACAACAAAATTGTAAAATAGCTTATAGTATCAGGGAGTTTCTTTAATGTGTGTAGAGGGTAAAGTTGTTGACTATCAAGCATGATGAAGGTGTAACATATAGATCAAAAAATCCTATGTTGATTGGAAATACTTAATACCACAAACATAACAAGTTATTGAGGGGTTAATTTTATGATTAATGATTGACAACAACACCTCTTAGGGTTTTTCAAATTTTATTTCTTCTGTTATTAAATATCCAGTATGGTTTTATTAACCAGAATAGCCTGCACCTCACCTGGTAGTGATATTGCTACCCCGTACGGTTCCATGTCCAATGTCACTTTGACCTCGTTACCAAAAGACATGTTTGAAACTTCCTCGCATCTAGAAGTTTTAACTACTACTTTATAGGCATGAAATAAAGCTTCAACCACTTCTTTTTCCTCAAGAATTTCTTATCTACATACTTCATAGGCATGCACAAGTTCGACCCACCTCTCAAGCTGAACATGCCAAATTTCAAGGAAATATTATGCACCAAAAGTTAAATAAATAAATGAAAAATATATGTCATTATAAAAATTGACTAGATGATCATTTACCTTTGTATAACAAGCACCTCAGTCAGGGGAGGGCCTTGCTAAAAAGTGGGTTCAAGTTTCAATGTCTTGCTACAATGATCCACACACTTCTATTGCTGCTCAATCTTTGAGTGGAAAACTGCTTTGTTGTTGTAAAGAATATAGTAGAAGGGATCAAATCTGAGTCATCCCTAATAAGCTAAGCATATGGGTTAGATCCAAGTAGTTGCTTACCTTGAGTTTTAGTTCTTAAACTAATTCAAATTTACCTAAGATTTTTGTTACTTCTTTGTTTTGAGTGTTAACATATAGAACTAAACATAAATTCACAATATCAAGACAAAATCAAGCTCAACTCCTAACTCCAAATATAGATAAGTTATACAGAGGAAGAGACACGTGATTAGCTTAGCAGACCTTAAACTAGTTTAGATGAAAGAAAAATATAAGAAGAGTCAATAAAATCACTATATCAGTAATTATTGATAACAAAAATGTATTTCAGCTCTTCAAGCATGTATCTGAGCATGATGAAAAAAGTAGAAACCAAACTAGCTTCAAACCTTAAACAATAGTAGAGAACACATAAAAAAACCAAACACTATAGGACCTTAAAACTACATGAATTATGAAATTTCAAACCAAAGACTAACATCAGTAGCTATAAATGAATAAAGATTATCCTCGCCAAATTTGAAGAAAGATAGAAACCATCAGGCTCAAGGGAGCATCAAGCAGCAATAGGCTATGATGGAAAACAATACACAAAAATCTTAATATGAGAAGACATGGATGTAACAAGAAGTATAATCATATTGGATATGTGAACTTATCTCAAGTGTGTCATCTTGTAAAAAAAACTCTATTTAAAGATCTAAAGAAATCGACCAACAACACCTGAAAGGAAAAAAAGCATAAGTCATGGATCTGATATGTGATCAATATTTGTTGGTATCATTCTCAAATACTGAATACATATTTTAAAGATAGCAACAATGCATAATAGACTAAAGAATTGGGATGAGAAGAGAAAAATATAAATATTAGTGGATGCATGTTCCTATATGCTTGACGTTGGGGATGAAAGACTCTTGTTTGTACCATTTTGGATCTTTTCTCCAATATCCTTCCTGCCAAGTGGGTGTATTGGCACATGATACAAATCATGGCACAATATCTCCACTTTCATTTTGATGCATGCCGCCTACTTAGAGGTGTTGTCCATGATGCACGTCCAAGCTATAGAGTCACTCTTATCCATAAAGTCACTGTAAGGAGTGGGATCGCGTAGGGGATCCACTCCCTACTAAAATAAAAAGGCATCATCCCATATAGATAGACACCAACATAGTTTTTTGCAAAAGGGATGATAACCAATTCATTCAACATGTATGTATCATAACACCAAAGTAGCAGTAGAATTTAAAGATGTATCTCACTATTACAAAGCTTGTTATTATCATAACTCTTTACCATGCATGGTGAGATAAAAGAAAAACTCACTAAACATAGGACTAGATGAGGATCACCTAAAAACTTCAAGAAAGTCTCCCACAAGGTTTTAGTCAAACTTGTTGAGGTCTTGGTCAAACTGGGTTGTCTCCTCCTTGACCTAAATCTGGGGTTGGAAGCATACCCCAGAAAAAGGATAAACATAAAAGACATCAGCAAAAGCTTGTACGTGCATACTAAATTGAGTATTGAGCAATGTTAAGAAATAAAGGACATAAAAATAAAAGGCTTCCCATAGAAAAAGAAAATAACTATCCATGTGGGAATCAAGAGAGATGAATTGCAAACATATGATAACAAAAGAGATACTTGCCACAAATAAAAGAATAAGGTCATGCCACATAAGCACATATGAGTCTCAGGAACAAAACCCATCAAAATAATAACAACATACATGCATGTGAGATAAGTATAGCACTAGAATAATATAAAGACAATGGTAGCCAAGCCTCACAAACTTAAAACTTGATAGAGAATGACATACTGCCAAACTCCCAATATATTTAAAGGTGGGCCAAGCCTCACAAACTTGAAACTTGGGTATGGAGCACACAACCTCCATCCCAAAAAAATTGGGTACATAACCCAAAAACCAATGTACTTACATTACTCTAGGGCTACTGAATCGCATAACATGCTTAATGTATAGGCAAGTTAAATGTATAGTTAGATAAAACAAGGTTTTTCACCACATAAATGACAATATAAGCAACCACCACAAAAGTGGGCAAAAAGAGAATGTATCACCAAGTAAAGTTCTACCATGAAACAATATATAGGATAGAGTCCAAAAGAATGTGCTTCACAATAAATTGATCACACGATCAGGAACAAATAAGGTATTCCACAAGAAACATGTTCTCAAAAGAGAAAGGAATATTGTGTAGGTTGATCATCCATAGGACCAAGAGAATGATAAAAATAGGTTATTATTCAAAAGGAATAATAGGGGATGCAAACATGCCTTATTTTAGAGTCCTAGAAACACTCTTCACCAACCTAGTTGTTTCCAAGGTCTCTTTTACTTAATTACAATTTGTTCACATGTATTAGGGTTTTATAAAGTATAATGTCTAAAGAAACCTAAATCTAGAAACCTTTGGAAAACCTCAAATTTTGGTCACAAAACCTAGACCAAACAATATATTATATTCTCCTGATCAAGAAAATATATTTATATGTTAAAATTGGAGTTATTATGATTAAGTTGAAATTTAAATGAATTTGACACACTTATTTCCTTTCTCAAATATTACCATTATAAAATATGGAAATCAAACTTTGAAACTATTTTCATTAGAAAGACATAATTTTCTGATTCCAAAACATATTTATTTGTTAATTTTGGACAAACAGATCAAAAGATATTCTTTTTGTAAGTTTGGCCAATTTGAAAATATCAAAGTTCCACATAGGCGAGAAATAAGCAAAAAAAGGAAAAGAAGGTTGGGCCCATGTGACTTAGCCCAATCATGGGTGGCCAAGTCATCTGGTCAAACACCAACAAGGCTAGTGCTAAAACAAAGAAGCAGGGGGGCAAAAGATGATTATACCCTTGCTCGATAAAACAAATAAAAGAGGAAAGGAGAGTGTAGAACCGGGAATACACAGGGGATCATCCCCTTCCCTCATCCTGGTTCCATGGGAACAAGGCCATGAAGCAACATCTACAACTAGAATTGGGGGAAATGTGTATAACCATACCCAAGTGATTTTAACCTACCAAAAATGAAGCTAGATGTGTAAAGATTCATACCTATGAACCAATTGCTATGTGATATCATGAGGAGCCAGTGAGAAGGTGGAGGTAGACGGGGGACAAAATGAACAAATGATGGTAATGGACTCAACTTGAGAAGAAATTGGCTCACACAAAAGACATAGCGAGGTGAGAAGGTCTCAAATCTGGGATCTAATATATATAGGATGCAGCCATACTTCCTATAGGTTGGGGGTGACGAAAGCTTGGGAGACAAGAATTAGGCATTTCACAAATAATGGAAACTAGGGATTGTGTTATGGCTCAATCTATGTGGGATCCTCTTTTGAAACTAGAGCACCAAAAATATCAGTGAACCATTGAGAAATGAGGTAGTAAATTGCAAAATACCAGTGCATATGCATTGTTCATGGAGGCACTTCCTACTCAAGGTAGGTGAAGACCTCTATGTCATCAGATCCAGTGGGCGCGCTCCTTGGAATAATCCCAGTCATCCACTAGGTGGACCTATCTGTGAAAAAAAAGAACTAAATGTCAGCATGACATTGAAACCTTATCCAAAACAAAATCCGACTAAAGTGTGATCATATTAATTTCTTATTTTCTATCTCTCTTCAATTGGGGGAGAAAACAAATCCCAAATTAATTGAAATTTTACACCTAAGCTATTTCAAGTATGCAAAATTTGAATATGAAATTATATTTTCCTTTTGAAGACTTTTGATTCATTAACTAAGTAAATCTTATTTTCTCTTTTCTCATACATTAATGACTCTAGGATTTTCTAAAATTGATGAAACTTCACCCACAAGTCACATTAAGTATGTTGGATACAAATTTGCCTTTAATTTCACATGTTGAAGTTGTTTATTATATTAATTAATGTTTTGAAGGTTCTACACACTTTCTCTCCCCTAACTTCACCTTTTCATCAAATATTTTCCAAATTAAATGAAAATTCACCAAAGGCTATTTTTAATGTGTAGATTATGAATCTAAGTTTAGTATTCTCCTTTAGAGTCATTAATTATTTTATTTCACAATTTGGAGGAAAATCACCTTTTCTTTTCTAAATAAAATAGATGTAGTTATTATTAGTCTAGAATTTGTGAAACTTGGCCTCCAAGCCATATCATATCCAAAGAAAACAAAATTGAAGATAGTCTTACCCAATTACTATTCCTTTTATGAATTTTAGCCCATCATTCATTATTACCACAATTTCTCATATTAAATAATTCAATATCATTATCTTGTTTAGGGAGTTATTATTTATTTCTTTTTCTCATTCCTTGTTCCAAAAGACCATAGGAAATTTTATATCAATATTATGTTATCATTATTATTATCATTCTTCCAATGGTGTCCCATATGTACACATTACAACCAGAAGGATTATATATTATTATTGTGCACTAAATTCTATATATTTATCATTTATCTCATGTGACATATTTTATGTATCCATTATTGGTCTTAAAACTAATATGAGGGTGTTATGTATATTTGTTTTCATTCATATATGTTAGGGTGATTTATTCATGCATTACATATTATGATTAGAATTAACTACTATTAGGTATACTTTCATCCTTGTTTGGATAATCCCAAAGACTAAGGTCTCTAACCTCTTAACCTTCGAATAAGATAAGGTTCTAGATTTTGGTATGTTACAGCATACCACCCCTTAAAGGGATTTCATCCTCGAAATCTAAACATCCATACTTAACAAACAACTATTTACCACCGCTTAAAAAGATTCATCTTAAAAAGTCAAACTACTCTATAGGGACAAGAATAACCACACATACTTTATTACATTCCTCACAAAGGTATCATGTAAAAAGGAAACATAAAGTTAGTCTAACTATGGGACTAAGGGTTACCTTTAACATGATCATCATCATAGACTTCTTGACCATCCAAAGCAAAGATCCTTCAAACACATTTTTCCATAAGTCTTCCTTTATTATTGTTTCCATTATTCTGAGGAGTCACCTGAGGTTGTTGTTTTTGTTGAGTTGGTGCATGTCCATTATGAAGTTGAGGGCATCTAGGGCAAATATGTCCAGGTTCTTGTAGTGATGACATATTACTGGAGTGCCATGTCATGTTCTATTTTGATTCCCAACATGAGAACACTTCCCTGGAGAATAGTAGACATTACACTTAGCACACTTGTCTCTCTTCTGATCATCACCTAAAAACTTCATCTTCTTATCAAGCTCCCTAGGCTGAAACTCTGGGTAAGATTCCACATCGAAATATTTATCAACCATTTGTTGAAAGGATAGGGGTAGCTGTGGAATACGAGAACAACCCACAAGTAGTGAAGTCCTTGGAGATATAGCTCGACTCTACATTCTTCACTGAGTCCAGATGCATAGCGTTCAAGAAACAATAACTTTTGTACATAACCAGAAAAATATGTGTAACCTTCCTTCAAACTATAGAATTTTTCTTCCTTCTTATTTTGGGTGGTAGTGCAGATGTACTTCCCTCGAAAAACCCCAAACAGTGTACCCAGGTCATGGTAGAGATATCACGAGTCCTTGCTATCCCGTTCCACCAAACTTGAGCGGGTCCATCCAGAATATATGAAGCAAACCTAACCTTCTAGTGTGGAGGGAAAGACATATCATCAAAAGTTCACTCTATGGCTGACACCTAGTCATCAGCTTTATTGACCATCTCTAGTTCACCCTCACCCTTGAAGTAGGGTGGTTGCATCTTCATGAATTCCATTATTGAGTACTCCTTAGGCTTATCAGGAACAAGTGGGTTGTTCAACTTCCCTTCCATCAATGTGGTAATAAGTTTTTGAAGGATGCTAACTATTGCTTAGGAGAGATGACTATGCCCACATTAGAAGCAGCAAAGGATGAGGTTTTCTAGACCTACTGATGGTCCAGTTCTGGTTGGAGGAGTAACTTGAGTCACATGAGGGGTAAAGGAAGGATACATCCTTCGCATCCCAAACCTAGGGTTTTGGGGTGTTTCATAACCAAACTGGTTGTCAACAGACAAGTTATCTCCCTCCCTGAAGGTTTTGCCTACACAAGGCAAGGGTACTAGGTATAAGCAAAATAAGAAAAAGGTAAACATCCTAAGGGAGACAAGATTGAACTAGTTAGATAACCAACAATCATTGGCTCAGTTACCATGATGTAAGGAGGGGGATACCATACAAAATCTACTCCCTACTAAAATAAAAAGGGATCATCCCATATAGAAAGACACCAACATAAATTTTTGCAAAAGGGATTATAACCAATTCAATCAACATGCATGTATCATAACACCAAAAGTAGCAACAGAATTTGAAGATGTATCTAACCATTACAAAGCTTGTTATTATCACTATTCTTCACCAAGTAGGGTGAGATAAAAGAAAAACTAACTAAACAGAGGACTAGCTAAGGATCACCTAACAACTTCAAGAAAGTCTCCCACAAGGTTTTAGTCAAAAAATTCGAGGTCCTGGTCCAACCGGGTTGTCTCCTCCTTGACCTAAATCTGGGGTTGGAAGCGTACCCCAAAAAAAGGAGAAAACTAAAAGACATCAGTAAAGGCTGGTATGTGCATACTAAATTGAGTAATGTGAAATATTAAGAAATAAAGGATGTCAAAATAAAAAAGATTCCCATAGAAAAAGAAAAGAAGTACCCAAGTGGGCATCAATAGAGATGAATTGTAAACATATGATAACAAAAGAGATGCTTGCCATAAATGAAACAATAAGGTCATGCCACATAAGCATATATAAATATATGGCACAAAACCCATCAAAATAATAACAACCTGCATGCATTGAGATACGCATAACACTAGAACAATATAAAGACAATTGTGGCCATGCCTCACAAACTTGTTAGAGAATGACATACTACCAGATTCCCAATATATATAAAAGGGGGCCAAGCCTGAAAAACTTGAAACCTGGGTATGGAGCACACAACCTCCATCCCAAAAACATAATAAGGGCACATAACCCAAAAACCAATGTACTTACACTACTCTAGTGAATCACATAACTTGCTTAATGTAGAGGCATGTAAAAAATATAGTTAGATTAAATAAGGTTTTTCACCACATAAATGACAATATAAGCAACCACCATAAAAGTGGACAAAAGAGCATGTATCACCAAGTAAAGTTCTACCATCAAACCATAAATAGGATAGAGTCCAAAAGAATGTCCTTTGCAATAAATTGATCACAAGATAATAAAATAATAATGTATTCTACAAGAAACATGTTCTCAAGAGAGAAAGGAATATTTGTAGGTTTATCATCCATAGGACCAAGAGAATGATAAAAATAGGTTATTGATCGAAAGGAATAATAGGGAAAGCAAATGAACCTTATTTTAGAGTCCTAAAAACACTCTTCACCAACCTAGTTGTTTCGAAGGTTTCTTTTGCCTAATTACAAATTATTAACATGTATTAGGGTTTTATAAAGTATAATGTGTAAAGAAACCCTACATCTAGACCTTTTTGAAAAACCTCAGATTTAGGTCACTAAACTTAGAACAAATGATTTATTAGATTCTCCTGATCAAGAAAACATATTTTTATGTTAAATTTGGAGTTATTATGATTAAGTTGAAATTTTTATGAATTTTACACACTTATTTCCTTTCTCAAAAATCACCCTTTGAAAACATGGAAATTATACTTTGAAACTATTTTTGTTAAAAATATCATAATTTTAAAATTCTAAAATATATTTATTTGTTAATTTTGGACAAAAAATTAAAAGATATGATTTTTTTAAGTTTAGTTAATTAGAAAATCTCAAAATTCCACATAGGCAAGAAAGAAGCGAAAAAGAAAAGGAAAAGAAGGTTGGGACCGCGTGACTTGGCCCAATCATGGGTGTCCAAGTCATCCGGTCAAACGCCAACAAGACTTGCACTAAAACAAAGAAGAAGGGGGTGAAAAGATGATTATACCCTTGCTCGATAAAATAAAGAAAAGAGAAAAGGAGAGTGTAGAATCGGGAATACAGAGGGGATCATGCCCTTCCCTCAATCTGGTTCATGGCTACAAGATTGTGAAGCAGCATCTGTGGTCGGAATTGGGGGAAATGTGTAGAAGCGTACTCAGGAAAATCTAACATGTAAAGTAATTGTCCTATGATATAACGAGGATTCGGTGAGCAGGTGGAGGTAGAGGGGAATAAAATAAACAAATTATGGTAATGGACATAGCTTGAGAAGAAATTGGCACACACAAAAAACGTAGTGAGGTGCGATAGTCTCAAATCTAGGATCTAATATATATAGCATGCAGCCATAAGGCATATGGGTGGGGGGCTACGAAAGCTTGGGAGACAAGAAGTAGGTATTTCACAAAAAATAGAAACTAGGGCTTGAGTTATGGATCGATCTATGTGGGATCCTCTCCCAAAACTATACACCAAAAATATCAGAGAACCATCGAGAAATGAGGTAGTAAATCATGAAATACCAACGCATATGCACTATTCATGACAACACTTCTTACTCGAGGTAGGTGAAGACCTATGTGTTGTCAGATCCAGTGGGCATCCTCATAGGAACATAATCACCAACCATCCACTAGGTGGACCCGCCCGCGAAAAAAGAAAGAAAAGAATAAAATGTCAATGTGACATTGAAACCTTATCCAAAGCAAAATCTGATTAAAGTGTGATCATATTAATGTTGGGTTCTCTTTATATTCAATTAAGGGTGCAAATGAATCCCAATTGATTGAAATTTTACACCTAAGATAATTTGAGTATTTAGAATTTTAATATGAAATTAAAGTTTTTTCTTTTGAAGACTTCTGATTCATTAACTAAGAAAATCTTATTTTCTCTTTCCTCGCGCACTAATGACTCGAAAATTCTCTAAAATTGATGAAACTTTACTCACAATCACATTAAGTATGTTGGATATGAATTTGCCTTTAATTTCACATGTTGAAGTTATTTGTTATATTAATTAATTTTTTGAAGGTTCTACACACTTTCTCTCTCCTAACTTCACCTTTTCATCAAATATTATCCAAATTAAATGAAAATTTACCCAAAGGCTATTTTTAATGTGTAGATTACAAAACCAAGATTAATTTGTCTTTGGAGTCATGAATTATTTTATTTCATATTTAGGAGGAAAATCATCTTTTTTCTAAATAAAATAGATGTAGTTATTATTACTCCAAATTTTGTGAAAATTGGCCTCCAAGCCACATCATATTCAAAGAAAATGAATATGTAGTTTTTCTTATCCAATTAGTCTTCTTATTATGAATTTGAGCCCATTATTCATTATTACCACTATTTCTCATATTAAATATTTCAATATCATTATCTTGTTTAGAGAGTTATTATTTATTTCTTTTTCTCATTCCTTGTTCTAAAAGACCATAGAAAATTCTAGATCAATATTATTTTATAATTATTATTATCATTCTTCCAATTGTGTCTCATATCTACACATTAGAATCAAAAGGATTATATATAATTATTGTACACTAGATTCTATATATTTGTCATTTATCTCATGTGACATATCTTATGTATCCATTATTGGTCTTATTATTAATATGAGGGTATTATGTCATATTTTTTCATGCATATATGTTAGGTTAATTTATGCATGTATTACATATTAGGGTTACAATTAACAACTATTAGGTATACCTTCATCCTTGTTTGGCTAAGCCCAAAGAATTAAGTCTCTAACATCATAACTGTGGAATAGGATAAGGTTCAAGATTTCTGTATGTTACAGTCCCCTAGAATAAAGTCATTTAGTAAGTGACATATGCATCTACCCTTGTATATCTTGATATATGACCTTTTATAGGGTAAGGATTACTTTCATTGAAGATGAGGATGTCACTAGAATGAAACCGATAAGGATATGAAGAATTGTTCATTTATTTTTTTTAAGAAGACAATGGAAAAATAGGAAGAGTTGGCTTAAAACCTATATAATATATCATCCAAAACAAGAAAATATGTTACCTCCTGACATATGCAACAAAACATTTACACCTCCTCAAGCTCCAATAGGGGACTACTCCTGGTCCCTCTCGGTATGGCTAAAGGAACTTGTGGGCCACCTACTGTGGTTTTCAGAGGGGGGATAGAGAACAAAGAGTGATACATATATTTAACAAACCATCTTAGTTATCACATTATTTTCCTATAGGCATCAACATACTTTAGAAAAAAATATGTAGTATTTTTCATTAAAAGTCTTACATATAAAGAAGAGAACATAAAAATACATAATAAATTTTTGTTTCCAAATGAAAAAGTTCATACAGAAGATAAAAACAATTGGATAAAATATAAAATGTCTAACTAAACTTAGAATCCCATTCTTGATCTACTACAACTCCCATTTTTTATTTTTGTGGCCACTTGAAGCACGTTTAACAACCTACAATTTCCAACATATTATATCAGGAGAAAGCGGAAGTGAAAGCTTCATGCTTTGAAATATAATATATGTGCCTATTAATATGAGATATTACAATGCAATTGATTACAGTTCGTCATATTCAAAATTATAACAACAATGGGAATAATATAGCCTACTAAATTGCACCTTGTATCCAATTTTTTAACCAAGAAGTTAATCAACCAACAATGAATGGTGGTTTCCATTTCAAGAGGTGGTGCTGAAAACTAGAATGACATATATGAGCTAATTAGGAGAATGAACTAGGAAAGGTTATCAACAACATTCTATTAATATGAATAACTTACTAGAAATCAATGGGTATACCCTGCATTAACCATGGCATGACCTCTTTACCTACTCGCTCTTTCTACCACAACAAGTTAATCAATCATTTTATAGAGACATAGGCCAAAACTCTTGCCTCTTCACCCACTAGCCTCTTACCCATTCCATATTTACTAATAAGATAGACATATTCACATCATTGGAGCATTGGTCTAAATTGTATATAATGTCCCTTCTAAAGCCAAATGTGAAGAACTAGGATCCCCTTGATTCCTACCAGATTCACTAGTAGAGAATATTCTTTGGATTATTTAGCACTTTGTAATAGGGATTCAAAAGGCAAGATAATAGGCATGGGGATCTTCTGAATAAGAGAATAACCATGGAGTCGTCCTTGTGTCCTTCACCCTCTACCTATGTATATAGATAGATAAACAAACATATATCCATAGACTAAAAAAGAAATTTATATATAAAGGATGAGTACATTTTTTGATAACTATATAGGATGAGTACTTACTTCTTCATTAGGCATTTTCCTTCCATCACCTTCCCTTCTAATTGGATCGCCAAGCACAATGTCATTCCTAGCAAGTGCATAAGTTATGTTTCTTAGCTGAACATGTGAATTCTTTAAGTGTTCATTTTCTTTAACTTTTGACACATGTGCATTCTTTAAGTTTTCATTCTCTATCTCTATAGAAACCTCTCATCTCAGACAAGTCATCTACACAACCACGCTTGCTCAAGTCAGCCTTCAATCCAAACACTTGACTTCTAGAAACCCTATGTCCATAACCAGTAACTCTTTGATTGGAAACCTCTTCGTCATACATTAGTTCATTAAAAATGTCATCTTCTTTTGATGCTTTAGGCATTTTTGGATGTTCAACAACACGCTCACCCACCAATTTTTTAACAGTTTCCTGAAAAACAATTATCAACATGCATACTAGGAGTTGCATCATACATAGAAACTATAGTTTAAGGTCATCCAATTAAATAAAAACAAGATTGTAGAGACTAATAAATTTTAAGTGTTTGTATCCTTGACATAGTTTCCATCTTTTCTTTGGTGAGTGATCTTCCAAATTTCCAAGTTCCTAGGGCCCTTGTTTTTATTTTTTGCCTATCAACATACATAATATATGTTACTTAACTTGAATAAATATATTGATTTCAATATAATTTTCCAGTCCATACTAATATATCTCACAAAGTGAAAATTTTGTTGGGCAAAGCTTTTGGACCATGTAGTATGGAAATCAGTTTTGTGAGCATGTGACCTCTTTCCTATTGTTGAAAGTTTCTATAAATCACATAAAAGTTTAATGGATCGCATGCATCCATAAATTCTATGATAAAGACAAGAAGAAAATAATATATATTGAATGAGTAACACCACACCCTCCCTGTAGGAGAAAACCAATAGCTCACCAAACACACCCATTGCTCTTTAATCATGTTATTTGGAACTTGGCTTGCAATTTGTGCTTCTATTTTATTGGCATTCAAGTACTAGCCTTTTAGTTTATGCCTATAGCTTTTCCATTTCCCATTGACATGTGACATGACCCTTCTATTGATTTATATGTCATTTGGGATATGAAACTTATTCTAATTCCTCACAAAACAATAGTTCATATTGAATTCTGGAGTTAGTACATACAAATATGACTAAAAATTTTAATTTCTTACAGAGTTAACCTCATCATGTCAATTTTATATGACTTATGCACTTCGTGTTAGCTGGATTCACCAAGAGGACAAAGATCCCCTCTTTGCGATCTCTCCCATAAATCTTACCAACAAATGAACACCCTTTCCAATTGGTTGTTTATAGGTGTTGAATTTGACAATATATTTCTCTATCTCTAGAACCCACACATGTGATAAAGGAACTTGAACTTTCTTTATCCCAATATTTCAATCAGAATCTATAAGATTTTCAAAATGTTAATAACATCTAGAACAATTTTATAAATGAGTACTAAAGTAAAAAAAATGAAAAATCACCTACGGTTTCTAGGATTCATCATCATGAAATGAAATATTTTCATTCCAAGTACCACTTTCAAGCTACTCTGAAGTTGGTTGAGAATCTTCTATTTCATCATAATGATCTCCATCTTGATGGTGATGCACTTCTATCCTCATTTGGACCCTTCTCACTTGACAGACAGTTGTTCTTGTTCATTTACATTGCTAAATATTTCTCCCATAAAGACTAGACACTTGAAATTAAGTAAAGTATAATGGTATATCAACTGTTAGATACTATTTGTTTGAATGCATCATACTCTATAGTTTGGTAAAATCCACACCCAATTTAATGGACTTCAACTAAAACTTATACATCGGAATTTAGTAGATAATTTAGTACTCTGTATCAGCACATATGTATACTATATTCAAGCACACCATCTAAACTAGGTAAAGAGGTGTGGCATGTCATGAAAAAGAAGTGTCAGTTAAAGATGAAAACAAATTACATGAAATGCTGGTTGATCTTATAATATATATGCTTATAGAAAATGTTGAAGAGATCTACAAAAAAGAAGACAATAGTGATCCACTTAACTTCAACTAAAAATTACTTCTAAGGATAGTAAGTAATATTATTATTAAGAATTTGTAGTTTCTTTGCATATAAAACCTTTTCAATGGATTTTCTTGATCATAATTAAAATGGAACATGATCTTTATGGAAAACTCTCCTCATTCACAATAAGTTTGTGTGTTAATGTCATCATTGGCACGTTCAGAGACTACTCCTCCATTAAAAGAAGATCTAATTTTGTGTTGAACGGTGTGTAACCAAGATTTCTCTATTTCATCCTCTACATAGAAGACTTGCTTCGCTTGCGATGAAAAAAATGAAAGGATCATCTCTTGATCTACCAGTATGCATCAACTTACAAATTCACACTAGGTTGATTATTTTTATCATCATTGATACCCCTTGCAAAAGTTATATCTATCCAATCACATCAGAAAAGAACCACTTTAGAAGTCCCATAGTAATCTAGTTCGCATATATCAGTAAGTCTTACATAGTAAGAATCTCCATCAACTTCCACTAAGACTCCTGAATTTTGAACTTTTCTATATCTTTCTTGGTCTATTGTGTGAAACTTGTAACTGTTTACGATAAATCCATTTAGCCTTTTAGCATAAACATTAAGTCCACGATCTAAGGCACTTCTTTACACTCCTTAGGTGCTCACATCAATATCTGACACCTATACTGAGTGAAAAAAATTCATTATATCAATTTGAATTGCATTTGACCCTTACAATCATTTATCATAATTCCATACCTAAGAAATAAGACACCTAGAAAATTCTTATAGCAACGAATTAGCCTCTAATGATTGATTGACTCTTATTCCTTTTTTGTAAACACTCTTATTTCTTATGATATAAGAATTTTCTACAAAAACACTATGTGTTAGCTTAATTTTTATTTTTATACATGAAAAAATTGTATTAACAACATATTTTACTTGTTCAAGTCCTTCATAATATCATCACAATGTAGTAGAACATAGCGATGTGATGGAGCCATATTTTTTTCATCAAGATGTATGACTTTTTCATCCCCAACACAACAACCTACAGAATTGAACAAGTATAGATCCTTATTTGAAATGTTGTCATCATTTCTCTAGGTTTATTAAATACTATCTCGGTACCTTCCATATATCTAGAACAAAAGGTAATGGTCTCTTACAAAATATATACCTCTACAATTGAACCCTCTGGTTGAGCTTTATTTTGTCGATAGCCTTTCAATTGAGTTAAATAACTATACAAAAGTTAGCATGGAACCCACATACAAGAAATCATATGCACATATAAAAATTAGGAAAAAATGATCAATGAAACATTCTAATTAGATTCTAACCTTTGAATAGGATACATCCATTCATAATTGATTGGTCCACCAACCTTAACTTGGTCAACCAAATGAACCAACATGTGAACCATGATGGTGAAAAAGGAGAAAGAAACTCCATCTCAAGGCAAAAAAGTGTTACCACAATACTTGCTTGTAACGCATCAAGCTCTTTTACTTAATTACATCTAGAGCACAATGATTTAAAGAAAGAAGATAAATAAAAAATACATCAACAACTTCAGTTGCTCCAGATGCCCATAGTTCTATAGGAAGTATATTTTGCATGAGGAAATGAAGATCATGACTCTTAAGATTTATTAGTGTTGTTTCACGTTAACACATTGGGAACTGTTGGATGCATACCCATCAGGAACTTTGAGCTTAGCTAAGACATTTCAAAAACATTACTTTTCTTTAGAAGGCATATAGTACATAACAAGGGGCATCAAACATTTTCCTCGTACTAGACGTTGGAAGTAGAGATGTTGTCTTAAATTATTTTTCTCAATAAATAATGGAGTTTTTTCATCATCTCTACACTTTCCTTCCACATTTAAGAGTGTAACAAACACATTTTCACACATATTCTTCTTGATATGCATGAAATTGAAGTTATGATAAAGACAAATATGTTCCCAATATGGAAAGTCAAAATATGCTTCTCTTTTTCCAAAGCACCTCATGTTTCTTATTATTTTCTATTATGTCAACATTGCTTGTGGAACCATTTCATGTTTTCCTTCTCTTCTTAGTAATTCTTGTTGGAGCCTTTCCATATCCAAAGTTAAGTCTTTCTTGTGCACATATGATATCAGTTCCAGATATACAAGTTGGAGGATGGCCATACTCCATAGTACCATCAAATGAACTTCTTTGGGAATGAAAATGATGGTCATATGGTAACCACTTATGATGACCACCATAACAGATATTTGACCCACATTGGTATAAATGAGTGGATTCATCATAAAAAGGACACACATGATAACCTTTAGTGTTCCACCCCCGATAGCATAACATAAGTAGGAAAGTAACTAATGGTATACATCTAAGAGGCTCAAATCTTAAAATTCTATTGAGTATGGACATCATATGCATCAACACCTTCCTATAACAACTTTATCTCATGCAACGACAGTTGCATATACACATCAATGTCTTTTCTAGGACCATATTTTTTGGGAAAAATCAAAGATAAAATTAAAGAACACGGTTTCATAGATAGCCATGGGGGCAAGTTATATACATTAAAAAATAATCAGTCATGTACTATAGTTAGTATTTTATATCCCATATGGATTTAATCCATCACTAGCAAGTCTAATTCTCACCCTACGAGGGTCTGAAGAAAATTTTGGATACATCATATCAAATTATTTCCATGCTACTGCATTTGTTGTATATCTTAGTTTTCCATTTTTCACTTGACTTATGCATATCATATCATATCATATCTCCAACTATCTTTGAGGACATGTACATCCTTCTCAACTATGGAATAAAAGGAAAATACTTGATGATTTTAGCTGGAGGATCGCTATATTATGTGTTATCTCCTAAAACACCATCATTTCCATTACCTTTGTCCCTTATCCACCTAGAAGTTTGGCACATGTTGCATCGTATTTTTTTATATTTTCACCCCAATACAACATCAAGTCATTAGGAGAAGCATGTATATTTTCATATCCAAGGCATAACTCCTTAATCAATTTCTTACCTTCATTATATGAAGATGGGAATACAATCAATTGTGGAAAGGCATCCATCAAAATCTCCAACAATGGACTAAATTATTTGTTCTTCCAGTGAAACATACATTTTAAATCGAATAGATGTAGAAGAAATGAGAGGGATGAGAAATTTTTCAACAACGATACAACTCTTTATTAGAAAGGTCTACTAGCTTCTTATATATATCTCATCATCTTCAACAATGTGAGGACCCTTGTCTTGTTGATAGTAAGGAACATCTAAATTAGGATTGTCATATGATGCCCCCCATCATCGGAATCTAAAATTTAAGAGTAACTTGAGTTTGGGTCATTACAGTGGATGGACCTGTCAATCCCATGACTAAGCGTAATGCATGAGATTTAGTTATTTTTATAATAAACTCTACCTTTTAGTGCTCCAGTTGAGTATCTATGTAAGGATACTAACCTGGGATTAGGGATAACCCTATTTATTTTGCTTAAGTAAGTTGCTTAGTACTTTGATCTAATCCTTTGAGGTGTTTTGTTATCATGTGACATGTTTATGTTTCAAGTTTGGCTCTATTTGATTGTTGTTTGAGCAATGATTGCTTGTTTTGGACCAAAGTACAATTTACCCAACATGAGGGGTTATCTTGCAATATTTCACATGATGAGTGTTCCCTTAGTTCTTTAGCATCATAAAAGAGAGAAATATGCTATGGGGTGCCTTGTGAAGATCTTAAGTTCCAAGTTGAGTATATGTGGATGATGATTGTGCTTTATGTGCTAAGTTTTGGTGTAAATTGCAAATTACCCACAATTGGGGGTTAACATGCAATTTACCATCTCTAGATTGTTCATTCTCTTGTTTGATATCATCTAGAGGATAAAGGAAGAGGTGGGCACATTATTTGGGCCTTAGTCATGTGGTAACATCTTTGGTGATATATAAAACACATGAGTGAGATGTGTTTTGCTCTTAGATGTTATATCTCGGGTTAGAGAACCTTAGAGAGGCTACCTATCGGTTTGTGAGTGTGTAGGGTTGTGACCTATCAGTTTGTGAGTGTGTGGGGTTATGGTGTATTAGTTTGTGAGTGTGTGAGGATATGGTATCGGTCACTAGTGTAGAAATGACATATAACGTCACCTTTGATGGCGTCGGTTACCCAAAAACTGACATCATAGAATAATGATGTTGGTTATATAAGACAACCGTCACCATATGTGAAGTCCTAGTGATTTAGAAAATACATGGGTACCCCTTTTACTTTAACGTCTGTTCCTTTTCAATGAAACTGATGTCCTAAATTACCCACAAAATACATTTTTCAGGGAAAAAATTGCCTCGAAAATTTTCAATACGGCGTCAATTTTTCTCAAACTGACGACACATGTTTCGAGCCATGTACCCATGAAAAAAATTTATCCCCTCATTAGTCATCGGTTGTTTTAAAAAACCGACGACTAGTCACCTTTCGCGAGACAAAATTTTATCTCCTAATTAGCTTTCAGTTTTTAAGTAGGAACCAACGATTATGTGTTTTCACGCCTTGTCCCCACAAAAATATCCCCCTCCCCAATTTGCTCCTTCTTCATTGGTTTTTATTGGGCAACAAACAAGTATGGTCCTAACACTAGACGTTGATTTTTATCTCTAGCAACTGACGACTAAAATCCTAACCGGGTGCAACTTTTTTTATATAGATTTACACTTAGTTGTCGATTTTTACAAGTAACCGATGACTATTAGAGTTGGGCCTTGGTTTTTTTAACAACCGATAACAATAGGTAACTTAATAACACTTACACAAAATAGACTCTTCCACGTTCTTTATTTCATCACAGTTTAGCTAGGTCTCTCGATCTATGGCAATTTTCCTCTCCGTCCACCACCGCTTCCTCACCGGCCATTGCTCTTCCTCCAGTCGTTGTCGCCGCCTTTGTTCACTTGAGAGGATGCCAGAGATTGGGAGGATGTTGGAGCCACCTCCGCTACTATCTGCCCACTGTCTACTGAGTTGGCCGCCGCCTTCCGCCGCTCTCCCTTCGTTGTCACTGGTTTGCCTCCACCTACTGAGTTGACTGCTGCCTCCGCTCTGCCTCTGCCATCGTCTAGTCTATCAGCACTATCACTCCATCCTGCCAGCACAACCACCTCCACCTACACCTCCACCTCCAGCCGCCACCGTCGTAGCCTGCTCCACCCCACCATTGCAGTGAGTGGTTAATCAGAAGTAGATTTTGATTTGTTAGGGTCAACGATGCATCAATGAACTTAATTAATTAGATTTGCATTTAGTTTCTCTAAGTTAGTGATTGATTTAATTTAATTCAATTATTGCTAGTCAATAATGGGTAGTTGATTAATATTGATTAATTAGGGTTAACGATGCATGGATGAACTTAAATAATTAGATTTGCACTCAGTTTCTCTGTTGTTAGTAATTGATTTAATTTGGTTCAATATTTGCTCGTCAAGAATGTGTAGTTGATTAATATTGCTTAATTAGGTTTAATGATGCATGAATGAACTTAATTAATTAGATTTCCACTTATCTATGTTGATAGTGATTGATTTAATTTAGTTCAATAATTTCTCATCAAGAATGCATAGTTGATTAATATTGATTAATTAGGGTTAATGATGCATGAATGAACTTAATTACCCAAATGGAAGAATAAATTGAATTAAATGATGTTACATAAAAACTAGCTATATGAATGATGAAACCATGATCATAGGTATAAGAATGACAACATATATATATATATATATATATATATATATATATATATATATATATATATATATATATATGTGTGTATTAGGTGACCTAGAATCCCGTCTGAGATTTTCTCATTAGGAGTAAATCTTGGATAGTCCCCGATTTGGTACTGTTCTTGACCACTTAATCTCACTTAGGATGTAAGTGTATAATGTATATTCAGTTTTCAAGATGTTTCGTCAGCACTTCCCCGTTTATTCTCTAAGTACGTATGTTGGTGGGCATTTGCCCATGTACATCAGTGTACTTGGAGAACTGTAGGGAAATGATGCCAAAATTTTCTTGAAAACTGAGTACACATTATACACTTACTGATGAGATTAGGTGTTCAAGAATGGGATAGGTGGTACACACAATCATTATAAGACCCTAAACCCTAATATTTTAACCCTAAACCCTAATATTTAAACCTAAACCCTAATATTTTTACCCTAAACCCTAATCTTTAAATCCTTAACTTGATATGTAAACCCTAAACACTAATACTTGTTTTCTCTTTGATCATAGAATGGATGCATCATGGATGTACATTTCAAATTGTTGCACCCTAGAGTTTATTGGCTGTCTTGATTAGTTTATTAGATTTGTGGAGGAACATAGGAAACAACATAGAGATAGGTTCTATTGTCCATGTAGGCATTGTGGTAACAACTTGAAAGTCAACACTGGTGATGAAATCAGAAGTCATGTGCAACAGGATTGTATAAGGCTATACAGAATGGTACTGGCATGGAGATATTTCAAACCTGAGATTAGTATATGTCAATAGTAGTGCTTGTACCGAACCGGAAATTGCCACCGATGATGTAGATGTGGACGAACTGACTCTGATAGACATCGTTAATGTGATGTTGGATAATTGTGGGGTACAACATATTGATCCACCTTCCTTGTTTATGAACATTATGCATGATACTCTGTGGTGAAGGTGTGATGACCTATGATGCTTCACGTAAAGAGACATTTTGTTTGCATGCTATGTTGTATTATACTATTAATGACTTTCTAGCATATGGGAATTTGTCTGGATAAAGTGTAAAAGGATCCAAAGCATGCCCTATATGTGAAGAGAACACTGATTCCATACAACTGAAACATGGTAGCAAAACTGTATATCTTAGTCATCAAAGGTTTCTTCCAAAATTCCATTCGTATCGAAGGTTGCGCAAAGCATTCAATAGATGGAATGAGGAACAGAATGCCCCTAAACCTATACCAGAGGAGGTTGTTTATGAAAGAGGAAAAGATTTTGTCAATGAATTTGGTAAGATATCACAATGTACCATTCCCACACAAAGTGACAAATGTTTATTCAAGAAGAAGTCAATATTTTGGGATATTCCTTATTGGAGTTTTTTGGCAGTTCGGCGTTGTATCAATGTCATGCATGTTGAGAAAAATGTCTGTGATAGTGTCATTGGTACTCTGTCGAATATATCAGGTAAGACTAAAGATGGTATCAAATCCAGAATGGACCTATGTGAAATGGGAATACGGAAAAAATTAACAGAAGTAGTTAGTAGTGATCGGAGAAAATATTTACCTCGTGCTTGTTACATGTTGTCTAGAAAGGAGAAGAAAGCTTTTTGAGAGTGCTTGGTTAATGTTAAGGTACCACAAGGTTACTCTTCCAACATCTGTAGATTGGTATCAATGAAAGATATAAAGTTGATAGGTCTTAAATCTCATGATTGTTACACTCTAATGCAACAAATATTGCATGTGGCAATTCAATCTATATTGTCGAAGCATGTAAGGTTTGCAATCACCAGACTTTGTTTCTTCTTCAATAGTCTATGCAACAAAGTTATTGATTCTGAGAATCTCGATAAGTTGCAAAGAGAAGTGGTTGTTAGTCTATGTCAGCTTGAGATGTATTTTCCTCCTTCATTCTTTGATATCATGGTACATCTTGTTGTCCACCTGACTAGGGAAGTGAAAATATTGGGACTATTTTTCTTGCATTGGATGTATCCTTTTAAATGATACATGAGAATTTTTAAAGGTGATGCTCGAAACCATTATCGACATGAAGGGAGTAATATTGAGGGTTATATGGCGAGAGAGGTTATGGATTTTTGCAATGACTTTCTGAGTGTAATGATGCTCCTATAAATGACAAGAATATTGAGGATTATTCTAGAAAAGGGACTTTAGGAGCACAAATGAAAGTAATCATCTGTGAGCTCTTGAAACAAGATCACTTGTATATTTTACACAACATTTGATGAAATGAGAGTTCCTATCATGGAACATACCAATTTCATCAAGAAACAATATCCTCAAGCCATTTCAATGTGGCTTTCTAGAGAGCATAACAAGACATTTATTAAGTGGTTTGAAGATAAAGTCTTACATCAACTATCTTAAACACCAAATAATATTGCTGAAAATATCAAATTCCTCACCTTTAAACAAAAAATTAATGTTATGTCTTATGAAGGGTTTGACATAAATGGGTTCTCATATTACACAAAGCGTCAAGATGATCAGAGCGTTGTCCAAAATAGTGGGGTCACCCTTCAAGTGTCTTCATTTTTTTTCTAGTATGAAAGATAAGAGTCTACGTGAAGCTAAAATGTCATATTACGGTGTCATTGAAGACATATGAGAGTTTGACTATGTAGATTTTAGAATTCCACTCTTTAAGTGTAATTGGGTTGATAACACCAAAGGAGTTATAGTGGATGAATTGGGTTTCACATTAGTGAGTTTTGAAAAGATTGGTGAGAAGGGTGAACCATTCATATTGGCATCACAGGATAAACAAGTATTTTATATTGATGATCCTGCAAATGAAAAATGATCGATTGTTTTTCATGGTAAAAGACAATTCATTGAAGATCCTATAGATGAAGACGAGTACTATGATAAGTATGATGACTTGAGTCCACTCTCAGTTGGTTTGCCAACACCAAATATTGAAGCTAACGATGACTTACATGTGCATGGAGATCACACCGAAGGAATGTTCATTGATAAAAGATCTCAATATTAGAGGCATGTTTTTATTTTTTAATGTTTTATTTTTTTAAAAGTTTTATTTTTTCAAATGTTAGATCGATGTGAACTTTACAATGTTTGATTGTTTTTATATGACATTTTTTAAAATGGTTGACCATGAGTATGATGATCAGGATGATGATTACCATGAGGGTGAGGCGTCGTGTCACAATGTAAGTTTTACAATATATCTAGCTATATGTCCATTATAAGTTATATCCTACAAGATGGTGAGGCTTCGCGTCACTTTTTTTATCAATTTTTAGGTTGAGGATGTACCCTATGAAAACCTTGTGCCACTTGATGAGCAGTGTTGGTTGTTACACTAACGAGTTTCAATCATAAGAATGATCTTTTACTCAACTACCCAATTCCCGCAAGTATACAGGAGTAGTTGTAGTCGAGATTGAACACAAGGAGCTTTAGCAATCAATTAAACACAATAGTTCTAAGGTTCAACAATCTAGATCTTTATAAAGAGTGATTTGGTTGATTAAGCTAAAATTTCATAACTAAGCAAAATAGTAAATGGATTACTAAAAAGAGGGTTGATTTCAGATATAGAAGGATCTTGGACTTAGGATTTCACCAACATATCATAGAATAAAATAGGAGCATGAAATTTAAACATACTAAGCACTTGTTTTAAAGGAGAGTTGTATGTTGCACTTCACCTCTCGGTGCAAGTACAACGATCCTAACTCAATACAACATTCTCATGTATGAATTTCATTTTGGATCACAAACCTACTCCTCAACTCCATAATTTCCACTCTCGTGGTAAAGGAGCAGTTTCCAAGAGAGTACCTCCTTACTCTCCTACCTATCTTCTCAGATCAAGCAAGAAAGCATAAAACATGCACACATAGTGGCCAGCCATACATGCAAGAAGCAAGAAACTGGTACTCATAAGGTAGAAAAAAATGAGCAACTTAGCATTTAGTACAAAATTATCATGTTCCATACATGCTATGACATGGGAGCTACTCTCCCATGGCCAAGAAAAAGAGTCTACTCATCCATGATGATGTACAGCAGAAAATATGTAGAATTAGAGTTAAACATGGTTTAGAGTAGGAAAAGCTAAGAGAACCAAAAGTGTAACCCAAGAAGAGTAAAATTATGGCTTGGGGATGAAATTCTACTCTTACAGCTGCTCCAAACCAGACAAACTTCCCTCCTAAGAAGCTTGGTGGAGATAAGAAGCTCTACTACACATTTGGAGAATAAAATGGAGAAGAAGAGAAGAAGAATGGAGGTTCTTTGGTAAGAAACCACCTTCTTCCACCCAAAATCGCCCTCTTTTGCTCTATACCTGCTCTTGGACAAAAGACTTTTGAGTTATGACCCTTGATAACCGCTCCATAAGTTGGGTTTTTCTTTAAAAATGAGAGACTTCGTATTTCAAATTTTGATAAAACTGACAAAAACATGACGTGTCTTTCTTTGGAAACGTCATGTTTTGGTCTTCAATAGTTGCTCCAAGTATAAGGCACACAGTTTGTCTGAATTAAAACATGTCGTTTATGTTACCAGAAACATAAAAATTGACTCTGAATTCCCAGGTACACACCATGTCTTTTGTGAACACGCCGTGTACTATTTATTTTCAGCAGGAAGTATGACCGAGTGGAGTCACGCACGGCGTGTCTTAATTCAAACATGCCGTGTGCAATGATGTTTCAGCAGAAATAGAACTCTAAATGTCTGCAAGGTGTGGAGAAGCCCCAATGATGTCGAAGTTGAGTTGGGCTATCTCCAATTTGATTCTTTTCAAGAATATCTGCAATACACATCAGGCGATAAGCAAAATAACAAAAAAGGGGTAAGAATAATATGAATAGAGGCTAAATGAAAACAAAATGAACTAAATTTGTGTGTGAAATCATATAAGAAGTTGATGTGGAAAGCACACAACAAATCTCCCTAAGCTTGAACCATTGCTTGTCCTTAAGTAAAAAGAGCACAACCACACAAATGAAGGAATGTTCAAGCTCATGCATGGATTAAATGAAATGAAGATGTGTAATAAACTCAACCAAGCATGTACATTAGGTTTATATTCATAGCCATCACCTCAATCTAAACATCCAAGAGAGAAAGGTTTTAGTTCAGCATGGGTGGTCACAAACTAAGTGGATCAATCATTTGGACAACACTAAACAGAATTTGGATAACCAAGCCAAACAACTAGTGGATGTACATCACAAAATTTTTTAGCTGTTATGGATACAAATGATGAAATCTTAGCTAACCATAACAATCTCAGTTGTGCTCTCTTCTCAAAAAGATATGACAATGGATTTTTGAGATTCCAGCACTCGACTGCTAATTTAGGCTTATGTGCACGTGGAGTGACGGTTGGGGTGTTATTTTTACCCTCTTTTTAATTTCATACCACCTAACCATCATTGCCGGATTGGACTCACACTAGGCTAGCATGATATGTGGGATGTAAGCCATCTTTTATTGGGTAAAGGGAGAAAAGGTTAAAAGAAATTTTCACACAACACAAGAGAGTCAACTAGAAAGTTAAGTTAACAAGATTCCATTCATTGTTTTGCAAATTTTTCACTTTAAAATTGATTGTATATGCACTAATGGTTTGGAAGGAGTATCCCGTATTCTAAGTAGTGTTGTAGAGTTGATTTGTTTGCTAAAATTTTAGACCGTTACATGTATTTAGCAATCAAAGATGTGAAAATTGAAAGTTCAAGTTACAATTATAAACCAAGATCATGTACATGGGGAGTTTTATTTTTCATTTGATTCATTCATTCTCTTTACTAATTCTTTCATATGGCTAAATGAAGTACAAGGGATGAGATGGTTCAAGCTTACAAGGTAAGAGAGTTCATTTCATGACAATAACCTCATTTCATATTAAACTTTCCATGAAAAGAAATACAGAACATGAAATAGGATGAAATAAAAGACTGACATGACAAATAAAAGTAAATGACTAACAAAAGTAATTGAAAACAAAAACTACATTATGGGTCGGTTGCGTCCCACCTAAGTATGAAATCAGCAATGTCCTCATTGCATCAATCAAACTTGTGGAGGAAACAACCAGATACCTATCATGGATAAAATCAATCATGTAAGCAATGTTGTGCACTCGTCCTGATGTCTCGTATGCACTCAGCATGACGAGTAGATACCACTCAGATCCCAGAGATGCTCACTGGACATCCGTGAAGAACATCCTAAAGTACTTGAGAATAACTAAGGATCAGTTCCTCGTCTACGACGGTGAGGAAGAGTTTGTGGTAAATGGTTACACTGATGCAAGCTTCCAAACTGATAAAGATGATTACAGATCAGAGTTAGGATTTGTGTTTTTCCTTAACAATCGAACTGTGAGCTGGAAGAGTTCCAAGCAAGAGACAGTTGTAGATTCTATGACAGAGGTCGATTATATTGTTGTATCCAATACATCAAAGGAGGTTGTGTGGGTCAAGAAGTTGATCTCTAAATTTGGGGTTGTACCTATCATTTGTGATACAATTGATCTCTATTGCGATAATAATGGAGCTATTGCACAAGCTAAATAACCCATATCACATCAGCGGTCCAAGCACATACAACGATGCTTCCATCTCATGCAAGAGATCTTACAGTGAGGAGATGTGAAGATTTGCAAAGTACCAACCAAAGACAATATTGTTGATCCCTTGACTAAGGCACTTTCACAGTAGAAGTGTGATGGTCATGCTAGATCATAAGGAATTAGGTTCATGGGTGATTGGTTCTAAGTGCAATTGGGAGTCTGTTGGTATGTATGCCCATAGATCCAGTCATATGATGATTTTAATGGCATACTTTGTAAATGATTTGAAATATTAATAAAGGCAATTTCTGTCGATATGTTTTATGTAACATACTAGATCTCAGACCCTACCCTGGAAGTTGACATTTTGGACTTAGCCAAACAAGGTTGAAGGTTAGACCTAAATAGATGTTTTGTATAACCCCAATGAGCTAATGCATGTATAGATCACCTTAATATAACCTAATGTTCTAACATTAATCTTAGGTATATAGTGGATACATAAAATATGCCACACAGCTCATTTTGGTGGTAATATGAAGATAAGGAACTTAATTGGATGAATAATTTAGATAATGGGCCGTTAATGGGCCATATGACATATCTCATAAAAAGAAGTCTCAAAAGTGGAAACAAACTTCAAATTCAAAATCTACATATCAAAATTATCATACATGTCAAATTTCATTTAATTTGGACTACCATATTAGGATAAGTTTAGGAGAGAGAAAATGAGTAAAAGGCATAAGTAATGAATAATATGACTATAAAACTTCAAAATATGGAAAAAATGGCAAACTAGTATTCAACACATCAAAGATAACTTGTGGATGAAGTTTGGTCCAATTTGGATGCTGTTTGTGCAAGTTATGCAATTTTAGGTACATTATGGACTTTCTTGCTATTTACCCAATTGGGAGGTTTTCTTTGCAAATCGTCACATGCATTATAATATTTAGATATTACATTACCATTCTTGAGTTTTTGAACCATGGGGCACCTAGTTGAACCTTGGTTTGAAGGTGTTACTTTCCAAGTGCATTATAGGGATTACCCTCTTTATAAATGAGCTGATCTTTAGAAGCTATCAACCAATGGGGTTATTTCTTTGATTGGAGGTCTGTTGGGATGGTATATAAGTGTCCATAAACCAACATTTGATATTCAAGAAGCCTCTATGATATATCCTCTAGCCTGGCCATGAAATCCCTAGGCTAAGGACACATGGAAAGCTCCATGGACACCTCATGCTTGATTTCTTCCTTATCCATAAAGGCTTGCATGTCCATAGGCACCCTTAGCATTGGATAAATGGAAATTAACTTGACAAATCATGCTTTAATTCTTCATTATCCTTAAAGGCTTGCAAGTCCATGGACACCCTTATACATGACACATGGAAACTCTCATAGACACCTCATACTTGACCTCATTCTTTATATAGCCATATCTACCCCTTCCCAACTCCCAATTCAAAAACTCTTGATCTCCTTTATTCCCTTTAGCTTATATCATCATTACTACTCTATTTTTCCATGAAGGTTCTGTCCCAAGGTAAAAGTAGGTGCCTACCTTGGTGAAGAAGTCTCCTAGGGTTCCAAATTTGTCTATTTAGAATTTCTTAAGCTCCTCCTTGGTGATTTTGACCAACACTAGTAAGTATCCTCCTTTCCTTCCCTATTTTCATGTTTTTAGTCTTCCTTCCACCTTCCTCTAGTTCATAACCATGTCCTTCCATGGTGAAACCCCACTTAGAACCCATAAACACCTCATCTTCATGTTCTTTTGTTAGGGTTTTTCACCTCTCAAGTGGAGAAGGCGCTTCTTGCTCAAGATAGGAGCTTTGTTGGAGAAACCAACCTCTCTAAGATTGGGAAACTTACTTATTGGATATGTCCACCTTCCATATAGGTTCTTTGGAGGCCTAGGCTTGGATCTAGGACTGACTTGGACTGTTTAAAATCTGAAGTTGAGGTATGATGTATCCCCTATTCTTCTATGTTGAGCAATTCACCTATTCTTATTCATTCTCTTTGTCCTATGGACATTAGCCTATACACAATGTCTTTTCTTTTGAAAATCATGGTTCATGTGACCTACCTTATTTGATATTGATCATGTGATCATGGATATTCTTTTGAACTCTTATTTTAAGATTTTTTCATGATGGAACTTTAAAAGATGACATGTGATGAATTTTGCCCACTTATGAGGTGGATGTATATGTTGGTCACTTATGTGATGACTTTTTTATATATTCAGACTATAATTTCTACCTGCCTCTACATTTAACATGCTATGTGATTCAGTAGCACTAGAGTAGTGTAATTGCATTGGTTTTTATGACAGATGTGTAATTTTCTGCCGAGCAAATGTGATATTTCTTACTCTTTTAGTATGGAAAGGAACCTCATACCCAGGGCAAGATGTGTGATTCTTGGTCCATGTTTTATATATTTGGGAGATTGGAAGTGTTCCTTTCTCTGTCAAGTTTCAATTTTATGAGACTTGTCTGCCTTTTTGGTTATATTATTCTAGGGCTATGTTTATCTCACATGCATGCAAGTTGATGATATGGGGTATGTTCCCTAATTTTTTACATGTGTTTGTGTTGCACAATATTTATGTTTTATTAATGGCAAGTATTTTTTGTTATCATATGATTTCAATTCCTTTTCTCTTCATACCCATTTGGGTGGTCCTTATCCTTTCTATGGGAAGCCTTTTATATTTGTTGTCCTTTATTCCATATATAGCTCAATTTTCCTATTTAGTATGAGCATACCAACCTTTGTTGATGTCATCTATTTTCTCTTCTTACTAGGGTATGCTTCCAACCCTAGGTGAAGGACTTGGATGATAAGGCATGAAGTTTTGGACTAGCTTAAGGAGTTAAAGCTTGGAGACAAAGTTGTTATGGTTTATATTTCCCTCTACTTAGATCATTATGTTGTATCATACATGTAAACCCTTACGGGATATTATGATGCACTTTTGTAATAACCTTGTGATAAATTGAACATAGTCAACATTTTTATTCCACTGCTATACTTTGGTCTTTTGCATACCATTATAATAAATTTGGAAAATGTTACACCTATTCCAGCATACCTTTGAGTGTGTTTGGAATGGATGTTTTATTCTTCAATTTTTCTTTAGTAAGGGGGTGATCCCGCCTCCTTACATTATGGTATCAGAGCCCATGGTAGTCGGCATCTGACTATTTCAATTTTGTCTCCCTAGTTAGAATACTTGCCTTACCTTTAAGTGACATGTTTTCCCTAGAGTTGATCAATAGATGATGAAGGTTTGATTTAGGATCCTATAGTTTCAAAATAGAATAATGATGAATAGATCCCTAAAATACTTACAACTAAAAGATGCATAAGAAACCATAGTAACTTGAGGTTGTTTAGCTTAGCCTTTAGGCAGCTACTAAGACATAAAGTTGAAAGCAAAGGTATCTAGAAAGGATCAGGGTTCGGGGGCTGGAAAGATTTTCCTCCGCACTACTAGCTTGGTTTATGAGGACACCCAAATCCATATGATACCGGCTTGGCCTAAGCTGATATGAATTGTTCAAAATAGCATGCTTTTAGGCAATAGTAGCCTTAGACATGCATATGATTTATCTTTAGGGACCCTAATATGTTGGACTAGTCTCCCGGGTGTAAAGACTTATTTGAGGATGGACAAGACCAAGTTAACCCATAGTTCATAGTTAGTCTTTACAAGTTTTTTTTTGCATGATGCTTATGTAGTTGGATGAAAGGAAATGTAGTTGAACCTTTTGTACCTAAAGAATAGTTTTGACTTAATAAGATGAATCATTTAAGGTGTGGTGAATAAGTTGTTTTCTAATATTTGTATGTTTTGATTTCAAGGACGCAATCCCTATATGGGGTGGTGTGTTGTAACATACTAGATCTCGGACCCTACCCTAGAAGTTGACATTTTGGACTTAGCCAAACAAGGTTGAAGGTTAGACCTAAATAGATGTTTAGTATAACCCCAATGAGATAATTCATGTATAGATCACCTTAATATAACCTAATGTTCTAACATTAATCTTAGGTTTAAAATGGATACATAAAATATGCTACATAACTCATTTTGGTGGTAATATGAAGATATGAAACTTAATTGGATGAATAATTTACATCATGGGTCGTTAATGGCACATATGACATATCTCATAAAAAGAAGTCTCAAAAGTGGAAACAAACTTCAAATTTAAAATCTACATATCAAAATTAGCATACATGTCAAATATCATCTAATTTGGACTCCTTGAAATATTAGGATAAGTTTAGGAGAGAGAAAATGAGTAAAAGGAATAACTAATGAATAATGTGATTATATAACTTCAAAATATGGAAATAATGGCAAATTGATATTCAACACATCAAAGATAACTTGTGGATAAAGTTTGGTCCAATTTGGATGTTGTTTGTGCAAGTTATGCAATATTAGGTACATTTTGGACTTTTCTACAATTTACCCAAATGGGAAGTTTTCTTTGCAAATTGTCACATGAATTATAATATTTAGATATTCCCTTACCATTCTTGAGTTTTGAACCATAGGGCACCTAGTTGCACCTTGGTTTGAAGGTGTTACTTTCTAAGGGCATTATAGGGATTACCCTCTTTATAAATGAGCTTATCTTTAGAAGCTATCAACCAATGGGGTTATTTCTCTGATTGGAGGTTGTTAGAGATGGCCTATAAGTGTCCATAAACCGAAATTTGATATTCAAGAAGCCTATATGAGCTTTCCTCTTTCATGGCCATGAAATCCCTAGGCCAAGGACACATGGAAAGCTCCATGGACACCTCATGCTTGACTTCTTCCTTATCCATAAAGGCTTGCATGTCCATAGGAACCCTTAGCATTGGACACATGGAAAGTAACTCATTCTTGACTTCTTCCTTATCCATAAAGGCTTGCATGTCCATGGACACCCTTATACATGACACATGGAAAGTCTCATAGATACCTCATACTTGACCTCTTTCTTTATATAGCCATATCTACCCCTTCCCAACTCCCAATTTGAAAACTCTTACTCTCCTTTATTCCATCTACCTTATAGCATAACTCCTACTTTATTTTTCCATGAAGGTTCTTTCCCAAGGTAAAAGGAGGTGCCTAACTTGGTGAAGATGGCTCCTAGGGTTCCAAATTTCTCTATTTAGGATTTCTTAAGCTCCTCCTTGGTGATTTTGACCAAAACTAGTAAGTATCCTCCTTTAATTCCCTATTTTAATGTTGTTAGTCTTCCTTCCACCTTCCTCCAGGTCAAAACCATGGCCTTCCATGGTGAAACCCCACCTAGAACCCATAAACACCTCATCTCCATGTTCTTTTGTTAGGGCTTTTCACCTCTAAAGTGGAGAAGGTGCTTCTTTCTCAAGATAGGAGCTTTGTTGGAGAAAATAACCTCTCTAAGCTTGGGAACCTTACTTATTGGACCTATCCACCTTCCCTAGAAGTTCTTTGGAGGCCTAGGCTTGGATCTAGGACTGACTTGGACTGTTTAGACTCTAAAGTTGAGGTATGATGTATCCCCTATTCTTCTATGTTGAACAATTCTCCTATGCTTATTCATTCTCTTTGTCCTATGGACATTAGCCTATACACAATGTCTTTTCTTTTGAAAATCATGGTTCATGTGAATTACCCTATTTGATATTGATCATGTGATCATGGATATTCTTTTGAACTCCTATATTATGCTTTGTTCATGATGGAACTCTAAAAGATGACATGTGATGACTTTTGCCCACTTATGAGGTGGATGTATATGTTGGTCACTTATGTGCTGACTAGTTTATATTTTCTTACTATACTTTATACTTTCCTCTACATTTAACATGCTATGTGATTCAGTAGCACTAGAGTAGTGTAATTGCATTGGTTTTTATGACAGCTGTCTTATTTCCTTCTGAGCAGATGTGATATTTCCTACTCTTTTAGTATGGAAAGGAACCTCATACCCAGGGAAAGATGTGTGATTCTTGGCCCATGTTTTATATGTTTGGGAGATTGGAAGTATTCCTTTCTCTATCAGGTTTCAAGTTAATGAGACTTGGCCGCCTTTGTGTTTATATTATTCTAGGGCTATGTTTATCTCACATGCATGCAGGTTGATGATATGGGGTGTGTTCCTTGATTTTTTTACATGTGCTTGTGTGGCATAATATTTATGTTTTATTAATGGAAAATATTCTTTTGTTATCATATGATTTCAATTCCTTTTCTCTTGATACCCATTTAGGTGGTCCTTATCCTTTCTATGGGAAGCCTTTTATATTTGTTGTCCTTTATTCCATATATAGCTCAATTTTCCTATTTAGTATACACATACCAGCCTTTACTGATGTCATCTATTTTCTCTTCTTGCTGGGGTATGCTTCCAACCCTAGGTGAAGGACTTGGATGATAAGGCATGAAGATTTGGACTAGCTTAAGGAGTTATAGCTTGGAGATAAAGTTGTTATTTTTAATATTTCCCTCTACTTAGATCCTTATGTTGTATCATATGTGTAAACCCTTACAGGATATAATGATGTACTTTTGTAATAACCTTGTGATAAATTGAATATAGTCAACATTTCTATTCTGCTTCTATACTTTGATATTTTCCATACCATTATAATACATTTGGAAAATGTTACACATATTCCAGCATATCTTTGAGTGTGTTTGGAATGGATGTTTTCTTCTTCAATTTTTCTTTAGTAAGGGGGTGATCCCACCTCCTTCCATTTTAACTATTTTGAGATAATATTATAACATGCTAGATGTCTAGAGAGCGACGATACTCAATGACGTATGTCTTCAAGTACGTGACTTGAATAATGAGATCATACGAATGATAAGAGTATGTACATTCTCACTATCATCCCTAGTCGGTTGTTATTATAGAAATAACCATAGACATCAATAACTCAAAAGGCTAGAGTGTATGCTTATTGATGACAAAATCTCATTAGTCATGATATATGATATCAAACCAAGCACACAAATACATGTTAAAGAACAGTGTATCAGACAAACCCACCATAAGAGTGATGCATGGAAACCACACTTGGTTAGTCAGGATCATCTCTTATTGTATTGGTGGTGACTGTGGTTCTTAGACTTGAAATCACCGCACCCATCACATGTCGTTGGGTACACTTTGACATCATCAAACGCAATCTTGAAATTTGGGTTGTTATAAAGGTGATGATTGGGTGACTTTGACACATGGGGTTTTGGATGTGAGTGATAGATAAGGAATTTGTCCCTCCTAAGGGAGTATGATATCATGACAACTTGATAAGAAAGACTGAGAAATACATGGCCATGTACATGCGAGTCAATATATGATATTGAGCTTGCATATATCTCAGACAGTCTGCTTTGGTTCAAGAAACATGGATTGAACATTTGTAGAGGATGACAAGTCTATGCTTTGAGTTCAATCCGGATATCAGAGACAAAGGAACTATACATTCACTGTAACACCAACAACAGATTGTAGGTTGATAGTTTATCTCCAGCTTTCCTTTTCACTAGGGTAGCACTGATGTGTGACTAGGCACCACTCTTTGCTTGTGAAGTCATAAGTTAGTTATGGACATTCACTGCCAATGTGAAATGGGACCTATAGGGTCACACACATAGGATTAACCTAGAAGAGGAGTTTATCCATGAATGATGTTTAGATTGATTAATAAAGTGTTTAGGTACTCAATTAAACATTCAATCAATATACTTGACTTAGAATGATCAAGTTCAAGTGTTGAACCAACTGATTAGAGTGTTAGATTGATTGAGAATTGCATTGACCAAATTCTTCACAACCTAGACCACCAACCGACCGGTTCACTGGGTGAACCGATCGGCACATGGTTAATGAGATGACCGGTTGACACTAGTGAACCGATCGGTTCACTTGGACCAAACGAGCAAGTGTTGGGTTTTCTGATTCGTGAGAAAAGATCCTCGTTTCACTTGTTCAATTCGATTGGACAAGAATTAATCTTTGTATTAATTAGAAACGAATAAAGAAAGTCAATTGTAGGCATGTCTGGAAAGTGAAATGACCGGTTCACTTGGTGAACTGATCGACTCACCTACCCAAATGGACGGTTCAGTTATGAACCGACCGGTTCACCTACCGCAACATAATTAGTTCGTAGAAAATTTGAACCCTTCTACTCCCGCACAGACTGGGAACCCAGACCCTGCCCTCTACTATAAATAGAGGGGTACAAGAGGCTTCTCAGAATACACAACTCAGAACATCAGTTGCTCTGCAAAGTATTGACTGGTGGTGGGAGAGTGTGTCAATGACTAGTACGCTAACCATGGGGGATGACTCTTTCTAGTTTGTCCATCGGGATGACTACAGTTCCTGGTGGTCTGTGTGGACTATCTATAGAGGTGGGATATTTTTGCTACTCAGGAGACGACCGTCAATCACACTCCGGGTCTACACCAGGAGCTGCACAGACACCGTCGAAGACTAGGTGGTTGAAGACTGCACTAGCTGTGAGGTATTGTCACTAAGCAAGCCTCAGGACTAGGTATACTAAACCATCTTTCCTATTGCATAGTTGTTGATGCAGTCTTCTGGTTATGAGTTTGTGGTTAGATAAAAAAATTTATTTCCACTGCCTGTTCTGTCTCACAAAACCCGACAGATCCACCATCATTATCCACCGTCATCCACCCATTTCCAGCCATTCCTAGCCACCCTCACCTCCATAAGCACATCCAAGCTGCTGTTTGGGGTGAAATCAAGTACAAAGGAGGCCTATGAGTCAAGAAGATCAAGGAGGATGACTCAAAGCATGATATGCAGCCTTTCGAAGGATAAAAAGTGATAGCCACCTCTCCTCTACAGGCTAAATCTCTTCTTTGACCTGTTTTGTCTACTTTTCTCCTTAGTTTATGTACAAAGGATGTTCTTCCATATGTGTTTGGTGCTGAGTATGATTGTCCATGGCTAGTTGAGCTCCTTGCCTATGTAACCCATTTTGGACACCTTAATGTACTTTTATCTTAAGAAAGTAGTTTTATTGTAGAATTAGTACATGTTTTGTTCTATCTTCTATTTCTTGTTATGATTACTGGCTTGATTGATTTTTTTCTTGCTTGAGCTTCCATTTCTACCAGGATCAAGAGATTAGTGGTAGAAATGGATAAGAGATGGTAGTTTGGGTTGAAATCTGAAAGGAGGATGTCTAAGGGAGGATCAACATATAATACCTATTGGAGAGATCTGACCTAAATCTTGAAGCTAGTCGGGTTCATCTCAACCCAGTCTAGTTCATCTCAAATTGCTCGGATTCATGATCGGTGTTCCATGCAGATCCTCTACTGCTCCTAACATCTTTGAATGTCTTGGACCTGGGAGGGTATCTAGGATATTTAGGGGTGTTTATCTATTATCCTTGAGAGAGGTTTGGTATCATCGATGGGGTTTTAGTCATGTTGTGCGAGAGCGAGTGGGATGTCTCTCATAGGATTAGTTACCATGATATGTCCTATGTATGCATGTCAGATGTTTTCTAGGGTGTTTGGGGGTTGTCTACACCTGAGAATGAGTGGATAGACTTCCCAATCTATGGTTACATAGCCAGGAACACCTTCTCTTGATTACTAGGATTTAATGAACCATGTTTTCTTTACTTTGTTTTGTTTCGTATCGCTTTGCTAGATTAGTTCTAGTTATTTACATATAACAACTATCAGATTTTGTTAAATGACATAAGAGCAAGATTTTAAGCCTCCCCACATCCCTGTGTTTGACCTCACATATCTATTTTAACCCCATATTGAGTTGGGGGGGGGGGCTTTGAAGGTTTTGGGTTATAAATTTAAAACTCTGATTTACCTTTGGGATCACACTTGTACTTTTTAGATGTGTGCTTAGGGCCTATCAACTTTTTGGATGAACCCAACTGGGTTTAGGACTAGTTGTGTATTTGGGTTCCATGATAATTACGATTACCTTTTATGTTGATTTTTATTTTCTCTTCTTCGTACTCCTCCATCTCCTTATCTTATTGATGGCAAAACCTCCTTATTTTAATTTTTCTTTCGTCTATTCCTCTTTTAGATCACCTAGTCTTCTAAAGTCATTGTTGTGCTAAATTATAATTTTTCTTTATTCTATATCATACCATTCCTCCTCCATTTTCTCCTTTATATATACTGCAACCTCTTTCCATTGTAATTTTCCCCATTTTCATCTATTCTTTTTCTACATATACTCCTATTGTTGTTAAAACCTCATTTTGCCCTCTATTTTAATGTGTAATTTATGGAATTATTTATATAGTACATGTATAATAGGTAAAATTTCATAATGAAGAAAACAAAATTTAAAAAACTCCTCCATCTCCTTATCTTATTGATGGTAAAACCTTCTTAATTGAATTTTTTTCCTTTCTTCTATTCCTCTTTCAGATCACCTAGTCTTCTAATGTCGTTGTTGTCCTAGATTTTAATTTTTATTTATTCTTCATCGTCCCATTACTCCTCCATTTTCTCCTTTATATATATTACAAACCTCTTTCCATCCTGATTTTCCCCATTTTCATCTATTCCTTTTCTACATATCCTCCTACTATTGTTAAAACCTCATTTCCCCTCTATTTTAATGTCAAATTTATGGAATTATTTATATAATACATGTATAATAGGTACATAATCATAATGAAGAAAACAAAGTTTTAAAAACTTGAAAAAACCAAGTCACTCACCTAGACACCCAAGTTCCCTAGACGCCTAGGAACCCTAGGCACCCCTTAAGTCATGTTGAACTCTTATCCACCTTGACAAGTACACCTAAATTAATCATATATATAATTATTTAAATGTGCGTGTTTTACTTGTTGAAGTTATGTAATATAATGAGACACATAATGAAATAATAATTATAATCTCATACGATGGAAATAAATTAGTTTTTATTAATGCAATCAGATCTACAAAAGTAGGCAAAGACAAGTGAGGTATTTTTCTGTACAATAACAATAAAACACACAATTGAAGATATAAGAAACTACACTATATCGGTAAATATGTATTTTCCTTTCCAAAATAAGCATATCCAACCAAAATCAAGACATTATCTACACTAACATATCCTTGATTTAAAATTGATGTAGGTATATTTGAAGAACATGCATTGATTAAACATTTATTTCATATTGACGTCTATATGTGTAAGTGACTAAATATATACAAATCTCTTTGTTAAAGAAGCAGCATTAGTAGTTCATGTTGAAGTATACAATTTCAAATGATACAGATATCATAGGAAATAATAATAATACACAAACTACTCTAAAATAAGTCATATTACTCGGTATCATAAATCATATATATGCTTTTGTTAAAAAAATAGTTACTTTTTGCAAATGGTAATGTCACTCACTTTACGACCAATAGATCTAATAACTACCGTCCTCTCACTTACATTTTTGCCAATAGAGCCAATAACTAGTTTCCGTTTTTTGGATTTTGTGCACAGAAAATATCTCAGAGTATCATTAAACTCAAGTATGTTTATTCCAATTCAATTTGTACTTAATTAATTATCTAGAGAGTAGGTGGGTAACAACGGTTATGTGATGAAAACGTTAAAAGGATGGCACAATGGCTGATAATCAAATTAAGTACTTACTTTTTTTCTTGGTTAAAAAATTGAAATTATTGTATGTAACATTGTCACAGAAAATGTTTTGGGTACGGCTCAGGTTTCACCATTATATCCAAATAAATTTTAAAAATATGTCAATTAAGAAATTTTATGATATATGTTTTGAGAGATTTCCTTTTATGTGGCCCTCTTCTACTAGTTTTACTAAGTGGCCTAAATCAAACTTATATTTTCATAACATGACCTAACCACACCTAAAATCACCTTATTATCCTTACATTGACCATAATGAATCCTAACTTGGTGAGATCTGACCTTTTTTTTTTTAAATCAGACCTAGTTTGCCCATATCAAACCTAATTCGGCCTAAATCAGACCTATTTCTCCTATATACTTGTTACAACCTCTTCCCATTCTAATTTTTTCATATTTTCATCTATTTCTATTCAACTTTCCTCCTACTATTACTATAAACTCCCTCTATTTTATAGTCTCCTTGATGGAATTTTATATTGTATACATGTATAATAGGTAAATTATCATATTAAGAAAGCTAAGGCTTTGATCAGTTTGTCGTAACAGGTCTAGAAAACTTATAAACTGGAGTTCCTTTAACAGTTTTTCATGATTTGTTTAATGTAAGTGTTGGAAGTTGAGTTTAGTGACTTCAGGTGAGTTACAAAATTACATACAAAATGCAGTTCCTGAGTTCCCTTTTAAAAAGCCCAGAAAATGAGTTCTAAAACAATTAACAACATTTCCTATACAATTATATTTTTCATTATTCATAAATAACACACGTAAAATATTTTTGACTAGAAACGTTAGTGGTGTGGATATGATTTATTGCCCACACCATAACAAAATATGACAATAAACTATTATCGCATTGTACAAAACATTTTACAATATAGCCACCATTATCAGTGCAGTTTATAAAATAAAAAATATATAGCCACTATACAAAGTAACCACACTACACTGTTTGTCAAAAAATATGATTTATCTTTCATATTTAAACAATATTATGTAAAAATGATAAGTAACTATAATTGTGCACAAAGAATACACTAAAAATAATATTGTACAGTGTTACTAATGATGAACCAAAACTATATTTACAAACACATAAAATGTAGATATTATTACCATACTTTGTACATACAAAGTGAAATAAAATATTATGATGTGCTTTTGACCACAATATTTATATTAGAATTACAATCATACAACACTAAAATATTTTTAAAGGGGCAACATTCGTACCATGATCACTTGTTGAGGTTATTATTATTAAAAATATTGTGATTATCAACCGATATACTTGATTCTCTATGTTATGTCGTCTTTTCTTATTATATATTACATGTAAAAATCAACAACATTTTTTGACGTATTTCATGTTTACTATTACAACAATCAAATCACATAGAACTTAATGGAAATTGAGTTCCAAACACTAAACTACAGTTCCTGGAAAATGAGTTCCATATAACTTATCACTTACACTAAATTAATCGGAGCCTAAGAGGAAAAAAAACATTGGCCCACCTCAAGACCCAAGTGCCCTAGGTGCCCCTTCAGTCATGCCGACATCTTAGCCGCCTTGACCAATATGCCTAAATCATATATGTAGATCTTTCTCGGTGTGTATTTCACTTGTTGAATTTATTGCAGCATACTAGATGCGCATAGTAAAATAATAATTGAAATCTCATACTTCAGACATAACTTAACACTTTAGATCTAAAAATGTAGTCACAGACAATTAAAGTATTTTTCTTTGTAACAAGAATATAAATGTACATATGGTCAAAGAAATGTAGGCAACTATGTTGGCTAGAAAAGACATTTTTTATTTTCTTTTGAAGAAAACACCAAATCCAACCAAAACAACAAGACACTGGTCACACTTACATATAATTGTCTTTAAATTGATGTAGGTACATCTAAGGAACATGCATTGATTTAAGATTTATTTTATATCTACCTCGATGTAGGTAACCAAAAATATACAAATCTCATTGGAAAAGAATAAACACTAGTAGTTCATGTTTCAATATATAATTTTAGTGATGCAATTATCACACACAATAAGAAGACTGCACAAATAATTCTAATATATATTTGTACTAAGTGTAATTTGTTCATAAGTCTCAAAATGAAAAATCGATGAGCTAGAATAGAAAAAATGGGTACAAGCAAGAACAGAGAGAAAAATCTCACAAAACTACAGAGATCCAAAGTGGAAGAGTGCCAAATATTAACTTGTGTGAGCCTGGACTCATTTTATATATTGCAGTTTATTCATGTGTTTTATTAGGTAGAGTTTATTAGTCTACAAACAATATCATCAATAATACGTGAATAATACAATATTTTGCATGAGACACAATTTTGCACAAATATATTCATACTTGCGGGCGTTTAAAACTAAATAACTACATTAGTAGCATGATCAAGATAATGTTATGTAGCTCTAAAATGTAACTTGTAAAAATAACATAGAACTAGGAGTGTATTTAATAAAACTAGAACTCGTCCTTTCAAAAGTATCTCATTAGTATATTGCTATGACAAAAATTTCAGCCCAACATATTCATCCCCAAGTGCTAGTCTTCTGAGGATGTCCACAATTAATTTTCCAGACATGTGACGATCCGCAAGATGATTAGGCTATTGGTACAATATTCATTTCCGATTACAGAAGATAGTTAAAATATGGGAATTAAGAATATAAGAAAGAATTGTAACCTCGAATTTATTTTCCCTCAACTTGTGCAATGAAGGTGTTTCCTCAAGAATATGTCATCAATTGTTTGAACCTATCGCCCACTGCTAGACATGTACGAATTCAAATTTTGACCAGGTAGTACACTAATTGTTCCTAAACAATGGAAATAGCAAAAACATAACAAGAAAATAAACCTTACTGCCGCAATGAACAAGTTACCCCAAAAATCATTTCCTTCAAGCCATTGGGTGTCAGAGCATCTCTGTCATCTTCTATCACACCTGGCCAATTCAAACCCCTACCAGTCGTGCCCTAATTGTTCCTAGTTGATGGGGTATGAGAACTTTTGGACGGCAATAATGGTTGGTTGGAGAACAGAAAGAGGGGAGGTGTGGACTGGAAGATGGAGTGGAGGAGTGGCAGTCAGGAAGAGGAAGATGAGGTGTTATGGTCATGAGGGCATCAGGGATGTCACAAAAAGTCATGGGCAAGAGGGAGTCTGGATCCTTGGGGATGTAGCGCAGAGCGTGAAGAATAGGGTGTGGTGTGTGGAGGTATCACACGCTTTCGTTTCACGCTTTGTTTGTTTTACTGAATATGAACATAATAAATGCATACCTTCTGTAAATCGTGAGAAAATAAGCATGTTTTCTAGATGCGTGTGTTGTAGTGAATGTACCCTAAAACACAATATTTGTATCATGAAATGCAACTACAATACTACTCTTATCTATCGACTAGAGTATTGTACCAATATTTTGAGGTACAATACATGTGTTTTACATATAATATTCACGATTTGGGGTACATTACCTTCGTTTTGAGTTTATAATATCAATGTTCGCTTCCATCCTCTTCTTTATACTTCATTTGTTTCTTTTTTTTTACTTCTCTCCTCTCTTCTGCCTACATCCCGCATCTTTATTTAGTACTTACTTTCACTTTTATACCTCACTCCTCTGTTTTTTATATTTTTTTCACATTTTATTCTTTTTTTAAGTATTTCAACATTAATTCTGTTGGAAAGTATATTTTGTATAGAATCTTATATTTTTTATTTCAGTAAAAATTCAGCACAGTTTGAAAGTTATAAGTAAAAAATTTCTCTCTTTTTTTTCTTTTTTATCTCCTTCACTATTTATCTCTTCTCGTTTATCTATATCCCTATATCCCTCTTTATTTAATTTATTCTCTTTCTCTACTCCCCTCTTTATTTATTTCTTCACTTTTAAAAAAAAATTATACCTCCCACCTATTATATATAAACATATATTGATAAATTTAACATGCATAGACTTTAATGTTTAAATTTAGTGGGATGTATTCTCTCTCCTAAATTAGATATTAATATCCAGAATTTCATGGGATATTTTTCTCCCAAAATGAGATGATGGGAAGGACTCGCTCGATATGTTTGTTACCAGCAACATCATTGTATGGTGCAGCCTGAGCACGAAGTCTCGTGCCCGAGTAAACAAGCCGGGTTATTGTGTAACCTATGTAGCGTTACTCTTCTGAAAATCCCCACCTCTCTCTCATAAGTTCGGTTCTCCCACTGATTTGCTCATTATGGTCAACCCTAATCTTTAGCTTGTACGGAACGATAGACACCCCCATCCACATGGAGCGGCCACCCAGTCACACTACTACAGAAATGGCTTATAAAGTCACTTTTCAAAGTGTCGGTTGTATACATAAACCGACACCTAAACTCTACAGTGTCGGTTAATAACATAAACCGACATCCAATCTGTGAAGGTCGACCAGACACGGGTACCGCTTTTATTAAGTGTCGGTTAATTAATAAAAAAGTGACACCTAAAATCAACTGTCAAAATTCCAGCGAAAAAATTACCTCCAAAATTTGACATATGGCGTCGGTTCATAAATAAATAACCGACGACTGAAGGGTATTCGCGAGACAGGAATAGTTGTCGGTTGTCTTTTAGTTAAAAACCGACGACTATAATCTAGTATCGGTGTCAGTTTTTAGAAAAGAACCGACACTGTTGGTTTAGTTGTCGGTTTTTTTGAATAACCGACACTTATTGTCAACTTAATAGCTCACCAACGCGAGCGACTCTTCCCCTTTCCCTGTTTCATTCCCGATTTCAGCTAGTTAGGTCCGGCGATTTCTTACTCGCCCCCGCTGCTCCGCCGCCGCCGCTCCCTGCCGCTGCTCCCTGTCGTCCGTGCTCCGCCGCCGCCGCTCCGTGCTCCACCGGCACGCCGCTCCCTGCCGTCCGTGCTCACCAACCCTCTTCTCGTCGGCCCTCTGTGCTCACCGGCGGTCGTGCTCGTCGGAAGGCCTGTGCTCTTCGGCGCTCCGTGGTCGTCGGCGCTCCTTGCTCCATGCCAGGTACGCCCTTCCTCCTTCTTCCTCCTTCCTTCCTCCGCCTAGACGGCTGCTTGGGCGGTGCCAATGCACGGCCATGCTGCTGCAGGGCATTTTTTTTAGAATGTACTGCTGTAATTTTTTATTAAATGTACTGCTGTAATTTTTAGAATGCATACTTTGATTAAATGTACTGCTGTAATTTTTTATTTATTTTTAGAATGTACTGCTGATTTTAGAATGCATAGTTTGGTTAAATGTACTGCTGTAATTTTTGATCAAGTGATGATATGTAAATGTAGCAATAAGTTAGTAAGGTATCAATGATAAGTCTGCTGTAATGTGATGCAAAATAGTTATTGTATCATGCATATCTTAATACTTTTTGTTTTATAGTTGTATAGGGTGTTTTATGTGTGACAAGTCTATTGTTTAATAGTTTAGCTATAATCATTGTTTTATAGTTGTGTTATAAAGTATTTGGGTGTTTAGTATGGTTATTTAGGGTGTTCAGATATGTATAAAGGTTCCAAAAAGTGTAGTATATATATGCATACATGTGCATTTTTTTATATGCATACATGTACATAGAATGGGATAGGTGGTACATATTTATTATATATAAGAATGACAGTACATGTATTTGTTGGCCTAGAAATCCGTCCAAGATTTACTCATTAGGAGTAAATCTTAGATAGTCCCCGGTTTGGGACTGTTCTTGAACACCTAATCTCGCTTAGGATGTAAGTGTATAATGTGTATTGGGTTTTCAAGAAAATTTTGGCAGCATTTCCCCGTTTGTTCTCTAAGTACATATGTACTTGGAGAACAGCGGGGAAATGCTGCCGAAATTTTCTTGAAAACCCAATACACATTATACACTTACTAGTGAGATTAGGTGTTCAAGGATGGGATAGGTGGTACATGTACATTTATTATATATAAGAATGACATCACATGTATTTGTTAACCCTAGACCGTAATCTTGTTGTAATATATACTTGTTTTCTCTTTGATCATAGAGCTTTACAATTTTGTTGTGATATATACTTTGTTGTAATAATGTGAACTTTACAATGTGAGCTTTACACTTTGAATTACTACTTTACAATGCAAACTTTACAATTTGAATGTGAATTTGCATATGGCTGACCATTCTCCTGATGACCGTGCTGATGACTACCGTGAGGGTGAGGACATCAATGCGCCGCCTCACAATGTAAGTTTTAAAAATATATCATATATTTATATCTATATGTCCATTTATAGTTATATCTTGTAAATGTGAATTATTTTGTCAAATTTTAGGTTGATGATGCACATGTACCGTCTGAAGCACTTGAGGCACTTGATCAACAACACCAAAAAGTTGACAAGAGAAGGGGCATCACTATGATGAAGAAGTTAATTGCGCAAAAGGGCAATGGACCCAAACTTGTTGTAGATTTCGATAATGCAGGAAATGCATGTGGTGTGAATCGCAATTCATTTATTTCATATCTTGGGTTTGTTACTCGTAGCCATTGCGGTTGTCTCTTAGATTCTTGGCATAAAGTTTTTAAGGAGAAGAAAATTTTAATATGGAGGGATTTATGTGTGAGTTATTATTAATTTGCAATTCTATTTTGTAGATTACTAAATTTTTATATACTAGTTAATAGCAATTCTATTTTGTAGAGTATATTTGAATTGGATGAAAAGCTGCATCGTAAATGCGTGATGCAACGCTGTGGGAGAGTCCTAAGGAACTATAGGACAAATCTCACCAGAGAATACATAAAATAAGCCGACAAGAGGAAGAAGACAGCCACTGAACAGTGGAACTTCCTGGACAAAGAAGAATGGGACGCGTTTGTCACTTCAAGACAAACTGATAAATTCAAGGTATTAGGCATCAATCTCAATCTCATTAATTAATATATATTGTATTCACTTATTCAAGATTAACATTTAGTGTTACTAACCAAATCATTAATTTGCATACTAACTAGGCCCTCAGTGAGGCACAAAGATCAAGGCGTGCACTGAATGTGCATGACCACAGAATGGGTCCAAAGGGGTATGCAGGCGTTCGCCAAAGACTACAGGCTAAGGCTACTGCTGCTCAGTCTGCTGCTACTCAGGAGTCCTCTACCATAGGTAGCACACCTCTGCCTCGCCATGATGTCTGGATAGCTGGGAGGCAAAATAAGAAGGGAGAAATAACTAAGGCCGCAACTGCTGAGGCGGCTGCAAAAATGGTAAAATACAACTCTTACAGCAATCATTCGAATATTGATTATTTGTGTTGTTTACTTAAGTACAAATTTTTTTTTGGCGATTAGCGGGAGCTGCACGAGCTGAGGAAACAAGGAAAGTTCATCCCTGAGGGAACAAAGGATGAATTGACAGTTTCTCTGGATAACCCAGAGCATCCTGGACGTGTTAGGGCTGCAGGCGCTGGTGTGGGCATCAAATCTTTTTTTGGGTCATCCCAGTGCAAACATGTCCCAAAAGCGGGACTTTCACAAGAAGAGGTAATATATTCTTTTTTTATAATGTTACTGTAAAAGAGAATTCAAAAATTAGAATTTGATGTTTCTTTTATCCATGTATAGGTGGATAAGCTATTTGACAGGAAACTCGAAGAAGCAATGAAAAAGTGGCAGGCATCTCAGACTGCCACTTACCAGACAATACCTACTACAGACTCTACTCCTACTCCTACTGCAGAGGTTGGGAGTAATCCTGTAGAACCACCACCTAGCACATCCATTGTAAGTATTTTTATGACATAGTAACTAGTTTTTTAATTCAAGATGATATGTATATATGAAATTTTAGTCGTTTCAAAAAAAGATGATATGTATATATGTATATAACATTCTTTACACAAAAATTTGTAGGGGTTGAAGCCATGCCGTCTGAAAAGTAAAGAATATGTCGTGGCAGAGGCGTCGGCTTACCCATCCCTACCAGGGGAAACGTGTCACGGGTCTCCAGTACCAGCTGGTTGGATTCGGGTAAGCCTGATACATATATTCCCCCAATTTCTGGAACTTCCACTGCCATATGCCCACCCAGATTGTGAAACGCTTGGTGAGGCAGTAGGCGGAGTGATATTGTGGCTAAAAGTGGATGTCTTCTTTACTGATAAGGTATGGTAAATTTACATTACGTTCAATTGTTAGTGTGTGTATATGCTGGCAGTTGATCTGAAATTATATATATATACAAGTTAAAAAGAAGACACCCACAGCATCTAGGCCTCCACTTCCACCTCCTGCATTACCTAGTTGGGTTCCACAGGACCTACCTGTCCCGTTAGGTCCTAACTGTAGGGGTATGGCAGTATGGTTAGGGGAACATGATATAAACTCCCCTATAACTGTTTCTTCTGATTCAGATTCTACAGGTCAGTCATACGAAACAAAACTATTTATACAAGATATATTGGAGTTGTTTCGATATGATTGGCTAAATACATATGTGATAGAGCTATGGATAAGGTGAGATATTCTTTATACATCCATATACCTTGTGTATGATCTGGTGATCTGGTTTCTTATTTATTAATGCATGCGTAATTAATACATATTTTGCAGCTACTTAGACAACATATGTGTAGATTTTGGATTCGAGCATGTAGGGTTTTTTATTCCATCCTTGATTAGTCTAGTATCTAAAGACCCTACATCAGTTCAACAATACTGCTGTGAGTCTTTTTTTAATTTTGCTGTAAAAAAGAAGACGGTGATAATGGCTCCATTCAATGTAGAGTAAGTTTACTTTGCTTATTATAATTTGGACTTAAGAAAATTACATTTTATTGTGGATTTTGAGTTATTAATTTTTAACTTTTTTCCCTCTAGGGGTAGGCATTGGGAGTTATTGGTTATTGCCCCCGAGACGTTCACTGTATATTATCTATATCCTAAGGGGGGTAAATTGAATACAAGATTTGGACACATAATGAAAATGGCAATATTTCGGTGAGAAATATTTCATTTTTCATATCCGTTAACATATGTTATTACATTACTATTTAATTGTAATGTTCTGTGTTACATTAACATGTAGGGGTTTTGAGGAGTACAAAAAGGCTGGAGGAAAGGTCCCCACGAAAAAGAACCAGCCAATAATTTGGAAGAACGTGCAAGTAAGTTCCCGACTGCAATATATGTATATATTATTTATGTGAACAATGCTTAATTAGTTGTATTTTTTAATATTTTGTATGTTTGAATTTATAGTGTGCTACACAAGACAACGGATGGGCATGTGGATACTATGTCATGCGATATATGCACATGCTTGTCAAATATGCCGCAATGGACATCGATTGTATTGCTCAGGTATTATATAGTCTCATTAGATAATATGATCGAAATATATCAATCTTATTTATAGCTCATTAATTATATATATACATCATTCTCTTTACAGGTGTTTAAAGCTGACCCCATTACAGGAAAGGACTTACCAAATGTTAATGCTCCCTATACAATGGGAGAATTAAATGAAGTAAGAGAAGAATGGGCAACAACCATACAATTAGTGGGGGCTTTAAAATATAATTGGGATCCTGATAGCGAATAATGACTAAACAATGATACTTTGTAAATGAATTTCTGAATTATAATATATGTGTGAATGTTTCTACATGTCTGGATGTTTCTACATGTGTCTGAGTGAAAATGAATGAAAGTGTTGGTTGCTATATGAATGTTTCTACATGTGTGAATGTGAATGAATGGAACTACAAATTGCTAGCATGTGTGAATGTTTATAAATGTGTGAAAATAAAATGGAACTGCAGGTTGCATTGCTAAATGCATGTGCTACTTTTTTATTGTTAATTTTGCAGGTTTGCGGCCTGTTGTCGGCTGATATCAATAGATGTCGTAAAACCTGCAGTTCATAACTGAACTGAACAGGTTTCTCATCCTGCGACCAGCCACAGCAGGTCTGCAGACTGATAGAAAAAAAAACCAATAGGCGTCGGTTATTTGTAAATAATCGACACATAAAGATATAGTGTCGGTGTTCCTATAATAAACCGACGTCTATGTCCTTAACAACACGGCCGTGGGGCGAAGATATATGGTGTCGGTTTTTTACTTATTACCGACACTGATAGTTCCCAAGATGGCGCCCTTTCTGTGGCGCGAAGGGTTTGGGCGTCGATTTTTAACTAATAACCGACGCTTATAGTCCCATGATGGCGCGTTTTCGGTGGCGCACGAAGAGTTTGGGTGTCGGTTTTGGAACCGACGCCTGATGGGTGGACTTTTAGTGTCACCCACATAGGTGTCGCTTAGAAATCGACACTAAAGGCTTTAAATAACCGACACTAAAGGTAGGTTCTGTAGTAGTGTCAGCAGTCGCCCGTCCGCTGGATTTCGAACATAAATGGACAAACTGATATATGGATAGGGGGAGGGTGAGAACTGAAAAACCCCAATAATGAACAGATCGATGTGCAACTAGCTTAGAGTAGCTGATTAGAGTCGATCCGGTCTCGCTACATGTGCATATTTTAAGAAGTATAGACCCCATTCTGAACCAACACCTCATTTGGAAACAAAAGTTGTCCCATCCATAACACGGCTGTGACGACTGCTCGTGAATGTTGCTGTACGTGTCAGTTTAAGTTTGCTTCCCAACGAATGAGAGAAAAATGTGAGTGGGAGAAAAAGGGGTGGAAAGAGGGGAGTGGGTAGAGAGAGAGGTTATAGGAGAGAGAAAAAATGAATAAGTTATTTTTGTTAATAACTTTTGAACCGTAATGTATTTTTTGGACGAAATAAACACGGTTGCACTCCGTACAAAAAATGTGTTACATCAAGTTCAAGTTCGACATAATTTAAAAAAAAAATACATACAATCTAAAAATTGGATATAAAGTGATTATAAAAGTAAAAAATGAGGAGAGAGAAAATTTATTTCTCTTATAACTTTTAGTCTATAATGAATTTTTTAATGAAATTAAAAATATTATACATGAATAACATGTACAACATGGATAACATGATAACATGGATAAAATAGATAACATGATAACATGGATAACATGGATAACATGATAAAATGGATAACATGGATAAATCACATGGATAACATGAAAAATATGTTAACATGTTTTTTTGGTCGGTCAAAAAAACGTGTTACTATAGAATCCAAAAACTTTGGGTACAAAGAATAGTTGTGCCCCTCAACCTAGTGTATCGCACACTAATACTATGACATGCTTCTCGCAGGAAGCCTCAAAACAAAACAAAGAGAAAAAAGAAAACTAGGAGACAAATCCAGATACTAAGAACATGATATATATACTTCCCTGTCTGACTGAAGCTTCTATGCATTATCCGCACCCAGAAAAATGAGTTCAGTCGAACAGACTAGTATACAAAACAACGCCTTTAGTGTCCGATATGTATACCTATCTTCTTCTCCCCTAATGTAACCTCCAAACCAGTGGCCATCTGGTTTACTGCAGCTCAAAGGAATGTGACCTGTAGATACCACCCCTACCAGTACAGTTTGCAATGAAATTTGCCATCTATGAGATGAAAATTTCAAGTTTATAGGAGGAAATAAACCATCCTCTCTAATCCTCTGACATCACTACTGGCTTTAACCTCATCTTTAGAATTTGTAGCTAGACAGCAGATCATCAAGAACGAGAAATATCCCCCTAGACAAGAAAACTTCATCTTAAGGAAATAGGAGAATATGTTAACATGTTATCCATGTCACTAATAAAAACTGATAATTTTTATAAAATGGAAGTAAAAATTGATGAGTTACTAATAAAAAAATATCTTAAAATACTACCAATGTTTACATACTTCGATAACATGTGCTAACATGGATAACATGGTGCAAAATGTGATAACTTGTGCAAAATGTGATAACATGGATAACATGTTATAATACATGTCATAACATGATATAACACATGGATAACATAGATAATATAGATAACATAGAATAACATGGATAACACGTTACACCATATTGTCGATGTTATTATGTGATCCATATTATCCATGGTATAACATGTTACCCCATGTTATCCATGGTATAACATTGTATCCATGTTATCATATTTGTTATAATTATTTCGCTAAAAAAATATCGAAGTATGTCAACATTGGTTTTATTTTAAAGTATTTTTATTAGTAACTCATCAATTTTTACTTTGTTAAAAAATTCATAAAAATAATTTCTCACTCCTCATTTTTAACTTTTTACAATCACAATATTTTTCCTATTTTAAATTGTAGATTTCATTTTTTTAATATATCTTAAACTTAATTTTGTTGTAAATTTTTTTTGCAAAGAATGCAGCGGTGTATTTTTTGGTAAAAAATTCATTGTCATTTAACATGTTACACCATGTTAACCCATGTGTTATAATTGTTTCGCTAAAAAAAAATATTGAAGTATGTCAACATTAGTTTTATTTTAAAGTATTTTTTAATAGTAACTCATCAATTTTTACTTCGTTAAAAAATTCATAAAAATAATCTCTCACTCCTCACTTTTGACTTTTTACAATTACATTATCTTTCCTATTTTAAATTATATATTTCATTTTTTTAAGACATCTTAAACTTAATTTTGTTATATTTTTTGCAAAGAATACAGTAGTGTATTTTTTGATAAAAAATTTCATTGCCATTTAACATGTTACACCATGTTATCCCATGTGTTATAATTATTTTGTTAAAATAAATTATCAAAGTGTGTCAACATTGCTCTTATTTTAAAGTATTTTTTAATAGTAACCTAACAATTTTTATTTCAATTCAAAATTCATTACGGTTTGAGAGTTATAAGCAAAATTAATTTCTCTCTCTTCATTGTTTGACTTTTCACAATTACATTATCTCTCCTCTTCTAAATTGTATATTTTATTTTTGTAATATATGTCATTCATTATTTCTATCTCATGTTATCTCGTGTTATTTCATGTTATCTTATGTTAGCATATTTAGTCCATGTGTTATATCATATTATAACATGTTACACTTTATTCCATGTGTGATACTTATTTGATAAAAAAATGTCTAATTATATTAACATTAGTCTTATTATACGTGTTATAACATCGTACAATGAATTACTCCCATGTTATAACATATTACTTAATGTATTATATTTATTTTAATTAAACATTCATTATCAAAGTATGTCGATATTAATTTTATTTTAAGGTATTTTTTGTTAGTAATTGATCAATTTTTATTTCATTAAAAAATTCATTACGGTTTGAGAGTTATAAGCTAATTAATTTTCTCTTTCTTCTTTTTTGACTTTTAAAATCACATTATCCCTCTTTTTTAAATTTTATATTTATTTTATTTTTAATTTGTCAAACTTGATCTTGTTATAAAGTATTTTTTGTAAAGATTGCAAGGGTGTTCATTTCGTCAAAAAATTCATTGACATTTAAAAGTTATTAAATATATTATTTTTTTCTCTTTCCTACTTCCAACTTTCTCTCTCCACTTCCTTCTCTCCACTCCCCCTCTTATTATATGTGTTATAACATCGTACCATGAATTACTCCCATGTTATAACATGTTACCTAATGTATTATATTTATTTTGATTAAAAATTTATCATCAAAGTATGTCGATATTAATTTCATTTTAAATTATTTTTTGTTAGTAATTGATCAATTTTTATTTTATTAAAAAATTTATTACGGTTTGAGAGTTATAAGCTAATTAATTTTCTCTTTCTTCTTTTGTGACTTTTTAAATCACATTATCCCTCTTTTTTGGATTTTATATTTATTTTATTTTTAATTTGTCAAACTTGATCTTGTTGTTAAGTAATTTTTGTAACGATTGCAAGGATGTTCATTTCATTGAAAATTCATTGCCGTTTAAAAGTTATTAACAAAAATATGTTATTTTTTTCTCTTTCCTACAACCAGCTTTCTCTCTCCGCTTCCCTCTCTCCACTCCCCCTCTCACTCTTTCTCTTTCCCTCTTTCTCTCTCTGACATTGTTGCCCACTTTTGGGGACTCACCTCGGATTATGTGCATTGGGTGGCGTGATAAATCAAGTTAGTTGGTGACTGGCAAGTGGTGTTAGTAGGGTAGGAAAAAGAAACGACAATGGGTCGTCTGTGATGTTAGTGGGGTAGGAAAAAGAAAAGACAATGGGTTGTCCGGATGTTCATTTGAGAATTTGTCTATATATCATTTTCCATATTTTAATGGCAAAGCTAAGGAGAGGCCAATGAGGAAGTGGGAGCTTGGACGGTTGGTGGCCAAGTCGGCACCATGAGAGCACAAATGCAGTAGATGTCGAAAGCGGCTCTCTACTCAAAACTTGTCTGTCATGGGCCTCCTGGCACCGACAGGGCAAACTACGGGCCGACCATTAATTACCAAGACTTAATATTAATACTAGTAAATCCACATGTGTACATACACGTGACCAACAAGAACGACTGCCCCAAATTTTAATAAAAGAAATCGATAAAAATGTACACATATTTTTTCATCATTATAACATGCCTTGAAATATAACTTTGTTTCATATTTTTAGAAGATTACATTTAAACTGAAATGCAGGATAAGTGTCACTTAAGAATATAATTTAATTACAAATTAGATAGAAACAATAATTAAAACATGTCACGTAACATTCACTATTTTAGAATTCAAAGGTGAGATGGCGAGAACAAAGGGAAAGAGACACAAGCATATGAGGAGGTGGAGTTGAAGCATCGTAAGATAGTGGAGAACATTAAGAAGTAAATTGAGTGTAATTGTTTGGCATTGTTGATAGTGGGTGAAAATTTCAAAATGACTGTGTGGTCATGCTTAGGAAACTCATGGAGCCAATTGAGGCTTTAATTAAGAGGGATGGTATATATTAGGGGATGGAGTTGAAAAGTTATTGAGATAATAAAGTCAATCATTGTAGTTACATTTACTCCGTTCCACTTAATGAGATAATGAGGAAATAGGAGAGATCTAAAGAGAGAATGGGTGACAGATTTATTATTTTAATTTAACACTGTTATTATTATTGGTTAGATAATTGCTGACAGAAAATAAGTTATAGATTATGAGAGATTTGGATAGACATTTAAGATATATGGTTAATTTTTTTTACAATTTTATTGTTAAATTGATGATAGCAATGTAGGAAATTTGAAAGATAAGGGAGAGCAAAGTCATTCGAGAATTGTATATTGATTCGTTATGTAATAGTAGATATGAATTCATTGTATTGTATTAATTTTTTATTGTATTTTGGTAGAAAACTGGATAGGGCGAGTGGTTGATTGATTTTGAGAGAGTTGGTAAGGGATTTAAGAGAGATGCTTGTAAATTATATTTTCTTATTTATCTTATTAAATTTTAGATAGGAATGTGGTAAAGTTAGATTTAAAGAAACAGAGAGTGGGGGCATTTGAAAGATTGTTAAATAACGGTCTATATGAGACTTTGTCTTCGATTGGGTATAGAAATCACTAAGGAGATGGAGAGTTTTGGGGATTTATTTGTAAGTTATTTGTAATATAATGGGTGGAGGGAGATGATGAGTTGTTTCATTAATTATAAATTAAGAGTTTAATTGTCGAGGTGTGGTCCTGTGCATAAAAGTAAAACCCATAGTGTCGTCCTTTTCATTGTTAGTTGTGGATAAAAGTAAAAGAACTTAAATGGGATATGGAAATTGATAGACGTGTTCCAAGCAATGGAGGGAGATTTACAATTTAGTGGGAGATTAATTGTTTGCAGAAAGAAAGAAAGAAAGATGGTTTGAACTATTTTCTCGTGAGTAGGGGAGGGATTGTGACGTTGTGAGATGTTAAGGAGGATGAGCGTCGGAAATGTGGTTAGTGAAAAGTTGTTAGGTGAGAGAAAAGTAAAGAAAGTGGGGGGGAGCAATTACAACCAGAGTTGAGGGAGGAAATGTACAGTCGAGGAGATAAATGACATTTCAAAATGTTGCCTTGTGAGAGTCCATCAATTGCGAGCAGACACTATCAAACTGTTAGCCAAATAGAAAGAATTCTGGTTACCTCATGCTATATAGGATATAGCGAGTAAGACTCCATCAATATTATTTGAGTTTCGTCATGCTAGACCACTCCACGTGGTTGCACGTGGTTGCCAGCGAGACATAGAAGAAGAAAAAAAGTCTGACCAACAACACTTGAGTTCATCAAAATAAGAGTGAATATGGTCTTTGCCATGGTTGGTGGATCTATTTGATGGTATTGTGCCCATCCTATGTTTTGCCATATGTATGGACAAATTCTTCTCAATGCATGAAACCTTTTTGCTGCCAGCAAGAACTGCCGCTGGAAGTTTGCCTAGAAACCAAGCACATAATGAGCTCAATAAAGTTAGACGAAAACAAAGAAATGTAGAATAAACACAGTGGAGGTGTCACATATCGACATTAAGTGGATCTATTAAATACTTTTAGAGCCTGTAGTTCATATACAAATATACTCACGAAGAGATGAAATACAGATAAACAGAGTAGATGGACATCAAGTAGGCTTGAATTTGTGGAGAATGCTGAAGGCAACTGCAATTCTTTTCTACATGAAAGGTTAAAAGCTTCACTCGAGAATGTAGCTACTTCAGTGCTCCATTTAACAACTAAAAATCATATTCAAAATAGAAGAACACGTAAAGGTTATTTAGGAAGTACGGAATCAGAAGTTACTAAGAAATAACTATGATGTTACTATTACATCTGTATGAGACAAATAAATTAGAATTGACCTGTCATATTGTAATTTTTACATTTGTTAATGGTGTTTCTGCGCACTATACTCATGTTGTAATTGAAAAGGTGAATCGGTGAAGAAAGTGAAATAAAATTTATGAATTAAGAAGAAACGAACAAATATTAGACTGAAAAACCACAACCTCATCAACGATGAACCCATGATCAACAAGATCAACTACGACTGCACGGTCACAAAGTTGAACTTGATGATTGCGCTGAACATCACAAGCTGATTTTCCTCACCGGTCAACATGGTAGATCATAAGGACACCTCAGTGAAGACAGTAATGCACGGAAGGGAAAGATAAATCAAAGAATGGAAAACTACCTATCTGAAATTATGACAATAGAATTCCACTTACCAATAGAGAATACAGTAGTAAACACCAGCACATGCCTACTCGTCGGTAGTCCTCTTTTGACATCACCAAATCAATGAATTCAATGTGGAATTTCTTGCCACCGTTTCTCATTGATATAAGTACTCAAACTACTCATAGAACAAATATAAAAAAGAAAGAATAAGAGAAAAAGATGTTGGCCACGCCATTCATGGCATATAAATGATGAGGATGATCATTGATCTTGCAACAACAATGGAAGGAAATAAGACTTGAAATGAAGCCAGTGGCAATGATCGACAACTCCGTTACAATACCTTGTTGCCGCTGCACTGTCAGTCTTTCACAGGAAGAAACCTTTGTGAAAAAAATTCATTTTGTCTCAGCATTTTTCAACAAATCGTTCTACATCAGTGACTAAAGAAGGAGAAATAAAAGATGAATGAAAGTGATAGGAAAAGGCGCCTGGTTTTAAGGGAACAAATTAAAGGGATATAAAAAGAACGCAGAGAGTGGGTGACATGGGAGGAAAAAGTGGAGGAATTAGTTGCAGATAATTCGATATATAAAATCAGCAAGAAAAGTAAGAAAGTAGAGTGTGGTGGTTGTTTTTGGCAAGAGATGAGGAGTGAGAATGGTTCGGGTGAGGAGGGAAGATCAAACGTGGTGGTATTATCAACCACGAACAGCCGACCATAAAATGTGGTAAAGGTTAAAGTAGAAGGTGGAGCATGGTGTTTTTATTGTCTTGCGAATTGAGGAGACATTTTAATGGGACGTGGAGAGGAAAGAATTAGTGGTGACTGGTTTCAAAATGTGGAGATTAGTTACACAGTGTGTGGAGAGGGAAACGTGGGAATTGTTAAAGGATATCAGAGAGGCATAAATTGTAATTAAAATTCAAAAATGTGAGAAAAAACATGAGAAGAGATTGAGTTAAGGAGAATAAAGCAATTCAAAATGATGTATTTTAATTGGTCAGAAGGATTTAGGATGAAAAGATTGTAAATATCTGGAAAAACTCCCTCATTTTATAGTAGTATAGATATAGATATAGATTATTGATAAAAATAATGCCAATGGAATAGGGATAATAATGGGTTTTACCACTACCAACCTTGACCTACTTACAAGTTTATTATAAGTAGATACTAAATAATTAGATAACTTATACTTACAAAGTGAAACCCATTTTAAACATCAAGAACAACTAACAATGTGCAAATCTAAACGAATTAATGATTAGTTATTCCCCGTTTAGATACCTCTTTAATTAGAGAAAATATTTTATAAATGACAACTTTTCTGCATATATATTTGAGTGACTTATATGCAAATTTGATAATTGAAATAAATCTTATAATATGAATAGTTTATAGTAACTAAAAGCAACTGTGATGGGGATGATTTATTACATCCTTAAGCATGTCCTGACTTGAAACGGAAGTTGCAACAAGAAAACAAGCTCCAAGGCGTCAGATCAGGAAAATATAATACATGGTTTAATTCAAATAAATATCTTAAAAAATTGATTGCCGATTTTAGAAAGCAAGGAACAGTTGATAGTGGATTACACTACACTTTGACTTTGTGTTTAGCGAACGTCTTGAAAGTATAATAAAAAGCTCTAGGCAGCCACAACTATGTATACACGATGTAAGGATTACATCAGAAGAAGAGATATACTTATGATTTGAATTGACCTGATAAGATCCTAATTGAAATACCTTTTCCAATCTCCTCCATAGTTTACTGCTTTAGTGGCCATCCACTCTCATATCAGTTTGACCGGCTACGTTGTCGGATGTTGATGACGTGAGGCAAATAAGAATTATGAAGGTTAATTAGGAGATACGACCATCCAAGGAAGCATACTTGAGGGGCCGGAAGTGGGAAGAATGAACACACAGAAGAAACAGAAACAATACATGGAATCGGAAGCATACCTGAGGGGCCAGAAGCGGGAAGAATAAACACACAGAAGAAACATAAACAATACATGGAATCGTCAAAGCATTGAGGCTGAAATTGTTAGTCCTCCTCTCAGTCATCTTGTACACCGAGTCCATATGATACTGCTAGCGCGATGAGGCCCGTGATTAGTGCTACTTTCGTGATTAGTGCTACTTAAAAGCGTAAGAATAGGATATGCAAGAGGAGAGATACATAAGTCGGTTTCAATTGTTTCCTAAAATCGTGAGTGGGGAAAGATCGTGAGGGGAGGGATCATGAGGTTGTTAGGGAGGATGAGCCAAAAACGTGGTTAGTGGGAAGTTATTCTAGGGGAGAGAGAAAATACAAAAAACAAAAAAATGGGAGAAAAAACGTGAGCAAAGAGTGGAAGCAGGAGAACGCACCCTTTTGAATTCTAGTATTTTGATTGGTTGGTGAGACTTGGAATGGTAGAGTCGCAATTTTGAAGAAAAATTCACTCTTTTTATAGTAGTATAGATAATAATTAGAGATTTACGCATCGTCATATTTGAACCTGGTTTCATATTCTATTTTTAGTCCCAAATAACTAGAGCCAATGAAAATACACTATTTTTTGGATTGAGTAAGTAATAAAGAGAGGAGAGAGAACAAGTGGGAGAAAGTATATAAAAAAGAAAAAGAAGAGAGAGAAAATTATTTCGTTTATAACTTTCAAACCGTAATAAATTTATGAAATTAAAAAAATAATTTGATTCTTAACAAAACACATTCAAATAAGACTAATATCAACATATATTTCAAAAACTATGAAACCGTATATTGTTATATGTATATGTATATATATACAAAAATGAGTATCATCAATGAAAAGTATATATATAATACTTATTTTTTGAATGAATATTATTGAAAAATATGTACAATTTCATTAGAAATATTATTATACTAAAACAAAAATTGTATTGCAAGATAGTACTCATTCTTGAGTAACAAACTAACTCAAACTTAAGTATTGTTCCTTTTTTGATATAATACTCATTTTTACGTCATTATTTTTTAAAATATGTATTGTCTTTTATTTTATGGGAACAATACATATTTACAATATAGTGACATCAACAATGAGTATTATCTCCAAAAATATAATGTAGTACCCATTCTAATACTTATTTTGAAGAATAATGGCATCAAAAGTTAGTAATATGCCAAAAGAACAACATGCATTACTCAATTTTAAATTAATAAGTTATTGAGAAAATGAGTACTACCCTCAATATACAATTCTATTTTTTATATTATATATATATATATATATTTTGAAAATATGTCAAAATTGGACTTATTGGATTGTATTTTTTTGTAAGAATTATAATGTTTTTACATCATAAAAAAATTCAGAGTTGAAAGTTATAAACCAAACAAATTTCTCTCTCCTATTTTTCTGGGCTCTTTTCTCCCTCCTATTTTTTCTCTCTTTCCCGTCACATAGCACCTCATCCTTATTTGATGGAGGTAGTGGACTATGGGTATAGTGTTAAAAATAGGTATATGTATCATCAATATTAATATTTCTATCATCTGGTCCACCCAGAGAAGCGCACTGCTTAAAGTTACCCATATGTCCCTCATCTAGCTAGATGGAAAATGCTACACTTCACTTGAACCTTATATGGTACCCTATTCTCACTCCCAAATAGCTATAGCTAATGAGAATGCACCCTTTCAGTGGATTGCAGTAAGCAATAATGAAAAATTGAAAGGAAATTATAGGAAAGAGCACACTAAATTTTTTAACAAAAATAAAACCATTTAATTTCTTACAATTTTTTCCCAAAATGACTGATGTTGGTATATGTTTGAAGAAAATGAATAGAAAAAAATACAAAATGATTGTTGATATATATATATATATGCAAAAAATGAGTTTTTTAAGTTCAAGGCACTTTCTCTCTCTAGGGTTAGCTCTCGCCTCTCTCTAGCCTTCTCCAACAGCCACCACTGGGGGGAGGGAGTGCGCCTCCTAGGTGGCTTTCTCCCCCTAGCTTTCAACGGTCATGGTCGAGGCGTAAAGGTTGTAGGTTGAAACTGATCTCCGAAGTCGGGAGCGGTCTTAGAGGCTACCGCTGGGGGAGGGAGTGTTGCTTCAACGCTTTCCTCCCCCTGGCACTCATCGTCTTTGGCTAGGTTTCTCGATTGTAGGTGGTTAAATCCTAGGGGTGCCGTCCCTTAGGCGTGCCGAAGTGGACCTCAGGAAGAAGGAGTCGGTCGTCGTTGCTGGTGATGTCTCGGTTGTTTGGGGTGAAAGGGTGAGGTGATGCATGCACGACGATCATATTTGGGCTGGGTTCGGCTACCTCGACTCAGTCGACTCCATCCCGCTCAAGCGTGGTGGATAGAGAGAAGTTGTCTGCTCTAGATCTATAGATCATTGCTGCTCCATCACGCTACTGATGAAAGGGGTTCTTTCTCTTTACCTCACTGGCATCCTCTCATCCCCTCTCCGAGTGTTGCTGTGATGGCGGCGTCCCTTTCCGGGGATCAGATCTGTGACCTGTTCTAGGTCCTGGCCTGGGTGGTCGGTCAGCTGCTCCCGAACGATGGCACGCTCCCTCCACCAGCGTTCCCTGGTGGCGGGTGGCCTCTGTCGCTGGGTGTAGTGTTCCCTCTTTGTCTGTCTCGGCGATTGGTGGCGCGCTCCATCCATCCAGTGATGGCAGAGCAACGCTGTGGTTTGCACTGATGTGCTCTGTGGCCGCGGTTCTGGTCACCCCCAAGCCGATCAAGCTTCGTCACAGCCGTGCCTCATGCTCATGGTGGTTCTCTGCTAAAGCTTGTCTGGAACACCTTCAAGGTGTTTGACGAAAAGCTATACGCATACAGGTGCATCACGAGGGTTGGGTTTAAGAGGGGGTTTCCTCTTCTCTTCTTCTTTGGCCGTTTTGCTCTTGCATGCAGGAAACACCCTTGGGTGTTTGTGATTGCTGCTGTGTAAACAACGTCTATCGATAGATCAAGGTCCAGTGCTGCTAAGAAGCTATGTTGTTTGGGGGTTGTCAGCTTGAAGGATCTCCCTTATCTTGGCATAGTACCACAATTTGTGGGTATTTTAATTAGATAGCTGGTGTTGTGCTACGTATGAAGGAGTGATTTGGAGCTAACTTGTCCTTCAAAATCTTTGTTGTTAAAACGCATTGGTTCTTACTTCTTTTGCATTTTGTTTCAACTTCATGCTGACCTGTTGCTAGGGGTCCTTTTTTTGGATTTCGCCCATTAAATTACTTGGAGTTGGGATGCTGAGAAGGCCAGAAACTTCATGTCTAGCTACATGCTAGATTGATAGTGTTTGTTCTATGTCAAGTTGCTATTACTCTTTGTGGGTACACTGAATGTATGTAATAGTGGCTTGTTGTAGTCTTCTTCTGGTTGGTCTGCCTGGACCTAGCTTGTCTATTTTGTTTTGGTTTTCTTTGTTTTGTTCTTTGCCTAGAAAGTTTGTATGTCCCCCTGTGTGGGGATTTTGAACCTTATCGAGCTATTTAGCTCTCTGTTGATGTAATGGGGTACTTAGTGCCCAAAGTTTTTGGTATTAATAGTAACACGCTTTTTGACCGACAAAAAAAAGAGTATTTTCCATAAAACATATATGCAATACTTATTTTTTGAACAAATAATATTGAAAAATGTATACAATCTCACTAAAAGTATATTATTTTAAAATCAGTACTACATTGCATGATAGTACTCATTTTACTATAATACGCTAACTCAAAATGAGTATTGTGTCATTTTTTGTCATAACACTCATTTTTATATAATTATTTTTTAAAAATATGTATTATGATTTATTTATGGGGCAATATTTGTTTTAAAATATAATGACATAAAAAATGAGTACTATCTCTAAAAATACAAGTTAGTACTCATTCTAATACTTATATGAAAAAATAATGGCATAAAAAATGAGTACTATACCAAAAGAATGACACGCAATACTCATTTTTTAATTAGTGTGTTAATTGGAAAATGATTATTACCCTATATAAAATACTCAATGTATGCTCTTTATTATTTTTTCAAAGATAGTTTGACATTAGTCTTGTTGGATTGCATTTATTATAAAGATTCTAATAGTTTTTATTTTGTCAAAAAATCCATTATAGATTGAAAGTTATAAACCAAACAAGTTTCTCTCTCCTATTTTTTTGTTTTTTCTGGGCTCTTTTTTCCTTCCTATTTTTCTTTCTCTTTCCAAGCACATGGAACCTAGTCCCTTTTTGTTAGAAATAGTGGACTACGGGTATAGGTAGGGTGTTGAAAGTACGTTCATGCATCATTACTCTACCTAGATGCATTACATGTTGTTGTATTGTGTGCATTATTAGACAATGCCCCCTTTGGGTGAATCACACTTTCCCTTTAGGAAATTATTCATTCAACACCATCATCATCAAAATAGACACTCATATTTTAAGAATATGTATAAAAACTATTAGCACAATATGTCTTAATGTTTGAAACACCTATAATTGCTTTGTAGCTGAGAGTGGTAGAGTAATATTAGTAGATGGAGAGAGTGTGGAATGAATAAAGGATAGAGAGAGGCACTTTTTAGTTACCTCAATGGGTAATTTTGGTAGATTTATTAGCCATAGGGTTGCTGGTTCAATTTTCAACTATAGCATTTGAAAAAAAAACATAGGGATGTTTACAACAACATTTAAAAGTTCAGCTTCACATGTTGTGATAAAGCATCATCTCTCACTTATGATCCTGATAATAATAATTATTCTTATACAAAAGTGATTGGAGAAAGAATCTATAAATAATTAATAGAAAGAAATATATAGTGGATGAAGAGAAAGGATGCAAAAATAGAAAAAAGAGATATGTATGGAAAGAAAGGTGTAATAAATCGAAATAAGGAGACAAAGAGATATATGATGGAAAGTGAGTGACATAATAAGCATACATGTATTTTTAGCATTGTTGAAGTCTAAAGTAGACTAGTACTTATTAATAACCATTGTTATTTTAGAAATACATATTGTATTTGTAGTACTTCTTTCCATTATATAATTCAAATATACTCACTATAGGTGATACAAATATATAATACATAAATATTATATATATATAACTTAAATATGCATACACAATATATATATATATATATATATATATATCATTGTTTAGCGCTTATATTTGTACACTTCAATTTAGAATTAATAATGTTATTAATAATTTTATCAAAAATAATAAGTACTTGTATATCATTCCAATTTTCTCTTTTATCAAAAAACTTTTCAACTTTTAACAATGTACAAAAACTTCTATGTACAGTACGAGAAATTTGCTTTGTATCTCTTGTTTGCATTGGTTGAGTTATGGGTATAAGAATGGGTGGAAGAGTTGTGCTCTATATCAACACTCTTAGCTTTAATAAGCTATATTTTGTATAGAAAATCGTTCCTAATCTGATGGGACAGTGGTCGTTAAGCCTGCATAGTTAAAGAGAGATGATATTGTCTTCTAATTTCATTATTTTTATTTTAATATTTAGCCAATTGACTCTCACATGAATAATCATTTCCTTCAATATATTGATAATATAGTCTTTTTTATTCAAGGTTCAACAATTTACTCCCTACCTAGATGACAGACCTTTGAAGTATATGTACTTAAAGTTTATGATTTTGATTCACAATCTTGAGCTTGTGTCGAAGATAGAGTAATCGAGCCTCGATAACATCTAGACTAGTTTAATTTGTCTCAGAAAGAAACCTTGTGTAAATCTACGATATGACGATGAAGATGACAACATCATTTTATTTTCTCATTTTTCTTTATTCTTTTGGGCTTTGAAAGAACCCACCATCAAATGAGTTAGCCCATGGGATAACTCAGCCAACATCCAACATTGGCTAGATAGTAGCAGTTGTTGGTCAACTTTCTTATCACCTAGAAACTTGTTTGACAAGTGTGATTTTCATGATAGTTAGCACTGTCGGTCGAGTTTCCCAAAAGATAACTCAGCTGACAATATTATAATGTAAAGTGCTAAAGGTATATTTAGCCATTTGAATGGGTGAAAATATCAAAAAAGAGAAGATCTTCCAGAACCCCCAAAAATGTCTACGATTCAACCTAAGTGTCTTACTAACTAGTAGGCAACCTCAATTATAAATAAATACCCTTAGATTGCATTCCAAGTTCACCTTCTATGTTTGTATGCTATAGTTGAGTGTTTGTTCCTATAAGAGTTCCTAATATTCATCAAGCTTGGTTACTTATCTAGATCCATTTGAGTGAGGTAGTTTCTTGTAAGAGAGATGAAATCATTATAATTAATTGTAAAACTCTCAATTTTCTTTCTTTCAATCTCCATTCAGAAAGCTTAATTGAGTTCTCTCCTTGGCTAAGGAGGTGAATATCAAGGAGTGGATCCTCTTCAAGAGTGGGTAAAACCTAAAATGAAGGTTGAAGACTCTTGGTAGGTGTATAGGTAAGCTCTTGTATGGTTTTTGGATCCCTATTCCTAAAAGGAAAGCTAGTTTAGATTTTGATCTAGAAAAGGGTGGCAATATGATGTATCTCTTATAAGTGAATAAAAGGTGGTGCTCATAACTACAAATCTTAGAAGTTGACATCTCTAGATAGTGGAGTACATCTCTAAGTTTAGAAGTAGGAACCACTATAATTGATTGTGTTCTTTTGTGATTGTTCAATCTCTCTCATCCTTGTTACATTTGTTTAGTTACCTACAAATTTCAATATACCTTAAATGTATAACAAGTTTTGTGCAAGTATTTTTAGCTCCATTCACCTCCCCCACTCTAGAACCCATTGATCCAACACCTAATTACCGATACAAAATACTTCACCAATTTGTCTTCCTTTCTTAACAACAAATAAATATGATAATAAAATTGTAAATGACATACTTACTATTCCAAGTAATTTTTTCTAAATGGAAAACTCCTCATCTTCTATTCAGCATAGTGTCTAACACCCTGAAGTCCCTTAGTGCCCAACTGATTGTGCAGACCTCTTGGTGTACATTATGGTATATGTAGCCATGCTCTATTGTAATTGCAATCCTTCCACCATTTCATATTTTATTAATTACAATATCTTTCTATCCACTATTATGACTAGTAGAGAATTTTCCTTCTATTATAATTTTTAAAAAAACTCTCTATGTATGAGTATAGAAGCTAGTCACTAGTCAGTTGATTGAACTGGTAAGTGTAATCCTATTGTTAGATGTAAGTAAGGGTTAAATTTTGACACCCTTTACCACAAAAGTGAGATTATTCATAACTTAAACAACGATCAACTATTAACAGTGGATTACCAAAAATCACAGGAAATCAAAATCAATTTGCAACAAGCATCAAGAGTTGAGATTTATTACACAAGAATCAAAACTTGCATTTCATAACATATATTCATAGTGCTACATCATTGTTTTCCAATCATTTGGTTACATAAGATAACAATTCCACATGTATGTACATTCCACCAAAGGCACACAAGCCAAGCACCACATGTCGATCATCATATCATCAAAACACTTTGCAAACACTCCCAAGGACCTGAGTGTATAGGGACGACACATAGAACTCTATACTAGACACTATTCATATACAATGATCCACCAGGTGATAGTTCCTCTTCATATACATATATATATATATATATATATATATATATATATATATATATATATATATACTCAGCTATCTAATCTTTAGCTTGGCATGCACATCCACCTAAAAGATTTTTAAACAATAGGGTGAGATAAAATTCCCCACGAGAGATATAACTCTCTGCCAGCTTTATTATTATCATAGATAACAAAGCAGAAAAGAATAATATCACAAGATGAGTAGATTCAACAAATCCTCTTAAGCGAAGCAACTATCACTTGTTTAAGCAGTTTAGGCATCTACACTACATAGTAGATTATCTTTAAGCTTGAATAGGAATATGAAGAACATGTAAAACTGTTACAAACTAAGCAGTATAAAAGCAAAGCAAGGCCTCATCAAATGTTCTTGTATTTTATCCTATACATGTATACTACACGACTGATTACATATTTCATTATATCCTAAGGATTTGAGTCATACCACACAAATCCAATTGACCACTACTAAGTCAAAATTGGTGCCATACAAGATCTAGTGGAAGATTCAGAATCCAAGACCTCACCCCCTCGGTCAGTACGAGTGAACTTGTAGTGATATCATGAGTCAATGGCTATCAACGACATATAGTCCAACTGTATAATTCTAGCCCGCCTTTGTACTGGTCATGGAGCTAGTGAAATTGAGCTACGTCCCACAGCTGCACTCTTATTAGGGTATGGCCCACAACTAATCATGTATTATATATCCCTGAGATATGGCCCAAAGTCGCACTCCTTATCAGGGTATGACCCGCACCCAATCTTGTATCATATAGCACTAAGCTACGGCCCAAGGCCGTACTCTTATCAGGGTATGGCCCACAACCAATCTTGTATCATATATCATTGAGTTACGACCCAGATCCACACTCTTATCAGGATATGGCCCATAGCCAATCTTGTATCATATATCCTGGATGTAAGGGGATATTTGTCATCACCCTTGCATATTCAAAAATATGCGCTCAGAGTTAAATATGTTTCACCATCTAGCAAATGTTGACACTGAATGGATCTATGGCACAGGGAAAGCTACATGATTAGGTTCCACATGATTAGTTAGGTCGTTTAAGTGTCTTTTAGCATTAATCAAGTTACAACATATAAAACCATATCAACCTCTATAAAATAAGGGCATAACACACTTCTAACAGATGTAAACATATAGGGTGTGAGCTTGTCACATTATCACCACATAAAAGTTTGTATCATTGTTATTCACAATACTATCACCACTATTACACAACCTCTCAAGGCTATCACCAATGTCACATCACCATGGAATACCAATCCCTCATTCCAGTACTAGAGAATATCACCTCAACTAGGAACAAAGCCTTGGCCAGGTCCTAAGACCCATCACTTCACACTTGTGGTTCATAGATATCTCATCATGCATCATTGGGCATATAAGCATTACTTATGCCAATCATCACTTATGCAACATCACATGTACTTGTCATAGAAATCATTAGCTATTATATTCAGAGAAGGATTATGTTAAAACACATTATTCACCTTTAAATAAAGCAAGAAATGCATCATAAGTCCTCTTATTTAGGATTAGGCTTTATGCTTATACCTCATAGGATTCTCTATCATCATTCTATCTCAAATCTCTAACATTGACTACCTCCCATAAGTTGGAGTGTATTAGGATAAGAATTAGACAATATAACCAAGTATGAACATTCACATGTTCACACTTTCCATGTTCCCTTATCATGGCTCATAGTCAAAGCTTGACATTTTTTAACCATCTTCATGGTATTTTCTAGTTATCACACCCAATTAACTCACAAGTTAAAGTCATGTAATTAAGAGAGAGAGAGATTACAATATCATGTTTTCTATTCACACACATTCAATTATATGACCTACCCTTAGAATTAGGGTCAATACTCTTTATATGTAACCGATCAGGGTTTCACCTCATGGTTACATCACCAAACCCTAATCACACTGATTCCTACCTTTCTAAAACTGATTTAGGTTGAACAACATTAGTTAGATATGCATAGATTGGTGTGTCATTAGCACTAGGTATCACCATAGCATACATGTGCATATGTATTACAACCCTACATTATGTAAACATGTTGATCATGCCCCATTCATAATGTTTCATCATTTTGTGACCCATACGTTATTACTTATTATAAATCATTCACCACATATCATACTATGGGAAGTCAAACCTTACATTACATATCTAGAGGGTTTCACTTCAAACTATCCACAAGGCACTTATTAGATCATTAGACTTGTTTATATGATTTCTACGCAAATGTTATCACCTTTTTTTCCAACAAGGCTTATCATCACCATAATATATATTCACATAGTAGTGTCATTAACCTCACTTCACAAGCTAAGATTATAAGAAAAGGAAATATAGTAGACACTTTTCATGGATTATAATATTTCATTAATATGAGCACATGGGTCATACTCTTCCATGATTCAGGTTATCATATGGATATTCAATCATTGAACCCTACATCCATTACTTCCCACATTGTTGGAGAGTTTAGAGCTAGGCTCTTTAGTTAAATATGGACCACTCATAGTAACATCATCCTATGGTGTACTACCTTTAGGAGAAGTAATTAAGATTGATCGTATGTTATCCAAAACAACACTCTTCTATATTAGGCATTGCTCATATGTGTACATCATTGGGTATCTGAGCACACCCTTCAACCCTCATCATGTAATATCGATTTCACCTCATCTACATGTGTTGTCTTGACCACAACATGGTGTGTCAGGTTAACACATCTAGGTGTGTCAGGTGAGCTCATCTAAGGGTATCAGTTTAGACCATCTTGTGGTGTATCGATTAGCCACACATGAGGTATATCGATTTAGCACACATGGTGTCAGGTTGATACTTTCCATAGGGTGTTGACTTATCATCACCATAGCATATCAACTACCTCTATGCAAGGCACAAGGATTAACCTTACCAGGATGAGTCGGTTTAACCCTACTTGAAAGGGTGTCGGGTTAGCCACATATGAGGTGTATCGGGAAACCTTACATGAAAGGGTGATGAGCAACCCTAAATATGTCGAGAAACCCTAGGTGTGACGGTTTGTTAGGGTTAGGGTTTTCCATATCGGCCTCTCACTCAACCAATGTCATCACGGTTTGGAACTCAAAGCATACCAGCCCACAAGGTATCCTCATGGTCATGACCGGCTACCATCCTCAAAGCATCTCGGTTTAGCCAACATATCGGTTTAGGCATCTCTAGGGCATGGCAGGTTAGCACCCATCAAAGCATATCGATTAGAATCCCCAAGTCATGACAACTTGTAACATGATGTGTTGGTTTAGACACCACAAGTCATGATGACTTGTAACATGATGTGTCGATTTAGACACCACAAGTCATGACAACCACTCACAACTTAGTGTATTTGTCATCTTTGTCATCTTCATCCTTAGGAAGATCAACCACTAGTCCATATATTGTCATGGCAAGAAGATGTAAGACATGGATAACAACTAAACAAAATTCCTTCATCAAACATTTTTCAAGATCATCATAAACTACTAACATATATGAGATACACGATCTAGAAATGAGAAACATAAACACATGAAAGAGTGAATATAATAAAGAATGCTAAGAGTTATATAACCCGCATCAAGAAGGTCTTCTTTAAGGGTTCAAGCTCCATGATCCAAACTCCAAAGCACACGTTCTCAAGGTGGAGGATAGTCCATCAAGAGTCCCAACTCAACCTCGACATCACCTCAAGAAAAAAGAATGTGCCAAGATTATGATAGCTCAAGAAGAAAGGAAAGAAGGAGAGTACCATGCCCTAATCATCCTTCATCTAAGGTATGATCCATGGTTGAGAGAGGAAGAAGAAGCTGAAGAAGGGAGCTCAAAGAAATGGCCATCAAAGAAACTTTACTCACCAAGATGGAAGTTGGATAAGGAATCACCATGAGCAAGGAACTCGACCTCCCATGCTCTATGGGGACTTCCTCTAGCTCTGTAAGCTCCCAAGCTCGACCACTAAGAGGAGAGGAACAAGAATGGATGAAAGAGGGTTACTTCTGTGAAGAAGGAGGGGGTTATATACTTGAGGGAAGAAAGAGAGATCAAAGGAGAGGTGTCATCACCTTAGGAGCTTAGGTGACACTTATCCACGAAAAAGGGCCACATGCAACAACATGCAAGACATGGTGATAAGGTTTAGGCTAGATCTCACCCTCTTGGTCTCCTACCAAGTTCATGGTCTCACTAAACCTACTAGTACACATACTACCTTTAACGTCGGTTAAAATGGCCTTTTAATGTCAGTTTCATAGTGACACCCTAGTGGGCAACAATAAAGGTAAAATCCTACAGCGTCGGTTCCAAAACTGATGACATAGAGCTGGTCCCAATTGCAACCGAAAAAGAACTGACACCAGTAGGATCCATAGTTGTCAGTTGTTTTAAGAAAATGGTCACCTATCTCTGGACATTGTTGTGGTTATTTTTGAAAAAATCGACGACTAATTCCCTTCCAACCAAAAAGTTGTTTGTTCATAGTCGTCGGTTCAGGTAAAAATTGATAGTACATCTACAAATTGTCGTCGGTTATGAGTTCATAAACTGACATCTGGGTTAGGACATAGTCATCGGTTTATTGTAAACAATCGATGACATATATCTTCATTGAGGGTTATTATAAACAACCGACAACCAAGTGTCATTTTTTTTAATACCAGCTTACAGTCATGTTGTCTGGCTGGTCAACATGATGCAGAACCTGCCGTTTAGTTTAGAACTGTAGGTTTACGACATCCTATGATTTCAGCCTAATAAATAGGCCACAAACATACAACAACAAGTTGATCAAGACTATATATATATATATATATATATATATATATATATCATGTGATTCACATACATGTAGAAACACAATTAATTTATTCACATGATTCACACACATGTAGAAACCTATAGTTTCATTCATTCATCCATTTTCACATTCACACACATGTAAAAACCTGTAGTTTCATTCATTCATCCATTTTCACATTCACACACATGTAGAAACCTACAGTTCCATTCATTTCATCCATTTTCACATTCACACACATGTAGAAGCACATTCATTCATTCATCTTCACATTCACATGCATGTATATAGATCAAATTTCAATAAGACAATTCAAAAGAATTCATGCACAAATGTATATATAAGCACCACATATGTAAAGAAATAATGACACCAAAGTTTAGAAACGTTATTCTTTATCATAAGTAACCCAATCATAATCAAAATTACCTCCCTTTCAAAGGATTTTACCCATTGTTCTCTTATCTCATCTAATTGTTTTATCGTATAGGGTTCATGTACATCTAATAGCTTTTCTCCTATAATGAAGTCACTAGTGTTAAACACCTTGTAAAGAGAATTATGTATATATATAATTAATAAGTTTGATATTTTCATATTATCTAATGAGACGATATATACTTATGATGATCAAGACTATATATTACATGGTCTATGTTTTCGATGTCTTGTGAAGCATATCTGACAATCATGTCCATATATGGCATCACGTAGTACACACATGCCCAACCAATGTCTTGTACAACACACTATAAATTTTAACATAAAAATGTTAATAAAAAAAGCACAGTTCACATAAATATAATATGCATTGGAGTCAGGAAACTACATCCACATTCTTCCAAACTATTACTTTCTTTTTCATGTCCATGTTTCCTCTAGCATTTTTGAAATCTTTTAAATCCCTATACGTTAATGTAACACATTGAATTGCATTAGTAAATAGTCATGTAATAATAGCTATCAACAGATATGAATATAAAAAATTTCTCACATGTATAATGGCCTCTTCAAATCGTGTCCCGAAAGGTCTAATTTGCTCACCTTAGAATCTAGATAATAAATAGTCATCATCTCGGGGACAACAACCAGTAACTCCCAATGCTTACCTCTAGTGATAAGGAAGTAAAAAATATATAACTCAAAATCCACAATGAAATGTAATTTTCTTAAGTCAAAAATATAAGCAAAGTAAACTTACCCAACACTATGGAGCTATTATCACACTCTTTTTCTTTTCACTAAAATATTTGAAAGCGGTAGAGCAATATAAGGTAATTGATGTAGGGTCTTCATTTATAAGACTCATCCAGGATGGAACTAGAAATCCCACATGAGTCATTTCAAAATCTTTACATAATCGATGTAAGTGGCTGCAAAACATATATAACATATGCATTAATATATAAGAAAATAGATCACCATATATAAAATGAGGTATATAGATATATAAATAAGATCTCACCATATCCATAGTTCTATAATTAATGAACTCAGCCAAGCATAATGAAACAACTCCACAATATCCTCTAGAAATATATTATTATTGTATGATTGGCCTATAGCATCCTCCTCCATAGAAACAACAATAGGTGAAGTTTTAGAATGTTCACCTTTCCATATTGCCATACCCCTACATTGAGGACCTATCGAGTCGTATAGGTCCTTTAAAAGCCAACAAGGTACTTGAGGAAGAGGTGGAGGTGGAGGAGGACAAGTTGTAGAAGGTTTATCCCCTTTATCAGGCATATATAATTTCACATCAATTGTCATGTATATACATATACCAATTAACATAATGTAAATGTACCATACATGATCAGTATAGATGACTCCCACTTTGGGCCACAAGACCACTCCGCCTTCTTCTTCACCAAGTGTGTCAGCATCTAGGTGGGCATATGGCAATAGGGGTGAACAAATAATGGTACAGACCGCAAAACCAGACCGGACTGCTCAATTTGGTATGGTCTGGTCTGATCCATTTTGAGTTTGGTCCGGTCTGCGGTCTGGGAATTTCGATGAATTTGGTCTTCAGTCCGGTCCGGTCTGGACCGCAGACTGACTTTTATATAAAATTCATGTATATTTGAAGGTGTATTCTATAATAACTACAAATAAAGTACATATATAAGCACTACTAGTATAAATGTTTGATACTAAAGTTATATAATTGTTAGAAGTGACTAAGATTATCAACTTTGTACAATTAAATAAGTTGAAAAATATGTAAAAAAGGTTGATTACGGTCCAAATGGTCCGGTCCGGTCCTAGCACAAAATGGTCTGGTCCTGGTCTGGTCCTACCTTGAAACAGTCTGGTATGTGGTCCATATATTTGTTGAAATTTGGTTCGCAGTCCGGTCCGGTCCGGTCTGGTCCAATTTTGGACCAATGCTTAGCCCTATATGGCAATGGATGTTGCCTCCAGTGGGGAAGACAAGCCTCAGGCTCACACGAACCGCGCCATCGGGTACTGGAGTACCATGAATTGTGTGCCCTAGAAGGAGTGGGTAAGCCTTGCCCACTACAACAATGAATTCTTTCAATTTTAGACGACATGTCCTCAACCCCTACAAATTTACATAGAGTATGTTATATATACACATAAACATATCATCTTCAAAAGACTAGCTACTATGTCATAAAAATACTTACAACGGACATTCTAGGTGGTGGGTTGATAGGATTACTACCAACTACCTCTACAGGATCACTCCCAACTACCTCTATCATAGGGGAAGAGCAGAACACCACATGTACTGTCTGAGTGGAAGCCACCTAGATCCATCATGTGGTCATGCACATTCAGTGCACGCCTTGCCCTTTGAGCATCGATGATAGCCTTGTTAGTAAGGTCGTTGATGTGGTTTATTATCGCACTAACAAATTCACCCAGGGTTGAAATCCCTGAGCTTTTACCAAAACCTTTTGCAATGATACCACCCGCAAGCAGACGAGTCTTATCGCAGTATAGTTAAGGATCAAATCCCAAGGGACAACATTTTTAAGAATCATTTTTAGTCTAGTCTAGTTCAAGTAAGACTAATATTTAAAACAATAGGTTGAATTGAGGTTAATTAAACTAAATGCAGGAAAGTAAAGAGTAGAATTAAAGTTGATCTAGATTAATGATATGGAATCATTGGTATGGTATTGGGTTTCACCACCACTACATATGCAAACACATCCAAATATCAAACATCCAGGAAAGATATAACTATCCAAATAGAACTGCTACAAACCCTCCCTGAGGGATGTTTAGGTTCACGTAAGCATCACCTTAGGCATCAGATGTCTCGTCACTATCTAGATCATGCACTTACGGTTCCGAAGATACAGATATCCAACTGAAGTTGTGGCCCTCCCTGAGGGATGTTTAGGCACACAAAAGCATCATCGTGGGCTAGATGGCTCATCCCCTCATGGATCATACACTTACCACCTCAAGGAATCCCTTTCTATTTCTAGTCAGGGAGTCAACCGTGATAATCGAGAAGCAAGTAGGTGATTAATCTACAAGCAAACATCGACGATTAAAAATGAAGATACAAATATCCAACTGAAGTTGTGGCCCTCCCTGAGGGCTGTTTAGGCCACAAAAGCATCACCATAGGCTAGATGGATCGTCCCCTCACGGATCATACACTTACGACCTCAAGGAATCCCATTCTATTTCTAGTTTGGGAGTCAACCTCGTTAATTGACATTCAATACTACATATTGAAGTTCTTGCAACATAGGAAAGAACAAGATAAAAGCAAGCAGGTAATCAATCTACATACATTAATGATTAACAATGAAATGAAAAGTTATATGCATTGCCAAGAAATGTTAAATAAGAGAACATGCTTGCATGGGCAGCGGGGCTAGTCCCCACACCCCAGTGAAAAGGAACTACTCACTCATGATGTGAGAAATAAGAAAAACAAGAGAGAGGGAAGATTCAGCCATGAGCATGATGCAGAAGGTAGTCGCAGCTCAGTGAAGATGATGCGGTCTTCTACGTCGTGTCAGAGCAGCTTTGGACGAGAAGGAAGAACCACCAAGGCAGACTAGGAAGCCCTTCTTCTCCTCCTTCTTTCCTCATCTTGTCCTTCTTGCTTGTAGTAAAAGGAGCAGAAGGTGGAGTAGTAATGGCGTGGACGTGGATGTATCTGGATCGAACCTTGTGTTTGGGCAGCCTGGTGGCATCCCAGAGCCGATGCCAAATGAGGACCCTTGTGGTTCTATTTATAGGCACTGGTCGGGTCCTCACATTTTTGGCGTGAGTCCTCTTCAGATGGTTTGGAGCAAACGGTATGCTTGAATGGTTTGGAGATCGGGAGACTCCTAATGGTCTTGGTGTTTTAACAGTTTGAGGACCGAACATATTCACACGTCTTAAAACCATTTGTGATCACACGGTCTCAAAGATCGTTTGCGATCACACGGTCTCAAAGATCGTTTGCCTCCTAACGGTTTTGAAACTGTGAGGAGCCAAATGGTCTTGAGACCAGTTGCAGGCTCCAATCGGTCTTGCTTCCATTTGGTCTGATTGTTCATGTGGTTTTGGAGCGACCGATATTGGCATTTTGATCACTCAAATGGTCTTTGGCATCCCTCTATCCAAACGATCTTCAACATCCAAACATTCTCGGCTCCAAACGGTCTTGGGTCCAAATGGTCTTGGGTCTAAATGGTCTTGAAGACCGATGGGTTTCAAATGGTCTTGTACCTCCAAATGATCTCAGTTGCTAGCTTCCGATCGGTCTTCAGGACCTAACGGTCCTGTGTCCAAACGGTCTTGCTCTGACCGGTTTCAATTGTCCAATCAGTCTTGGCTTCCAAACAATCTTCAATTCAAAATGGTCTTTACTTTCAAATGGTCTTGAGGACCAATTGAGCAGACCAAATGATCAAACCGTTTGGTCAAGACCGATTGATCAGGACCAAGGCTGAGAGGATCTTAAGTGAAGGTGGATGTGCAACCAATTGTTCCATTAAATCTGCATAAAAGCCACAATTATACCACAAGTTAGTAACAATCCATTGAGTTGAACAAAATTGAATATCATGGGTTTTTTAAGAGGTAAAAATGAAAGTATTAATCGAAATTTGGCTCAAAAAGGTGACTGAATATCATGATGAATATGCTTTCATCAGACATTGAATTCATTAGTAACAATCAAGGCCAATCATAAATAGGTGAATTCATAAGAATGTATATTAATTAAATTGGGAGTGATGCTTAATACCTTGAATTCATCGGCATTTATCTTAGCAACAAACACCTCCCACTCATTCGGGTCTAGGTAGTTCCATTTCTCAAGGGATGACTCCTTCCTCTTATCAACCTCTCGTATGTATTGTGAGTTGAGAGGTGTCCTATAGTTCCTTAGGATCCTCCCAGAGCGTTGCATCACCTTTTTTATGATGTAGGCTTTCATCCAGTTCAAATATACTCTACAAAATGTCATATATTTAATAGAGTATTCTAAAAAGTAGAATTGCAAATCACTTTAAAAATAGAATTGTAAATGATAACATCTCACACATTGTTCTTTCCATACTAAGTCTTTCTTCCCTTTAGGAACTGTATGCCAAGATTCTGCATTTACATTATAATGGCTATGAGTAAGAACCCCAAGACATGAAACAAACAAGCTCTGATTCTTTCCAACTGGATTTCCTACATGATCAAAATCCAAAACCAATTTTGGTCCATTGCCCATTTGCTGTAGTAACTTGTTCATCATAGTGATGCCCCTGATTTTTTCAATTTTGTAATGATGCTTGTTGTGTTCTTACCACATCAGCTTCTTATATGATTTCACACACAAATTCAGTTCATTTTATTTTCATTTAGCCTCTATTCATATTATTCTTGCCACCTTTTTATTATTTTGCTTATCGTATGATGTCTATTGTAGATATTCTTGAAAAGAATCAAATTGGAGATAGCCCAACTCAGCTTCGACATCATTGGGGATTCTCCACACCTTGCAGACATTCTGAGTTCTATTTCTGTTGAAACAACATTGCAAACAGTGTGTCTAAATTAAGACATGTCGTGCGCGACTCCAGTCGGCCATACTTCCGACTGAAAAGAAATAGTACACGACGTGTTCACAAAAGACACGACGTGTACCTGGGAATTCAGAGTCGATTTTTATGTTTCTGGTAACGTACACGGTGTGTTTTAATTCAGAAAAGTTGTGTGCCTTACACTTGGAAAAACTATCAAAGACCAGAACACGATGTGTCCAAATAAAGACACGATGTGTCTCTATCAGTGTCAGCAAAATTTGAAATACGATGTCTCTCATTTGTAAAGGAAAATCCAACTTATGGAGCGGTTATTGTAAGGCCCCTAAACTTGCTTAGTGAGTTGAATAATATTAATTATCATAATTGAATTCTTATAACCCTAATATAACATTGTGATATACTTTGAAATCATAAGACAGTCTTAAGTTTCAAATTTGGTCCAATTTGGACACTGTTTGAGCAAGTTATGCAATTTTATGCACATTTTGGACTTTTCTGTAATTTACCCAATTGAGAGGTTTTCTTTGCAATTTATCACTTTCATTATGTTCCTTGGATATTATCTTATCATTCTTGATCTTGTTGAGCCATGGGGCGCCTATTTAAACCTTGGTTTGAAGGTATTTTGTCCAGGGGTATTTTAGGGTTCACCCCTTCACGGATGAGCTACCTTTAGTAGATATCAACTAATGAATTATGTGATTGGCTGGGAAATTCGACAAAGGAAAGCTAAGAAGGTCTATAAGGACAGTTGGGGAGCTTCTTGTATGTGTTCTTGTATATTCTTAATAGTTTAAGGCCATAGAAACATGGGGAAGCTACTTTTACACCTCATGCTTGCTTCCGTCCTTATCCATGGGCTATATTTACCTCTTCCTTGCCCAAGTACAAAACTATGCTTTCTTTAACTTTCCTTTAACCTAGATCAACGACTTCCCTCTATTTTTCTGTGGAACCAAGTGCTCTAAGGTAGAAGACAAACTCTTTTTGGGGAAGAAGGTCTCCTATAGCTCCATTTAGCCCTACCTAGGGTTTCCAAGGTCATCTTCTAGGGATTCCGACCAAGGAAAGTTATTTTCTTCTTTCCTTCTCCATTTCACTTGCTCTTCTCCTTCCTTAGACCTTCCTACAGGTTGGAACCTTTCTGTTCCATGGTGGAATTTTCTCTAAAGCTCTAAAACCCTACCTTTCTTGCTCCTTATGCTTAGGGTTTGCTCATTTGATGAAGAAAGGTGCTAGATGGACGAGTTCATAGCTTATGATTGGATTTTCTAACCTACCTGCTCAAGTTTTCTTCTTTGTGGTGTTTCATCTTCTCATTAGAGGCAATTTTTATAACTTGCTCCACGTTTATTTCTTATCATAAGCTTGCTAGCTCGTGTTCTTGCTTGAAAATGATAATTCATGCACTAAAAAGCTATGCTTGACTTGGATTTTGATTTTTATAATCTTCCCTGTTCTAATTTCAATTCTAGATGAACCTATGATCACGTGTATGTTATTACTAAGGTATAATATGACTTGGATCAGGTTGGTTTGACAACCTATGGTGCTAAGAACCTATCAACCAATGGTCAATTTTAGGGTTTAAAGCTAATTTCTTATATAAATCCATGACCCGATGATGTTACCATTGCAACAACCCTATGGTGTTGTCTTCGTGACAACTGATGGTCGTGATCAAAGGTGTCAAATGATGGTGACATCCTATGGTCACCACCATAGGTCACGTTTTGGATCAATTTGAAGTTTAATGATCAATCATTAAGTACCCTACTGATGTTATCAATCAATGATGACATTAGCTTAATATTTGATGTTGACTAATGAATATAGTGTTGATCTAACAACCTATGGTGATTTAATGTTCACTAATGATGATGGATCAGGTCTCTACAACATATGGTAAGTTAAGCATTGTAGTTGTAGCATCAATTAAGCCTTAGACCAATGGTTTCTTGGGTCACTTGATGCAATGGTCGGACCTATACTGTAATTGATGGTTTTAACATATGAACTTGACCCAATGGTCAAGATCTATTGTTTATTCCTCCAATAAAGTGGAATGATGGCTAATGTAATATGTTGGTCCTAATAATGTGATTTAGATGGTTTCCTTTATATGATCAACTTAAGGAGCTTACTTGTTGACAATGGATGGCTTATTTTAAATGAACAGTCGATTGTGGGTTTTACCCTACTCTCAATGGAACTTTTTGTGTTGTTAATCAAGGGATGTATAGGGTTAAATGGTGACTCTTTCTAGATCACAAATCAAGGACTTCATAGGTGGTTTATCCAAGGTGATTAATTATGTAAACAACCAATGGTCTTACCTTTTAAACATCCAATGGTTCTGGGTGACATTGTGGTATGGTGATATGGGTTGAATGATGATGGAACAAATGGAGGGTTACCCTTAATAATGTAGTATTGCCTATTCACTCATAATAATATAAGGGATGATAACCATATTGTGTTGATATGTAACCCTAATGAGGTATAGCTTGTTATACCTAGCTTTAATATAACTAAATGATGGTAATTGGGTATGAATAGTCCTTGAATGACTAATTCAATCATGGGGTACTCTCTTATTGTTGTTAAAACCCTAGTATGCTATAACTTGATGGTTACACCTTGATTTATGTGTGGGTTCATACTTGAGAATAGTATGGAATGTTATGGTGATGCTTCACCTTATGCATCCATGATCCAATGGGGATGTCGTGAATTAGGGTTTGGGTATAAGTGTTGATTAGTAACATTGATATAATTTGTCAAGATGAACCTAACTCTAATGAAAATATATAAATATGAGTATTCAAATTTAACATTCTTATATGATGGAATGATGGTGGAATAACCTCATTTAATATGATCATAACCCTAATGTGTTAATTGGTGGTTATCATAGCCACATGGTTGATACTTTCTTATGCTAAACATGTACATTATGAATATGATGAGGGTTAATAATATCTAGATTCCTTGCATGCTGATGTAATAAAGGAATGTTCTTAATGTTAATATAACCCTGCTATGATTGTTTATGAATATCTCCTAGCTCATTAATGCAATATTGTGTTGATCTAGTGTATTATATGTAAGTGATGTTGTTGATCCTTGTTATAAGGCATGCAAAGATAATGATGATCTTGTAGGAAATAATATGATGGTCTTAATGACCTTTGGGCATGGTTGAGCCCTAAATGAGGTGTAATCCTCGTGTGTTGATAAGGGTTGATACCATGTGATATTATGAAAAGGATTTTATATCTTGTGATAGTATGATGGTCTTAATGACCTTTGGGCATGGTTGAGCCCTGAATGAGGTGTAATCCTCTTGTGTTGATAAGGGTTGATACCCTGTCATATTGTGAAAAGGATTTATATCTTGTGATAGTATGATGACTAGTGTGGTCTCATGAATGGCAAGTGAATAGTACCATGTGATTATGAGATGTGAAATTATGTTTCACACATTTTATATCTTTTGAAGTTGTGATATTTATGTGCTTGTTAGAAGTGAATTAGGGTTTGTATGTCCACTTGTTTGATGTAGCCTTAATTCACCCAATTGGTATAACTAATCAAGTGAAACTCTAATCATGTAGTGCCATGTGCCATAGATACATCTGAGTGTCAGAATTTGCCAGATGGTGAAATGAGTATTCACTAGTACAAAAATGGTCTATAGCGTTGGTTTTTTTAAGCCTATAGCATCACTTTTCAGCCGACGCCTAAGTAGTCGTCGCTACAGAAATTGCTCTATAGCGTCAATTTTTTTAACCCAAAGAAACTGACCTTGTATAGTAAAAACTGACACTATAGGCTCTCAAAAACTATTAAGTATGTGGGATTGGCAAGTTGAGGATATATCCTTGTCATCCACAATGTAGATTACGGAGGTTGGCTATGGTCATGCCTCATACATCTGATGTGATTGAGAACGGCTGCGGTCGTGTCTCAGTGATTATATATGTGACAAGATTGGAGGACAACTACGGTTTTACCTCGGATGGTAGGGTATGCGTACCCACCTCCTTTCACTAGTGTCGTGACCTGTACCAAGGACGGACTAGGTTGTTAGCAGCTTGACCTTATGTGTCACTGTGGCGGACCCGTACTGACCGGGGGCGGAGAAGATCTTAGGAGTCTGGCTCTTCCTAGATCGTGTATGGCATTGATTTTGACTTAGCAGTGGTCAGTTGGATTTTGAGTGGTATCCTCAATTTCCTCAGGGTGTAATAAAAGATGTAATACAGTCATGTAGCATATTTGTTTAGAGTTATACACGACGCTTCACATTGGATGATAACCCTTGTTTGTTCTCTTTACATAAAGATGATACTTAGTGCAATTATGAGATAGTAATTATACTTATATTGTGGATATGCTTAAGATTGTAAATGTGTACATACAGTAGTCATGCTTATGTTGATATATATACTGATACTGTTGATTATAATTAGGATGCTAGCTATATCATGTTGTTAGTTATGTTTAGCATGCTATTCATGCCTGTAACGACCCCGCCTCCTAGTATCCCCCAATCAAGGGAGACCAAGAGGTCAGAGATGCTATCCCAATATTTCAGGATCCATGGTTTGACATTTAATCAAAAATAATTATAAAATTCTACTAAAACTAAACTGAAAGTTGGTATAAAATAAAATTTTTGCATACCTTTTCAAAATAGGATCTAAGACTTCTATTTGCAGTAAAAATCTAACTATCTAATCCTCCTTTAGATTACTTAAGTTCATCTTCATAGATTTTGCTTTACTATTTGTCCTTTTCAATGATTGTACCTAAAATGCCGACAATCAAAATGTCGGTCAGTATATTTCTATACCGGTATGTGGGGTACAATCACAATTTCACAAATATTTTCTAACAACCTAATTATAGCAAATAAGTTATTAACAATCCAAATTACATTTTCAATGTGACACTCTCAACCGCTTTTTCCCTAAACCCTAGATTACCCTCTATTAGGGTTTTGTCCTTGCAAGGGACATAAGACCACCTTCTCCATCCTGATCTTGGTGCCTGGAGTCACCTCTCATGGTGCCTAGTGGTCTTCCCTCTGGGGTTTGACCAACTCAGACCATTCCTCTGGGGCTTGGTCTTGCAACTTACAGCAGGGTGGCATGTAGGTTCAAGAATGCACATACATACTTTATTGTGATAATCATAGGGACTTTATAGGAATGTAGAATTAGGTTGCATCCAATCGATAAAATGTTCGGGAAACACCATGAAACTACATCAATTATTCATAAGTAACTGCATACATGTTCAGTCGAATCAACAAGCTACTTGTAATCCGAGCAAGAAAGTATCCAGGAAAGCAGTTCAATCCACACATGCAAGTAAGAACCCTAAAAAGTACATGTAATCTAATTACCATTCACTTTCTCATATTCTATTCATTTGAACTCGCTTCCTATGGTTTCCTACTTCCTTTTAGGGTTTCATTAGGGTTCATCTTCATTATTGACACTATAAACCCTAGAACAACAAATCTAAACACAAACCCTAACTAGCTTGTTAAATCCTTCCTAACAGGCTTAGGATCAACTTAGTATCACTTCCTTATGATGAATTTCGAATTAAACCAAATAAGAAACCATTAACCTTCAATTAGGGTTACTAAATTCATTATTGCATATTCATGTGTACAAAACCCTAAAACAAACATATTATTAACTTAAACAAATTTAATTCTTCTCCTTATTCTCAACAGGTTACTATATCTCAAAATAACCTAATTAAGATATTAAATCCAATTTTCCATCACAATTAGGGTTTTATCATGGTTCAATACATAAACATGGGTAACTTAATGCACTTTTGGAGTTAGAAATGATTTCAGGCTTTAAATTCATTTTTATTGGATTCCTCACATTCTCTTGATAAATTTTCATACACAATTTGTTTTCACCGGAGGTTCCTAGCAATATCTATGATTTTTGCAAAATTATTCCTTAATCGGCCAATCATACGAGGACACATCATCAGAAGCGAGATATTACCTTACTTTCTACTTGGACTGGTGGAACCAATTGGCAGCAGCCACGTAAGGGTGCGGCCCGCTCAGGCGGCAGTCCTAGCCAATATTTCACAGGCAATCCTACCCCTGCGCCCACGGGTCCCGGTGCCTCAAGTGTCTGGGGTAAAATAGACATTCCAATCGATTTCATCTTCAACCCCCGCACGCTGAGTTCTCACCGATCTGCGTAGGTCTCGCGGTCAACACGATGTTAACTCTCAGTTGTAGGGTCACAGGGAACCACGCGAAAGGTCCAAGGCCTCCGCCGGCTCCACCTGAACTCATAGGGATCCTCGCCGTTGTTGAAGGAGGTGGGTTTCTTTGGAGAAGGATCGCCGTTGTGAAGCTTCGCACAGGGCATCTGGAGGGGATCGAGAAGTGTGCTTAAACTAGAAGAGGCAGCTTCGTTGGCCTACCCGATACATGAACTAGTCCTCAATGAAAACAATCCCCCTTTATATAGGCCCGATTTCCCCAAACCAATACCCTTGAGGAGTCCGATTCCTAGGAGATTGGGGAAATCTCGTCCTCACACGAAAATAGGGGAAACCCAGGATGATTGGCTTCGTCCTAATCTCCTGGAACCAAAGGAATAACTTTTAGATTCGTACAAGGATTATCCATAATGGAAACAGATTGAGAATCCTCCCTCTACTATTCTCCTTTCTTACACATGAATAAAAAGCAGCCATCGTTGGATCCTAAATGCAACGACCCTCATCCAATCGCCAAGAACACTATTTTATGATTTAATTGGATGAATGTGACATTTAATACTTATCTTTAGGATAATTTGCAAAATCCATAACTCTCAATCCGTACATTCTTTTTCAACCAAATTTTAGGGGGAAGTCCATAATGACTTTAGCTACTTATATGCCAATAATGGGACTCAAAATCAAAAGTATGAGTGACCTTTCTTCATAAGCAAGTTATCACTTATTAAGGCATATTTTAAGCATATTTTCTCTCTCTTAATCTTACATTTTCTTTATTTTGATTCCTTTTAATATTATAAACCATGTGGAGTTGAAATCACATTTATAATGATTCCATTATCCATATTTTCACATATTTATTATATTTTCACATATTTATTATATTTTCATCATTATCTCAACTTTCCTTCTTAATAATGCTTTATTTGATTTTATCTCTTTGTTCTCCTATTATCTTTGTAGCTTGGACTCCTTAGAACCCAAGAAATCCTAAAGATATGAAATCCCTCCTTGAAGGATAATTCTTAGCCTTCTAGATGCTTCCACATCTTTCTTTTCTCATTATCTTAGTTATTCTTTTACTAATTGATTCCTTTTCCTTTTTATTTTCTTTTTCTTGTTATTGGGCCCAATAGCCAACAAGGCCCACGAAATCAAGCATAAAAGGCTATTTATCAAAGGAATCTATTCAAACATTCAATATACATAATCATACCTTTATTTGGGGAAATTTCATTTCCACCCAAAAGAACTCAAAAATTGGGTTGTAACATCCTTCCCTTCTTATAGGAATTTTGCCCTCAAAATTCTACCAAACATACAAACAAACAGGATAAGACTTCCTTATGTTCATCTTCAGCTCCCATGTGGCTTCATCCTCTCCATGGCGCTTCTAAGAAACCTTTATCATCTTATATTCTTACATTTGAGTTTTCTCTCACCTTGGTATCTCCTACACTCATAGGTGACTTAGTATATTTTAGCCCCCCTAGAAGCTCAATAGGTTCATGGCTCAACACATGGTTAGGATACATCACATAGCGCTCTGGATCAGACTCATGGAACACATCATACATCATGTTATCCTGAGGGGTAAGTCTATCCATAAGCATATCTACCAATCCATCTCAAATGGACCTAGGTATCGAGGACTCATCTTTCTCAGCTATAGCTCAGAGGGGTCAGATTTTCATAATACATATTCTCCCACAATTAACTCCATGTCAGTCTACTTTGCATCAGCTCATGACTCATGTCACCCCTAGGATTTCTCAGCCATCGCATGATCGAAGCAACTTCATCTGCACACACTGTGGTCTCTCTGACCTTCACAAGGTCCTTTCACTGACATCATCCTAATGAAGCATTGGCCAAAACAGCCTCCCTTATAGAGCTTCTTACATCCTAATACTGGCTATGGTGTCTATCATCATAAGCAAACTCTCTTAGGGCAGAGACTGCTCCCATGTATCACCCTAAATGAGTACACATGCTCTCATCAGACCCTCTAGTCTAGATCATACTCTCTTGACTATCTATCTATTAGGGGTGATATGTTGTACTCAACTTCAATCTAGCATCAAGTTCTTCTTATACCTACTTCTACAACATGGAAGTGAACTTGGGGTCATACTCATGATATTGAACTCGAATCATGGTGTAGTTGAACTATCTCTCTCATGCAAATAGTTCAACCAGATCTACCACGTTGACATCACTCTCTCCTAGGCAAGGGATTAGGCCAACTTGGTAAGGCGATATACCATAACCCATATTGCATCATGACCACTCTTGGTCCATAGGAGACCATCCACAATGTCTATGGTAATCTACTCCCATTCCCTCTCGGGGACTCTTCATTGTTCATAGCAACTTACTGGGTTACTGGTGTTCAGTCTTCACCCACTGGCATGCATGGTGACAAGCCACATGCAACTCTATCTACTTCTTTATCTCAAGTATGCAAAGTACTACTTCAAATTTTAATCATCTTAGTAGTATCACGATGCATGGTGTACTTAACATCACGAGCTCTTGCATGTCATGATTCCTCAGGGTTGACTCCTCATAAACCCTAAAACACTCTAGTCATGGGTTCCATCACCTTCCCTTCCGGAGAGGTGTATCTGAGGTTCTTACAACCATCCTTCTATCTCATCAAGCTCTAGGCTAGCTAACCAAGAAACCACTACTCGACCAATGGGTCTGGTCGTATCTGGGTGTTAGCCATACATGGTCTCATCTTCTAACAAACGTAGGGCTCTCCTAACAACATCTCTTAAACAATATAGCTATACACCTGAGTTGTACCTCGATGAAGGGTATCAGTGACCACATAAGCTTCCTTATCGGTGATGACATAGACCTTCATATACTCCACTCATCGTCCACATATCAGATTTAGGTCTAAATGAGTCAAGAAAACTTCAAGCTCATCATCTTGGTTATCCAAAATGAAACTTGTATAACTCATAAATTCCATGCTGCTCTTGATAAAACGTCCTCATGATGACTACCTTAGTTCTCTTTGTGTTTGTAAACCATCCATACATCGTACTCTCCACAAAGGTACACTACTATTTCTATCCTCATACATCATAGCAATGTTTCAACTCACATTATCTTTATCCTTAATGTATGGCATGCGTATTGCCCTATCTCTCACCCCCATAATGAGAGGAAATAAGAATTTGGCTGCAGTCCAAATACAGAGTTCATTCCGTTCCAAGAGTAGAGATGGTGCATCACACATCGCCCGTACACTTTCCAATCTAAGTTGAAACATGCATCACATGACTCCACATCATGAACATCTCGATTTTAGGTTTACTTCCATGGAAACTGTTCCCAAACACACTTGGGTTGTCACATAATCCTTAGTCATCTCCTCTAGGTCTGTAGGGTGCTGGTACTTTTGGGGTCATCCTTTTCCCTTATGCAACCAGGGAGTGCCCACCTCGTTTGCCCTTGGGGTCCCATGAGCTCATGAAGGTGATCAATCTCCTAACCTGTGATCCTCAGACAAAGATAGTTGTTACCTCCCGACCCTATGGTCTCGTGCAACTAGGGAAATAGACAACTCCTACTCCCATCGGTCTTATCCCCACCTAACCTTAGTACAGACTCGAGATTCTATCAGGGTACATCTCAAACTTGAATCCTTACCCATCACTCCATCATCTCTCTAGGAATACATGATCAAGCTTACATCCTTTCATAGGGATCATGGCGACCTACCTACCTCAGTCTGGTCCCATACAGGTTCCACCTTGGCAACCTATCCTCTTGCCCTTTAGAGATGGTCACACAAGGGTCTATAGATTCATGCTCATACCATGTGTTCTCCACTTAGCTCATAAAACCCTCATAAGAGAGACCTCTTTAGGTTACCTCGAACCTAAACACAAGTCGATACTCCTCTTATAGAAAAGTCCCTCCCCAGGATGAGAGAAAACTATCTCTTGATAGCAACAAAGGTCACAAACATCTTTTCTTCCAAGGTTTACATCATAATGTGCATGCTTAGCCCTATCATGCTACTCATACACGTAGCTTGCAAAAGACAACCCACTAAGCCACTCTGAGTTCCTTGGTATGTCATACTTGTTCCTTATTCATCAACATTCGACCAATATCATACATGCATATGTCACCAACCTATGTGTGAGGGGTTCATCAACATATACCTTAGTCCAAGGGGTTTCCTTTTCCTCTAAACATGAGGTGTGCCATGCTCGAATATGTAGGAGCTCAAACATCTTTGTGAGCATCAGGTGCACTAGGTACTACTACTTCCCCTCTTAGGTTTTGGAATCATAGGTTCACTTCTTATGCATCAGCTATCCAACCACGAACCAAGCATGCACAAGGTAGGGCATACACTTACCACTATTCATCAACGTGAACACACCTTAAAGTCCAAATACAAGGACAACCAACTGGCTGTAAGACCTCACCACTTGATATCATACCATGCCTTATCAGGGTCTATGGAACTCTCCTTCCTACACCTAAAAGGTAGGCACCTCTATTTGAGAAATTTATTCTAATAATATGAATGAGTAAACACTAGACATTTAACAACATGTATACATATTAAGCGTGACCTAAAAATTGGAACCTAATAGAGGCAAAAGGGGAACAACACACACTAGAAAAGTTTTCCATACTCAAATACTTGAGTAATTAATTTATAGGAAAATAGTTGTTTGATGGTTTATTAAATTTGTATCTAATTCTTGTAGAGAATTGAATTACAAATTCAAAACAAAAAGAATAGATAAAATCAGTGTTAAAATGAGGATGTTACTACATTTTCACTATACATGTATAAAACAACCAGCAACTGACACACGAATAGAAGGTGGAGAGTGGTGTTGCTGTTTAGAACCAATCATGAAAAATGGCATAACTTTTGATATACGTGATAGATTCTGAGAAAATGTGGTTTTATAAATTCATATTTTCAACCTCTATACAACTAAATAAAAATGAAAAAATTGGAGGTTTGCATGATGATTTCCATGGAAACAAAGGGAGAACCTTGGTAAAAAGGGATGAACATGGTTATTTTCTTACAGATTTGTAGCTGAAAAGTTTGAATCTTTTTCTCTTTTATTAGATTTAAGGTTGGTTCCAACCAAGTCTTCAACTACCTACTGATTTCACTTCTCTTTCCCTTTCTTCACTACACTTTTGGATCAAAATATTTATTTGTTCTTCTTCATGGTCATTTTCTAGAATGAAAGAGGAATGATTTAAGAATATAATCTTGCTGGAGGAAAGCTTGGGTCATGCTTTTCTTAATGGACTTCAAATTCGTCTCTTATAAAACAAGGTGAGTAGATATGTATCTGTACTATTTGTGTTACACTTTTCTTCTTCTTTCTCATTTGCTCAAAATAACTTATTGCTAGGATATATGCGAAAAGGATCATCAGAGAAGTATGAATTTAGACATACTATGGCTTTTTCTTTTTGTTTGTGCTTAATATATGTTCTAAAATTATGAAAAATGAACAAAATATGAGAGCTTAACTATACATACATTTGATTTTTGTTAATTTTTATGAAAATCATTAGAGCATAAATTTATCTTTTGTCTATCTATCAAATAGACTTTTAGAATAGTAAAAACCCGCAAAAAATGCATACAAACATGCCAAGAGTGTTGTTTGTTTATTGTTATAAGAGAATCATTGATATTTATGACATAAAGGTAATGTTTTTGAGAATTTATGGCTTAAAGAAAGCCTAGGAATGCCTATTAATCAAATTATAAGTTGCTAAAATTTATCTTATACTTAGATGGAATTTGTAATAGTTATAAGCTTATCAGAGCTTTGAGAAAAAGAGCTGACTTTGTACTTGATGCCTTGGAAGAAAGTTGAATATTCATATGATACTAAGTGAGGCCAGTTAAACCTTGAATGTAGTTGTATAATACTGATTTAATGATTCTTGAACTGTCATTTATTTATAATGTGTTGTTATGCTTGTTGGATGACAGCTTGCACAAAATCTATGAACTGCTTTAAGAGACATAATAAGAAAGATAAACTTGATTGATTTATATGTGCCCTGGACACTGTGATCCATAGTCAAATCCCTATTGGGGTGGTAAAACAAGTCATTCACACTTAGAGATAAGCCTATGTGGTGAAGGCTTAGAGTGGATTAGATCCTGAGGGCTAATTCACAGGAGGTTACGGGAAATCCCACAGAAGTGGAAGCGAGATTTTGGTTATAGGTTAGGAGGAGTTCCATAAAGATGTAAGAGACACCCAACATTATTTCAACTGTGATATTTTGTTAGGGGTGAACCCCGTGGGAAATGAGAACAATGTTTTTATATTATACGAGATTGAGCCATAGCCTGATGCCAAAGTGGGGAAGAGGTAGAGAGGCTATATGCCCTACCTGTCCAGTGGTGGATCTGGATGTGCTTTGCCTTAGGGTAGCCAACTACATCTTAAGGTATGGACAATGCAATCGAGTGAGTGAGCATACAATGACGATGTCTAATTGACTGGTATGAGTCAGTTAGATCCAGGGCAAAACTAATAAAAAAAGATTCAATATGTTGTTTGTTGAATGTTAAGTTTTTCTGATATGTATTTATGTTGGTAAATTATCAATACAGAATATGTTGTTGGTTGTTATCTATTCATTTGTTTAAATAATAAAAAAGTTGCAACAATGTATTACCTTTATGTATCTACTCACTTAGACATTGGTTAAACAACTAATAAAAAGAATTAGGACTTGAAGACAAGGAACCAACTAGCTAACCCTCTCCGCCAATTAAGTAACTCACTCAGTTAGGTGAAGCCTATACTTAGTGCATGATATCTAGATTGTTGTTGGATTGGGTTCATGGGATGAACTTGTGGTTTTCCTTATATTTTTTACCTTAGCATGACTAGAGAGAAAAGCCTTGTATATAATCTAAACAAATTATTTTTTTATTAATATTGTAAATATAGTTTTCAAGAGCTAAATGAAGTCATACTAGTTAATGATCAGCGAGAAATGATATATATGACAAGCTATTTTAGTACATTGTTATCTGATTGAAATAGTAATTTTATTGATGTCGTTACATTTATTATTTGAGGTTTGATATATCTTAAACCTTCGAGGTTCTGGTCCCGACAATCAAGTGTTTGGTTGGTTGTTGGGAACAAGTCCTGACATACACCCACAATATATAGAGGATATCATTTTTTAGTATAGAAGTCTATATGATAGTTCATGTGTAAATAATTTCCCGTGTTTTATGTCACCTAGATCCTCACACATAGTACATCAACGGGCAGATAGCGAGACTAAAAGTTGCACTCAAGCCTGTAATTGTACAAATTACATGATCATCCATGATGTCAGGCTGATTTGATCAATTAAGTGTGCCTTTCCTCTTATAAATATAAAGGAGCTTGTGCTTCTTTCTAACATAACTAATTAGCTCCTGAACAATTAAGAAAAGCCAACAATAAACCATCGACTATCCCATATGGCATGACATAATTCCAATTAGTTTTATACATTCCCATGACTTGTGACACATCATTGTCGCGACCACACAAACAAGTAACACTTTTTTTAGAAACCTAGTGAGAGAAAGCTCCAATCTCTCTAAAAAAACCTTTGATTCCATCATCTAGCCACAACCATCGAGTTCTGGATCTCACCCTGACCTCCTTAGGATGGCTGCGACGCCTACCGCAGATCCACACCATGGCTTGGCGCCACCCAAAAACCTCTAACGACATCTCCTCACAGAACAACCCAACCTGGAAGCTCGCATCTCCAGATACCACACCGCGATAGTAACATCAGGAGGATTACACACCATTTACTCTTGGGGAACACCATTGCGGCTAGCGTACACATTTGCATTGAGAGCTGCAGACAAATTTGATTCCCAACCAAGAGTAGTGAATTAGTCTGGCACAGACGTATCAAATTTTTATACTTAGGACAGCGCTACAACGGCTAAACCCATCAGCCGCTAAACAACAGACCGATTGTCCCCCAACATGAGAACAGGAAGACACTGCATGGTAGCTCAGAGCCAAAACAAGCACTTCAAATGAAGGATTGGCACTCCACTACATCTCTACAAGGCTTATAAGAATAGAAAGACTTCATCTAAGTCAACTTCTCACAACCCTCTCCATTCTGATCCAAAGATGGCTTCACATTTTCCATTCTTAAGCTACTCTTTAAACGATCCAGATAACCATTCCATCATACAACAACCATGAGCATGGAAGTACCATGAACATAACCTCCCACCCGGCATCAACGCAATCCAGATTTGCAACAAAAACTTTGATGTCATTATTGACTATGACAAGAAGTCTAACATCTACATAGTCTAAGGATGGGCTGACATGATAGCAGAGCTTCGACTCAAACCAGAATGGACAATCTTCATAAGATTAGTCACCAATGGAACCCTAATAATCTGGGTTATAGACTTCAACAACGATACACTCATAGAACTATACTCGCTATTCTACTCGAAGGATGTACACATCTCCACCACCAGTTCAGACTCTGCTGATCAACTACTTTTTCTAGAAAAACACCAACCCATTGAAGGTATCAAAGTCAACCCGATAGAGATCACCTCTGGCCAGACATATCAACCGAGCTCAGAGGAAGAAGACACATCTTCATCGATATGAAAGTCCACCACCATCACAGACAGGTAAAAACTACCTCCTACACCTGATCTCTCCCGCACACCCTTTTATGTTTTTGATAAATCTCATAATGCACATTTGCACAAGATATCATCACCCTCGTGTTTCTATGATCTCAATTTCCTGCCGCTTGGACAACCTTAAGCCACTGACTTAGCTATACATACTTTCAAACACAACTCTAAACCCCCGTCCAGGCAGCGAGCCCCTCTAAAACACCATTTCCGCTCTCTGTGCTGCAATAGATTTTCCAGTAGAAAACACTCAAGGTCGAATGTACTACGGTCAGTTCTTCTACATTTTCCACAAACCTATACATCTAGCAAACAACTGCTTCTATCGTAACACCCTTTCCCCAGAAAACAACAGACACTTTTCCAGGAAGAAGGCTTTATCCCATGTACAAGCCACATTTTCCAACAGATCACATCATTTTTCTAGATTTGATAAATCAAATCACAAACCTAAGCCCAATGGAAAAGAGATTAACACCCATAACTCATTCACTTGTCTCTTCCCAACTGAGCTTTCTGCAACACCACTGCACTCTTCACATGCACACATCAACTACCATTTAAAACACCATATAAAACCTCATAGCCTCTCTCAGCCACCACTACCCATTGCACCAAAGGTCATACCATGCGATAGTATCCCACTAAAACCCTCAACACCTGAGAAACCTAGTTGCATTTCACCTTTCCTTATGGCTCCATCTTTACATCTGGAAAAAGGGTTTCCCTTTGATCTTCCTGTAAACTCTATGAGGCTTTTGAAAGTCTTCACTAGCCGTAGCATCATTGTCTTCATCACAAACAGCATCGACAACAACATCGTTAACATCCTTGATTTTACTCGGGCCATTACTTTGCTTCTCCCTGGTCACATAGTCTTGAAACTAAAAATCCTTTCACCGTCCCAACTCCTCTATTTAGTCCTGGAAGGCACAAAACTCAACCATCTTTTTGGATAGGTTATGACTATACCATATGGAACCAACTTTGTTCAAGCTAATGTTACTCGATGGAAACCTAAACAAGGTTCATCTTTGGCTGCATCTGGTGGTTCTGGATGGGTTGCAATCTCTGATCTTCCACCACACCTTTGGGAGGTCGATGTCTTTAAATCCATAGCCCACTTCATAGGAGCTACACTTCAATTCGTGAGCCAGAACACACTACACCCTACACAATATATCAAAGCTTTTTGTGTTTTTTCTGTCAAACAGACTATCACTCTCCCTGATTCTCTCAAAATCCGTTTGGGTGAAAAAATTATAGAATTAAACTTTTGGCTGAAAACCCTACATTCATCAAGACTACTTTTTTAGATATTAGTGTCCAACCCCCTCATGGTGCTGCCCAACCAATGCAAAAAAGCCCTTCACCAACATCAGAAAACCAAGTGAAAGGAATTTGGTTTGGGAAAGAAAGAGTACCACTATTAAGTCCACTGAAGAAACCAACTGATCTGTCAACAATAAATGACCTAGAACATCTTCACCATTGGCAGACAACACAAACAACACCTTGATTAACTCCTTCAAACCTTTTCCTTTTCACAGCAATGACAGAGGCTCAATGTCACGCCCCAATCTCACATTAACCACAAACCACAAGATTAGGACGCAACAGGATGGGATTTACACGTAAGCCAACCCCTCTTTACTTTTATAACATTTTAAAGACATTAATAGGGTAATCTGATTTATACGGTAAAATGAAACTAAACAAACTGCGGAAACATCTTTATTAAACTGTCTAACAAAATAATCAGAGTCTACAGCATATTACATTGTCCGACATTAAACAAAGCATAACAGGTAATTTACATCTTTATACACATTCTCTCCCTCACTCACACCTTGTCCCAAAGATCGAGGGGAAAGGACTAAGAGACCTCTAACTACTAACTACGAACCTTCTATCGACTAGGCGTAAGGATAAATCGATCCTTCTGATTTCCTGCTGCTGATGACAACCTGAAAATGTTTTGAGTAGAGGTATGAGCCTACTCGCTCAGTGAATAGCATTTCACTTAGCTATCACTAAACAACTCATCAGGGTTATAAACTGAAATTAAACATAAATACAGAACTAATCAAGGCAGTTCTAATAACATAACAAATATACATATAATAATCACCTTTTAAATCATCAACACGTAATTCAGGCAGATAAACAGTTATATAAATTTACTGTGAACCTACATGCTTATTTATTCATTTTATTATTATGCCCTAAATATATGCAGTGTACTCTGCATATAAAGATCCACAGCAAGTTCATGCTACGGTCCCACCGTACAAGACTTAGCGACACACCCGGGAAGTGCTAAGTCTGACTACTCGTCCTGGTCTGCACAGGACACAGGCTCTACGGCCTCATCGCACATCCACGTGTGCTGCACAACCACGTGTGCTCTCGACTCCTCCTTAAACCTGAGTACACCGGCGGAGAGTCACAGGGTTACCTTCGTGACACAAGCATGAATGGTGTTAGATAACCAAGTTTTCTTTTGTTATCACAGTGCCATCGTGACACAAGCACGATTGTTGTTAGACACTACCTCTCTCTTTCCTCGTTTGTCCGCGACACAAGCACGGATGATGTTTCAACACGAGTTTCACCCCAAAGTTGCAGACCCGTCTAAGGGGTTCTACGGTGTTAGGGCATCTAGGTCTATTAACCAAATAACAAATAAACATATAAACAGGAATATCACATTTCATGCATATTGCGAAATCTGAATAACACATGAAGCAAATATATATATCCATTATCATTATTAAACATGATTCAGTATCATTTATCCAGTTTCAATGCTAAACATCTATTTTTAAATCAGTAAATACATTACAACTATAATACAGGAAATTTCATCATTTTTATTAAGCATATCATGTAGTTCAATTCTAATGAATCTAACATACTCTATTGTATGAACTACACTGTTTAGAAGTTATATCAATTGATACAGAAGCAATTAAATATTTAAATTGAGTTAAATATTTATTTCTAAATGAACTACTACTCACTCTTCTGGAACTCGGCCGACCAAACTGGAAACTCGGCCGATCGGCTGACAACTCGGCCGATCCACCCGCAACTCGGCCGATCCAAACCCTGATCGATTTCCTATAAAAGAAACTCGGCCGAATCTCACCCAATTCGGCCGATCAAAACACTGATCGTCAATCCTAATAGAGAAACTCGACCGAATCATTCGCAATTCGGCCGAACAACACACAGACAGGGCATATACAAACGTCTAAGTTTATTATTGATTGATAAGTGGAACCCTACTCACCGCGATTTGGTTTGTCCGGATTCGTCCGGAGATGTGTCCAAAGCCTGTTTCCGGGCGGATTTCTATTGTCTTCTTCCTTGGGTTTATACTGTTCACGGCCCTGTTGTTCATAGCAAACGTACGCCTAAGCCAGGTTGACGTTTGAGCTTCAATCAATTGCTAACTCGAACTAAAGGTTGCGGATTCACAGAGGGACCTTGAAATCAAAGTTCACCTGAAGCTTTCCCTGCTACTAGGCATGCCCTAGGAGGCTTCCCTGGCTGTGCGCAGCAGCTGCTGCTGCAAGAACTGGATGGGGCGTCGCCCCTTGCTGCTTAGGCGCAGGTGGCGCAAATGGAGGCGATGTGCTGCGATTGCTTGCTCGGACTTCAAAGCCGAGGTCCATGGCCGTGATTTGGAGCTTTGGCCGCCCAAATTAGCTTCCTCCAAGCCACGCACGGCAGCTGCAGCTTGCCGGTGGCCAAGCTGCTCGGCGGCTGGCGTCCAGCCAACAAGGGCACGGAGTGGTTGGGGGAAAGAAGTAGAGGAAGAAGAAAGAAGATGGCGCTGTTGGTCGGAGCTTTGGAGCTCAAAATCGCCCTACCCATCCTCCGCTACTGTTCTATCGGGCGCCGCTCCTCAAGCGGTTCCCCTGTTCTATCGGGAAGGAGAAGATAAAGGTCAGGTTCGCGGAGGGTCCGGAATGTAATTTACCCAGCAAAAACCGAAAATTACAACTAGGTCCCTAAGCACTCAAATGTCCATATCTTTTAACTCAGAAGTCGGTTTCAAGTGATTTTTCTTGCAACGGTTTAAGCACGGAAATCTCTATAACCTCAAAGTGCAAAACATGCCTAAAGGACTATTCCACTGGATCAAAGTTCTAATTACAACTGTGATTACTTGATTCAACTTAATGTATTAAATAATCAACATTGACATTTTTAACTGCCTCAGGTGATTCAATCTTAGCTATTAATTCGCATCTTAGCTTATCTTGATTATCTATGATGTTTAATTTGATACCCAACACTAATTGAGGTGTTTCACGTAATTCGAGGTATTTATTAGTTAATCATGGAGTGGGTCATAACAACCTTTTCCCCTTAAAAGAATTTCGTCCCGAAATTCCTAAAAGAGAAAAGAAACGTGTTACTCATTTCTGACTCGTATTCCTACGTAGCTCCCTCTAGGTTAAGATTTTTCCACAAAACTATCACTAATGGTATCTCACAATTCGTGAGTTTCTTGATCCTCCGATCAACCATCTGTATAGGTCCCTTAACCTAGGACACATCTGATCTGATTCCAGATCGACCCACAAAACATTGTCTTTCCAGAACTGTTATAGCAGTATCTCACTTTATGGTAATTACCAAGAAATTATTATACTATTCATGCAAACAAACTAAAATTCTTAAATAAACAGAATGCATGTCTAATTGGTACTAAATTAAAATCATGCATTTTAACTGTTAAACATCATCACATCATATAATGAAAATTGATATCAAGATACTTGATTCATCGTACACCCTATCCTTAGGGTTTCATTTGCCTTGTTCATTCATCACATGCCAACACCCTACTCTTAGGGTTATCTCATTCACTAATCACATGGCAACACCCTACTCTTAGGGTTTCCATCATCTCATCTGTTTGATTGTAATTCAAATCACAATACGGTATCATTCTAGAACTGGAAGAACAGTATATTCAAAATCATTGTAATTACTGAGTAATGTTTATATCATGCATGCAGACGGATTAAAAAAAAAATTCATAAATATTCCAATCTCAAATCAATTTTGGCACATACATACTGAATTCATGTAATTGAACATCCTATTACACTAATAAGAGTAATTTACTCCACTTATAAGAAACCATCTGTAATATTTATCCATTATCTGAAATTTCTCGAAGTACGTGCATATTAACCAAATTCCTAATTTATGCATCACATAACTCAAATCGTACCATTATCAGTTGTGTATTTCTAAACTCAATATGATATGATTGAAACTGGATTACTAGGCAACTTAATTATTTTATCCATGTATATCTTAATTAAGTCTCGAGACATCACAGGTTGACTTAATATGAAGAAAGTGAGCAGACTAAATTAGTCTATCCACAATCATTCATATCAAATCACAACCTCTAGGTGTCCTGGGTAATCTTACCACAAAATCCATTGTGATAAATTCCCACTCTCATTCAGGCATAGAAAAAGATTACAAGGTAGCTGTAGATTCCTAGGGTTCAGCCTTAACCTACTGGTACACACTACTTCTAACCACGTACTCAGCTACATCCTTCTGCATATCCGACCATCCATTTCAACTTCTTGAGATTCATATGCATCTTAGTGTTTTCCTGAAAGCTTAGCATACATCAATACATACATTTTCATAGGAATCTTTTCTTTCAGCTTTTTCCCCTTAAAAGAATTTTACACTATCTCGAGATACACACAACATGTCATGTTAATACAACACCTCATCATCATAAAAACTTAAACTCTAGTCTCTTTTCCTCCTATCAGGTCATGCATAGTCTGGTTTAACTCACTATCACCCTATAGTAGTTCCTTGATCTTATTATAAGAAGTAGGTTTAACTTACATCTGTACAATCAAATCACTCTGTGTTATTACCCCTAAGTCTAAGTCCAACTCCCACATTTCTACTAACAGGTCTCTATTGAAACCTGTCATAGAGAATGCATTAGCTGTTGAACTTGACTTTCTGCTGAAAGCATCATTCGCCACATTCTCCTTACCAGGGTGATAATCTATTGTCACATCATAAAGATAGTGACACCATGTCTTAAAAACATGAACTACATCAACTATCTTTAGATCATATATCGGATAATACTCCGCTTTCTATGCTACTTTCTTATAATTACATTTTAGGTTTATGTTTTACTCTTTTCTCTAAGTTATTTCATGTTGTTCATGTACTGATCAGATTATCCACTTCAAAACCCTAGATCGCTATCAAAGCCAGTTTACTTTTCATAGAACATATCTCAAGATCTTATTTTACAGAGATACTAGCATTCAAGGTTTAATCACTAATGAGATCCCTTAAACTACTACAACTTTAATCATTCTAGGGTTTGATCCTTATTAATAACATAGCATTATTATGTGTAAATGTGATCGATCATATAGATCAATTTGAGTTGCTTGGGTCAATAGCATATTAACCCAACACTCAACTTTAATCATGTTAGCTGAAAATTCAGTTTTCACAATAGTTTCTGTAATTCGTTTATTAAATGGCTAACAGAAACTCCAAAAATTCTGGAAATTTTATATGTTATTCCTAATGAAGTTTAAGACCTCCAGTAAAAATTTCAGATCATTTCAAATTACCAATAATTAATTAAAAATCGAACAGTGCACTGCTATATTGCAGTCTGCAGCAGGTTCGGCTGAGTTACAAACTCGGCCGACACCCTTGCTGTAGAGGTCAAAAGTCATCCAAAAATTTCACCAATTTAACAGAGTGTCTAAAATTGTGTTTATCAAGCACAGTTAAAATTTGAGATCAATTGGATATACCAATAAAAATATAAAATTCAATTACCACACTGCTATATTATTCAGAAAATGTGATCGGTCGAGTTTGAAACTCGGCCGATGAACAGGTCAGAACATTCTTCAAAAAAAAAAATCTGATATTTTCTAATGTTGTTCACAATTTATATATCCAACTCATATCCCAATTTTAGCCAAATCAGAATTACGCATAAAATACAAAAAAAATCATTTAGTGAGACATCCTATTTATCAAATTCTGTATGCGTATGTCATTTGAATCCTAATTTGGGCCAATTAGGGTCTATGCTTCTCAAACCCTAATTCTCAAGATAAAAGAATATTTAGACTTATATTCTTATTTTACTTGTTAATAGGAGTCATTAGATCCCAGTAACGCATCCTGCCAGCCGGACCAGGCCGAACCTGTAGTCCTGAAGCCAAGAGCTACTCGGGATTAATCAACCCCTATTAATATTAAACATGTGGAAAGAATATCCACTTAGGGCAACTCATTTATACATGATTTCGGGTCTACTTTAATACAAAGAAAACAAACATTAAACAATTCACTTCATGACACAACAATATAAAATAATCATGTTTACTTTACAAACTGGAAATTTCATTTCATGCATATAAAAGCATTTCTAGTGATCTTTAATCAAATAAGCAATATAAAGTAGGAGTTATATCACATCCTTTGTTTAATCTCTTACTCCTACATTAATTTCTGATCTCTTAACCCTAAGATTTCTAGGGTTTTTCTCTCTAGCCTATCCTCCCTCTGCATACCTGGCCAGGGCATCCAGAGAAGAACAGACAGAGTAGCTTGATACTGGTCAATCTAAGTATTCAGACACCTGGCCAGGGTATCTAAACACTCAGACCTTCCAGAGCTAAAACACATCATTTATTATTCGCCTTACTTATAACTTTATTCTTTGACCTTAATGATTCTTAACGACTCAACTTAAGCTCATTACTTGATTCTCGTGACCACATCCTCTTCCTGCTATCTGCAATAATATAACAGAACACTTCCTGTTAGAAAATTACAGATAGAAGAAAGACTCATAAACCTTATTCCTATTGGTCTCTTATCGTCCCCTGACCTAGACTTAGAGTATTCATATACTCAACCTATGCTCTGATACCAAGAATTGTCACGCCCCAATCTCACATTAACCACAAACCACAAGATTAGGACGCAATAGGATGGGATTTACACGTAAGCCAACCACTCTTTACTTTTATAACATATTAAAGACATTAATAGGGTAATCTGATTTATACGGTAAAATGAAACTAAACAAACTGCGGAAACATCTTTATTAAACTGTCTAACAAAATAATCAGAGTCTACAGCATATTACATTGTCCGACATTAAACAAAGCATAACAGGTAATTTACATCTTTATACGCATTCTCTCCCTCACTCACACCTTGTCCCAAAGATCGAGGGGAAAGGACTAAGAGACCTCTAACTACTAACTACGAACCTTCTATCGACTAGGCGTAAGGATAAATCGATCCTTCTGATTTCCTGCTGCTGATGATAACCTGAAAATGTTTTGAGTAGAGGTATGAGCCTACTCGCTCAGTGAATAGCATTTCACTTAGCTATCACTAAACAACTCATCAGGGTTATAAACTGAAATTAAACATAAATGCAGAACTAATCAAGGCAGTTCTAATAACATAACAAATATACAGATAATAATCACCTTTTAAATCATCAACAAGTAATTCAGGCAGATAAAGAGTTATATAAATTTACTGTGAACCTACATGCTTATTTATTCATTTTATTATTATGCCCTAAATATATGCAGTGTACTCTGTATATAAAGATCCGCAGCAAGTTCAAGCTACGGTCCCACCGTACAAGACTTAGCGACACACCCTGAAAGTGCTAAGTCTGACTACTCGTCCTGGTCTGCACAGGACACAGGCTCTACGGCCTCATCGCACATCCACGTGTGCTGCACAACCACATGTGCTCTCGACTCCTCCTTAAACCTGAGTACACCGGCGGAGAGTCACAGGGTTACCTTCGTGACACAAGCACGAATGGTGTTAGATAACCAAGTTTTCTTTTGTTATCGCAGTGCCATCGTGACACAAGCACGATTGTTGTTAGACACTGCCTCTCTCTTTCCTCGTTTGTCCGTGACACAAGCACGGATGATGTTGCAACACGAGTTTCACCCCAAAGTTGCAGACCCGTCTAAGGGATTCTACGGTGTTAGGGCATCTAGGTCTATTAACCAAATAACAATTAAACATATAAACAGGAATATCACATTTCATGCATATTGCGAAATCTGAATAACACATGAAGCAAATATATATATCCATTATCATTATTAAACATGATTTAGTATCATTTATCCAGTTTCAATGCTAAACATCTATTTTTAAATCAGTAAATACATTACAACTATAATACAGGAAATTTCATCATTTTTATTAAGCATATCATGTAGTTCAATTCTAATGAATCTAACATACTCTATTGTATGAACTACACTGTTTAGAAGTTATATCAATTGATACAGAAGCAATTAAATATTTAAATTGAGTTAAATATTGATTTCTAAATGAACTACTACTCACTCTTCTGGAACTCGGCCGACCAAACTGGAAACTCGGCCGATCGGCTGACAACTCGGCCGATCCACCCGCAACTCGGCCGATCCAAACCCTGATCGATTTCCTATAAAAGAAACTCGGCCGAATCTCACCCAATTCGGCCGATCAAAACGCTGATCGTCAATCCTAATAGAGAAACTCGGCCGAATCATTCGCAATTCGGCCGAACAACACACAGACAGGGCATATACAAACGTCTAAGTTTATTATTGATTGATAAGTGGAACCCTACTCACCGCGATTTGGTTTGTCCGGATTCGTCCGGAGATGTGTCCAAAGCCTGTTTCCGGGCGGATTTCTATTGTCTTCTTCCTTGGGTTTATACTGTTCACGGCCCTGTTGTTCATAGCAAACGTACGCCTAAGCCAGGTTGACGTTTGAGCTTCAATCAATTGCTAACTCGAACTAAAGGTTGCGGATTCACAGAGGGACCTTGAAATCAAAGTTCACCTGAAGCTTTCCCTGCTACTAGGCATGCCCTAGGCGGCTTCCCTGGCTGTGCGCAGCAGCTGCTGCTGCAAGAACTGGATGGGGCGTCCCCCCTTGCTGCTTAGGCGCAGGTGGCGCAAATGGAGGCGATGTGCTGCGATTGCTTGCTCGGACTTCAAAGCCGAGGTCCATGGCCGTGATTTGGAGCTTTGGCCGCCCAAATTAGCTTCCTCCAAGCCACGCACGGCAGCTGCAGCTTGCCGCTGGCCAAGCTGCTCGGCGGCTGGCGTCCAGCCAACAAGGGCACGGAGTGGTTGGGGGAAAGAAGTAGAGGAAGAAGAAAGAAGATGGCGTTGTTGGTCGGAGCTTTGGAGCTCAAAATCGCCCTACCCATCCTCCGCTACTGTTCTATCGGGCGCCGCTCCTCAAGCGGTTCCCCTGTTCTATCGGGAAGGAGAAGATAAAGGTCAGGTTCGCGGAGGGGCCGGAATGTAATTTACCCAGCAAAAACCGAAAATTACAACTAGGTCCCTAAGCACTCAAATGTCCATATCTTTTAACTCGGAAGTCGGTTTCGAGTGATTTTTCTTGCAACGGTTTAAGCACGGAAATCTCTATAACCTCAAAGTGCAAAACATGCCTAAAGGACTATTCCACTGGATCAAAGTTCTAATTACAACTGTGATTACTTGATTCAACTTAATGTATTAAATAATCAACATTGACATTTTTAACTGCCTCAGGTGATTCAATCTTAGCTATTAATTCGCATCTTAGCTTGTCTTGATTATCTATGATGTTTAATTTGATACCCAACACTAATTGAGGTGTTTCACGTAATTCGAGGTATTTATTAGTTAATCATGGAGTGGGTCATAACACTCAACTATGAATATATATTCTGAAACTGTGCAAAAATTGAAGACTGTTATCATTGACGAGATCTGATCGTCATAGAGTCTAAAACCAAAAAGTAAAGGAAAGGCTACGAGGACAATCCAATCCATCAACACCATCTCCACCACATCAAAAGGACTAACTAGAAGAAACTAATTTTCCTCATAAGAGCCTTGTATATCTTCACACTCCACTTCTTTAGATACTTATGATGTTGAACATTTATTTTCAGACTCTACATCTTCTGAAATAGACAATAACAATATAGATAATATAGAAGACATAGCTTCTTGGCCTGATATACAATCCTTCACAATATTTGTTGATAAACTAGGTATCACCTTTAATGATGATTCATCAACACATCAGACATTAGACAACATAGAATAGTTTTTGAATTGGAAAAACCATAGAAAAGTTCACGATACATACTCTTACTTAGGTACATTGCATATCTGCTAATCCCACTTTACACAGCTTTTCAACTCTAATATTTTTACAAATATGAGGATCACTTCCTGGAATGTCTGTGGGGTATCAAAACTGAACATAAGAAAAGAAATATGCAGACACATATACAAAAACAACATTAACATCATCACCATCCAGGAAACAAAAACTACTCTGACGCCTTTTGCTCTCAAAACTATAGGAGGCAAGTACGTAAACTCTTGGCACCAAATATCACCACTTGGTTTTAAGGGGGGCCTCCTCATAGGCTTAAATAATAGCCTTTTTGATATCACACACTCTGAAACTCGTACTTTCTCCATCACTCTCCATATCACAAACATCATTGACAACTTCAGTTGGATCTTCACTGGTATTTATGGAGAACCCAGTTCAAACAAAACAGAATACATGATAGAAATGATGCACATCATGAGCATTTACCATGACAAACCCTAGATTATGAGAGGGGACCTCAACCTTACTACAAAACTTTCTGACAGAACCAACCCCACCTCAACAACAGGCTACATGACTACTTCTGATAAAGCCTTCCTCAAACTTATACAAAACTATAACATGATTGATCTCCCACCCGCAAAAGCCTACTACACTTGGACTCGCCAACATTCATGGGCTAGACTTGTCATTTGCTCCATAAAATGGGAAGACCCATACCCCCATTCCTATGTCAGTGTCACACAATGACCCATCTCTGACCACTTCCTCATCATCATAAATACAAAATAAGAGAAATGGGGGCACAAACCTTTTTGATTTGAAACTTTTGGATTAGTGATCCCACCTGCCTGAACCTTTGCAAAAGGCATTGGGCTTTAGCGGACACCCAAACCAGAAATATAGGCCACCACATCCACAACAACACAAAAAGTGATAGGAGTAGACTGAAAAGTTGGCAAAAAGATACCATCAGAAATCTCTCACAAAAACTTGCTGATCTTGAACAACAACACATGTTCATTGACAGTGATCCAGCTGTTGACCCGGCCCTTGTTCTCACAATTAAATCCGAGCTAGATCATATTAATCTATGCCTAGATACAATGTGGAGGCAACGTGCTGAAATCAAATGGGCTAAGGAGGGCGATAAAAACATAAAATATTTCCACAAAACTTGCAATAACAATACTTGCAAAAATATCATTGCTATGTTGAGAATAAATGGAAGTATTGCATCAAACAAACATATGATCACCACACACATTGTTCAACATTTCAACTACATTTCCAATACTAAACACAAGAGTATCTTTCTCAATTTCATCAACTGCAAGCACTTATGTGGTTGTCATATCACCTCACCACAGATCGTTATCAGTCCTTTCACCCTTGATGAACTTGACATGGCCATCCACTCACTCGGCAAAAAAAATCCCCTGGCCTTGATGGATTTAATACTGAATTCTATCTGGCAAACTGGAACCACATCAAGGGAGACTTTCCAAAACTCCTCAAAGCTATACATCACAACACAAACAAGCACAATATTCTCAAACATGTCAACCACACCAATATAGCCCTTATCAAAAAAGTTACTCATCCTGACCAAATCTCACAATTCAGACCCATTAGCCTCATCAACACTTCATATAAGATCATTGCAAAGGTCCTATCAAATCACATCAAAACCCATCTGGAAAAAATCATCCCACACAACCAAATTCTTTTCTCAAAAATCAAAGCATTCATGATGCTTTTATCATGGTGAATGAAACCCTACACCTCTGCCATAAAAATAAAACACCACTTTTAGCCATCAAACTAGACTTTGAAAAAGTCTTCAACTACATCAACTGGGATTGCCTCATCAAAGCCATGTCTGGATACGGCTTTCTAGACATTTGGAACAACTAGATCCACTCCTGCATATCCACTAACTACTTCTCCACCATTATTAATGGATGACCCTTCGGATACTTTCACAAGACCAATGGGCTTAGACAAGGTGACCCCCCCCCTCTCACCATACCTCTTTATCATTGTAACATCCATTCTAACCAACATGATAAAACTTGGTACAGTCTTATAGCCCCCCTATGAGTGCCATGAAAACATCATACAATTTGCAGATGATACAATCATTCTTATAAAGCCTGAAGACTCCACCATAATTAACACTATAAGTATCATTGGCCTTTTCTCATACATCTCGAGTCTTAGAATAAATCTCTCAAAGTCTTCTATCTTTGGAGTAAATACGCATCATGATATAATTAGTAGGTACAAAGACCTCCTCAAGTGCAAAATAGAAAACTTTCCCATGAACTATTTTGAGATACCGATCACCCCACATCCCATAACCCACTCCATTTGGAAACCCATCATTGATAAGATTCAAAGGAAACTAAATCCATGGACAAATAATTTCCTCAATCTGGCTGACCGATTTACTCTCATTAATAGTGTCATAACACCTATCACTACCCATTTTCTTAGCTACATCCTTTTACCTATCAAGACACACAACATGATTCACAAAATCAAAAGAAACGTCCTCTGGAACAACCACACTTCAAACAAACAACACAAAAATTTCTATCTTGTCAGTTGGGGTACCATCACTGCACCTATCAAATATGGGGGATGGGACATCATAAATATCAGACTCCATTCCATTTGCCTCATAACAAAAATCATAAACATCCTCATGAACAATACCAACAAGATCTGGAAAACCCTTATCCTGTAGAAATATTACAAAAATAAACCACCTTGGAAAAAAACCACTCACTATATTTCTTCCCCACTTTGGAAATACATCAAAAAAAACTTGGACATAATTAAGAACCCCATTTGCACCCACACATGCACATCAAAATATCAATTTCTGGGGTGACCCTTGGTACCATCACAACACCATTCAAAATCTAAACTTGTTGATGTTCATCCCTTACTTTTCTGTAAAATCTCAACATTGCCAAAGCCCTCAAACTTCTTACCAATAATAGGAAAAATTCACTTAAAAGACATCTTCAAAACCACGTGGACAACAACACTCTGAGGGACATAGTCCATGAACTTGAACACAACATTGATAGCAAGATTTCATGGAAATGGGGATCTCTCTACACACCCAAAGTAGCCTACACCCACCTCTTACCGGGGCCATATTTTGAATATGGTTCACTTTTGGAAAACAAAATGGCCGCAAAAACTTAAAATCTTCTTGTGGCGGCTCACAATAGACAAAATCCTTACCGACCATAACCTCACCCGTAGAAGTTTTGTGGGACCAAATAGATGTTATCTATGCAAAGAAGAAGAAGAAACCACACAACACTTCTTCACCAACTGCACAATCATGATGCACATCCTGCAAAACTTCTTCTCACTTTCTTCTGACATTAAAAACCTCCTCATACCAACTATTGTCTCTAGGATCAAAGTCTTACCACAACACTCTAGATATCGTCCAGATGACCTGATTATCCATGCCTTCTGGAATATTTGTCTAGAGAGAAATAATAGAAAATTCAATAACATCTCTAAACACATCCAGATCTTGCTTGCTGACATTAACCATGCCTTATTTATACAAATTGCACTGCAGGACAAGCCTCTACATCAACTCAGGTGATACCTGCTGCAGTCGACCTGGGTAATATTTTTGGAGATCAAAATGGAGGAGGATGATACTCCTTGGAGGACATTATCACTAACGACACTGGTTTCTGAAGATCTGCTCATTGCATAGCCTGGAGATACTACCTTAGCCACTACTTTAGTTACTACTTTTTGAATTATCTTTATGATCATAGGCAATGTCTAAGGGGTGTCTCCCCCATGTATAATCTCCTTAATCTGCATCACCGTTGTTTTCTTTAGCTTACTGTGGTAGCTGGGCCTCATCTCAATGGATGCCCACCTAGTTTTTTTTCAACTTCTTGCTTGCAGACGTCCTATGTTTGTAAGCAATGTGTTTACACTTTCTATTAATGTGTGAACTTTTATCAAAAATAATTCCAATTAGTTTAGGGTGCAACACAACAGATCCGGCCCACTAACTCCTTAACTAGTGGAGGATGACGAAGCCAAAGATAATGAGAGAACCAACACATTGATTATAAAAGTCCCCAACCCTCTCTCATAGGTGTTGCACTCTCACTGGACTAAGCACGCTCATCATTATCAACCCTAATCTTTAGTAGCAAGTACTAAAACATAGAGTTATGCTACCCACAATCCCTTATCTACATGTTGCCCCACCCAATTCCTCGGGAGCCCGCAAAAGCCTATTCCAATTGTTTCTTTTAATGTGAATTAACTTCACACCAACTGATTCCATGCAGCAAATGAAGATTCCTGAAATTCTCTCTCCACCCCTCTCTCCAGCTCTCATCTTTATTAATTCATTTTCTCTCTTGTAATTCTTCTCTCCAGCTCTATCCACCCACCAACATTCCCACATTAGTACAGTATGTGTGTTCCCCATCTCTCACCAATCTTACTCTCTCAGACGTACACTACTCTGATTCAACTTCTTTCGTTCACCTTCTCCAGTACAGTATGTGAGAAACTAACCTCTCCAGCAGCCACGCTCCGCCGCACCTCGACTCTTCAACAGTCGCACTCCACCACAATCCCGCAGCCACACTCTACTTGTTAGTGATCCCAAAAGTACAGTGCACATCTGGACAAGAATCATCTATAAAATGCATCCATAAGTATTGTACTCATTTGTTAATTTCAACTCAGTTACTGACGTATAATTACAATACCTAACAAATTACAAAATCAAGCATAATTGTATAACTGATCTAGAAACATAAGCACAGTACCTATGGAATCCCAAAACAACATTTGTCATCTGGACAATTTTTTTTTTACAAAATGCAGACATAAGTTGAGTACCCAGTTGTTAATGATCTCAAAAGTACAGTGCACATCAGATCAAAAATCAACTATAAAATACATTCATAAGTACGGTACTCACTTGTTAATTTCAACTCATTTACTGAAGCATAAGTATATTACTTAGCAAATTAGAAAATCAAGTATAATTGTATAACTAGTCTAGAAGCATAAGCATAGTACCTACAGAATCTCATAACAACATTGGCCATCTAGAAAAAATCTTTTTACAAAATGCAAGCATAAGTACAATACCTAGCAAATTATAAAATCAAGCATAATTGTATAACTAGTCTAGAAGCATAAGCATAGTACCTACAGAATCCCATAGCAACATTGGCCATCTGTATAATTTTTTTTTACAAAATGCAAATATAAGTTCAGTACCCACTTGTTAATGACCTCAAAAGTACAGTGCACATCTGGTCAAGAATCAACTATAAAATGCATCTATAAGTATTGTATCCACTTGTTAATTCCAACCTAGTTACCCAAACATAAGTACAATACCTATCAAATTACAAAATCAAACATAATTGTATAACTGATGTAGAAGCATAAGTACAGTACCTACGGAATCCCTAGCAACATTGGTCATCTGGACAATTTTTTTTTACAAAATACAGTCATAAGTTGAGTACCCACTTGTTAATGATCTCAAAAGTACAATACACATCCGATCAAGAATCCACGATAAAATACAACCATAAGTACTATACCCACTTGTTAATTTCAACTCAATTACTGACACATAAGTACGATACCTAGTAAATTACAAAATCAAGCATAATTATATAACTGATCTAGAAGCATAAGCACAGTACCTACATAATCTCATAGCAACATTTGTCATCTGGACAATTTTTTTACAAAATGCAGACATAAGTTGAGTACCCACTTGTTAATGATCTCAAAAGTACAGTGCACACCAGACCCATTTGTTAATTTCAACTCATTCACTCAAGCATAAGTACAGTACCTAGCAAATTAGAAAATAATGCATAATTGTATAACTGGTCTAGAAGTTATAGCACAGTACCTACAGAATCTCATAGTAACATTGGCCATCTGGACAAATATTTGTATGGATGCATTTTATAACTGATTCTATTTAGTAGTATATTTACGTCCAACAAATAAGGTAGGTAATGCATTCGTAATAATAAATAAAATAATATTACGATAGTCAAAACAATATAAATAAGACAGTTCAATATAAAGGATAAAAGTACAGTACTCACGTATTTGTGAAGGAACACAGTGAAGAAGCACGAAGGCAACATAATTCAATAAAAATTTTGAACATTGAAAAGTTGTACACAATGAATGAAATTTCAAATAAGACTGTTTATCAGATTTTGTGGGGCAGTGAGACATCACAACGGTACTTTTGCATGAACAAGCATGTAAAATCTGTAATATATCTTAATACATCTCGAACGTATTGTATCTTGATACATCTCGGAACACGCAGTAATTCAATGTTTATGAGAACGGGTGTGCCAGCGGCTGGGTGGCCGATTATGCCAAGAATTTTTCAAAAGATAAGACACACCCCAACCCACATGGAGCGGCTACCCAGTCAGCAGTCACCCGCCATCGCAATTGGCAAGGACGGCAGCCAGCTTCCTGCTAGATTTCAAGAAAAAGTGGACAAACTGATATATGGATGGGGAGGAGGGTGAGAACTGAAAAAGACGGATGGAGGAACCCAATAATGCACAAATTGTTGTTATAAGCGTAGCTGAGTTAGGGATGGTTTCGGCGACTCGAGCTGGTGCCTCGCTACCTGTGCATATTTTAATGGCAAAGCCGAGGAGAGGCCAATAGGGAAGTGAGAGCCTGGGAAGGTATGCGCCATGCATGTGGATGTGTAGTGGCAATGTCGGCACCATGAGAGAACGAACGCAGTAGCTGCCGAAAGCGGCACTTTACTCGAAACCCGTCGGTTGGATGCATGGGGGATCGGATCGATGTTGGCTGTGGTGGTGGTGGTGGATCTGTCCTGGCTCCGGCAGGCCAAACTAATAGCAGCACGGCCATTAATAATTCAGTCAGCCTGTCCAGCCGGAGAAGCGCTCAGCCAGAAATACCCACACAGCACCCATCTAGCTAGATGCATTACATGCTGCTGTGCTGTGTGTATTATTAGCAAACATGCCCTTCGGGTGAATCACGCTTTCGCTTTATGAAATTATTCATTCAACGCCATAATCAATCTGAAACATAATAATATTAACTAATATTTAAGAGATGCAATCTAATTTGTATCCATCAAAATTACTTATGTTATGAAAAATTATTGTATAATTCTTGCAATGATCTAAGTATAATAATTTTAAAAAAGAACTCAATTTCATTATCCGCTCGACTCTCTAGATATGTATGTGTGACTATCAAATGTATCTTTGTTCCGAAAATGATGCAATGTATACTCACAATAATTTACTGACAACTCTTCAATTAATTATCAGTTAACTTCTTTCAATTTATAATTTGTCATTACCGAAGTTCATGGTGTTCTGCTGCATAATAATATACACAAATATTTTAGACTACCAAGCTCACAAACATATTGTTGATGTACACAAATTGGTGAAACACACAGACATGCTGCTGAAACATAGAGACAAAGCACACAAATATGTTGATGAAGTATACAAACATACTGATAGGCAAGGACATAAACCTTAGAGTTTGGATAATGTTGAAATCAATTAAATAAAACTGAAAATAGAGGAAAATAAAGAAAAAAATTAAGCAAGCAACCAAAACTTGGTCTGATACAGATACACATGTTGGTTGATTCAGCTTAGCGGAAAGATATGTGCTAAGTTTGTGTTACACACTTGAATTAACCTATTAGAGAATAGTCCAATTAATTATCAGTTGACTATCTCTAACCTGTAGTTATCATTAATAAAGTTACTCACGTTCTCCTTCTTAAGTATGTGCCTATAAACACGTGCTTTGCAATTGAATGAAGTACAAATACATTTTTTTATCTTTTCTTATTTATAAAAATTTCACTCTACTAAGTACAAAACACATATTTTTTTATCTTTTTTATTTATAAAATATCTTTCTATTTAAAAAAATTAGTGTTATTTTTAGTGAAAATAGAAAAAGAATATGTTTTTAAAATGTTGTAGCCATCAAAAATTTAAATCCGACTCATTTACGATATGGGCATCAATCTCCAAACATATTCAAACATGTAGGTGATCTCATTGTCGGTCGATAAAACTTAATACTCTAAATTGATTTTTCTTATGGGCTCACAATTACTCTCATAATTATTTACATACATCATGCTATACAAAAAGAGTTCCACTAACATCCATTTGACTCCCTTCAACTTGTAGCACGTTTTTATTCCTTTTCTACTACTTGTTTGTTAAGAGATAAGAAAAACAATCAAAGAGGACCATAAAAGAATTAAGCAATATGAAATTTAATGTGATAACAAAATAAAATAAGTAGACCGAGATAATAAAAAGAATAACTCAATCATTTTCCAAGTGATTCCCTCAAACTTGGAACGTCGGATTACCAAAATTATTGTTGCTCTTCTTCTCTAACTGGTAAATCAGCTACAAACCAAACCGATGAACTTCAGAAAAATAATTTTTAATGGACTTCATGCATCGTGATGACAATAATTTATATATAATATGCAATAAAGGATAATATGGTTAAGTGCAAGTTGATTCGCTCCAGCCTGTAGAATGTGGTTACTAAAATTACATTTATTGTCCTTCTTAGACAATAAAATTGATGACAATAATTTATATACAACATGCAAAAAAAGACAAATTGGTTAAGTTCAAGTTGATTCCCTCCAACCTATATAATGTGGTTACTAAAATCACATTTATTGTCCTTTTTGGATAATAAAAAGAGTGACTCGATCATTTTCCAGGTGATTTCCTCAAACTTGTAATGTCAGATTACCAAAACTATAGTTGATCTTCTTCTCTAATTGGTAAATAAGCTCTTAGATAGACTTCTCAAAACTGACACAAAATCGTTCATTACTATAATTATGTTGTATGTTCCTATATAACATCCTAAAGTAGGCTTCCTTAGGACAGCCTAATGTGACATTGTCATGGTTACTTGTCTCACAATTTTTAATACTTATTTATAATACTTGTTTATTAGTTGTAAAACAACTAAGACAAAGACCAAAACTATGGAAGATAATCACATGTTGAGAGGAAGCAAGCAAATAGTGATGGTCAACTCCACTTGGGTCGTTCTGCTTTTTTGTTTCATCACACATTGATTAGCATGTGTGGCATAAAGGTCGGTGTGATGAGAGATAGAAAGTAAAAGCTATCCAAACAAACTGGCTGCTATACTTTTTTGGATAACCATGACTGAATGGAATGGAGAAATGAAATATAAACTAACACACAAACTTGTACAATGAGCAGCCAAATAGGGAGCTGAAACTCCCTCTTATTATAGGTAAGGTAGATGCATAAAACCCTATTAGCACAATGCATCTTAATTTTAAAATATTTATAATTGTTTTGCAATTGGAGAGTGGTAGAGTAATATTAGTAGATGGAGAGAGTGTGTAATATAAAAAGAGGGAGATAGTGGATGGAGAGAGACATTTATTAGTTGTCACAACGGGTAGTTCTGGTATATATTTTTGCGTATGGGTCGTTGATTCAATTCTCAACTGGAGCACTTGGAAAAAAAATAGAGAGAGGTTTATAACAACACCTAAAGGTTTACCTTCTCATGTTGTGATTGTTGGTATGTATGCCCATAGAGTAAGTTATGTGATGATTGTAATGAGATACTTTGTAAATGATTTGAATAATAATAAAGGCAATTTCTGATCTATATGTTTTAACTGTTTCTGAGATGATAGTATAACATGATAGATGTCTAAAGAATTGTTTTACTCGATGACGTATGCTTTTGGGTTGAGAACCTAAACGATGAGACCATATGGATGTTAAGAGTATACATTCTTGTTTAGTCCCTAGTTAGTTGATATTGTGGAAATAACCATAGACATCAATAACACTAAAAACTAGATTGTGTGTTGGTTGATGACAGAATCTCATTAGTCATGATATAGTGATATCAAACTAAGCACATAGGTACTTGTAAGAGAACAAGTGTACCAGACAGACCCACCATGAGAGTAACACACGGAACCATGATTTGGTAGTCACAGTCAGCTCTCACAGTGATGGTGGTGAATGTGATTCTTTGACCTGAAATCACTACACTCAACACATGTCGTTGGGTACACTTTGACATCATCAAACGCAGTCCTAAAATATGGGTTGTTATAAAGGTGATGATTGGGTAACTTTGACACATGGGGCTTTTGAGGGGTGAGTGATAGATATGAGATTTGTCCCTCCTAAGGGAGTTTGATGTCCATGGCCACTTGATGAATAGGATTGAGAAAGGCATGCACATGCATGTGTGAATCAATATATGATATTGATGTCACACACATCTCGCCCAGTCTGCTCAGAGATCAAGGAAATGGATGAATGTTGAAAAGATGATTGTACCATGCCTTGAGTTCATTCAGGACATTAGTGACAAAGGAATTATACATTCACTATAAAACCATTCACAGATTGTAGGATTGAAAGTTGTTCTCCAACTTTCTATTTCACTTGGGTAGCACTGATGTGTGACTAGGCATCGCTCTTTGCTTGTGAAGTCATAAGTGTTATGGATTTTCACTGCCAACGTGAAATGGACCTGCAGGGTCACACACATAGGATTTAACCTGGAAGAGGAGTTTATCCACAAATGATGTTTAGATTGATTACTAAAGGAGTTTAGTGTTCAATTAAACACTCAATTAATTGATAGATCAAAATCATAGTGTTCAAGGTGTTGGACCAATTGATTAGAGTATCGGATTGATTGAAATTGCAATTGACTGATTTTGCACAGTCTGCACTTCCAACCGATTGGCTCATGTGATGAACCGATCAGCTCAGGTTGGTGAACCGATCGGCTCAAGTGGTGAGTCGATTGGCTCATGTGTCATGAAACAATCGACTCACTTGTTGAACCGGTCGATTCGTGTGACCAACCGAGATCGTTTGGAAAGTCAGAAGACTATTTTGCAAATACAATTTGTTTCACTTGTACAAATTCGATTTGGATAAGGATTAATATTTGATTAATCGGAAACAAATACGCAAGTCAATTTGAGTTGGACCAGGACCACGAACCGATCGGCTCAGAAGTGAACTGATCAGCTCAGGGGTCCCAAACGATCGGTTCAGGTGTGAACCGATCGGTTGAGGTCACCAACCAACCGTTTCAGGGTTGAAACGATCGGTTCAGTTGGCGCAGTTGGTTGTTTTGTGGAAAATATCAAGCCCTTCTACTCCTACTTTAATCCCACATTGCCCGGGATAGAGAACCCTGTCCCATGACCCTCCTATATATAGGGGTATTGGGGGATTCTCAAAGTACAACTCAGAACACCAGTTTCTCTGCAAAGTTGTCATTCTCTCTAGTTTTGGTAACCGAGAGAGCCCGGGCAAGTGCTACCCGATAAGGGAGGCACAACAAGGGAAAGACAACTGTAGAAAGGCAACTGGTTGCAGGAGAGTGTGTCGGTGACTAGTATGCCGACATGAGGGTACGACTCCTTCCGATTCCTTGTAAGATAAGGAGATCGGAGTTCCAGGCAGTCTGTGTGGATGACTGTAGAGGCAGGAGACTTCTGCCGCTCGGAGGACAATTGTCAATCCTGACAGTCCCGGTGAGACCAGGAGCTTCACAGACACCGTCCAAGACCGGAGATGAATACCGTACAAGCCGCAAAGTAACGTCGCCGAGCAAGCCTCGGGACAAGGTACGCCTCTACAAACCATCCTTCCTATTGTATAGACGTTGATGTAATTCCTTTATTCTGGGTTTGGGAGAAGAAAATTTGTGTTTCTGTTGCCTTCTCTGACTCTCCTAAAACCCAACAGTGGTATCAGAGCCACGTCAACTGCTTTATACTTTAGGATTATCGATGTGATCGATTTTGGTTTGTCACCTTTATTTATTGCATACGATGCAAATAAATTTGGCTTTATGTATGTCCAATCCTAAATCCACAAATCCCAATATACATATATAATATATAATATAAATGCATTCGATACACGTCTCCCTTAAATGAGTTTTGTGGTGTATGTATAGCGTGGTTATGGCCAATAAACCCTATGTATGTGTGCTTGGTTGAATGTGGTTGCTTGCATCTCGGTCTGCGCACTGATTCCCTATATCCGATTCCTGATGTAACTCGAGATAACTTGAGATTTATTTCCTACCTTTGCTCCCCCCGAATGTAACTCGGGGTTTCCTTTTTTAAAATGTAAAATAGGATAGATTTTTATTTCATGTTATGTCAAAGAACAACAGACTTTTTGATGACCGGTTCGAGAAGAAAGATGAGCAGGTGGCGGCCTGATGAGATGCACGATGACCAGTGAACCGATCGGTTGGAGGCACCAGTCGATCGGCTGGTGGCACCCAACCAACCGGTCTAATGGTGAGCCGATCAATCATGGAGATGAGTTGATCAAAGTCATAAAGGCAAAGTACAAACTTCATCTTGTACAGGTTGCATGTGATGTGGACCTAGATGAACGTGATTCCTCTTGGCTCAAGGAATCACATTAGGATGGCCATAATCATTACTTTTATCATTTCACATGTTTTCTGTGGGATATAGCATGTATATGATACTTACTATATTATGGTGGTTGGATATGTATATATACCTATAAAAACAAAATCCCTCATTAAATAATAAAGTTTTAGATGCCTCCAAATGCGACTCACGTGAAAAGTTTGATCGGCCAAGTGTGGGCACGCCCTAGCGTGGTGCACCGTCTATCTCGTAGAAGCGTGAAGGATGGTTGTGTGGGTCTGCCCTAGTAGAGTGCATATTCATCATGTTGTCTTTGGGTCAGACTTAACAAGGTGACCTAGATAGGATCTAGCACCTTGAGGCATGGATGTGATCATGGCAAGGAGTTGCATATGACATCTTTCAAGAATTGCATATGATGCAATTGGCAAAAGTTGCCTACCTGGAAGATCTAAGTTGTGGGTGACAGCCCTAGCTGGTCCATGACTCGGAGGATTTCAGGATCTTGACCCACTAGGAGATTGTACGTTGTAATCTTTCGAATTGATGGTGAGGGCTATCAATTTGAATCAAAATAGTGGGAGTGGTAATTAATTAAAGGCCTAATTAACTACTGTCAAATTTTATTCAAATCAAATCAAAATGAATTTTGACAAATGAAATTTTCTCTTATAGAATGGCAAAAGAATCATCTTTTAAAATGGGCAAATTAATTGAGAATAAATTCCATAACTGGTTAGGGATTGTGAGAAGTGTTCTGCACAATCCAGATATACCGGTAGCCTTTGAATTCACTCTATGTGCACTTAAGAAGATGGATAGTTCATTGATGGATATCAATGGAACAAAGTCTAAGGACAAAGGTGAGGGAGAGAAGAGTTCTCTCGCCAAACCAATGTTAGAATCTTCTGCGCTCAAAATATGGAGAGGATGGAAGGAACGATGGAAGAAGAAGTGAGAGATAGGGATCTCTACTTCTGGTGTGTACGTGATAGAGATTAACTTTACTACTTCTTTATCATGGGTACTTGATACCGGATGTAGATCTCACATTTGTTCAAATGTGAAGGATCTTAAGAGAAGTAGACCTTTGGGGAAAGGCGAGGTTGACCTAAGTTTTGCCAATGGGGCAAGAGTTGCCGCCAGTGCCGTAGGAACCTATGAGTTAACTTTACCTAGTGGGCTAATAATAGAGCTAAATAACCGCTATTATGTACCTGTCATAAATAGGAATATCATTTCCGTCTCTTGTTTAGACAAGGATGGTTTTGAATTTCTTATTAAGAATGAAAAAGTGTTCCATTTCAAAAGATGGGATCTTTTATGGCAGTGCCCCAATGTCTTATGGTCTATACTTGATAGATCTAGAGACAAGTGTATACAACGTAAACACCAAAAGGCAAAAACTCAACAACTCAAACAAAACATATCTTTGGCATTGTTGTCTAGGGCACATAAATGAGAAGCGCATTTCTAGACTCCATAAAGATGGTTATCTAGACTCTTTTGATTATGAATCAATAGAGACATGTAAATCTTGTTTGTTGGGCAAGATGACCAAAACTCCCTTTTCAGGTAAAGGTGAGAGAGCTAGTGATCTATTAGGACTCATACATATTGATCTATGTGGGCCTTTTAGAACTAATGACAGAGGTGGGTATTAGCACTTCATTACCTTCACTGATGACTTCAGTAGGTATGGCTATGTGTACCTGATGAAACACAAGTCAGGAACCCTTGAAAGGTTCAAGGATTTTATGAATGAAGTACAAAACCAACTTGGTAAAAGTATTAAAGCACTTCAATCTGATCGAGGTAGATAATACTTAAGACAAGAATTTGAGGACCTTCTACAAGCCCGTGGTATCGTATCACAATGGACTCCGCCTGAAACACCACAACATAATGGTGTGTCTGAAAGAAGGAATCACACTTTACTAGATATGGTGCGATCAATGATGAGTTTTGTTGATCTTCCAATTTCCTTTTGGGGTTATGCTCTTGAAATCACTGCGTTTACACTTAACCGAGTACCATCTAAATTGGTTCAAAAGACACCATATGAGATATGACACAGGAAGCATTCCGATTTGTCTTTTATTAAGATTTGGGGTTGTGAGGCTTACGTCAGGAAAATGTTTCCTGATAAGCTTGGATCCAAGTTTGATAAATGTTATTTTGTTGGATACCCCAAGGAAACGAGGGGATATTATTTATACCACCCTACTGACAACAAAGTGTTTGTTGCTAGGACAGCTATGTTCCTAGAAAAGGAACTTATTTCCATAGGAAACAGTGGGAGGAAAATAGAGCTTGCAAAGGATCAAGCCCAATAAGAAAACATTGAACCAGTAGATGTACAAGAGGAACATAGAGATTCACAAGGTGTTGTGGAATCTCAGTCTCCTCAAGTAATACAAGGACCTCGTAGATCTAGTAGGACACGCCTTGAACCTGAGAGATTTGGATACCTTGTGACTCAGGAAGGCGGTGAGTTGACCATAGATGATGATCCAACTACCTATCTAGAGGCTATGGAGGGGCTACATTCTGAGAAATGGCTTGAGGCCATGAAATCCGAGATAGAATCCATGTACTCCAACAAAGTTTGGACTTTGGTGGAACCACCTGAAGGGGTAAAACCCATAGGGTGCTAGTGGGTCTTCAAGAAGAAGACCGACATGGATGGCAATGTACAAACTTATAAAGGAAGATTGGTTGCAAAGGGTTTCCGACAAGTTCAAGGTGTTGACTATGACGAAACTTTTTCTCCAGTTTCCATGATTAAGTCCATCAGGATCATGCTTGCTATTGCGGCTTACCATGACTATGAGATTTGGCAAATGGATGTTAAAACCTCATTCCTTAATGGGAATATAAATGAGGATGTGTACATGACACAACCTGAAGGTTTTGAAGATCCAAAGAATGCCAATAAATTCTGTAAGCTACAAAGGTCAATCTATGGATTGAAGCAAGCATCTCGGAATTGGAATATTTGATTTGATGAGGAAGTCAAAGTGTTTGGCTTTATTCAAAATGAAGATGAACCTTGTGTGTACAAGAAGGTTAGTGGGAGAATGACCACATTCCTCATATTGTATGTGGATGACATACTATTGATGGGGAATGATGTCTCAGCCTTAGAGAAGGTAAAGACTTGGCTTGGGAATACTTTCTCAATGAAGGACTTAGGAGAAACATCGTACATTCTAGGTATTAAGATCTATAGAGATAGATCTAAAAGGCTTCCCAGACTAAGTCAAAGAACGTACATTGACAAAGTGTTGAAGCGGTTCAGCATGGAGAACTAAAAGAGAGGCAACATCCCCATGCTACATGGAGTCACCATCTCTAGAGCTCAATGTCCCCAATCTTATGAAGAGAGGGAGTGTATGACTGGGATCTCATATGCATCAGCCATTGGATCCATCATGTACGCTATGTTGTACACACGCCCAGATGTCTCGTATGCTCTCAACATGACGAGCAGGTACCAGTCAGATCCTGGGGATGCTCACTGGACGGCCGTAAAGAACATCCTCAAGTACTTGCAAAGGACTAAGGATCAGTTCCTTGTATACGGAGGCGAGGAAGAACAAGTCGTAAAGGGTTACAACGGTGCACGCTTCCAAACTGATAAAGATGATTACAGATCGCAATCAGGATTTGTGTTTTTCCTAAATAATGGAGTTGTGAGCTGGAAGAGTTCCAAGCAAGAAACAATTGTCGATTCTACTATAGAGGCCTAGTATATTGGTGCTTCACATGCAGCAAAGGAGGCTGTGTGGATAAGGAATTTCATCACTGAACTTGGTGTAGTTCCAAATAGCTGTGATGCAATTGAGCTTTATTGTGACAATAATGGAGCTATTTCTCAAGCTAAGGAGCTCAGATCACGTCAGCGATCCAAGAACATACTATAGAGCTTCCATCTCATACGAGAGATCGTACAATGAGGAGATGTGAAGATTTGCAAAGTACCAACTAAAGACAATATAGCTGATCCACTGACTAAGGCCCTTTCTCAGCAGAAGCATGATGGTCATGCTAGGTCACAAGGAATGAGGTTCCCAGGTGACTGGATCTAAGTGCAAGTGGGAGTCTGTTGGTATGTATGCCCATAGAGCAAGTCATGTGATGATTGTAATGGGATACTTTGTAAATGATTTGAATAATAATAAAGGCAATTTCCGATCTATATGTTTTAACTATTTCTGAGATGATAGTGTAACATGATAGATGTCTAAAGAATTGTTTTACTCGATGACGTATGCTTTTGGGTTGAGGACCTAAACGATGAGATCATACGGATGTTAAGAGTATACATTCTTGTTTAGTCCCTAGTCAGTTGTTATTGTGGAAATAACCATAGACATCAATAACACGAAAGACTAGATTGTGTGTTGGTTGATGACAGAATCTCATTAGTCATGATATAGTGATATCAAACCAAGCACATAGGTACTTGTTAGAGAACAAGTGTACCAGACAGACCCACCATGAGAGTGACACATGGAACCATAATTTGGTAGTCACAATCAGCTCTCACAGTGATGGTGGTGAATGTGATTCTTCAACCTGCAATCACTACACTCAACACATGTCGTTGGGTACACTTTGACATCATCAAATGCAGTCCTGAAATATGGGTTGTTATAAAGGTGATGCTTGGGTGACTTTGACACATGGGGCTTTTGAGGGGTGAGTGACAGATATGGGATTTGTCCATCCTAAGGGAGTTTGATGTCCATGGACACTTGATGAGTAGGATTGAGAAAGGCATGCACATGCATGTGTGAATCAATATATGATATTGATGTCACACACATCTCACCCAGTCTGCTCTGAGATCAAGGAAATGGATGAACGTTGAAAGGATGACTGTACCATGCCTTGAGTTCATTCAGGACATTAGTCACAAAGGAATTATACATTCCGTGTAACACCATTCATGGATTGTAGGATTAAAAGTTGTTCTCCAACTTTCTATTTCACTTGGGTAGCACTGATGTGTGACTAGGCACCACTCTTTGCTTGTGAAGTCATAAGTGTTATGGATTTTTACTGCCAACGTGAAATGGACCTAACAAGGTCACACACATAGGATTTAACCTGGAAGAGGAGTTTATCCACAAACAATGTTTAGATTGATTACTAAAGGAGTTTAGTAGTTCAATTAAACACTAAATTAATTGATAACTCAAAATCATAGTGTTCAAGGTGTTGGACCAATTGATTAGAGCATCAGATTGATTGAAACTGCAATTGACTGATTTTACACAGTCTGCACTTCCAACCGATCAGTTCATGTGATGAACCGATCGGCTCAGGTTGGTGAACCGATCAGCTCAAGTGGTGAGTCGATCGGCTCATGTGTCATGAAACGATCAACTCACTTGTTGAACCGGTCAATTCATGTGACCAACCGAGATCATTTGGAAAGTCAGAAGACTATTTTGCAAATACAATTTGTTTCACTTGTACAAATCCAATTTGGACAAGGATTAACATTTGATTAATCAGAAACAAATACGAAAGTCAATTTGAGTTGGACTAGGACCACGAACTAATCGGCTCAGAAGTGAACCGATTGGCTCAGTGGTCCCAAACGATCGATTCAGGTGTGAACTGATCGGTTGAGGTCACCAACCGACCGTTTCAGGGTTGAAACGATCGGTTCAGCTGGCGCAGTTGGTTGTTTTGTGGAAAATCTCGAGCCCTTCTACTCCTGCTTTAATCTCGCATTGCACGGGATAGAGAACCATGTCCCATGACCCTCCTATAAATATAGTGTTGGGTTTTAGAGGAGGCATAGAAGCAGCGGAAACAAAAAAATTTCTCCCCTAACCCGGAACAAAAGGGAATCGCGTCGACATCTATATGATAGGAAATAAGGTTTGTGAATCATACCTTGTCCCGAGGCTTGCTCGGCGACAATGCCACGCGCTTTGCGCGGTCTTCACCTCCGGTCTTGGACGGTGTCTGTGCAGCTCCTGGTCGCACCGGGACTGAAGACTCCTCCTCCTACCGGACTGTCGGATGACAGTTGTCCTCCTGAGCGGCAGTGACCTCCCGCCTCTGAAGTAGTCCACACGGACCACCCGGAACTCCACTCTCCTTGTCCCACAAGGAAGTGGAAGGAGTCGCACCCTCCTGTTGACGTACTAGTCGCCAACACACTCTCCTGCTGTCAATTGCAACTGCAGTTGTCCTTCCCTTGTTGCACCTCCCTTTGCGGGAAGCACTTGCTCGGGCTCTCTCTCGGTTACCAAAACCAGAGAGAATGACAACTTTGCAGAGCAATCAACTTGCACTGAGTTGTCCTCTGAGAAGCCCCCAATACCCCTATATATATAGGCGGGTCATGGGATAGGGTTCTCTGTGCCCGGCAATACGGGACTAAAGCAGGAGTAGAAGGGTTCGAGAATTTTCCACAAAAAGCAACCGGTTCGCAACTCGAAATGATCGGTTCACAACTGAACCGATCGGTTCGGCCATTGAGCTGATCGGTTGGACCTGAGCCGATCGTTTGGGGCACTTTAACCGATCGGTTGGTGCCCTGAACTGATCGGTTCATAGTCCTAATCTGGCTCAAAAAGAATTTCCTTGTTTCGTTCCCAATTGGTATCGAATACCAATGTTATTCCCAATCGAATTGGGCAATTTGAAACCAAAGGAAAATTCTTGCCGACATGACTTTTCCCAACTGGTCGGTTGGACCAGTTGAGCCGATCGGTTCAACCCTTGAACTGGTCGTTTCAACCTGGGCATGAGCCGATCGGCCTGGACACTCCAGCCGACCGGTTCAGCAACCTCAACCGACCGGTTCATCACATGAACCGATCGGTTGGGAGCACAGGTTGGGCAAAATCAGTCAATTGCGATTTCAATCAATCCGATACTCCAATCAATGCGTCCAACACCTTGAACCATACGATATTGAGCCATCAACTGATTGAGTGTTTAATTGAACTACTAAACTCCTTTAGTAATCAATCTAAACATTGCTTTGTGGACAAAACTCCTCTTCCAGGTTAAATCCTATGTGTGTGACCCTGCAGGTCCATTTCACGTTGGCAGTGAAAGTCCATAACACTTATGACTTCACAAGCAAAGAGCGGTGCCTAGTCACACATCAGTGCTACCCAAGTGAAAGTAGAAAGTTGGAGAACAACTTTCATCCTACAATCCATGAACGGTGTTACAGTGAATGTATAATTCCTTTGTCACTGATATCCAAAATGAACTCGAGGCATGGAACAGTCATCCTGTCAATGTTCATTCATTTCCTTGATCTCAGAGTAGACCGAGTGAGATGTGTATGACATCAATATCACATATTGATTCACACGTGCATGCACATGCCTTTCTCAATCCTACTCATCAAGTGGCCAAGGATATCAAACTCCCTTAGGAGGGACAAATCCCATATCTATCACTCACCCCTCAAAAGCCCCATGTGTCAAAGCCACCCAATCATCACCTTTATAACAACCCATGTTTCAGGACTGCGTTTGATGATGTCAAAGTGTACCCAACTACATGTGTTGAGTGCAGTGATTTTAGGTCTAAGAATCACACTCACCACCATCACTGTGAGAGCTGACTGTGACTACCATGTCATGGTTCCATGTGTCACTCTCACGGTGGGTCTGATACCTTGTTCTCTAACAAGGACCTATGTGCTTGGTTTGATATCACTATATCATGACTAATGAGATTCTGTCATCAACCAACACACAATCTAGTCTTTAGTGTTATTGATGTCTATGGTTATTTCCACAATAACAACCGACTAGGGACTATACAAGAATGTATACTCTTAACATCCATATGATCTCATCGTTTAGGTCATGAACCTAAAAGCATATGTCATTGAGTAAGACAATCTTTAGACATCTATCATGTTACACCATCATCTCAGAAATAGTTTAAACATATAGATTGGAAATTGCCTTTATTATTATTATTCAAATCATTTACAAAGTATCCCATTACAATCATCATATGACTTGCTCTATGGGCATACATACCAACAGACTCCCACTTGCACTTAGAGCCAGTCACCAAGGAAACGCAGTCCTTGTGACCTAGCATGACCATCATGCTTCTGCTGAGAAAGGGCCTTAGTCAGTGGATCAGCTATGTTGTCTTCAGTTGGTACTTTGCAAATCTTCACATCTCCTCGCTGTACGATTTCTCATATGAGATGGAAGCGCCGCAGTATGTGCTTGGACCGCTGATGTGATCTGGGCTCCTTAGCTTGTGCAATAGCTCCATTATTGTCACAATAAAGCTCAATTGCATCACAGCTACTGGGAACTACACCAAGTTCAGAAATGAACTTCCTGATCCACACAGCCTCCTTTGCTGCATGCGAAGCAGCAATATACTCGACCTCTGTAGTAGAATCGGCAACTGTTTCTTGCTTGGAACTCTTCCAGCTCACAGCTCCATTATTAAGGCAAAACACAAATCCTGACTGCGATCTGTAATCATCTTTATCGGTTTGGAAGCTTGCATCGGTGTAACCTTTTACAACCAGCTCTTCCTCGCCGCCGTACACAAGAAACTGATCCTTAGTCCTTCTCAAGTACTTAAGGATGTTCTTCACGGCTGTCCAGTGAGCATCCCCGGGATCTGACTGGTACCTGCTCGTCATGCTGAGAGCATACGAGACATCTGGGCGTGTGCACAACATAGCGTACATGATGGATCTGATGGCTGATGCATATGGGATCCCATTCATACGCTCCCTCTCTTCACAAGATTGGGGACATTGAGCTCTAGAGACGGTAACTCCATGTAGCATAGGGACGTTTCCTCTCTTTGAGTTCTCCATGCTGAACCGCTTCAGCACCTTGTCAATGTACGTGCTCTGACTTAGTCCGAGAAGCCTTCTAGATCTATCTCTATAGATCTTAATTCCTAGAATGTAGGATGCTTCTCCTAAGTCCTTCATTGAGAAAGTTTTCCCAAGCCATGTCTTTACCTTCTCTAAGGCTAAGACATCATTCCCCATCAAAAGTATGTCATCCACATACAATATGAGAAATGTGGTCGAGCTCCCACTAACCTTCTTGTACACACAAGGTTCATCTTCATTTTGAATAAAGCCAAACACTTTGACTTCTTCATCAAATCGAAGATTCCAACTCCGAGATGCTTGCTTCAATCCATAGATTGACCTTTGCAGTTTACAGACTTTATTGGCATTCTTTGGATCTACAAAACCTTCAGGCTGTGTCATGTACACATCCTCATGAATATTCCCGTTAAGGAATGCGGTTTTAACATCCATATGCCAAATCTCATAGTCATAATAAGCTGCAATAGCAAGCATGATCCTGATGGACTTAATCATGGCAACTGGAGAAAAGGTTTCGTCATAGTCAACACCTTGAATTTGTCGAAAACCCTTTGCAACCAATCTACCTTTATAAGTTTGTACATTGCCATCCATGTCGGTCTTTTTCTTGAAGACCCACTTGCACCCTATGGGTTTTACCCCTTCGGGTGGTTCCACCAAAGTCCATACTTTGTTGGAGTACATGGATTCCATCTCGGATCTCATGGCTTCTAGCCATTTCTCAGAATCTGGTCCCTCCATAGCCTCTACGTAGGTAGTTGGATCATCATCTATGATCAACTCTCCACCTTCCTGAGTTACAAGGTATCCAAACCTCTCAGGTTCAAGGCGAGTCCTACTAGATCTACGAGGTCCTTGTGTTACCTGAGGAGACTGAGATTCCACAACGCTTTGTGAATCTACATTTTCCTCTGGTACATCTACCGGTTCAATGTTTTCTTGTTGGGCTTGAACCTCTTCAAGCTCTTTATTCCTCCCACTGCTTCCTTTGGAAATAAATTCCTTCTCTAGGAACACAGCTGTCCTGGCAACAAACACTTTGTTGTCAGTATGGTGGTATAAGTAATATCCCCTCGTTTCCTTGGGGTATCCAACAAAATAACATTTATCAGATTTGGGTCCAAGCTTATCAGGAAACACTTTCTTGACGTAAGCTTCACAGTCCCAAATCTTCAGAAAAGACAAATCGGGACGCTTCCCGTACCATATCTCATATGGTGTCTTTTGAACCGATTTAGATGGTATGCGGTTGAGCATAAACGCGGCGGTTTCAAGAGCATGACCCCAGAAGGAAATTGGAAGATCAGAAAAACTCATCATTGATCGCACCATATCTAACAATGTGTGATTCCTTCTTTCAGACACACCATTATGTTGTGGTGTTCCAGGAGGAGTCCATTGTGATACAATACCACGGGCTCGCAGAAGGTCCTCAAACTCCTGGCTCAAGTATTCTCCACCTCGATCGGAACGAAGTGCCTTAATACTCTTACCAAGCTGGTTCTGTACTTCATTCATGAAATCCTTGAACCTTTCAAGGGTTTCTGACTTATGTTTCATCAGGTACACATAGCCATACCTACTGAAATCATCAGTGAAGGTAATGAAGTACTGACACCCATTTCTGGCATTAGTTCTAAAAGGCCCACATACATCAGTATGTATGAGTCCTAATAGATCACTAGCTCTCTCACCTTTACATGAAAAGGGAGTCTTGGTCATCTTGCCCAACAAACAAGATTCACATGTCTCTATTGATTCACAATCAAAAGAGTCTAGATAACCATCTTTATGGAGTCTAGAAATGCGCTTCTCATTTATGTGCCCTAGACGACAATGCCAGAGATATGTTTTGTTTGAGTCGTTGAGTTTTTGCTTTTTGGTGTTTACGTTGTATACACTTGTCTCCAAGTCTATCAAGTATAGACCATAAGACATAGGGGCACTGCCATAAAAGATCCCATCTTTAGAAATGGAACACTTTCCATTCTTAATAAGAAATTCAAATCCATCTTTGTCCAAACAAGAGACAGAAATGATATTCCTATTTATGGCAGGTACATAATAGCAGTTCTTCAACTCTATTATTAGCCCACTAGGTAGAGTTAACTTATAGGTTCCTACGGCACTGGCGGCAACTCTTGCCCCATTGGCTACACATAGTTCAACCTCGCCTTTCCCCAAAGGCCTACTTCTCTTAAGATCCTTCACATTTGAACAAATGTGAGATCCGCATCCGGTATCAAGTACCCATGACAAAGAAGTAGTAAAGTTAATCTCTATCACGTATACACTAGAAGTAGAGATCTCTATCTCCGACTTCTTCTTCCATTGTCCCTTCCATCCTCTCCATGTAGAAGAAATTGGTTTGGCGAGAGAACACTTCTCTCCCTTACCTACTTTCTTCTTCACCAACGCATTAAGCGTACATAGAGTGGATTCTAAGGCTCCTGGTATATCTGGATTGTACAGAACACTTCTCACAATCCTCAACCAGTTATGGAATTTATTCTCAATTAATTTGCCCATTTTAAAAGATGATTCTTTTGCCATTCTACAAGAGAAAATTTGCATTTGTCAAAACCTTTTGATTTGATTTGAATAAAATTTGATGATAGTTAATTAGGCCTTTAATTAATTACCGCTCCCACTATTTTGACTCAAATTGATATCCCTCACCATCAATTTGGAAGATTGCAGCGTACAATCTTCTAGTGGGTCAAGATCCTGAAATCCTCTGAGCCATGGACCAGCTAGGGCTGTCACCCACAACTCAGATCTCTCAGGTAGGCAACTCTTGCCAATTGCATCATATGCAACTCTTGAAAGATGTCATATGCAACTCCTTGCAATGATCATCTCCATGCCTCAAGGTGCTAGATCCTATCTAGGTCACCTTGTTAAGTCCGACCCAAAGCCAACACGATGAACATGCACCCTGCTAGGGCAGACCCACACATTCATCTTTCACACTTCCACGAGATAGACGGTGCACCACGCTAGGGCGTGCCCACACTTGGTCGATCAAGCTTTTCACGTGTGTCGCATTTGGAAGGCATCTAAAACTTAATATTTAATGAGGGATTTGGTTTTTATATACATATACATATCCAATCACCACAATATATAGTACGTATCATATACATGCTATATCCCACAGAAAACATGCATAAACGATAAAAAGCAATGATTATGGCCATCCTATTTGTGATTCCTCGAGCCAAGAGGAATCACGGTCATCTAGGTCTACATCACATGCAACCTGTACAAGATGAAATCTGTGCCTGCCTTTCTGGGTTTGATCAGCTCATCTCCATGACTGATCGGCTCGCCATTAGGTTGGTTGCTCGGGCGCCACCAGCCGATCGACCGGCGCCTCCAGCCGATCAGTTCACCGGTCATCGTGCATCTCTTCAGGTCGCCACCCACTCATCTCGTTCCTCGAACTGGCCATCTGGATCACCAACTGATTGGTTCACTCCTTGAACCGATCGTCTTCAGGTTGTCCGCCGTTCTTTGACATAACATGAAATAAAATCTATCCTATTTACATTTGAATTGTGAAACCCCGAGTTACATTCGGGGGGAGCAAAGGTAGGAAAAGAATTCTCGAATTATTTCGAGTTACATCAGGAATATGAGAAAGGGAATCGGTGCGCAGACCGAGATGCAAGCAACCACACAAACAACAACACACAGATATAGGGGTTTATAGGCCATAATCATGCTACACATCCACCACAAAACTCGTTTAAGGGCGACGCGTATCGAGTGCATTAATATTACATATCATATATGTATATTAGGGATTTGTGGATTGGACATGTATAAAGCCGATATTATTCGCATCGCATGCAATAAATAAAGGCGACAAACCTAAATCTATCACATCGATAATCCTAAAATATAGAGAGGTCGACGTGGCTCTAATACCACTGTTGGGTTTTAGAGGAGGCAGAGAAGCAGCGGAAACAAAAAAATTTCTCCCCTAACCCAGAACAAAAGGGAATTGCGTCGACATCTATATGATAGGAAATAAGGTTTGTGAATCATACCTTGTCCCGAGGCTTGCTCGGCGACAATGCCACGCGCTTTGTGCGGTCTTCACCTCCGGTCTTGGACGGTGTCTGTGCAGCTCCTGGTCGCACCGGGACTGAAGACTCCTCCTCCTACCGGACTGTCGGATGACAGTTGTCCTCCTGAGCGGCAGTGACCTCCCGCCTCTAAAGTAGTCCACACGGACCACCCGGAACTCCACTCTCCTTATCCCACAAGGAAGTGGAAGGAGTCGCACCCTCTTGTTGACGTACTAGTCACCAACACACTCTCCTGCTGTCAATTGCAACTGCAGTTGTCCTTCCCTTGCTGCACCTCCCTTTGCGGGAAGCACTTGCTCGGGCTCTCTCTTGGTTACCAAAACCAGAGAGAACGACAACTTTGCAGAGCAATCAACTTGCACTGAGTTGTCCTCTGAGAAGCCCCCAATACCCCTATATATATAGGCGGGTCATGGGACATGGTTCTCTATGCCCGGCAATACGGGACTAAAGCAGGAGTAGAAGGGTTCGAGAATTTTCCACAAAAAGCAACCGGTTCGCAACTCAAAATGATCGGTTCACAACTGAACCGATCGGTTTGGCCATTGAGCCGATCGGTTGGACCTGAGCCGATCGTTTGGGGCACTCCAACCGATCGGTTGGTGCCCTGAACCGATCGGTTCATAGTCCTAATCCGGCTCAAAAAGAATTTCCTTGTTTCGTTCCCAATTGGTATCGAATACCAATGTTATTCCCAATCGAATTGGGCAATTTGAAACCAAAGGAAAATTCTTGCCGACATGACTTTTCCCAACTGGTCGGTTGCACCAGTTGAGCCGATCGGTTCAACCCTTGAACCGGTCGTTTCAACCTGGGCATGAGCCGATCGGCCTGGACACTCCAGCCGACCGGTTCAGCAACCTCAGCCGACTGGTTCATCACATGAACCGATCGGTTGGGAGCACAAGTTGGGAAAAATCAGTCAATTGCGATTTCAATCAATCCGATACTCCAATCAATGCGTCCAACACCTTTAACCATACGATATTGAGCCATCGACTGATTGAGTGTTTAATTGAACTACTAAACTCCTTTAGTAATCAATCTAAACATTGCTTTGTGGACAAAACTCCTCTTCCAGGTTAAATCCTATGTGTGTGACCCTGCAGGTCCATTTCACGTTGGCAGTGAAAGTCCATAACACTTATGACTTCACAAGCAAAGAGCGGTGCCTAGTCACACATCAGTGCTACCCAAGTGAAAGTAGAAAGTTGGAGAACAACTTTCATCCTACAATCCGTGAACGGTGTTACAGTGAATGTATAATTCCTTTGTCACTGATATCCAGAATGAACTCGAGGCATGGAACAGTCATCCTGTCAATGTTCATTCATTTCCTTGATCTCAGAGTAGACCGAGTGAGATGTGTATGACATCAATATCACATATTGATTCACACATGCATGCGCATGCCTTTCTCAATCCTACTCATCAAGTGGCCAAGGATATCAAACTCCCTTAGGAGGGACAAATCCCATATCTATAACTCACCCCTCAAAAGCCCCATGTGTCAAAGCCACCCAATCATCACCTTTATAACAACCCATGTTTCAGGACTGTGTTTGATGATGTCAAAGTGTACCCAACTACATGTGTTGAGTGCAGTGATTTCAGGTCTAAGAATCACACTCACCACCATCACTGTGAGAGCTGACTGTGACTACCATGTCATGGTTCCATGTGTCACTCTCACGGTGGGTCTGTCTGATACCTTGTTCTCTAACAAGTACCTATGTGCTTGGTTTGATATCACTATATCATGACTAATGAGATTCTGTCATCAACCAACACACAATCTAGTCTTTAGTGTTATTGATGTCTATGGTTATTTCCACAATAACAACCGACTAGGGACTATACAAGAATGTATACTCTTAACATCCATATGATCTCATCGTTTAGGTCATGAACCTAAAAGCATATGTCATTGAGTAAGACAATCTTTAGACATCTATCATGTTACACCATCATCTCAGAAATAGTTTAAACATATAGATTGGAAATTGCCTTTATTATTATTATTCAAATCATTTACAAAGTATCCCATTACAATCATCATATGACTTGCTCTATGGGCATACATACCAACATATAGGGATATTGGGGGCTTCTCAAAGTATAACTCAGAACACCAGTTTCTCTACAAAGTTGTCATTCTCTCTAGTTTTGGTAACCAAGAGAGCTCGAGAAAGTGCTACCCGATAAGGGATGCATATCAAGGGAAAGACAACTGTAGAAAGGCAACTAGTTGCAGGAGAGTGTGTTGGTGACTAGTATGCCGACAAGAGGGTACGACTCCTTCTGATTCCTTGTGAGACAAGGAGATCGGAGTTCCAGGCAGTCCGTGTGGACGACTGCAGAGGCGGGAGACTTCTGCCGCTCGGAGGACAATTGTCAATCCCGACAGTCCCGGTGAGACCAGGAGCTGCACAGACACTGTCCAAGACCGGAGGTGAAGACCGCGCAAGCCGTGAGGTAATGTCGCCGGGCAAGCCTCGGGATAAGGTAAGCCTCTACAAACCATCCTTCCTATTGTATAGACGTTGACACGATTCCTTTATTCTGGATTCGGGAGAAGAAAATTTTTGTTTCCGCTGCCTTCTTTGTCTCTCCTAAAACCCAAAAGTGATAGTGCTTAACCTCTCTCTCATGACCCTGGTAATAATAATTATGAAAAAATGAATTGAGAGAGTATGTAATTAATTAATAGAAAGAAAGATATGATGGATGAAGAGAGAGGACCTTATAAATTGAAAAAAGAGATATGCATGGAAAGGAAAGATGTAATAAATAGAAAGAAGGAGACAAATGGAGATGTAATAGATAGAGAGAGAATGACACAATATATCATAGTGTTGTTCTAGTCTAAATTGGTATTATAGTACTTATTTATATGCATTATTTATTTTTAAAATACACATTGTATTTGTGGTACTTATCTATAACCACTATATAATTTAAGAATAGCCACCACAATATATAAAAAAATATAATACATAAGTAAAATTTAAATAAAATATATATCTAACTTAAATATGCTACACAATATATATATACATATAGCATCGTTTAACACTTATATTTGTACATTTTTAATTTAGAATTAGTATGTTGTTAATAATTTTATCAATAATGATAAGTATTTTTATATTATTCCACTTTTCTCTTTCTTTTAAAAACTTTTCAACTTTTAACACTTTATGAAAAACTTCTATGTACAATACAAGAAAGTAGTTATGTATCTCTTGTTTGCATTGATTTAGTTATGGGTATAAGAATGGATGGAAGAGATGTGTTCTATATCAATAGTCTTAGCTTTAGAGAGTTATATATGTATAGAAATTCAATCCTGGTCTGATGGGACAGTGGTCATTAAGCCTACATAGTTAGAGAGATGATATTCCCTTCTATTTCATTATATTTAATTTCATATTTACCCTATTAACTCTCATATGAATACTTGTTTCCTTCAAATATATTGGTAATATATTATGTTTTATTCAAGGTTAAACAATTTACTCCCTACTTAGATGTCGCTTCTTATAGACCTTTGGGGTATATGTAATTCTGGTAGATGTAAGTGTTGGTGACGGTCGGCCCGTAGTTTTCCTACCGGTGCCAAGAGGCTCAGGACAGACGTGTTTTGAGTAGAGAGCCACTTTCGACATTTGCTACATTCGTGCTCTCATGGTGCCGACTTGGCCACCAACCGACCAGGCTCCCACTTCCTCTACTACTACAGAAACATCGTTCAGTGTCGCTTTTCTGGGCGTCAGTTATTTAGGAAAATTGATGCCTATAATATTAGACGTCGGTTATTTATGCAAACCGACGTCTATATTCGAAGACCAGCCAGACACGGGTACCGCTTTGTATTCAACGTCGGCTGGTTATAACAGACTGATGACTAAAATCGCCCGCGAAATCCAATTTTTGAGCAAAAATATTTTAGGTTACCTACAGCGTCGATCTTTTAACAATTCACCGACGCCTATTTAAAATAAAAATTTGCGCGAAAAGTCCCACTTTCAGTATCGGTTATCCTTCGATAACCGACGCTGATAATGGTTCCCACCAAATAATTTAGGGTAAAGGTTGTCTAGTTGGGCGTTAGTGTTTTACTATTAACCGACGCTAAATCATAATAGACGTCGGTTTTATAGATAACCGACGCCGTTGATCAACTTAATAATCTCGATCACCCAGCACTTCCCCCTTTCTTCCTGTTTCATCGCAATATTGCTGTGCTGCTGTCGCCGCTCTCCTGAAATCGCCCGACGACCCCGCTGCTGCTCGCTGCCGCTACTGTTGGTGCTTCTCTGCTCGCCGCCGCCGCCACTACTGCTGGTGCACCGCTGCTGCTGGTGCACCTCTACTCGCCGTTGTCGCTGCCACTGCTGCTCTGCTCTGCTCTGCTCATTCCTGGCACCGCTGCTGCTGGTTCACCACCCGCCGCTCTGCTCTCTCTTCTTCCGCCGCCACTGCTGCCGCCGCTCACCGCTGTGCTTTCCATGCTATCTCCAGGTAGCGCTACCTCTTTGCTTCCTTCTCCCTAGCTATTTACCAACATGCAAGCACGGCCATGGCTGTGTTGGCCTACCACAGCCGTGCTGGATAGCACGACCGTGGTAGGGCAACACAGCCACGGCCGTGCTTGTTGTTGGTAAGGATATGAACAAATTTTTATGTAATGCTTTATGTAGATCCTAGGATATGAACACATTTTTTGCTTGCATATATTTGTACTTCTAATCCTAATGTTTGAATTAATTCAGTAAATTTTGATGCATGTTGAAATAAGATTTAAACTTGTCAATTCTAGCATCCTAATTTGATTTGATTAAACCTAACATTGATGAAACACTAACATCAATGGTGATGAAACCCTAACATTAATTGTGATGAAACCCTAACATGTACATATCTATTATTGTGTTTGTTGGCCTAGAAACTCGTCCAAGATTTACTCATTAGGAGTAAATCTTAGATAGTCCCCAGTTTGGGACTATTCTTGAACACCTAATCTCACTTAGGATGTAAGTGTATAATGTGTATTGGGTTTTCAAGAAAATTTCGGCAGCATTTCCCCGTTTGTTCTCTAAGTACATATGTACTTAGAGAACAGTGGGAAAATGCTGCCAAAATTTTCTTGAAAACCCAATACACATTTTATACTTACTAGTGAGATTAGGTGTTCAAGGATGGGATAGGAGGTACACATTTATTATATATAAGAATGACATCACATGTGTTTGTTGGCCTAGAAACCCGTCTAAGATTTACTCATTAGAAGTAAATCTTGGATAGTCCCCGGTTTGGGACTGTTCTTGAACACCTAATCTCACTTAGGATGTAAGTGTATAATGTGTATTGGGTTTTCAAGAAAATTTCAGCAGCATTTCCCCGTTTGTTCTCTAAGTACATATGTACTTAGAGAACAGCGGGGAAATGCTGTTGAAATTTTCTCGAAAACCCAATACACATTATACACTTACTAGTGAGATTAGGTGTTCAAGGATGGGATAGGTGGTACACATTTATTATATATAAGAATGACATCACATGTGTTTGTTGGCCTAGAAAGTGAAAAATCATTGTTCTTTATATTACTTGTACATTGGTATAAATTAGAATGAACAATCACTAAATTATATATTATTTGTATGGAGTCCGGCTTCATTGTAGATAATAGGAGTAAATCTTGGATAGGATGTAAGTGTATACCCTAATCTTGTCCTAATATATACTTGTTTTCTCTTTGATCATAGAATGGATAGATCATGGATGTCCATTCACAATCGCTGCACCCCAGAGTTTATATCTGGTCTTGATCAGTTTATTAGATTTGCCGAGGAACATAGGAAAAAACCTACAGATAGGTTCTACTGTCCATGTAGGCATTGCGGTAACAATTTGAAAGTCAACACCGGTGAGGAAATCAAAAGTCATGTCATGTGCAACGGGATTGTACAAGGCTATACAGAATGGCACTGGCATGGAGAGATTTCAAACTCGAAACCAGTAGATGTCGATAACAGTGCTTGGGTGGAAGAAGAAATTGCCTCCGATGACGTAGATGTGAACGAACCAGTTCCAGTAGACATCGTTGATGTGATGCTGGATAGTTGTAGGGTAGAGCACACTGATTCACCTCCTATCTTTAGAAACATTGTGCATTATGCTGAGATACCGTTATACACATGATGTGCTAAGTTTACGAAGCTTAGCGCTGTGTTGAGATTGTATAAGTTGAAAGCTAACAATAGATGGAGCGACAAAAGCTTCACTGAATTGTTGACTTTGTTGAAAGAAATGCTTCCTGAAGGAAACGAGCTGCTAATCTCAACATACTGGGTAAAGAAAATGTTGTGCCCAATGGGAATGGAGGCCAAGAAGATACACGAATGCCCGAATGATTGTGAATTATTTCAAAAGGACTATGTAGATTTGAAAGATTGTCCAAAATGTGGTGCGTCACGGTATAAATTGACGACTTCGGGGGAGTCCAAAACTGGTTCTCCTGCCAAGGTGTTGTGGTATCTATCTATAATATCACGGTTTCAACGCTTGTTTGCAAATCCGAAAGATGCGAAGAATTTGAGGTGGCATGCAGATGTTAAGAAAAATAATGATGGGATCCTACGACATGCGTCTGATTCCCCACAGTGGAAGAAGATTGATCTATTGTACCCCAAATTTGGTGAAGAATATAGGAATCTAAGACTTGGGCTTTGTACATATGGGATGAATCCGTACGGGACATTGAGCATCCAACATAGCACTTGGCCAGTCATGCTTGTTATATACAATCTTCCTCCCTGGCTGTGTATGAAAAATAAATATGTTATGCTGTCGTTGTTGATATCGGGCCCTAAACAACCCAGAAATGATATCGATGTTTATCTTGAACCTCTGATTGATGACTTAAAGAAACTTTGGGCTGAAGGTGTGATGACCTATGATGCTTCAAGAAGAGAGACATTTCGTTTGCACGCTTTGTTGTTTTGCACTATTAATGACTTTCCAGCATATGGGAATTTGTCTGGATATAGTGTCAAAGGAGCTAAAGTGTGTCCTATATGTGAAGAAAACACTGATTCAATAAGACTAAAACATGGCGGCAAGACTGTATATCTTGGTCATCGAAGGTTTCTTTCAAAATTCCATCCGTATCGTAGGAAGCACAAAGCATTCAATGGATGGAATGATGAACGGAGTGCACCTAAACCTATACCAGGGGATGTTGTTTATGAAAGAGTAAAAGACATTGTCAATGAATTTGGTAAGAAATCATAATGTAGTATGGCCACACGGAGTGACAATTCTTCATTCAAGAAGAAGTCAATATTTTGGGATCTTCCTTATTGGAGTTCTTTGACAGTCAGGCATTGTATCAATGTAATGCACGTTGAGAAAAATGTCTGTGATAGCATCATTGGTACTCTGTTAAATATACCAGGTAAGACTAAAGATGGGATAAAATCCAGACTGGACCTACGTGAAATGGGAATAAGGTCAGAATTAACAGAATTACGTGAAATGGGTAATAAAAGAACATACTTACCTCCCGCTTGTTACACGTTGTCTAGAAAGGAGAAGAAAGCTTTTTGTGAATGCTTGGTAAATGTTAAGGTGCCACATGGTTACTCATCCAAAATCTGTAGATTGGTATCAATGAAAGATCTGAAGTTGATAGGTCTTAAATCTCATGATTTTCACACTCTAATGCAACAAATATTACCCGTGGAAATTCGATATATATTGCCGAAGCATGTAAGGTTTGCAATCACCAGACTTTGTTTTTTTTTTCAACAGTCTATGCAGCAAAGTTATTGACCCTGATACTCTCGATAATTTGTAAAGAGAAGTGGTTGTTACCCTGTGTCAGCTTGAGATGTATTTCCCTCCTTCGTTCTTTGATATCATGGTACATCTTGTTGTCCACTTGACTAGGGAAGTTAAAATGTTGGGACCAATTTTCTTGCATTGGATGTATCCCTTTGAACGATACATGAGCGTTTTTAAAGGTGATGTTCGAAACCGTTATTGTCCTGAAGGGAGTATTATTGAAGGTTATGTGGCGAGAGAGGTTATGGATTTTTGCAATGACTTTCTGAGTGGTAATAACACTCCTCTTAATGACAAGAATATTGAGGAGGGCAAAGGAATTTTGGGATCACAAGTGAAAGTAATCAGCCGTGAGCAGTTGGAACAAGCTCACTTGTATATTTTACACAACATGGATGAAGTGAGTGTTTATATCGAGGAACATACCAATTTCATCAAGAGACAACATCCTCGAGAAAGTTCAATGTGGCTTGCTAGAGAGCATAATAAGACTTTTACTAAGTGGTTTGAAGATAGAGTCTTACATCAACTATCTCAAACACCAAATAATATTACAGAAACTATCAAATGCCTCGCCTTTAAACTAAAACCGAATGTTATGTCTTATGAAGGGTTTGACATTAATGGGTTCACATATTACACAAAGCGCCAAGATGATAAGAGTGTCATCCAAAACAGTGGGGTCACTCTTCAAGCGTCGACTATGTATTTTGCAAGTGCAAAGGATAAGAGTCCACGTGAAGCTAAAATGTCATATTACGATTTCATTGAATACATATGGGAGTTTGACTACATAGATTTCAGAATTCCGCTCTTTAAATGTAATTGGGTTGATAACACCAAAGGAGTTATAGTGGATGAATTGGGTTTCACTTTGGTGAACTTTGAAAAGATTGGCGAGAAGGGTGAACCATTCATATTGGCATCACAGGCGAAACAAATATTCTATATCGATGATCCTACAAATGATAAATGGTTGGTTGTTCTTCATGGTAAAAGACAGTTCATTGAAGATCCTATAGATGAAGAAGAGTACTATGATAAGTATGATGACTCCAGTCCATTCTCAGTTGGGTTGCCAACTCCACAAAATATTGAAGCTTATGATGACTTATATGTGCGCGGAGATCACAATGAAGGATTGTTAATTGATAAAAGATCACAATTTTAGAGACATGTATGTTTATATTTTTTTTACAAATGCTAGTTAATACAAATGCTAAATGTTTGCCTTTTTCTGGTTAATACAAATGCTAAATGTTTGCCTTTTTCTAGTTAATACAAATGCTAAATGTTTTCCTTTTTCTGGTTAATACAAATGCTAAATGTTTGCCTTTTTCTAATTAATACAAATGCTAAATGTTTGCCTTTTTAATGACATTTTCAAATGGCTGACCATGATGAGCATGATGTCTATGATGAGCATGAAGTCTGTGATGAGCATGCTGTCCATGACAAGCATAGCGTGGATACCAATGTAAGTTCTAAAAACATATCCTGTATTTCTATAAAATTCATTATCTTCTAGTTATGTCATATATCCCATATTTCTATATTGCGCTAATTCAGTGGGTTTATTTTTGTCAAATTTTAGGTTGATGATGCACATGTACCCACTGAAGCACTAGAGTAACTTGATGCGCAGTCTCAAACACTTAACAAGAAAAGGGGCATCACTCTGTTGAATAAGTTAATAGCGCTGAGTGGTAGTAGATCCAAATTGGTTGTGGAGTTTGATAATGGAGGAAATGCAATTGGAGTGAACCGTAATAATTTTGTAAACTATCTTGGGTGTGTCACTCGAAGCCATTGTGGTGTTAAGTATGATAATTGGCATAAAGTTCCTCAGGGGAAGAAAGACTTGATATGGAAGGATTTATGCGTGAGTTATTATTATTTGCAATTCTATTTTGTAGATTACAAATTATATTATTTGCAATTCTATTTTTGGATACTAGTTAATAAGAATTCTATTTTACAGAATCTGTTTGCATTGGATGAGAAGCTACATCGTAAAAGCGTGATGCAACGTGCTGGAAAGATGCTTAGGAACTATATGACAAATCTGAATAGAGAATACATAAAAGATGGTGATAAGAAGAAGAAGTCAGCCCTTGAGCAGTGGAACTTCTTGGACAAAGAAGATTGGGACAATTTTTTTGCTTCAAGAAAATCTGAAGAATTCAAGGTATTAGGCGTCACTCCCAATTTAATTAATATATGTTGTATTCACCTATTCAAGATTAACATTTAGTGCTACTAACCAAATCATTAATGTGCATACTAACTAGGCCCTCAGTGACGTGCAAAAAGCAAGGCGTGCACTGAATGTGCGTGACCACACTATGGGTCCAAAGGGCTATGCAAGCGTTCACCAAAGACTACAGGCAGAGTCTGCGACTACTCAGGAGTCTGCTCCTACTCAGGATTCTACCACACCCATGCCTCACCATGATATCTGGATAGCTGGGAGGCAAAACAAGAAGGGTGAAATAAAGAAGCCCGTAACTGCTGAGGCGGCTGTGAAAATGGTAAAATACAACTCTTAGAGCAATCATTTGAATATTGATTATTTGTGATGTTAACTTACCAATTTCTGTTGATGGTGATTAGCGGGAGCTGCACGAGCAGAGGAAACAAGGCATGTTCATCCCTCAGGGCACAAGGGATGAATTGACAGTTGCTCTGGGTAACCCAGAGCATCCTGGACGTGTTAGGGGTACAGGCGCTGGTGTGGGAATCAAAGCATTCTTTGGGCCATCCCAGCGCAAACCCAGAGCGGGACTTTCACAAGAAGAGGTAACCTATTCTTTTTTTAGAATGTTACTGCAAAAGGGAATTCAATAATAAGAAGCTAATGTTTCTTTTATCCATGTATAGGAGAATAAGAGAGTCGAGGATATAGTTGCTAAGAAGGTCAATGATATAGTTGCTAAGAAGGTCAAGGAAGAAATAGTGTGGTGGCAGGCATCTCAAGCTTCCAATCAGCCTATGGCGACCCACTCTTCTCCTGATGCACAGACTGCGAGTAATCCTGGAGACCCATCACCTAGCATGTCTGCTGTAAGTATTGTTTGTGACATTGTAGCTAGTCTTTTCAAGATGATATATTCGAAAGGTGATATGTATATATGTATAACATTCTTTACGTAAATTTGTAGGCATTGAAGCCATGCCGCTTAAGAATGCAAGACTATGTTGTTGTAGAGGCGAATGCTTACCAGTCCCTTCCTGGGGCAACGTTTCATGGGACTCTAAAGCCGCAGGGCTACGTTCGTGTGAGCCCGATATGTGTATTACCCGATTGGAGGGAAGTTGCATTGCCATATGCCCACCCAGATATTGATACACTTGGTGAGGCAGAAGGCGGGGTGATATTGTGGCCCAAAGCAGATGTCGTCTACACTACTGAAATTGTAAGATAAATTTACATTACTTTAGATTGTTAATGTGTATATATGAGGTCAACTGATCTGAAATTATATATACAGGTTAAAAAGAAGACACCCAGAGCACCTAGGCCTCCACCTCCACTTCCTGCATTACCAAGTTGGGTTCCAACTGACCTAAAATACCCGTTAGGTCCTGCTTGTAGGGGAATGGCATGTTGGCTACGAGCACATAATATACATTGCCCTATAATTGTTTCTTTAGAAGCAAATTATGCAGGTCAATCATACGATAGCTCTTTATTTATATAAGATATTATTGAGATGTTTATGTATGATTGTCTGAATACATCAATGATAGAGACATGGATAAGGTGAAATCTTGTTTATACATCCATATACCTTGTGTAAGATCCGGTGATCTGGTTTCTTATATATTAATGCATATGTAATACATGTTTTGCAGCTACTTAGTCGAAGATCAATGCAAACAATTTGCATTTGATCATGTGGGATTTTTTATTCCGTCATTGATTAGTATGGTAGCTAAAGACCCTGATAGTGTTCAACAATACTGTATAGATGCTTTTACAGTTTTCGGTCAGCAAAAGAAGACGATAATAATAGCTCCATTCAATGTCAAGTAAGTTTACTTTATTTATAATTTGGACTTAAGAAAATTCCATTTTTATTGTGCATTTTGAGTTATTAATTTTTAACTTTTTTACCTCTAGCGGTAGACATTGGGAGTTACTAGTTATTGTCCCCGGGACGTTCACTGTTTATTATCTAGATCCTGCGGGAAGTACATTGAACACTAAAATTGGACACATATTGAGAATGCCATTATTCTGGTGAGAAATATTTCATTTTTATATCTGTTAACATATGTTATTACATTACTATTTAATTATGCAATTTACTGTGTTACATTAACATGTAGGGGTTTAGATGCATTCAAAAATGCTGGAGGAAATGTCCCAAGGAGAAAAAACCAGCCAATAATTTGGGAGAACGTAAAAGTAAGTTCTCGAATCCAATGTATATATCATTTATGTGAACTGTGCTTAGTTGTATTTTTTAATATTTTGTATGTTTCAATTTATAGTGTGCTACACAAGACAACGGCTGGGCATGCGCATACTATGTGATGCGATTTATGCAGATGATTATCCGACATGCCGCATTGGATATTAATACCATACATGAGGTATTATATATAGTCTCATTAGTTAGTATGAAATATATCAATCTTATTTTTATATTATTACTTATATATATACATCATTCTCTTTGCAGGTGTTTAAAACTGACCACACACTATAGGTAAACGCTTAAAAAATATACATGCTACATATACGATGGAAGCATTAAATGAAATAAGAGAAGAATGGGTAAAAGCCATACAAACAGTGGTGATTGTAAGATATAATTGGGATGCTGATAGCGATGCTGAATGATATTTTGTAAATGAATATTTCTGAATGTTTATACATGTCTAAATGTTTCTACATGTATTTGAATATTTCTACATGTGTGAATGTGAGAATTGATTTGATGTCTGAATGTATCTACTTGTGTGAAAAAATATTTGTTGATTTTGCAGGTTTGTGGCCTGTTTGTAGGCTGATATCAATGGATGTCGTAAACCTGCAGTTTAGAAAACTGAACTGTAGGTTCTCATCATGCTGACCAGCCACAGCAGGCCTGCAAACTGATAAGAAAAAAAAAATTAAAGTATAGGCGTCGGTTATTTATAAAACACCGTCATCAAAGGCCTACAACGTCGATTATTAGATAAAAACCGACGCCTAATATGACAAACAACCCGACCGTGCAGGAAAGTACGGCCGTGGTAGAAAAGGTGTCGCTTATTCGTATAAAACCGGCGCCTATAGTACTAAACACGGTCGTGCAGCGAAGCACGACCGTGTTGTCTGGGAGTATGGCGTCGGTTGTTCAGTTGCTAACCGACGCAGAAAGTTTCCTAGGTGGTGCCCTTCTTTGTGGTGTGAACCCTATAGACGTCGGTCAACTAAATATAACCGAAGCCTATAGATCATATAGGCGTCGGTTAGAAAACCAACGCCGAAGAGTTCGACCTTTAGCGGCGCCTACATAGGCGTCGCTTGAAAACCGTCGCCAAAGGGGGTTAAACAACCGACGCCAAAGGCTGTTTCTGTAGTAGTGCTCATTGACCTCTCCTCAGCTTTGCCATTAAAATATGGAAAATGATATAAAGACCAATTCTCAAACGAATATCCAGACGAACCGTTGTCGTTTCTTTTTCCTACCCCGCTAACACCACATACGACCCATTATCATTTCTTTTTCCTACCCCACTAACACCACTTGCCAATCGCCAACCAACTTGATTTATCACGCCACCCAATAAACGTAATCTGAGATGAGTCCCCAAAAGTGGGCAACAATGTCAGGGAGAGAAAGAGGGAAAGAGAAAGAGTGAGAGGGGGAGGGGAGAGAGGGAAGCAGATAGAGAAAGCTGGTTGTAGGAAAGAGAAAAAAATTACATATTTTTGTTAATAACTTTTAAACGGCAATGAATTTTCAACAAAATGAGTACCCTTGCAATCGTTACAAAAACTACTTAACAACAAGATCAACTTTGACAAATTAAAAATATATAAAATCCAAAAAAAAGGAATAATGTGATTTTAAAAAGTCAAAAAATAAGAAAGAGAAAATTAATTAGCTTATAACCCTCAAACCGTAATGAATTTTTTAATAAAATAAAAATTGGTCAATTACTAACAAAAAATAGTTTAAAATAAAATTAATATCGACATACTTTGATGATAATTTTTTTATCAAAATAAATATAATACATTAGGTAACATGTTATAACATGGGAGTAATTCATGGTACGATGTTATAACACATATAATAAGAGGGGGAGTGGAGAGAGGGAAGCGGAGAGAGAATGCTGGCTGTAGGAAAGAGAAAAATAATAACATATTTTTATTAATAACTTTTAAATGTCAATGAATTTTTTGACGAAATGAACACCCATGCAATCTTTACAAAAAATACTTTACAACAAGATCAAGTTTGACAAATTAAAAATAAAATAAATATCAAATCCAAAAAAAGAGGGATAATGTGATTTTAAAAAGTCAAAAAAGAAGAAAGAGAAAATTAATTAACTTATAACTCTCAAAACGTAATGAATTTTTTAATGAAATAAAAATTGATAAATTACTAATAAAAATACTTTAAAATAAAATTAATATCGAAATACTTTGATAATTAATGTTTAATTGAAATAAATATAATACATTAGGTAACATGTTATAACATAGGAGTAATTCATGGTACGGTGTTATAACACATATCATAAGACTAATGTCACTATAATTTGACATTTTTTTACGAAAAAATATCACACATGGAATAACATGTAACGTGTTATAATATAATATAACACATGGACTAAATATGCTAACATAAGATAACATGAAATAACACAAGATAACATGAGATAGAAATAATGAATGACATATATTACAAAAATAAAATATACAATTTAGAAGAGGAGAGACAATGTAATTGTGAAAAGCCAAACAATGAAGAGAGAGAAATTAATTTGGCTTATAACTCTCAAACCGTAATGAATTTTTAAATGAAATAAAAACTATTAGGTTACTATTAAAAATACTTTGAAATAAGAGCAATGTTGACATACTTCAATAATTTATTTTAACGAAATAATTATAACACATGGGATAACATGGTGTAACATGTTCAATGGCAATGATTTTTTTACCAAAAAATACACTACTGCATTCTTTGTAAAAAAATTACAACAAAATTAAGTTTAAGATATCTTAAAAAAATGAAATATACAATTTAAAATAGGAAAGATAATGTAATTGTAAAAAGTGAGGAGTGAAAAATTATTTTTATGAATTTTTAATGAAGTAAAAATTGATGAGTTACTATTAAAAATATTTTAAAATAAAACCAATGTTGACACACTTCGATATATTTTTTTTCGTGAAACAATTATAACACATGGGTTAACATGGTGTAACATGTTAAATGGCAATGAATTTTTTTACCAAAAAATACACCGCTGCATTCTTCGCAAAAAAATTTACAACAAAATTAAGTTTAAGTTATCTTAAAAAATGAAATATACAATTTAAAATAGGAAAGAGAATGTAATTGTAAAAAGTCAAAAATGAGGAGTGAGAAATTATTTTTATGTATTTTTTAACGAAGTAAAAATTGACGAGTTACTAATAAAAAATACTTTAAAATAAAACCAATGTTGGCATACTTCGATATATATTTTTTTAGCGAAACAATTATAACACATATGATAACATGGATACAATGTTATACCGTGGATAACATGGGGTAACATGTTATACTGTGGATAACATGGATCACATAATAACATTGACAATATGGTGCAACATGTTATCCATGTTATTCTATGTTATCCATATTATCTATGTTATCCATGTGTTATATCATGTTATGACATGTGTTATAACATGTTATCCATGTTATCACATTTTACACCATGTTATCCATGTTATCACATTTTGCATAAGTTATCCCATTTTGCACCATGTTATCCATGTTAGCACATGTTATCAAAGTATGTAAACATTGGTAGTATTTTAAGATTTTTTTTTTGGTCGGTCAAAATACGTGTTACTATTAATACCAAAAACTTTGGGCACTGGGTATCCCATTACATCAACAGGAGCTAAGAAGCTCAATAAGGGTCAAAATCCCCATGCAGGGGGACACTCAAGAAACTAATCCAAAATGAGACTAAGAAGACGAATCAACTAAGCAAGCTAGGACCAGGCAATCTGTAACGACCCCGCCTCCCGGTAACCCCCAATTAAGGGAGACCGAAGGGTCGGTACCGTTATCCAATTAACAGGATCAAAGGTTCAACAAATAATCAATAACAATTATGAAATTCTACTAACTAACTGGAATTTGGTATGAAATTAAAACTTTACTTACCTTTGAAAAACTTTGGAAGTCTATCTATCCATAGCTTGAATCTACTCTATCTAATCCTCCGGGCACTTTAAGTTTTATTTTTCAGAATGTGTCACTTTACCATTTGTTCATTTCAGGGTTGTACCTAAAACGCCGACAAACGAAACGTCGGTTAGTATATCGAAATATACTGGTATGTGGGAACAACCAAAATCTTGCAAATAAGGCTAACAATTTAATAGTCACAATCAAATTAATTAACAAGCCAATTTATACTTTTCAGTATGACATTCTCCACCACTTTTGCCCTAACCCTGGCATACCCACCTTAGGGTGCCCTTTGCCAATGACTTAAGGCCACCTTCTCAATCCCGAGCTTGGTGCCTGGGGGTCACCACTCATGGTGCCCACTAGTCATGCAATATCATAGGCCACCTTCTTGGTGCCTGGGGTCACCACTCAAGGTGTCCATTGGTCTACCCATCTGGGCCTGACCTTTGGCATCATCCATCAGGGTGGCATGTAGGTGTGCGAATCCATGCTTCTATTATTAATGTGATAATCATAGTGACTTTATGATTTGCAAGTATGAACATCCAATAGATAATTTGCATTCAATGCGATTAACCATCTGGAAAATCCTCGGAAAACTAGGGCGGTTATCCATAATTAACCACATACCTGTCAAGTTGTCTTGAATGCAGAATTAATCCAAACAATCAAGTAATCCAGAATCAAGCAAGCAAGCACAATTCAGTCCTGAAATAAACATCCAATATTTTCTATCATGGATCATGGTATCCAAGTCTAATAGACCTAATCGAGCCCTAGGGTTACTATTTCATTTTTAGGGTTTCTATTGCAATTAGGGCTTCCTTTCATCTTTCACTATTTTAAACCCTAATTATTCACAAAAGATATTAAGGTTATCCCTTAACAACATTTGACCTTATTTTCGAATTAAAGGCATCATTGTCCATCAATTAAACCCATTAAACTTATCTTACATTAAAACTGTCATTTTTATCCTTTTAATCCATGACAAGATCATTATGCTTATTTATCATCAATTTGTAATTCATTATGCTCTATTACTCATATGAACGTTATTAATCATTAATTCTACCTTGATTCATGAGAAAACCCTAATTACTACATTTAGGGTATTTATCCACAAATTAACAACTTTTAATGTTCGAAATAGATTATAACCCTGAAAACTTAGTTCTATTCATGAAATCGAACAATTAAAGTCATTAGTAGTCCTAAGTACCAACATTAGGGTTTCAAGGCCCATTAAAGCCTATTTATGCACATAAACTCTAAATTAACCGAATTATGTGCAAAGCTCATCCTTTTTATTCTTAATGTTCCTTTTTATCATTAATAGGCTAATATCAAATTTATTCATCAATTAAACCCTCCTAATCACATTAAACACATCAAATAGGGTTTCTTAATCATCATTACATTAAAGTTAATAACTTCATTAATTTTCGAATTGAAATCAGAATCTGGTTACAATTATATTTTTATTGCGTTCCTTGCATTTTTCTGATCAATTTTCATGTATAACTTATTTTCATCTGAGCATCCTAGCAATTTCTATGATTTTTACAATATAAACTTGATTGGCCAATAAGGAGTCGACACGTCATCACTTACTTGTTTTCATCTTTCCTTTATTTAGGCCAGCAAGGCTTAGCGGAAGGACACGAGTACCCCCCATGTCATTGGGCTCAGGGCCTCACGCGCCTGGGGTAGGGCGGTCTTTTCGCTCTCCATCTTCAACCTCCCGTTCCTCTCTACGTGAGCTGCGGCCGGCTGGGCAGTCAACTCCTTTGTTGACTCCGAGCGTTGGGGTTCCTCAGCAGCCGGAAAAGGGACTATCCTCTCTAAACTTCACCGCCGAACTCGGAGGAAGGGTCAATCTAACCGGATGAGCAATGAACAGGGAGATAGGCCAGGTTGTGCGCCTGCGGCCATGGAAGGGAAATCATGGAGGAAGACCTGCTGGTTGCTCAATTGCCGGCAGGGTCGACTTCGTTGGGTGACGCAGAGTTGTTTTAAGGAGTTTGTGAACTCATAGAGAAGGAATCTATATCCTTTTATAGACCTAGGCTATGGAAGAGAAGCTTCTCGAGATTTAGGCGTTTCCTGTTTAGCCCTCCAACATATGGAAAACTTGGTATGGATGAGCGCGGTTTCCTCTCGCGAATCTAATGGAGTGAATCCTAGATTTGCACTTTAACCGTAGGGGGAGGAAATCAAATCCGACATATCTGAGTTACGGTTCCTATTTCCTTTTCCTACTCGAGGTAGGTGATGGTACAAACAACGTCGATCTCAAATCTAAGGGCTGTCGTTACACGCGCCAAAAAGAAAAATAAATGATTTAATCGTGACATTTACTATAATCCCAACACTTTAGGGAATTTTGTAAAAGCCATAACTCCCAAACCGAGTATCTAATTAATCCCAAATTTTGAGGGAAAGTTAATAGTAACTTTATCTACCTCTCTGTCAAAATTGGGCTCATTATCTAAAGGAAAACGTGCCTTTTCTTTAGGTGCAAGATATTGCTCAAAAAAGTATAATTCTCACCTATTTTCTCTTTCTTATTTCCTTATTTCCCATTAATTCTATTCCTTGTAATCCAAGAAAGCAAGTGGGGTTCGAATTATGACTCATCATGGACAAACCCTCACTTTTCTTTTTATTTCTTACATTATCTGCTTTATTTCAAATATTCTTTATTACAATATCTCCTGTTTGAGGATTTCTCTTTTATTTTCCTCATTGGAATTCCTTTTAACATTAGAAACCTCATGGATACGAAAATCCATCCAAGATAACTCAATTGTACTTCTTTTCACATATTTTCCACATTTTATTATTATTTTCAATTTCTTTCTTAACAAGGAAGTACTTAATTGATCTTTTCTTTTCTTATTGCTCTCTTTATGCAACTTTGGACTCCTTGGAACCCAAGGAACCCAAAAGGCACGAAATTCATTCTTGGATTATATTCCTTTGCCTTCTAGAGGTTTCCACACTTTTCTTTCCTTTATTCTCAATTATTCATTTATTAATTGAATTTCCAACAACAAGGCTATTTTAAACGAAATCCATTTATTCACAACAAATTATATCATTATTTGTCCAAATATGTTTAATATGAGAAATTACATTTCTCACCAAAGGAACCCAAAATTTGGGGTTGTAACACAATCCTACTAGAAGAAGTCTATTACAAGTCACTATTCCATGCATTCAGCGTACCCACAATTAGTAACAACAAAATGACATAGAACAAAAACTAGCAATCCTGCCTGTAACTAGCCATGAAGTCTCTGACCTTCTTAGCTACTCAAGACCAGATATCTTACTGGCAATAATCCAAAAAGACCTCTACCATATCAACAAACACCCGAAGGTATATCCTGCACGCAACAGCAGCATGGGCTAAGGAAGAAAAAGGGGATCAACCCCCCTCTTAAACCCAACCCTCGTGATGCACTTGAATGCATATCATCCAACACCTTGAAGGTGTTCTAATCCAGCTGTAGCAGAGGAGTCAAGATGTAATACAGGGTCCATCCTTTAGCTGACCACCGATTAATGCCCTTGAGCTAGACAACCACTGTTTCCCCACTGACAATTGAAACACTCCCTGAATGTGTGGGATCCAAGTAGAAATCCAGCCCTTCTTCATCGATCAGAAATCAACTGAAAACCAGAACCCTGCAAGGCTCGACTTCACACAACAGCAACAAGGATTAGGAGGAGAAGAAGAGCAAAGCCTCCCTCTGAACCCAACCCCACCTAAGGCCCCTGTATGCATAGAGACCCCTCGTCGAACACCTTGAGGGCGAACGAACTCTTGGCTATGAAGAGCCACACACAGCAGGGGAAGCTTTGAATGTGCTCCGAGACCCGCGTCGCTGACAGTGGAGAGACACTGCCACAGGGCAGCAAGGGTGACCCAGGCCACCCTGTGAGAATCTAGCCACCACCTCCAACGAATTCGCCTATTGGCCGAGGAGAAGATAGTCCCGCGTCACCCAACGGAAGTCCACCCATCGCCGAAAACTTCACAAGCAGAAGAACCGCGAGCGCAAGTTGACCGTGATGCCTTCCAGGGATAGAGGAGGAGGTCGAAAAAGCAATGCATCCGCTGGAGAAGCCTCAGCCGCATAGCAAGTCGAAGACCATCGCTGATGAATAAGGCCTCCCCCAGCCAGAGGTGTCGTGGTACAGACCCCCCGAGGCTGAAGGAGCTACCTCGATCACCGGAGAGCGGGTGTGAAAGAAGGAGGAGAAGACCCCCCTAGCTTCACCGCGGTGACACAGCAGCACAAGGTCTCAGAACCGAACTGGGATCGGTTCCTATCCCTCCATCACGCTTGAATGGAGCGGATTCGACCAGGTCGAGACCATCGATCCACAGGTTGGGTTGAACCTTGCGGCGCTTCGCACTGCTACGGACGGTGCTATCAAGGGAGAGACGACGGCGCCGGCTTCCGCTAACACTCCAGGGAAGATGCTACTAACTCAGAATTAGCCTACCTTGGTTTGGGCCATGGGGAGGGAAGCTCCTAGGGGAAACGCCCCCTCCCCCCAGCGGAGGCCGCTGGGGAGAGACTAGAGAGAAGTCAGAGCGTAAGCCCTAGAGAGAGAGAGAGAGCGGAAGCGTGAGTGATGTTGACTCATCAATATTTTTTTTATTAGTAACTCATCAATATTTACTTCTATTTTATTAAAATTATCAGTTTTTATTTGTGACATGGATAACATGTTAACATGTTTTTGATGTTATTCATGTGATTTAATATGTTATAACATGTTACAACATGCTATACATGTTATCCATGTTATCATGTTATCCATTTTATTCATGTTATCGTGTTATCCATGTTGTACATGTTATCCATGTATAATATTTTTTATTTCGTTAAAAAATTCATTATAGACTAAAAGTTATAAGAGAAATAAATTTTCTCTCTCCTCATTTTTTACTTTTATAATCACTTTATATCCCATTTTTAGATTGTATGTATTTTTTTTAAATTATGTCGAACTTGATCTTGTTGTAACACATTTTTTATACGGAGTGCAACCGTGTTTATTTCGTCTAAAAATACATTACGGTTCAAAAGTTATTAACAAAAATAACTTATTCATTTTTTCTCTCTCCTATAACCTCTCTCTCTATCCACTCCCCTCTTTCCAACCCTTTTTCTCCCACTCATGTTTCTCTCTCATATGTTGGAAAGCAAACCCACTAAAACTGACACGTACAGCAACATTCATGAACAGTCGTCACAACAGTGTTATAGATGAGACAACTTTTATTTCTAAGTGGGGTGTTCCTTCATAATGGAGTCTATAAATCTTAAAATATGCACAGGTAGCGAGACCAGCTCCACTCGCCGAAACCACCCTCTAATCTGCTACTCTTAGCTGTAGTTGCACATCGATCTGTTTATTATTGGGGTTTTTCAGTTCTCACCCTCCCCCTATCCATATATCAGTTTATCCATTTATGCTCGAAATCCAGCGGACGGGCGACTGCTGACTGGGTGGCCGCTCCATGTGGATGGGGGTGTCTATCGTTCCGTACAAGCTAAAGATTAGGGTTGACCATGATGAGCGTGCTTAAATCAGTGGGAGAACTGAACTTATGAGAGAGAGATGGGGATTTTCAGAAGAGTAACGTTACATAGGTTACACAATAACCCGGCTTGTTTACTCGGGCACGAGACTTCGTGCTCAGGCTGCACCATACAATGATGTTGCTGGTACCAAACATATCGAGAGTGTCCTTCCCATCATCTCATTTTGGGAGAAAAATATCCCATGAAATTCTGGATATTAATATCTAATTTAGGAGAGAGAATACATCCCACTAAATTTAAACATTAATGTCTATGCATGTTAAATTTATCAATATATGTTTATATATAATAGGAGGGAGGTATAATTTTTTTTTAAGTGAAGAAATAAATAAAGAGGGGAGTAGAGAAAGAGAATAAATTAAATAAAGAGGGAGATAGGGATATAGATAAACGAGAAGAGATAAATAGTAATGGAGATAAAAAAGAAAAAAAAAGAGAAATTATTTACTTATAACTTTCAAACTGTGCTGAGTTTTTACCGAAATAAAAAATATAAGATTCTATACAAAATATACTTTCCAACAGAATTAATGTTGAAATACTTAAAAAAAAGAATAATATGTGAAAAAATATAAAATAGGGGAGTGAGGTATAAAAGTGAAAGTAAGTACTAAATAAAGACAAGGGATGTAGGCAGAAGAGAGGAGAGGAGTAAAAAAGAGAGACAAATGAAGTATAAAAAAGAGGACGGAAGCGAACATTGATATTATAAACTCAAAACGAAGGTAATGTACCCCAAATCGTGAATATTATATGTAAAACACATGTATTGTAGTTGCATTTCATGATACAAATATTGTGTTTTAGGGTACAATCACTACAACACACGCATCTAGAAAACATGCTTATTTTCTCACGATTTACAGAAGGTATGCATTTATTCTGTTCATATTCAGTAAAACAAACAAAGCGTGAAACGAAAGCGTGTGATACCTCCACACACCACACCCTATTCTTCATGCTCTGCGCTACATCCCCAAGGATCCAGACTCCCTCTTGCCCATGACTTTTTGTGACATCCCTGATGCCCTCATTACCATAACACCTCATCTTCCTCTTCCTGACTGCCACTCCTCCACTCCATCTTCCAGTCCACACCTCCCCTCTTTCTGTTCTCCAACCAACTATTATTGCCGTCCAAAAGTTCTCATACCCCATCAACTAGGAACAATTAGGGCACGACTGGTAGGGGTTTGAATTGGCCAGGTGTGATAGAAGATGACAGAGATGCTCTGACACCCAATGGCTTGAAGGAAATGATTTTTGGGGTAACTTGTTCATTGCGGCAGTAAGGTTTATTTTATTGTTATGTTTTTTCTATTTCCATTGTTTAGGAACAATTAGTGTACTACCTGGTCAAAATTTGAATTCGTACATGTCTAGCAGTGGGCGATAGGTTCAAACAATTGATGACATATTCTTGAGGAAACACCTTCATTGCAAAAGTTGAGGGAAAATAAATTCGAGGTTACAATTCTTTCTTATATTCTTAATTCCCATATTTTAACTATCTTCTGTAATCGGAAATGAATGTTGTACCAATAGCCTAATCATCTTGTGGATCGTCACATGTCTGGAAAATTAATTGTGGACATCCTCAGAAGACTAGCACTTGGGGATGAATATGTTGGGCTGAAATTTTTGTCATAGCAGTATACTAATGAGATACTTTTGAAAGGACGAGTTCTAGTTTTATTAAATACACTCCTAGTTCTATGTTATTTTTACAAGTTACATTTTAGAGCTACATAACATTATCTTGATCATGCTACTAATGTAGTTATTTAGTTTTAAATGCCCGCAAGTATGAATATATTTGTGCAAAATTGTGTCTCATGCAAAATAGTGTATTGTTCACATATTATTGATGATGTTATTTGTAGACTAATAAACTCTACCTAAAAAACACATGAATGAACTGCAATATATAAAATGAGTCCAGGCTCACACAAGTTAATTTTTTGCGCTCTTCCACTTTGGATCTCTATAGTTTTGTGAGATTTTTCTCTCTGTTCTTGCTTGTACCCATTTTTCTCTTCTAGCTCATGGATTTTTCATTTTGAGACTTATGAGCAAATTACTCTTAGTACAAATATATATTAGAATTATTTGTGCAGTCTTCTTATTGTGTCTGATAATTGCATCACTAAAATTATATATTGAAACATGAACTACTAGTGTTTATTCTTTTCCAATGAGATTTGTATATTTTTGGTTACCCACATTGAGGTAGATATAAAATAAATCTTAAATCAATGCATGTTCCTTAGATGTACCTACATCAATTTAAATAAAATTATATGTAAGTGTGACCAGTGTCTTGTTGTTTTTGTTGGGTTTGGTGTTTTATTCAAAAGAAAATAAAAAATTTCTTTTCTAGCCAACATAGTTGCCTACATTTCTTTGACCATATGTACATTTATATTCTTGTTACAAAGAAAAATACTTTAATTGTCTGTGACTACATTTTTAGATCTAAAGTGTTAAGTTAAGTCTAAAGTATGAGATTCCAATTATTATTTTATTATGTGCATCTAGTATGTTGTCATAAATTCAACAAGTGAAATACACACCAAGAAAGATCTACATATATGATTTAGGAATATTTGTCAAGGCGGCTAAGATGTCGGCATGACTGAAGGGGCACCTAGGGCACTTGGGTCTCGAGGTGGGCCAATGTTTTTTTCCTCTTAGGCTCCGATTGATTTAGTGGAAGTGATAAGTTATATGGAACTCATTTTCCAGGAACTGTAGTTCAGTTTTTGGAACTCAATTTCCATCAAGTTCTATGTGATTGGTTTGTTGTAATATTAAACATGAAATACGTCAAAAAATGTTGTTGATTTTTACCATGTAATATATAATAAGAAAAGACGGCATAACATAGAGAATCAAGTATATCAGTTAATAATCACAATATTTTTAATAATAATAACCTCAATAAGTGATCATGGTACGAATGTTGCCCCTTTAAAAATATTTTAGTGTTGTATAATTATAATTCTAATGTAAATATTGTGGTCAAAAGCGCATCATAATATTTTATTTCACTCTGTATGTACAAAGTATGGTAATAATATCTACATTTTATGTGTTTGTAAATATAGTTTTGGTTCATCACTAGTAACAATGTACAATATTATTTTTAGTGTATTCTTTGTGCACAATTATAGTTACTTATCATTTTACATACTATTGTTTAAATATGAAAAACAAAAATATGAAAGATAAATTATATTTTTTGACAAATGGTGTAGTGTGGTTACTTTGTATAGTGTTTATATATTTTTTATTTTATAAACTACACTGATAATGGTGGCTATATTGTAAAATGTTTTACACAATGCGATAATAGTTTATTGTCATATTTTGTTATGGTGTGGGAAATAAATCGTATCCACACCACTAACGTTTCTAGTAAAAAATATTTTACATCTGTTATTTATGAATAATAAAAAATATAATTGTATAGGAAATGTTGTTAATTGTTCCAGAACTCATTTTTTGGGCTTTTTAAGAGGGAACTCAAGAACTGCATTTTGTATGTAATTTTGTAACTCACCTGAAGTCACTAAACTCAACTTGCAACACTTACATTAAACAAATCATGAAAAACTATTAAAGGAACTCCAGCTTATAAGTTTTCTAGACTTGTTATGACAAACCGATCAAAGCCTTAGCTTTCTTAATATGATAATTTACCTATTATACATGTATACAATATATAATTCCATCAAGGAGACTATAAAATAGAGGGAGTGTATAGTGATAGTAGGAGGAAAGTTGAATATAAATAGATGAAAATATGAAAAAATTAGAATGGGAAGAGGTTGTAACAAGTATATAAGAGAAATAGGTCTGATTTAGGACGAATTAGGTTTGATATGGGCAAACTAGGTCTGATTTCAAAAAAATAGGTCAGATCTCACCAAGTTAGGATTCATTATGGTCAATGTAAGGATAATAAGGTGATTTTATGTGTGGTTAGGTCATGTTATGAAAATTTAAGTTTGATTTAGGCCACTAAGTCAAACTAGTAGAAGAGGGCCACATAAAAGGAAATCTCTCAAAACATATATCATAAAAATTCTTAATCGACATATTTTTAAAATTTATTTGGATATTGTAACACCCGGGCCCACTGCCCTAGGCTCTAGTAGAGTTTCAGGAATGACGACTGGCCTTAGAGACCACAACTAGCCTTAACTGCGTGCTTTAATCTCACTCATACGCAAGCCAGGATCAACTTCCCGACTGGTCACCCATCCTAGTACTACTCCAAGTTGAGCACGCTTAACTATGAAGTTCTTTAGTGATGGACTCCCAGAAAAAGAGGTGCACCTTGGTGATATGAGTAGTCTAATCATTCCTTTTGAGATCATGTTATCCGAGGCCTGAAATCCTAGGATGTTACAATCTCCCCCACTTGGACTCTTGATGTCCTCGTCTAGGCTTAACTATATAGCCTCATAATATTTCCCTATTTCAGTATAGACCCAACATGACCCATGGACACCCAGGCTCCAGATCATGGAACACCAGTGCAAGGGTGGCTACATCACCATTGATAGCCCTTACCTACATGCCTAGACCGTACAGCTCAAGACTGGCATGTCACATGCCTATGTGGGCCTCACTTACTGGAGGGGAATTGGCTCTAATACCATTGGTAACACCCGGACCCACTGCCCTAGGCTCTAGTAGAGTTTCAGAAATGATGAATGGCCCCATAGACCACCACTAGCCTTAAATGTGTGATTTTTCCTCACCCATGTGCAAGTCAGGGTCAACTTCCCGACTGGTCACCCATCCTAGTACTACTCCAAGTTGAGCATGCTTAACTAGAGAATTATTTAGTGATGGGCTCCCAGAAAAGGAGGTTAATTAAGATCATGCTATTCGAGGCCTGAAATCCTGAGATGTTACAATTGATATCAGAGCCAATTCCCCTCCAGTAAGTGGGGCCCACATAGCATGTGACATGCCTGTCTTGAGCCGTACGGTCCAGGCATGTAGGTAAGGGCTATCCATGGTGATGTAGCCACCCTTGCCCTGGTGTTCCATGATCTGGAGCCTAAGTGTCCATGGGTCATGTTGGGTCTACACTGAAATGGGGAAATATTATGAGGCTATATAGTTAAGCCTAGACGAGGACGTCAAGAGTCTAAGTGGGGTAGATTGTAACATCTTAGGATTTGAGGCCTCAGATAAAATGATCTTAAAAGGAATGATTTGACTACCCATGACACCAAGGTACACCTCCTTTTCCGGGAGCCCACCACTAAAGAACTCCATAGTTAAGGGTGCTCGACTTGGAGTAGTACTAGGATGGGTGACCTATCGGGAAGTTGATCCTGGCTTGCGCGTCATTGTGGACAAAGTGCGCAGTTAAGGCTAGTGGTGGTCTATGGGGTCAGTCATCAATCCTGAAACTCTACTAGAGCCTATGGCAGTGGGCCCGGGTGTTACAAATGGTATCAGAGCCAATTCCCCTCCAGTAAGTGGGGCCCACATAAGCATGTGGCATGCCAGTCTTGAGCCGTACGGTCCAGGTATGTAGGTAAGGGATATCCGTGGTGATGTAGCCACCCTTGTGCTGGTGTTCCGTGATCTGGAGCCTGGCTGTCCATGGGTCATGTTGGGTCTACACTGAAATGGGGAAATATTATGAGGCTATATAGTTAAGCCTAGACGAGCACGTCAAGAGTCCAAGTGGGGGAGATTGTAATATCCCAAGATTTCAGGCCTCGGATAACATGATCTTAAAAGGAATGATTAGACTAACCATATCACCAAGGTGCACCTCCTTTTCCGGGAGCCCATCACTAAAGAACTCCATAGTTAAGCATGCTCAACTTGGAGTAGTACTAGGATGGGTGACCAGTCGGGAAGTTGACCCTGACTTGTGCATGAGTGAGGAAAAAGCACACCGTTAAGGCTAGTGGTGGTCTATGGGGCCAGTCGTCATTCCTAAAACTCTACTAGAGCCTAGGGCAGTGGGCCCGGGTGTTACAGATATAACGGTAAAACCTGAGCCGTACCCAAAACATTTTCCATGACAATGTTACATACAATAATTTTAACTTTTTAACCAAGAAAAATGTAAGTACTTAATTTGATAATCAGCCATTTTGCCATCATTGAACGTTTTCATCACATAACCGATGTTACACACCTACTCTCTAGATAATTGATTAAGTACAAATTGAATTGGAATAAACATACTTGAGTTTAATGATACTCTGAGATATTTTCAATAGAACCAAAATAAACAATGTGGTTTTAATGATACTATAAGATATTTTCTGTGCGCAAAATCTGAAAAATAGAAGCTAGTTATTGGCTATATTGGCCAAAATGTAAGTGAGAGGAAGCTAGTTATTGGCTCTATTGGTCGTAAAGTGAGTGAAATTACCATTTGCAAAAAGTAACTATTTTTTGACAAAAACATATATATGATTTATCATAGAGAGTAATATGACTTATTTTAGAGTAGTTTGTGTATCATTATTATTTCCTATGATATATGTATCGTTTGAAATTGTATACTTCAACATGAACTACTAATGTTGCTTCTTTAACAAAGAGATTTTTATATATTTAGTCACCTACACATATAGACGTCAATGTGAAATAAATGTTTAATCAATGCATGTTCTTCAAATATACCTACATCGATTTTAAATCAAGGATATGTTAGTGTAGATAATGTCTATTGATTTTGGTTGGATATGCTTATTTTGGAAAGGAAAATACATAGTTACTGATATAGTGTAGTTTCTTATATCTTTGATTGTAAGTTTTATTATTATTGTATAGAAAAATACCTCACTTGTCTTTGCTTACTTTTGTGGATCTGATTGCATTAATAAAAACTAATTTATTTCCATCGTATGAGATTATAATTATTATTTCATTATGTATCTCAGTATATTACATAACTTCAACAAGTAAAACACACACATTTAAATAATTATATATATGATTTAGGTGTACTTGTCAAGGTGGATAAGAGTTCAACACGACTTAAGGGGCGCCTAGGGTTCCTAGGTGTCTAGGGAACTTGGGTGTCTAGGCGAGTGACTTGGTTTTTTCAAAATTTTAAAACTTTGTTTTCTTCATTATGATTATGTACCTATTATACATGTATTATATAAATAATTCCATAAATTTGACATTAAAATAGAGGGGAAAATGAGGTTTTAACAATAGTAAGAGGATATGTAGAAAAGGAATAGATGAAAATGGGGGAAATCAGGATGGAAAGAGGTTTGTAATATATATAAAGGAGAAAGTGGAGGAGGAATGGGACGATGAAAAATAAAGAAAAATTAAAATCTAGGACAACAACGACATTAGAAGACTAGGTGATCTGAAAGAGGAATAGAAGAAAGGAAAAAATTCAATTAAGAAGGTTTTACCATCAATAAGATAAGGAGATGAAGGAGTTTTTTAAACTTTGTTTTCTTCATTATGAAATTTTACCTATTATACATGTACTATATAAATAATTCCATAAATTACACATTAAAATAGAGGGGAAAATGAGGTTTTAACAACATTAGGAGGATATGTAGAAAAAGAATAGATGAAAATGGGGAAAATTACAATGGAAAGAGGTTGTAGTGTATATAAAGGAGAAAATGGAGGAGGAATGATATGATATAGAATAAAGAAAAATTATAATTTAGGACAAAAATGACTTTAGAAGACTAGGTGATCTGAAAGAGGAATAGAAGAAAGAAAAATTAAAATAAGGAGGTTTAGCCATCAATAAGATAAGGAGATGGAGGAGTACGAAGAAGAGAAAATAAAAACCAACATAAAAGGTAATCGTAATCATCATGGTACCCAAATACACAGCTAGTCCTGAACCCAGTTGGGTTCATCCAAAAAGTTGATAGGCCCTGAGCACACATCTAAAAAGTACAAGTGTGATCCCAAAGGTAAATCAAAGTTTTAAAATTTATAACGCAAAAACTTCAAAGACCCCCACAACTCAATATGGGGTTAAAATAGAGATGTGAGGTTGAACACAGGGATGTGGGGATGTTTAAGATGCTTAAAATATTGCTCTTATGTCAGTTAAGAAAATCTGATAGTTGATATATGTAAATAACTAGAACTAATCTAGCAAAGCAATATGAAACAAAGTAAAGTAAAGAAAACATGGTTCATTGAATCCTAGTAATCAAGAGAAGGTGTTCCTAGCTATGTAACCATAGGTTGGGAAGTCTATCCACCCGTTCTCAGGCATAGACAACCCTCAAACACCCTAGAAAATGTCTAACATGCATACATAGAACATATCATGGTAACTACTCTTGTGAGAGACATCCCACTCGCTCTCGCACAACATGACTAAAACCCCATCGATGATCCCAAACCTCTCTCAAGGATAATAGATAAGCACCCCTAAATATCCTGGATACCCTCTCAGGTCCAAGACATTCAAAGATGTTAGGAGTAGTAGAGGATCTGCATAGAACACTGATTGTGAACCCAAGCAATTTGAGATGAACCAGACTGGGTTGAGATGAACTCGACTAGCTTCAAGGTTTAGGTCGGATCTCTCCAATAGGTGTTCTATGTTGATCCTCCCTTAGACATCCTCCTTTCAAATTTCAACCCAAACTACCATCTCTTATCCATTTATACCACTAATCTCTTGATCCTGGTAGAAATGGAAGCTCAAGAAAGAAAGAAATCAATCAAGCCAACAATCATAACAAGAAAGAGAAGATAGAACAAAACATGTACTAATTCTACAATAAAACTACTTTTTTAAGATAAAAGTATATAAAGGTGTCCAAAATGGGTTACATAGGCAAGGAGCTCAAATCACCATGGACAATCATACTCAGCACCAAACACATATGGAAGAACATCCTTTGTACATAAACTAAGGAGAAAAGTAGAAGAAACATGTCAAAGAAGAGATTTAGCCCGTAGAGGAGAGGTGGCTCTCACTTTTTAGCCTCCGAAAAGGTTGGATATCATGCTTTGAGTCATCTTCCTTGATCTTCTTGACTCCTAGGCCTCCTTTGTCCTTGATTTCACCCCAAACAACAGTTTGGATGTGCTTATGGAGGTGAGGGTGGCTAGGAATGGCTGGAAATGGGTGGATGGTGGTTAATAATGATGGTGGATCTGTTGGGTTTTGTGGGACAGATTAGGAAGCGGAAACAAAAAATGTATCTAACCACAAACCCATAACTAGAAGATTGCATCAACAACTATGCAATAGGAAAGATGGTTTAGTATACCTAGTCCTGAGGCTTTCTTAGTGACAATACCTCATAGCTAGTGCAGTCTTCAACCACCTAGTCTTCAACGGTGTCTGTGCAGCTCTTGGTGTAGACCCAGACTATGGTTGATGGCCATCTCCTAAGCGGAAAAAATATCCCGCCTCTATAGATAGTCCACACGAACCACTGCGAACTCTAGTCATCCTGATGGACAAACTAGAAAGAGTCGTCCCTCTCTATTGGCGTACTAGTCACTGGCACACTCTCCCACCACTAGTCACTACTTTGCAGAGCAACTGATGTTCTAAGTTGTGTATTCTGAGAAACCCCCTGTACCCCTCTATTTATAGTAGAGAGCAGGGTCTGGGTTCCCAATCTGTGCCAGAGTGGGAGGGTTTAAATTTTCCACAAACTGATTGTGCTACGGTAGATGAACCGATCGGTTCATAATTGAACCGGTCATTTGGGTAGGTGAGCCAATCAATTCACCAAATGAATCGGTCATTTCACTTTCCAGACATGCCTACAATTGACTTTCTTTATTTGTTTCTAATTAATACAAAGATTAATTCTTGTCCCAATCAAATTGAACAAGTGAAACGAGGATCTTTTCTCATGAATCGGGAAACCCAACACTTGCTCGTTTGGTCCAAGTGAACCGATATGTTCACTAGTGTGAACTGGTCATCTCATTAACCATGAGCCAATCGGTTCACCCAATGAACCAGTCGGTTGGTGGTCTAGGTTGTGTAGAATTTGGTCAATGCAGTTCTTAATCAATCTGACACTCTAATCAGTTGGTTCAACACTTAAACTTGATGATTCCAAGTCAAGTCTATTGATTGAATGTTTAATTGGGTACCTAAACACTTTATTAATCAATCTAAACATCATTCATGGATAAACTTCTCTTCCAGGTTAATCATATGTGTGTGACCCTATAGGTCCCATTTCATGTTGGTAGTGAATGTCCATAACTAACTTATGACTTCACAAGCAAAGAGCAGTGCCTAGTCACACATCAGTGCTACCCAAGTGAAAAGGAAAGTTGGAGAACAACTTTCAACCTACAATCTGTTATAGGTGTTACAGTGAATGTATTGTTCCTTTGTCACTGATATCCAGATTGAACTCAAAGCATAGACTTATCATCCTCTACAAACATTCAATCCATGTTTCTTGAACCAGAGAAGACTATCTGAGATATATGCAAGCTCAATATCATATATTGACTCGCATGTACATGGCCATGTATTTCTCAATCTCGCTTATCAAGTGGTCATGATATCATACTCCCTTAGGAGGGACAAATTCCATATCTATCACTCACAACCAAAACCCCAGGTGTCAAAGTCACCCAATCATCATCTTTATAACAACCCATATTTCAGGACTGTATTTGATGATGTCAAAGTGTACCCAACGACATGATGGGTGCAATGATTTCAAGTCTAAGAACCACAGTCACCACCGATACAATAAGAGATGATCCTGACTACCAAGTGTGGTTTCCATGCATCATTCTTATGGTGGGATTATCTGATACATTGTTCTTTAACATGTATCTGTGTGCTTGGTTTGATATCATATATCATGACTGATGAGATTTTGTCATCAATCAACACACACTCTATCATTTTGAGTTATTGATGTCTATGGTTATTTCCGTAATAACAACCGACTAGGGACGATAGTGAGAATGTACATACTCTTATCATTCGTATGATCTCATTGTTCAAGTCACGTACTTGAAGACATACGTCATTGAGTATTGTCACTCTCTTGACATTTAACATGTTATACTATTATCTCAAAATAGTTAAAATGTAAGGAGGTGGGATCTCCCCCTTACTAAAGAAAAATTGAAGAATAAAACATCCATTCCAAACACACTCAAAGGTATGCTGGAATAGGTGTAACGTTTTCCAAATTTATTATAATGGAATGGAAAAGACCAAAGTATAGAAGAAAAATAGAAATGTTGACTATATTCAATTTATCACAAGGTTATTAAAAAAGTAAATCATAATATCCCCTAAGGGTTTACATGTATGATACAACATAAGGATCTACGTAGAGGGAAATATTAACCATAACAACTTTATCTCCAAGCTTTAACTCCTTAAGCTAGTCCAAAACTTCATGCCTTATCATCCAAGTCCTTCACCTAGGGTTGGAAGCATACCCCAGCAAGAAGAGAAAATAGACGACATCGCAAAGGCTGGTATGTGCATACTAAATAGGAAAATTGAGATATATATGGAATAAAGGACAATAAATATAAAAGGCTTCCCATAGAAAGGATAAGGACCACCTAAATGGGTATCAAGAGAAAAGGAAATGAAATCATATGATAAAAAAGAGAATACTTTCCATTAATAAAACATAAATATTGTGCCACATAAGAACATGTAAAAAATTAGGGAACACACCCCATATCATCAACCTACATGCATGTGAGATAAACATAGCCCTAGAACAATATAAACACAAAGGCGGCCAAGTCTCATAAACTTGAAACCTAATAGAGAAAGGAATACTTCCAATCTCCCAAATATATAAAACATGGGCCAAGGATCACACATCTTGCCCTGGGTATGAGGTTACTTTCCATACTAAAAGAGCAGGAAATATCACATCTGCTCGGCAGGAAATAACACATCTGCCATGAAAACCAATGCAATTATACTACTCTAGTGCTATTGAATCACATAGCATGTTAAATGTAGAGGCAAATAGAAAGTATAGTAAGAACATATAAACTAGTCAGCACATAAGTGACCAACATATACATCCACCTCACAAGTGGGAAAAAGTCATCACATGTCATCTTTTAGAGTTCCATCATGAACAAAGCATAAGATAGGAGTTTAAAAGAATATCCATGATCACATGATAAATATCAAATATGGTAGTTCACATGAACCATGATTTTCAAAAGAAAAGACATTGTGTATAGGCTAATGTCCATAGGATAAAGATAATGAATAAGCATAGGTGAATTGCTCAACATAGAAGAATAGGGGATACATCATACCTCAACTTCAGATTCTAAACAGTCCAAGTCCGTCTTAGATCCAAGCCTTGACCTCCAAAGAACCTCTAGGGAAGGTGGAATGTCTAATAAGTAAGGTTCCCAAGCTTAGAGAGGTTGGTTTCTCCAACAAATCTCCTATCTTGAGCAAGAAGCACCTTCTCCACTTTAGAGGTGAAAAGCCCTAACAAAAGAACATGGAGATGAGGTGTTTATGGGTTCTAGGTGGGGTTTCACCATGGAGGGCCATGGTTCTCACCTGGAAGAAGGTGGAAGGAAGACTAACAACATGAAAAGTAGGGAAGGAAAGGAGGATACTTACTAGTTTTGGTCAAAATCACCAAGGAGGAGCTTAAGAAATCCTAAATAGAGAAATTTGGAACCCTAGGAGCCTTCTTCACCAAGATAGGCACCTCCTTTTACCATGGGAAAGAACCTTCATGGAAAAATAGAGAAGTAATTATTATCTAAGGTAGAGGGAATAAAGGAGAGCAAGAATTTTCGAATTGGGAGTTGGGAAGGGGTAGATATGGCTATATAATGAAAGAGGTCAAGTATGAGGTGTGTATGAGACTTTCCATGTGTCATGTATAAGGGTGTCCATGGACATGCAAGCCTTCATGGATAAGGAATAAGTCAAGATCGAAGTGCCAAGTTACTTTCCATGTGTCCAATGCTAAGGGTTCCTATGGACATGCAAGCCTTTATGGATAAGGAAGAAGTCAATCATGAGGTGTCCATGGAGCTTTCCATGTGTCCTTATTCGAGAGATTTCATGGCCATGCAAGAGGACAACTCATAGAGGCTTCTTGAATATCAAATTTAGGTTTATGGACACTTATAGGCCATCCATACCGACCTCCAATCAAAGAAATAACCCCATTGGTTGATAGCTTCTAAAGATAAGCTCATTTATAAAGAGGGTAATCCCTATAATGCCATTGGAAAGTAACACCTTCAAACCAAGGTGCAACTAGGTGCCACATGGTTCAAAACTCAAGAATGGAAAGGGAATATATAAAGATTATAATTCATGTGACAATTTGCAAAGAAAACCTCCCATTTGGGTAAATTGCAAAAAAGTCCAAAATGTACCTAATATTGCATAACTTGTAAAAACAACATCAAAATTGGACCAAACTTCATCCACAAGTTATCTTTGATGTTTTGAATATAAATTTGCCATTATTTCCATATTTTGAAGTTATATAATCACATTATTCATTATTTATGCCTTTTACTCATTTTCTCTCTCCTTAACTTATCCTAATATTTCAAGGTTGTCCAAATTAGATGAAATTTGACATGTATGCTAATTTTTATATGTAGATTTTGAATTTGAAGTTTGTTTCCACTTTTGAGACTTCTTTTTATGACATATGTCATATGGCCCTTTAACGGCCCATGATCTAAATTATTCATCCAATTAAATTCCTTATCTTCATATTACCACCAAAATGAGTTATGTAGCATATTTTATGTATCCATTATAAACCTAAGATTAATGTTAGAACATTAAGTTATATTAAGGTGATCTATACATGCATTAGCTCATTGAAGGTTATACTAAATATCTATTTAGGTCTAACCTTCAACCTTATTTGGCTAAGTCTAAAATGTCAACTTCCAGGGTAGGGTCTGAAATCTAGTATGTTACAACACACCACCTCTTAAAGGTATTTCGTCCTTGAAATCAAAACATCCACATATAAGAAAACAACGTATTCACCTCCCCTTAAAGGATTCATCTTATTAAGTCAAAACTATTATTTAGGTACAAAAGGTTCAACTACACTTCCTTTCATCCAACTACATAAGCATCATGCAAAAAAAAAAACTTAACTGGTAAAGACTAACTATGAACTATGGGTTAACTTGCTTTTATCCATCCTCAAACAAGTCTTTACACCTGGGAGACTAGTTCAACATATTAGGGTCCCTAAAGATAAATCATATACATGTCTAAGGCTACTGTTGCCTAAAAGCATGCTATTTTGAACAATTCATATCAGCTCAGCCCAGGCCGGTATCATATGGATTCAGGTGTCCTCGTAAACCAAGCTAGTAGTGCGGAGGAAAATATTTCCATCCCCCGAACCCTGATACTTTCTAGATACCTTTGCTTTCAACTTCAAGTCTTAGTAGCTGCCTAAAGGCCAAGCTAAACAACCTCAAGTTACTATGGTTACTTATGCATCTTTTAGTTGTAAGTATTTTAGGGATCTATTCATCATTATTCTATTGTGAAACTATAGGATCCTAAATCAACCCTTCATCATCTATTGATCAACTATAGGGAAAACATGTCACTTAAAGGTAATGCAAGTATTCTAACTAGGGAGACAAAATTGAAATAGTCAGATTATGACTACCATGGGCTCTGATACCATGCTGTAAGGAGGCAGGATCACCCCTTACTAAAGAAAAATTGAAGAATAAAACTTCCATTTCAAACACACTCAAAGGTATGCTGGAATAGATGTAACATTTTCCAAATTTATTATAATGGTATGCAAAAGACCAAAGTATAGCAGTGGAATAAAAATATTGACTATGTTCAATTTAACACAAGGTTATTACAAAAGTGCATCATAATATCCCATAAGGGTTTACATGTATGATACATCATACGGATCTAAGTAGAGGGAAATATAAACCATAAAAACTTTGTCTCCAAGCTTTAACTCCTTAAGCTAGTCCAAAACTTCATGCCTTACCATCCAAGTCCTTCACCTAGGGTTGGAAGCATACCCCAGCAAGAAGAGAAAATAGATGACATCAACAAAGGCTGGTGTGTTCATACTAAATAGGAAAATTGAGCTATATATGGAATAAAGGACAAAAAATATAAAAGGCTTCCCATAGAAAGGATAAGGACCACCCAAATGGGTATCAAGAGAAAAGGAATTGAAATCATATGATAACAAAAAAATACTTGCCATTAATAAAACATAAATATTGTGCCACACAAGCACATGTAAAAAATTAGGTAACACACCCCATATCATCAACTTGCATGCATGTGAGATAAACATAGCCCTAGAACAATATAAACACAAAGGCGGACAAGTCTCATAAACTTGAAACCTGATAGAGAAAGGAATACTTCCAATCTCCCAAATATATAAAACATGGGCCAAGAATCACACATCTTGCCCTGGGTATGATGTTCCTTTCCATACTAAAAGAGTAGGAAATATCACATCTGCTCGGCAGGAAATAACACATCTGTCATAAAAACCAATGCAATTACACTATTCTAGTGCTACTGAATCACATAGCATGTTAAATGTAGAGGTAGGTAGAAACTATTGTCTGAATATATAAACTAGTCACCACATAAGTGACCAACATATACATCCACCTCATAAGTGGGAAAAAGTCATCACATGTCATCTTTTAAAGTTCCATCATGAACAAAGCATAAGATAAGATTTCAAAATAATATCCATGATCACATGATCAATATCAAATAAGGTAGTTCACATGAACCATGATTTTCAAAAGAAAAGACATTGTGTATAGGATAATGTCCATAGGACAAAGAGAATGAATAAGAATAGGTGCGGACCAAAAAGAATGAATAAGAATAGGTGAATTGCTCAACATAGAAGAATAGGGGATACATCATACCTCAACTTCAGAGTCTAAACAGTCCAAGTCAGTCCTAAATCCAAGCCTAGGCCTACAAAGAACCTCTAGAGAAGGTGGACATGTATAATAAGTAAGGTTCCCAATCTTAGAGAGGTTGGTTTCCCCAACAAAGATCCTATCTCGAGCAAGAAGCACCTTCTCCACTTGAGAGGTGAAAAACCCTAACAAAAGAACATGAAGATGAGGTGTTTATGGATTCTAGGTGGGGTTTCACCATGGAAGGTGGAAGGAAGACTAAAAACATGATAATAGGGAAGGAAAGGAGGATACTTACTAGTTTTGGTCAAAATCACCAAGGAGGAGCTTAAGAAATTCTAAATAGAGAAATTTGAAACTCTAGGAGCCTTCTTCACCAAGGTAGGCACCTACTTTTACCTCGGGACAGAATCTTCATGGAAACATTGAGTGGGAATGATGCTATAAGCTAAAGTGAATAAAGGAGAGCAAGAGTTTTTGAATTGGGAGTTGGGAAGGGGTAGATATGGCTATATAAAGAAAGAGGTCAAGCATGTGTTGTCTATGAGACTTTCCATGTGTCATGTATAAGGGTGTCCATGGACATGCAAGCCTTTAAGGATAATGAAGAATTCAAGCATGAGGTGTCAAGTTAATTTCCATGTATCCAATGCTAAGGGTGCCTATGGGCATGCAAGCCTTTATGGATAAGAAAGAAATCAAGCATGAGGTGTCCATGGAGCTTTCCATGTGTCCTTAGCCTGGAGATTTCATGGCCATGCTAGAGGATAGCTCATAGAGGATTCTTGAATATCAAATGTTGGTTTATGGACACTTATAGGCCATCCCAACCGACCTTCAATCAAAGAAATAACCCCATTGGTTGATAGCTTTTAAAGATAAGCTCATTTATAAAGAGGGTAATCCCTATAACACCCTTGGAAAGTAATACCTTAAAACCAAGGTTCAACTAGGCGCCACATGGTTCAAAAACTCAAGAATGGTAAGGGAGTATCTAAAGATTATAATGCGTGTGAAAATTTGCAAAGAAAACCTCCCAATTGGGTAAATAGCAGAAAAGTCCATAATGTACCTAAAATTGCATAACTTGCACAAACAACATCCAAATTGGACCAAACTTCATCCACAAGTTATCTTTGATGTGTTGAATATGAGTTTGACATTATTTACATATTTTTAAGTTTTATAGTCACAAAATTAATTACTTATGCCTTTTACTCATTTTCTCTCTCCTAAACTTATCCTAATATTTCAAGGTTGTCCAAATTAGATGAAATTTGACATGTATGCTAATTTTGATATGTAGATTTTGAATTTGAAGTTTGTTTCCACTTTTGATATTTATTTTAATGAGATATGTCATATAGCCCATTAACAGCCCATTATCTAAATTATTCATCGAATTAAGTTCCTTATCTTCATATTACCACAAAAATGAGTTGTGTGGCATATTTTATGTATCCACTACAAACCTAAGATTAATGTTAAAACATTAGGTTATATTAAGGTGATATATACATGCATTAGCTCATTGGGGTTATAGAAAACATCTATTTAGGTCTAACCTTCAACCTTGTTTGGCTAAGTCCAAAATGTCAATTTCTAGGGTAAGGTCTGAGATCTAGTATGTTATATAAAACATATAGAGGGAAATTGCCTTTATTAATATTTCAAATCATTTACAAAATATGCCATTAAAATCATCATATGAATGGATCTATGGGCATACATACAAACAGACTCCCACTTGCACTTATAGCCAATCACCCATGGACCTAAGTCCTTGTGATCTAGCATGACCATCACACTTCTGGTGTGAAAGTGCCTTAGTCAAGGGATTAACAATATTGTCTTCGGTTGGTACTCTACAAACTTCACGTCTCCTCACTGTAAGATCTGTTGCATGAGATGGAAGCACCATTGTATGTGCTTGGACCGCTGATGTTATTTGGGTTCTTTACCTTGTGCAATAGCTCCATTATTGTCACATTAGAGCTCAATTGCATCATAAATGCTAGGTTCAACCCCAAATTCAGAGATGAACTTCTTAACCCACACAACCTCCTTTTATGTATTGGATGCAACAATATAATCGGCCTCTATCATAGAATCTGCAACTGTCTCTTACTTGGAACTCTTCTGGCTCACAATTTCATTATTAAGGAAAAACACAAATCCTAACTGTGATTTGTAATCATCTTTATCGGTTTGGAAGCTTGAATTGGTGTAACCCTTTACCACCAACTCTTCCTCACCGCCGTAGATGAGGAATTGATCCTTAGTTCTTCTCAAGTACTTTAGGATGTTCTTCATGGTTGTCTAGTGAGCATATGTGGGATTTGAGCGGTATCTACTTGTCATGCTGAGTGCATACGAGACATCAGGATGGGTGCACAACATTGCATACATGATGGATCCTATTGCTGATGCATATGGAATCTCACTCATGCATTCCCTCTCTTTACAATATTTAGGACATTGAGCTCCAGAGACATGAACTCCATGAACCATGGGTATGTTTCCTCTCTTTGAGTTCTCCATGTTGCACCTCTTCAACACTTTATCAATGTATGTGCTTTGACTTAGTCCAAGAAGCCTTCTGGATCTGTCTCTATAGATCTTGATTCCTAATATATAGGATGCTTCTCCCAAGTTTTTCATTGAGAATGTATTTCCAAGCCATGTCTTTACCTTTAATAAAGCAGGGATGTCATTCCCCATCAACAGTATGTCATCTACATACAATATGAGGAATGTATTCATGCTCCCACTAATCTTCTTGTACACATAAGGTTCATATTCATTTTGACTAAAGACAAACTCTTTGACTGCTTTGTCAAATCAAAGATTCCATCTCTGAGATACTTGCTTCAATCCATAGATTGACCTTTGTAGCTTACATACTTTATTTACAAACTTTGGATTTATAAAACTTTCAGACTGTGTCATGTACACATCCTCTATAATATTCATGTTAATGAATGTGGTTTTAACATCCATTTGTCAAATTTCATAGTCATAGTAGGCTGTAATAGCAAGCATGATCATGATGGACTTAATCATGGTGACTGGAGAAAAGGTTTCGTCATAGTCAACACCTTGAAATTGTCTGAAACCCTTTGCAGCCAATCTGCCTTTATAAGTTTGCACATTGCCATCCATGTCGGTCTTTTTCTTGAAGACCCATTTGCACCCTATGGGTTTTACCCCTTCAGGTGGATCCACCAAGGTCCATACCTTATTGGCATATATGGATTCCATCTCAGATTTCATGGTCTCAAGCCATTTATCAAAATCTGGTCCCAGCATATCTTCTAGATAGGTAGTTGGCTCATCATCTATGACCAACTCACCACCTTCTTGAGTTACAAGATATCCAAATCTTTCAGGCTCAAGGCGTGTCGTACTAGATCTATGAGGTCCCTGTGTTACTTGAGGAATTTGAGATTCCACAACATCTTGTGATTCTCTATGTTCCTCTTGTTCATCTATCAGTTCAATGTTTTCTTGTTGATCTCGAACTTCTTTGAGTTCCACTTGCCTCCCACTGATTCCTTTGGAAACAAATTGTTTTTCAAGGAATGCAACATCTCTGGCATAAAACACTTTTTTGTCAGTTGGGTTATACAAGTAATATCCATTGGTTTCCTTGGGATATCCAACAAGGTAACATTTATCAAATCTAGGGAAAAGATTTTTAGGAAACATTTTCTTGATGTAAGCTTCACATCCCCAAATCCTCATAAAAGACAATTTGGGATGCTTCCCTATCCATATCTCATATGGTGTCTTTTGAACCAATTTTGATGGGACTCAGTTAAGTGTAAATGTGGGGGTTTCAAGAGAATAACCCCAGAAGGTTGTTGGAAGACTAGAAAAACTCATCATAGATCGCACCATATCCAGTAATGTGTGATTCCTTCTTTCTGACACACCATTATGCTATGGTTTCCCTGGTGGAGTCCATTGTGATACAATACCATAGGCTCTCAGAAGGTCTTCAAACTCTTGGCTTAAGTATTCTCCACCTTGATCAGATCAAAGTTCCTTAATACTTTTGCCAAGTTGGTTATGTACTTCATTCATGAAATCATTGAACCTTTCAAGGGTTTCTAATTTATGTTTCATCAAGTAAACATAGCCATACCTATTGAAGTCATCAGTAAAGGTAATGAAGTACTGATACCCACCTCTAGCATTTGTTCTAAAAGGCCCACATACATCAGTATGTATGAGTCCTAATAGATCACTTGCTCTCTCATTTTTACCTGAGAAGGGAGTCTTTGTCATCTTGCCCAACAAACAAGATTCACATGTCTCTATTGATTCAAAATCAAAAGAGTCCAGATTTCCATCTTTATGGAGTCTAGATAGGTGGTTCTCATTTATGTTCCCTAGACGACAATGCCAGAGGTATATTTTTTTTGAGTTATTGAATTTTTGTCTTTTGGTGTTTATGTTGTATACACTTGTCTATAGATCTATCAAATATAGACCATAAGACATTGGGGCACTACCATAAAAGATCCCATCTTTAGAAATGGAACATTTTCCATTCTTAATAAGAAATTCAAATCCATCCTTGTCCAAACAAGATACATAAATGATATTCCTAATAATGGCAGGTACATAATAGCAGTTCTATAACTCTATTATCATCCCACTTGGTAGAGATAACTCATAGGTTCCTACTGCATGGGCAACAACTCTTGCTCCATTAGCAACACGTAGTTCAACCTTGCCTTTTGCTAAAGGCCTACTTCTTTTCATATCTTTCGCATTTGAACAAATGTGTGATCGAAATCCGGTATAAAGTACCCATGATGAAGAAGCATTAAAGTTAATCTCAATTACATATAAAACGAAAGTAGAGATCTCTATCTCTTGCTTCACCTTCCTTGATTCCCTTAATCCTCTCCATATTTTGAGTACATAAGACTTGTACTTCAGCTTGGCAGGAGAATGCTTCTCTGCCTTGCATGTGTCCTTGGACTCCATTCCACTGATCACTATCATGCAACTATCCTTCTTCATTTGTGCTTCAACATTTGTCAAAATGTCAAGAAGATCTGACAACGGTTTAGGCATGTTGCACAAGTAGTAATACTTGATAAACATGTTATATGATTTAGGCAAATATTGCAAAATCATATATGTGGCCAACTCTTGACCCAAAGGAAATCCCAATTTCTCTATACGTTCTATATGCCCAATCATATTGAGCACATGGGATCTAACTGGATCTCCCTCTGTCAGTTTGCATTCAAACAATGCCTTAGGCGTATATAGAGCAGATTTTATAGTCGTTGGTATCTTAGATATATGTTTAACACTTCTCATAGTCCTAAACCAGTTTTGGAAATATATTTCAATTAAATTGTCTTATTTCTACAATGATTTCTTTGCCATTTGATTCTACAAGAGAAAACATTTGCAATTTGTCAAAACTCCTTTTGATTTGATTTGAATAAATTTGACGATATTGAATTAGGCCTTTAATTAATTATCGCTCCCACTATTTTGTTCAAACTGGTAGCCCTCACTAGGAACTCTAGTCGTCCTGATGGACAGACTAGAAATTGTCATCCCCCTCTATCAACGTACTAGTCACCGACACACTCTCCCACCACCAAGCACCTTTCTGCAGTTGTCTTTCCCTCGCTTTTCCTCCTTGGATGGGTAGAACTTACTTGGGCTCTCTTGGTTACCACAACCTGAGCAGACAACAACTTTGTAGAGCAACTGATGTTCTGAGTTGTGTGTTCTGAGAAGCCCCCTGTACCCCTCTATTTATACTAGAGGGTAGGGTCAGGGTTTCCAGTCTGTGCGGGAGTAGAAGGGTCCAGATTTTCCACAAACTAATTGTGCTATAGTAGGTGAACCGGTCAGTTCATAACTAAACTAGTGGTTTGGGCAGGTGAGCTGATCGGTTCACCAAGTGAACTAGTCATTTCACTTCCCAGACATGCCTACAATTGACTTTATTTATTCATTTCTAATTAATGCAAAGATTAATTCTTATCCCAATCGAATTGAACAAGTGAAACAAGGATCATTTTTTCGCGAACCAAGAAACCCAACACTTGCTTGTTTGGTCCAAGTGAACTAATCAGTTCACCAGTGTGAATTGGTCATTTCATTGACCATGAGCCGATTGGTTCACCCAGTGAACCAGTCGGTTGGTGGTCCATGTTGTGCAGAATTCAGTCAATGCAGTTCTCAATCAATTTGACACACTAATTAGTTGGTTCAACACTTGAACTTGATGATTCTGAGTCAATTCTATTGATTGAATGTTTAATTGAGTACATAAACACTTTACTAATCAATCTAAATATCATTCATGGATAAAATCCTCTTCTAGGTTAATCCTATGTGTGTGACCCTATAGGTCCCATTTCACATTAGCAGTGAATGTCCATAACTAACTTATGACTTCACAAGCAAAGAGCGGTGCCTAGTCGCACATCAGTTCCACCCAAGTGAAAAGGAAAGTTGGAGAACAACTTTCAACCTAAAATCTGTTATTGGTGTTATAATGAATGTATAGTTCCTTTGTCGCTGATATCCAGATGGAACTCGAGACATGGACTTGTCATCCTCTACAAACATTCAATCTATGTTTCTTGAACCAGAGCAGACTGTCTGAGATATATGTAAGATTAATATCATATATTTACTCATATGTACATGGGAATGTATTTCTCATCCTCACTTATTGAGTGGGTAGGATATCATACTCCCTTAGTGTTGGGTTTTAGGGGAGGCAGAGAAGGCAGCGGAAACAAAAATTTCTCCTCCCCAAACCCAGAACAAGGAAACACGTCAACGTCTATACAATAGGAAAAGATGGTTTGTGGAATCATACTTTGTCCCGAGGCTTGCTCGGCAACAATACCTCGCGGCTTGCACGGTCTTCACCTCCAGTCTTGGACGGTGTCTGTGCAGCTCCTGGTCGCACCGCGATTGACGACTCCTGGTCTCACCGAGACTGTTGAGATTGACAGCTGTCCTCCGAGTGGTAGAAATCTCCCGCCTCTGAAGTAGTCCACACGGACCACCTGGAACTCCAATCTCCTTGTCTCACAAGGAATTGGAAGGAGTCGCACCCTCCTATCAGCGTACTCATCACTGACACACTCTCCTGCCACCAGTCACTTTCTACAGTTGTCTTTCCCTTGCTGTGCCTCCCTTATCGGGTAGCACTTGCTCGGGCTCTCTCGATTACCAAAACTAGAGATAACGACAACTTTATAGAGCAACTGGTTGCACTGAGTTTCTCTTTGAGAATCCCCCAATACCCCTATATATAGGAGGGTCATGGGACAAGGTTCTCTATCCCGGGCAATGCGGGACTAAAGCAGGAGTAGAAGGGTTCGAGATTTTCCACAAAAATAACCAACTGCACAACCTGAACCGATCGTTTCATTTCTGAAACGGTCGGTTGGGGACCTGAGCCGGTCGGTTGACACCTCAACCGATTGGTTGGGACCCATGAAACGGTCGGTTCACTTCTGAACTGGTCGGTTCGTGGTCCTGGTCAGTTCCCGATTGACTTTTCCTCTTTTATTTCTAATTGGTACCTAATACCAATCCTTGTTCTAATCAAATTGGGCAAGTGAAACGAAAAGAAATTTCTCACCAATCCTACTTTCCCAACTTGCTCGGTTGGACCAGTTGAACTGATCGTTTCAACACTGGAACCAATCATTTCACCCTGTCCATGAGCCAATCGACTCACCACCTGAGCCGATCAGTTCACCAAGCTCAGCCGATCGGTTCATCACATGAGCCGATCAGTTGGGAGTGCAGATAGTGCAGAATCAGTCAATTGTAGTTTCAATCAATCCGATACTCTAATAAATCAGTCCAACACCTTGAACATTATGACACTGAGCTATCAATTGATTGAGTGTTTAATTGAACTACTAAACTCCTTTAGTAATCAATCTAAACATTGTTTGTGGACAAAACTCCTCTTCCAGGTTAAATCCTATGTGTGTGACCATGTAGGTCCTTTTCACGTTGGAAGTGAAAGTCCATAACACTTATGACTTCACAAGCAAAGAGAGGTGCCTAGTCACACATCAGTGCTACCCAATTGAAATAGAAAGTTGGAGAACAACTTTCAATCCTACAATCCATGAATGGTGTTACAGTGAATGTATAATTCCTTTGTCACTAATATCCCAAATGAACTCGAGGCATGGAACAGTCATCCTGTCAACATTCATTCACTTTCTTGATCTCAGAGTAGATTGGAAGAGATATGTATGACATCAATATCACATACTGATTCACACATGCGTGCACGCCTTTCTCAATCCTACTCATCAAGTGGCCATGGATATCAAACTCCCTTAGGAGGGACAAATCCCATATGTATCACTCACCCCTCAAAAGCCCCATGTGTCAAAGCCACCCAATCATCACCTTTATAACAACCCATGTTTCAGGATTGCGTTTGATGATTTCAAAGTGTGCCCAATGACATGTGTTGAGTGTAGTGAATTTGGGTCAAAGAATCACACTCACCACCATCACTGTGAGTACTGACTGTGACTACCATGTCATGGTTCCATGTGTCAAACTCACGGTGGGTCTGTCCGATACACTTGTTCTCTAACAAGTACCTATGTGTTTGGTTTGATATCTCTATATCATGACTAATGAGATTTTGTCATCAACCAACACCACAATCTAGTCTTGTGTGTCATTGTTGTCTATCTACCTTCCACAATGACATCTGACTAGGGACATAATGAGAATGTACAAACTCTTAGCATCCGTATGATATCATCGTTCAGGTCCTTAACCTGAAGGCATACGTCATTGAGTATTGTCATTCTCTAGACATTCAATCTGTTCTATCACTATCTCATATGATTGAACCAGAAAGATTTGGAAGCTTGCCTTTGATGTTTATCAAATCAATCTTAATGTATTCCACCAATCATCCCATGATTGGCTCTCAGGGCATACATACCAACACTTAGGAGGGAAAAATTCAATATCTATCACTCACAGTCAAAACCCCATGTGTCAAAGTCACCCAATCATCACCTTTATAACAAACCATATTTTAGGATTGCATTTGATGATGTCAAAGTGTACCCAAGGACATGTGATGAGTGTAGTGATTTCAGGTCTAAGAACCAAAGTCACCACCAATACAATAAGAAATGATCCTGACTAACCAAGTGTGGTTTCCATGCATCACTCTTATGGTGGGTCTGTCTGATACACTATTCTCTAACATGTATATGTGTGCTTGGTTTGATATCATATATCATGACTAATAAGATTCTGTCATCGACCAACACAGTCTAGCATTTTGTGTTATTGATGTCTATGGTTATTTCCACAATAACAACTGACTAGGGACAATAGTGAGAATGTACATACTCTTATCATCCGTATGATCTCATTGTTCAAGTCACGTACTTGAAGACATACATCATTGAGTATTGTCACTCTCTAGACATCTAACATGTTATACTATTATCTCAAAATAGTTAACACATATAGACAAAAATTGCTATTATTAATATTTCAAATCATTTACAAAGTATGCCATTACAATCATCATATGACTAGGTCTATGGGCATACATACCAACAGGATCAAGGAAAACCAAAGGGGTGGATGTAGGGTGTCCTCTTTATCCCTTTTTAGACCTTGGAACTCTCCCATGGAGCTCTGGGAACTGATGGTCACTGAAATACCAAAATCTAGATTAAAAATATTGTTATAGGAATTTGATATAGAAATTAAAGACAAGACAAGGGTGGAAAATGTGGTAGCAAATCACCTATCTAGGCTGGAAAGAGTGAATGAAAAAGATGTAGATATTCCCATTGTTGAGAATTTTCCAGATGAACAACTCTTTGCTATCAAGGTTAAGGATCCATGGTTTGTAGATATTGTTAACTATTTTGCCCACAAAGAGTTGCCTACAGATTGGGGGTATCAAGAAAAGAAAAAAAAATTCCACTCATTGAGGTTTTACATTTGGCATGACCCTATTCTTCTTAAACAATGTAGGGATGGACTTTTGAGGAAGTGTGAACCTGAGTGTGAGGTAGAGAGCATTTTGGTACACTTCCATTCTTTACCTATGGGAGGGCATCATGCTAGCTCTAGGACAGCAACTAAAGTGTTAGAGAGTGGATTTTATTGGCCAACATTGTTTAAAGATGCATATGATTTCATTCATTGTTGTGATGCATGCCAACATGCATGTAATATTTCTAAGCAACATGAGATGCCATTGAATGTGTTTCAGGATGTTGTAGTTTTTTATCTTTAGGGTATTGATTTCATGGGTCCATTTGTGTTGTCTAATTCTAACATTTATATTTTACTTGCAGTTGACTATGTATGTAAGTGGGTGGAAGAAATTCCAACCCGCACCAATGACGCTCAAGTGGTATGCAGATTTGTGAAGGATAAAATTTTCTATAGGTTTGGTGTCCCCCGAATAATCATTAGTGATGGTGGATCACATTTCACCAATAGGCAGTTCAGAGCCTTACTTAGCAAATATTGGGTGAAACACTGAGTGGGTACTCCTTATCACCCACAGATACAAGGCCAAGTGGAGGTGACCAATAGGGAAGTGAAAAAGATCTTGGAAAGGATAGTTTCCACTAATAAGACAAATTGGAGTTTCATGCTTAATGAAGCTCTTTGGGCATATAGGACGACCTATAAATCACCTATAGGGATGACACCTTTTAGGTTGGTTTACGATTGTATTTGTCATTTACCAGTAGAGATTGAGCATAAGGTAAAATGGGCATTGAGAAAGTTAAACTTCGGATTGGATGAAGCAGGTAGAAAAAGACTTTTGGATCTTAATGAACTAGATGAGCTTAGGATGGATACTTATGAAAGTTTGGTGATTTATAAGGAGAGTACAAAGAAGATTCATGATAGGCATATTGTGAATAGGGTGTTTCTTCCAGGCCAAAAGGTTCTCCTTTTTAACTCCCAACTTAAGTTACATGTAGGCAAACTAAGGTTCAAATGGAGTGAACCATTTGTGATTGAGTAAGTTTTTTCCCATGGTGCAGTGAAGATTTTAGATGGGACTAGTTCATTCCTTATTAATGGACAAAGACTAGGTCATTCCAAATGGAATGGCCAAAGCAGAGAATAGAAGAGGTGCAACTTATGGAGATCCACTAGATTCTTTCTCTTAGGAATGTCTAGTCTAGGACGTTAAATAATGATGCTTGTTGGGAGGCAACCCAACCTTCTTTTTCCTTCTATTCATGTTCATTTTTGCATTGTAGTTGTCTTGGTATTTTTATTTTTTCTAAAAATGGTACCTTGACTCATGTGTGGAGTGTGCAGATTTTTCCCAGGATGGTACTACTGATATACCCAGTCGGTAGTACCAAGATTACATCAGTGAGCCATCCACAACAAGAACACCAGAATCGGTACTATCGACTCTACCAGTCGGTACTATTGAGTTTTTGAGGATTTTCTATCGTAACTGATAAGATCTCGATGGTATCGACACCCAAGTGGGTACCACCGACTATTTGGTGCACCCAGAATTAGAACATCAAGATGAAAAATTCAAAAGTACCGAGCCAAAACTGCCAACTCGGTACTACTGACGCATGGCATCTGTAATTGGTGGATGCTTGATTCAACAGAAGATGCAAGCTTCATCGCATGGTCGGTAGCACCGATTCGTGACTCAAATTGGTACTACCGACTTGGACTCAGTACCACCAACTCCGACAGATTTATGCTCGAGACATCGTCAAACATCAGTCGTGGATACATCCGAGCCACATATTTGTGCATGTATCTCGGTACTACCAACACAAAAGTTGGTAGTACCGACTCTATCCGACTCAACTATATAAGAAGGGGTGGTTAACCCATTTTCTTCACACCACTTCCTCCACTCCTAGAACTCATAGTAGAGATACACTGGGCACCGATGAGTTTCACCAGGCACTGACAGTTTTCATTGAGATGACGATCTTCAGTGAGCTTGTCTTTCCTAATCCTCTTTCTTACATTGGCATCATGGCACCAAGGAGAGGCCCTTCTACATCAGAGGATCAAGGCGAGTTGGTCCCTCAACCAACCCACATCCAACATCCATTCTCAGATATCAAGAAGATCTATGAGGAGCTATAGATGAGGCCAATAATACCAACACGATATGGAGATTACACATTGATCGAAAGGGTGGGCTTTACTAAAAACATGCGATGGGTATGTCAGACGCAACTCATGGAGGGAGACAATCCTTTTTTCTGTGACTGGTAGACTTACCTGAAACTCATCCTGGAGTGCTTGGCATCACTAGATGTTCTTGTCTCCCCCAAGTAGAAGTTAGGAGACGAATGGTAGGAAGGAAAAGTCAACTTATGCCTCTTCAACAATAACTATTCCATCACTCTGCGGGCCTTCAACCACATCTTCAACTGGGCTCAAGTCCCAGACCGTTTGGCCCCTTCTGACTTCAACTTTGACTTGGCTTGGGAGCAGTTGACTGAGGTGCTATAGGGATTTTGCATAAACTAGCATATTAACATTGTTATTGACATCGCATAATTCCATCATGCTAAAGACAAGAAAAATTATGGGCTAGAAAAAATTCAATCTCAAGATTTCATAAGGAGAAAGTATGACCCTAAGTATTCTTAAAGGGATGAACTAATTCACATGACGCATTTTTTTTGTTTTTGACAGTCTCATTTTCTGTTATGAGATAGCATTATACATGCATCATGCGTTAAAAAGAAAAAAAAGTCAGTAGGCATTAGGTCTCATGCATAACATTCTTTTCACTCATGTAGGTCATCATTCTTTCTGCATAAATAATTTGGATGTACTTGTGATTCTTCAATTGCCACCCATCTCATATCATTAATTGCTCTCATTGGTAGGCCACTCAAATGATTTATCTCCTCATCCATTATTATAAGGAGATCTGCTTCCAAGTAGTTGGTATTTAGGAGAGAGAAATTTAGATTAGGGAATCACATAGTGCACCAAGTGAATGCCTGAATTATTATGATATCAACTACTTTCTTGATTGTGTTCATTGGTCAAAAGGTAGACGTCTTCTATGAACATTTTTGGTTGTTGTAGAGCAGTTATTGGTTTAGTGGTCCTTGGAGGCCAGTTCAGGCATTGTCTTGTGGAAATGATTAAGAAAAGAGTTCATGTGTTATATCCTTTTGCCGACTTACATCAAACAGATCCAGGAGTAGTGTTTCTCGAGAACGAGTAAAATTTAATCTTAGGGGAGTTTGATGCATGGATTTTTAGTTATTTTCACAGGCATATTTTCCTTGATTTTATGTGTTGTTTTGTCATTTATCTGATTAATAATGAATGAAATTCTATTAATGGCATGCGATATTTAAATGCATCAAACTATCTGACTTTTAATGTTTAAGATGATTTAATATTTATCCTGAGTATTTATCCATGTTGTTGTGTATCTTCAAGTACAATGGAAGTTCATAGAGTCGATACTACCAACACCAATAGTCGATGGTACCGATTTCACGTCAGTACCTACCCAGAAAAGACTTGCACAGACTCAATACTACTGACACTCCAAGTCGGTAGTACTGAAATTACTCTAGTGAAGCACAAGTATGAATCGTGAAAATTCGGTACTACCGAGTTCACAAACGTGGTACTACCGAGATGATGTCAGGAAGACAACGCTCAGGTGACCTGAAGACTCAGTGCTATCAAGACAAGTTGATAGTACTGACATTGCCAAGAGTCATGGCTACCCTAAGATCTCGGTACCACCGACTACCAAGTTGGTACTACCAAGTCTACCCGATTTGTCAAATATGAAGATGACAATCTAATCCAACGATGGGTGTTATTTTGTACCATAAGTGACTCCTATGACCTAAGGGGAGTTTAGCCAGATGGAAGAGAGAAGAAGTATTCCATTGCATGAAACCGAAGAGAGAGAGAAGAGGATAAAGGAACCAAAGGCTTCATCTAGGATGATTTGAGCACCTCCAGAAGGTGAATCGGCAGCCGGAAGACATCCAATTGCATACATGACGTAGGGGATCATCCAGATAAGCTACTCACTAGGGGTTACTTAGTTTCTCTAATGTTTCCCACATTTTTCTCTTTCTCTACCATGTATTCGTCAATGAAATCTATGTAGGGCTTATCCCCTTGATTCCTTAGGACCCAGAAGTAGCCTGGATATGCACTGTAACTTATTTCTATGCATTAATATCATCTTTATCATTATTTTCTGGATATAAATCTATGAAGATGTATTGTTCTGTTTATACCTGATCAACATAGATGGATTATTAGACTCTTAATCATTTTGAGAGAGAGGGTAAGGGTTGGAAAGCATAGATTTTCCTCTTTATTGCACCCCTTGGGAAAGGCGGAGAATAAACAGGAGGAGAAACCCAGAGTTCAATCATAAAGCACCTAACTAATCAACCAATTTCTATGGAAATGGGGTTGGCATTAGAATAGGTAGTGAATTACACTGTGGGAGTGGGTAGTTTTGACTATAGATTCTTTATCCAGGGATAGGGGTAATAGATATTGGTGTATGGAATGAATTGGATTGTTATCTTTGGCAAAACCACAATCCTAAGAAATTCCCTAAATCTGAGTAATTCAAGTGTTAAGTTTGTTTCATTCTATTTTTGCTTCTGTTCAATCAAACCCATTCATTTACACTGGCCTAGTTGATCAGACCATAGTTAGTAGTAGTCTCTGGAGAACGTTTCCCTGTGTTTGACTCGGGCCTCAAAAGGGCCTATATTACTTCAATATGTTCATTTGTGTATAACACACGGTAAACACATGTCAAATTTTTGGCATTGTTGTTGGGAAACGATAACATCTGACACTACGAGTGTTGTGGTCTACCACTCTAGGCCAACCCTTTCTATTTTATTTTTTACTTTTCTATTTCATTTAGAGATGAATTATAAAATTATTATTGCTTCTATCTCCGCTACTGCACTCTAACAATTAATTTGTTACTTTCAGGCACTGGTGTATGGTGCATACTCAAGCCCACAATTACAGAGAACCATCTTCATTGGAATTTGGGCAAGCAAAACTCCTTCACACAGAGAGTGAGAGAAGTTGGATGGTCAGTGGATAAATTCAACCGAACTCCACCACCGACACCTCTGCCTGAGAGACCTGTAACACAAGAAGAACCCGAGGCAGTAGATATGGAGGGAGAAGAAGAACATCCAATGTGGGAGAGGATCAGAGCCTCTTCCACAATAGCTCAAAAATGACCAATCAAAAGACAAGCCATCAATGTGGGTAGCTACAAGATTGACCTAGGGTTGATCTCTTTAGTCAAATCCCAAGCTTTCCATGGCCATAGTTCTGAAGACCCGATGGTGCACATTAGCAACTTTGTGGAGAACTACGATATGGTCAAGATAGATAGAATACCGACAACTGTGATATATCTGAAGCTTTTTCCGTCATCATCGGCAAACAACACAAAGTCATTGTTTCATAACCTTGATGATGAATGCATTGAAACGTGGGATCAGATGATTGATGCCTTCTTCGAGTGTTATTTCCCTCCACAGAAGACCATTGACTTGGTAAAGAATATCCATAATTTCAGACAACAAGTCAATGGATCGTATTCTGAAGCATGGGAGAGATTCCAGAATATGCTGCTGAAAGTACCTCATCATGGTATCGATCTTCTGGGACAGGCAAAGATCTTCTATTATGGCTTGCACAAGGGAGAAAGGACTACACTCGACAGTGTAGGAGCATGGTTTTTCCTCAATAATAAACTTGCCCGCTGTCATGAGATATTGAAGAATATGTCCAAGAATCAATCGGGGGGAGATGAGAGGGAGCTTTCGACTACTGTCAAAATCATCGGTGAGTCCAAGGTCATCTCTGCATTAAATGCGAAGTTGGACTTGATTTCTAAAAAGCTATGTGCGAATGATGGATCACTTTTAGAAGAAGAAGATGAAGAGTGTAAGTTTGTGTGCCAACAACAGTAATATAGGGGCAACGATTTCGCTTGGAGGAAGGATCCTAAGTTTTAATGGAAGGATCCTAACAATTTTCAACAGGATCCATCACAGACACAACAACCTAAGACAGAACAGTTCGGTGGTCTGGTACAATATCAACAAGAATAAAAGAAGATTGACCGTATTGAAGAAATGCTTAGAAAGCTAGTCAGTCAGAATGAAGTGTTGATAAGACAAACACAAAGAGAACTCCAGAACCAAGGGGCAAGGATCCACAATATAGAAACATAGATTTCTCAAATAGAAACGGATGTAGGTACCTTGAAGTAGCCAAACCAATAGGGGTTCCTAGCTAATACTAACGTGCCTTCTGGAAATCAACACATCAAGGCAGTCCTACTACGTAGTGGTAAGACATTGTTGAATAAGGCACCGACAACCATAGATGCAGGTGAAGCTATAGGAACAACAACTCAGACTATGACAGAGGAGGCGACTGAACCAAATACTTTGGAACAGGAGAAAACATTTGAAGAGCCCACTGATGATGTGGAAAATACTAGATCAAAAGCATATATCCCGCCTCACCAGAGGACACTAGTACCCTTTCCAAACAACGTGAAGGCAACCAAAGCAGATCGATAGTTCCAAAAAAAATTAGAAGTTTTTAAAAAGCTATCTACCAATATTCCACTTATTGATGCAATTGAGCAGATACCATCATATGGAAGTTCTTGAAAAACATCATCAATAAGAAGAGACAGATACACGAGGCTGATGTGGTAGTGTTAAAGGAGCATGTGAGAACTTTTATTATGGGAACACTACCTCTTAAATGACAAAATCCCAGTTGTTTCAACATCACGTGCTAAATGGGAAAGATTTAAGTTTGGTGAGGCCCTATGTGACTGAAGGGCCAGTATCAACCTCATGCATGTGTCAACCTTCAAAAAGTTAGGTCTTAAGGAGACAAGAAAAAGTATTATGACTACTGAATTAGCTGACAACTCTGTGGTCAGGCCATATGGCATTTGTGAAGATGTCCTGGTGAAAGTGGATAGGTTTGTTTTTCCTGTTGATTTTGTGGTAATAGAAATGCAAGAGGAAAAAGACAACAAACATTTACTAGGTAGGCCATTCCAAGCCACAACTGACATGATCTTGGAAATGTGCAGAGGACTTCTGACAGTGGGCACTTATGATGACTGGTTTGAAATAAAGATGCTTGAACACACAAAAGAAAAGGGGATATAGCACAGTGTAACATGATGTAGCACATGGAGGGAAAGATTTCTTTGTGTCTACAGAAGCCATTTCTTGATATAGCTCACGTGATGACCAAGGTGGCAAGAGATACTCTAGCAGTTAATATAATTGAAAACACCAAGATGATCTCATTGAAAGAAGCAATACGTTACCCAGATGATAGAGAAGAAGACTATGACCCGACTACCATAGAGGAGGTCACTATTGATTCACTGATGCAAACATATCCACAATTACCTTTGGAAGCATGTCTGATAAATAGAGTAGATGATAGCACATGCAACCGCTCTCTAGAGGAGTGTGTATTGATGCTGAAGGGGGAACACTGTTATTACACAAGATATTTTGAAGACTTAGGACCACCTCCCCACCACTAGTTCCATCTCTATTAAACCCTCTTGAGTTGGAATTGAAGCCATTGCCACCACATGTGAAGTATGTCTTCCTGGTCATACAAGAAAAGCTCCCGGTGATCATATCATCATCCTTAAGCGGTGAAGAAGAGGGGCAATTGCTTGTTGTATTGAAGAACCACCAAGATACTTTTGGGTGGTCTATAGAGGACATCAAAGGAATCTCCCCAAGTTTGTGCCAACATAAGATATGACTGGAAGAATGAGATAAAGAAATAGTTCAACCTCAGTGGTGACTCAACCCAATCATGACTGAGGTAGTGAAGAAAGAAGTGGGTAAGATCCTTTCAGTAGGTATTATTTATGCAATTTCTGATTCTATGTGGATTAGCCCAACTCAGGTAGTTCCTTAGAAAGGGGGGATCACTGTCATGACCAATGCAACTAAGGAATTGATTTCAACTAGGTTGGTGATGGGGTGGCGTGTTTGCATAGATTATCATCGTTTGAATGGCGTCACTTTAAGAGATCATTTTCCACTACCTTTAATTGATCAGATTTTAGAACGAATCACCGGTCATTCACACTTTTGTTTCCTCGACGGGTATTTTAGTTACAATCAGATCTCGATCGAGCCAAAGGATCAGGAGAAATCTACTTTGACTTGCCCTTACGACACATTTGCATATAGATTGATATCATTTGACCTTTGTAATGCCCCTTCTACCTCCAAACTTGTATGCTTTCCATCTTCTCTAATATGGTAGAGCAGTGATTGGAGGTGTTTATGGATGATTTTCAGTGTACAGGGAGTCACTTAGTGATTGCTAGTGTAATTTGGATAAGGTTTTACAAAGGTGTGAGGACTCTCATTTCGTCTTAAATTGGGAGAAGTGCCATATGATGGTGAGTGAGGGAATAGTGTTGGGACACAAGGTGTCGAATAAGGGTATGGAAATAGACTCGGTTAAGATAGAAGTTATCTCCAAGCTACCTCCACTGACATCAGTGAAAGGACTAAGGAGCTTTCAGGGACATGTTGGGTTTTACCGCTGGTTTATCAAAAAAATTTCAAAAATTGCTAAACCCTTGTTGGAACTTTTAGAAAAAGATGCTAAATTTTCCTTTGATGATCGATATTTGATTGTTTTTGAAACATTAAAGGAAAAGATAAGTTATGTGCCTATTGTGAAGGCTCCTGATTGGAGCCTACTATTTGAGCTGATATGTGATGATTCAGACTATGTTGTGGGAGTTGTGTTGGGACAACACAAAGATAAAGCTCCTACTATCATATATTATGCGTCCAAAACTTTGAATGATGTGCAACTTAATTATACAACCACAAAAAAAGAACTCTTAGCTGTTGTGTTTGCATTTGAGAAGTTTCGCCAGTACCTAGTAGGGGCAAAGGTGATTGTTTGGATTGACTACGCTGCCATCAAATACCTGTTACAAAAGAAAGATGCAAAACCTAGATTGATTAGGTGGATTTTATTATTACAAGAATTTGACATAGAAATTAAAGACAAGATAGGGATGGAAAATGTGGTAGAAGATCACCTATCTAGGCTGGAAAGAGTGAATGAAAAAGATGTAGATATTCCCATTATTGAGGATTTTCCATATGAACAACTCTTTGCCATCAAGGTTAAGAATCCATGGTTTGTAGATATTGTTAATTATTTAGCCTACAAAAAGTTGCTTACAGATTGGAGGTATCAAGAAAAGAAGAATTTTTTCCACTCATTGAGGTTTTACATTTGGGATGACCCTATTCTTCTTAAACAATGTAGAGATGGTCTTTTGAGGAAGTGTGTACCCGCGTGTGAGGTAGAGAGCATTTTGGCACACTGCCATTCTTTACCTACGGGAGGGCATCATGCTATCTCTAGGATAGAGGCCAAAGTGTTAGAGAGTTGATTTTATTGGCCAACATTGTTTAAAGATGCATATGATTTTGTTCTTCATTGTGATGCATGTCAACGTGCAGGTAATATTTCTAAGCGACATGATACGTTATTGAATGTGTTTTAGGAGGTTGAAGTTTTTGATCTTTGGGGCATTGATTTCATGGGTCTGTTTATGTTGTCTAATTCTAACCTTTATACTTTACTTGTAGTTGACTATGTATCTAAGTGGGTGGAAGCAATTCCAACCAGCACCAATGACACTCAAGTGGTGTGTAGATTTGTAAAGGATAACATTTTCTACGGGTTTGGTGTCCCCTGACTGATCATTAGTGATGGTGGATCACATTTCACCAATAGGAAGTTCAGAGCCATACTTAGAAAATATTGGGTGAAACACCGAGTGGGTACTTCTTATCACCCATAGATACAAGCCCAAGTGGAGGTGTCCAATAGGGAAGTGAAAAAGATCATGGAAAAGACAGTTTCCACTAATAGGACAAATTGGAGTTTTGAGCTTAATGACGCTCTTTGGGCATATAGGATAGCCTATAAATCACCTATAGGGACAACAACTTTTAGGTTGGTTTATGGTCGTGCTTGTCATTTATCAGTAGAGCTTGAGCATAAGGTGAAATGGGCATTGAGAAAGATAAACTTTGGATTGGATCAATGTTCTGAAATGCATTATGCGGTATGCGTTCGGTCAGGGTACCACATAGAGTATAAGCGGAATGCGGGAGCATAAGCGGGGCATATGCGTTTTTGGATTTTTTAAATTAATTCTATATTTTATACATCTATTTATTTAAAAAATAGAATCATAATCATAAATTTCAGGCTATCTAGTTTGTAGCTTAATAGTCCAAAATGTACCAATGGATCATTACATCATGGAAGAAGAAACACATATTTCCCAATGATCAAGAAGAAAAATCAATCAACAAAACCCTAAGTTTATATAATGTACTAGAATATACAAGTAACAAAACACACTAACACATGCAGCTCATAGCAGAACATTTATTGAATGAACACAATAAGAATAACCACAGTAACACAAAACATGGTAGTTCAAAGTAGAAATAGAAAAAGAACATCAAAAACAAAATCAAAACATCAAAATGATATGAAGAAATCAAGTCAGTAATAAATAGAGAAGAAAAAGTTGTAGGAAATATAAATTACTCCCTAGGCAGCACACAAATTTGAAACTTTGTAAAAGAAAATATCACATCCAATTAATATCTGCAATAGATTCCCCTTTTATACAAGACAAAATCAGAACTGTTGCATGTGCAACAGGTTCTAATCTTAGAGAAAAATAGAAGAGAAAAAAAGAGCAAAAGGAAAGAGCATAATGAAACATTGACAATTGTAAAATGTAATAATATATTTTGCACCACTCAATCAAAATAGAATTATTTTTGTGGTAGCAAAATTTCAATATCTGATCTAAAGCCAACTATATAGAAGTTGTCATTCAATTTGGTTGATTTTATTTGAGGTTCTATTTGTTTTTTTTACCTAAGTCATCAAATGAAATGCGGGGCCTAAGCGGCCGCATATGCGGACCGCAGGACGCATATTCGGTCCATGTCCAAAAATAGCACTGCATAGTTATATGCGGAGCGGCTGAGGGCCGCATAAGCATATGCGGCCGCATAAGCGGCCTCATGCGGGGCATATGAGAACAGTGGATTGGATGAAGTAGGTAGAAAAAGACTTTTGGAGCTTAATGAACTAGATGAGCTTAGGATGGATGCTTATGAAAGTTTGAGGATTTATAAGGAGAGGACAAAGAAGATTCATGATAGGCATATTGTGAATAGGGTGTTTCTTCCAGGCCAAAAGGTTCTCTTTTTTAACTCCCGACTTAAGTTCCATCCAGGCAAACGGAGGTCCAAATGGAGTGGACTATTTGTGATTGAACAAGTTTTCCCCTTGGTGCAGTGAAGATTTTAGATGGGACTAAGTCATTCCTTATTAATGGCCAAAGACTGAAGCACTACTACGGTGGGGATGTGGAACAGAGAAGAAGAGGTACAACTTATGGAGATCCATTAGATTCTTGCTCTTAGGAATGTCTAGTCTAGGACGTTAAACAATGGCACTTGTTGGGAGGCAACCCAACCTTCTTTTTCCTTCTATTCATGTCCATTTTTGCATTACAGTTGTCTTAGTATTTTTATTTTTTCTAAAAATGGTACCTTGACTCGTGTGTGGAGTGTGCAGATTTTTTCCAGGTTTGTACTATCAAGATACCCAGTCGGTAGTACCAAGATTACATCAGCGATCCATCCGCATAAGAACACCAGACTCAGTACTGTATACTCTCCCAGTTGGTACTACTGAGTTTCTAAAGATTTTCGATCGTTAATTGATAAGCTCTCGATGGTATAAACACACGAGTCAGCACCACTGACGTTTTGGTGTGCCATGAATCGAAACATCGAGATGAAAAATTCAAAAGTACTGAGCCAAAGCTGGCAACTCAGTACTACTGACATTCCAGTCGGTAGCACCGGCGCATGATGTTAGCAATCTGTGGATGCTCGATTCAACTATAGATGCAAGCTTCATCGCACGGTCGGTAGCACCAATCCGCGACTCAAGTCGATACTACCGACGTCGACTTGGTACCACTGACACCGAGTGATCCACACTCGAGACATCATCAAACGTCAACTGTCAATACATCCGAGCCACAAATTTGTGCATGTATCTCAGTACTACCGACATAAAAGTCGATAGTACCGACTCTTCCCGACTCAGCTATATAAGGAGGGGTGGTTAACCCATTTTCTTCACACCACTTCCTCCACTCCTCCTAGAACTCAGAGCAGAGTTGCACTAGGGTGCCGACGAGCTGTACCAAGCATTGACGATCTTCACCGAGTTGACAATCTTCATCGAGCTTCTCTTTCGTAATCCTCTTTCTTGCATTGGTATCATGGTGCCAAGGAGAGGCCCTTCTACATCGAAGGATCAAGGTGAGTAGGTCCCTCAAGAAACCCGCATCCAACATCCATCCTCAGAGATCAGGAAGATATATAAGTAGCTATAGATGAGGACGATAATACCAACATGATATGGAGATCATGAATTGATTGAAAGGGCAGGCTTTATTGAAAACATGCAATGGGTAAGTCAGGAGCAGCTCATGGAGGGAGACAATCCATTCTTCGGTGACTAGCAGATGTACCCAAAAATCATTCTAGAGTTCTTGGCATCACTAGATGTTCTTATCGCCCCCAAGAAGAAGTTAGGAGGTGAATGGTGGAAAGGAAAAGTCAACTCCTTCCTCTTCAACAAAAACTATTCCATCACTTTGTGGGCCATCAACCACATCTTCAATTGGGCTCACGTTCTAGACCACTTGGCCCATTATGACTTTGACTTCAACTTGGCTTGGGAGCAGTTGAATGAGGTTCCAGAGGGCTTTCGCATAAACTGGCATATTAATTCTGTTACTAACATTGAGCACCCCTTTACTTGAATCCTTCACTACCTCTGTAGCAACATCATATTTACTCAGTCTGGTCAAGCTCAAGGGAAGGTTCAACAGGCGGACCTCGACTTCCTCTATAGGCTACTCGAAGGAGATACTATCAACTTTGTAGCCTTCCTTCTACTCCACATGATCTCTGTTCGGTGCAACGTGACAAGAAAGGTGTTGATTTTATTTGGGGGTCTCATCACCCCCATTGCATTACATTTTTGTCTTGATTTGTCCACCCTCGCTCCATTAGAAGATACATAGAAGTTGGACCTCCTGCACTTCTGCAAGGCACACCTCCTCAGCTTCCACCACAATGTGCTCTATGCGCATTGCACGCGTAGAGGACTATTTTAGGAGCGGAGCCTCCTTGACCCCATCTTCAGCTTGCATAGAGTGAACCATCTCTGGTGGCCACTGAATGAGGGGGAGATAGAAGATCCACCCAGGGCAGAAGCTCAACTCGACGATGAGGAGCAAAGTGATGATGACTCTGATGGTGTTGAGGAGGTGGAGCCCACCATCCCCATCACTAGGAGAGCGGTCCCATGCAAATGGGCCCACACTTACACTGCCTCAACTTCTTCTACCCCACACCCGTTCCTAGGAGGAGCAAGGCCCATACAACATGGCGGGTATGTACACCATGCTGCAGGAGATCCAGATTGGACAACAACAACATCAGGCGACATTGGCTGGTGTGCAAAACATTCAAGGAAGGTTGTACCAAAACCAACAGGTGATATATGAGAATGAATGCCTTCTCTTGGCCAACCAAGAGAATGTTTACATGCACCTATAGAGGATGGATTAGTACCAGCTGCCCTTCTTTGACCTATTGGAACCAAGGGTACTTTGGAGGGTACCCACAGTCGCAGCAGATGCCACTGCTTGATCTATCTTTTCAAGGGATGTTCCCCCCTCATGACCCCGACATGCCTCAGCCACCTCCATTTTGAGAAATGGTATCCTTGTTCCACCTCTTGAGTGCGAGTATTGACTATGTGGACATAGTCATATTCAAGCTTGGGGGGTGATGGAACAACATTCTATCTTAGTTTTTTTAGTTTTTTTTCTTGCAATTTTATCTTAGTTGTTTTATTTTTAGTTTGAATCCTGCATTTTTAGGATCCATGCCTATCTAATGTAATCGTGGAGCAGTAATGTATGGTTGCATTTGTCAAGTCATAGGTGTTAGTTCAATGAAATGGTTGTGTCTTCATAGCTTAATTTGTGACATATTTGTGCATCACCAATCAAGGAAGTGTTTGGTTAAGTCATCTCTAGAATATAGGATATGAATGAATATCTAATCAAAATGGGAAAGTGAATGAAGATGTTGTGGAACCTAAGCTGATCAAACCTTTAATGAGATCTTAAATGGAAATTTAAGAAAGAAACCTTAAGATTACCATGTGCACTGGTAATTAAAGAGGGACATCATAATTCAATGAAAGACATTGTCTCTTAGTTATGTGATTCCATCCATTTTTTCCATCTAACTTTCAATCACCACCTCAAGATGAGAAAGTTCTCCAACTTATTTCTTTTGGTTGCATTGCATGGCATGATAGGTGACATGGTAGGTTTTCTCTTAACCTCATATGCATTTGAAAAAAAAACACACAAAAGTTGTATTTGTATGCATGACCAATCTTAGTGCATACCATCTTAGTTGCATTGAAATTGCATGTAGATTAAATACATTTCATCACATTCATTCCTTTTTGGTCATGTGGATTGTAGTCTCTAATTGTGAAATTTGAAGCAGGGGCATACCTCCACATCAAAAAGAAAAGAAAAAAATGAAGTGAAATCATGAGCATAATTCCATCGTGCTAAAGACCAAAAAAATTATGGGCTAGAAAAAATTCAATCTCAAGATTTCAAAAGGAGAAAGTATGTCCCTAAGTCTTCTTAAAGGGGTGAATGAATTTACATGACGTATTTTTTTTTGTTTTTGACAGTCTCATTTTTTGTTATGAGATAGACTTATACATGCATCAAGTGTTAAAAAGAAAAAGAAAAAAAAGCCAGTAGGCATTAGGTCTCACGCATAATATTCTTTTCACTAATGTAGGCCATCATTCTTTCTGCATAAATAATTTGGATGTACTTGTGATTCTTCAATTGCCATCCATCTCATATCATTAATTGCTCTAATTGGTAGGCCACTAAAATGATTTATCTCCTCATCCATTATTATAAGGAGATCTGCTTCTAAGTAGTGACAACGCTCGGGCGAACTGAAGACTCAGTGCTATCGAGACAAGTCGATAGTACTGACATTGTCAAGAGTCACGGCTACCATAAGATCTCAGTACCACTGACTACCAAGTCGATACTACTAAGTCTGAGTGATTTGGAAAATCTGAAGATGGCAATCTAATCCAACAGTGGACGTTATGTCGTACCGTAAGTGGCTCCTATGACCTAATGGGAGTTTGGCTAGATGGAAGAGAGCACCCGTATTCCATTGCATGACACCGGAGAGAGAGAGAAGAGGAGAAAGGAACCAAAGGCTTTAGTCAGGATGATCAGAGCACCTATGAAAGGCAATTCGATAGCTGGAAGACATCCGATTGCATGCATTGTGGCATACAAATCGTAATTAACCAAATCAACTAAGCATAAGTGTATCATTTGCAGCAGATTACTGAAAATCACTAAAAATTTAAAACTTTTACTAACAGATCCAATCAAGGGAGAACTCTTTCATAAAAGACCAAAATACTTCAGTTGCATATTGGTTCACAAGTACATGTCTTGTACCATGTCCTCTCAAATTACATTAACAGTTGCTTTGTTGAACTATACATAAGCAACATAAAAACTTTAAGGCATTACGCCAAAATCTCATATTGTTTCTTTAAAACCAACTAACGACTCTGAGGACCTGAGAGTACAGAGACGACACATAGGACTATATCTACATCTATACAAGATTCCACAGCCAGTGTCTCCACCTGAGATGTCACTGCCATTCTCTTCTACAGCTGTTGTTGCTATCCTTCACCTACTGAAGGATTCCTACCTCCTCTTATGTGTCCACCTAAAAAGTTGGATCCCACGGGGGTGAGACAATTGTAAATTGTCTCAGCGAGAGATATAACTCTCTGCCAAGAACATTATTATGGTGAAATAAACAACAATATAAGACTGAGCAGAGGAATTATATTTTGAACAACAACTAGATTAAATACTAATCAAATTAGGTTAATAGAGCTTTTCAGCTATATCTTGACTAAATAGCATAATACTTATTCAATAAGGACTGAGAAGAACATGCATAAAAACTATCCATCTAGGATCTGTTTAAGCAATGTACATCAATCAATGATTCTCGTATGTCAACCTTAAGCAAATATGCTACACGGCTGATTACATTTTACAATCAATCTTAAACCCTGAGGAGATGAAGGTATATTGTTCATACTCCAACCGACCATTGCAAAGTCGAAATCGGTACCATATAAGATCAATGGAAGAGCCATACTCCATGACCTCATCTCCTCCCAATCAGTGTGGGCTCAATATGCAGGATATCTAGTGTCTCTGCTACATATAGCTTTCCAGGGTATACTGGCACTTTGCTATAGAGTTACAGCGGTGACTACACTCTCTTCACAAATTGGGAGATTTCATGTTTATCTCACCTCGATTCTGACATTTAACATTATAGGGAGATTTGTGATACATCCATCTTGGCATATATAATGAAAGACTGAGAGATTTAATGTTCATCTACCATCAATCCCACATTAGGGTGTAAGGTATTCACGCCCATTACCCCTACATACTCAACCATATGCACTCTAGGAGATCCCTTAGGAAAACCTGTTTCACCATCACCAAACTTCTGACGATGATGGATCTATGGTCAGGGCTCTACATGATAAGATTTCACTTGATTAATTAAGTACATTACCATATTCTTTTTTAGCATCAATCAGGTTTCCAAACATAATTTAATATAACCATTGTTATAAAGAATGTGGAATGCTTTCATCAAATTCTGTTCAGATTTTTAATAAAGTATTGGGATCTCAATCCCTCATCTTATCAGATGCAGTCTCATTTTTCAACCACTTATCATCATAATTATGGAATATGGCATTCAACCCTTAGTTCATCATAGAACACTTGTTACCACTTATTAGGTAACTAATACCTTCAAGTCATCTGACCAAGGTGATCATGATACTTGTTACACAAACATCTCATATGGCTTACCAAGCCTGTTTCAACTCTTATTACTTTTTACTGAGCAACAAAGCATATCATGGCTCACAAAGCCCATTAGCATTCTCAATAATAAAACATCATAGCTCATACCTGGCTATGCTCATCATCTCATGATACCTGCATGGTTAGTACTTATGATAACAATTATATCAATTACATATTAGCACCATGCAATATAACACCATTAATCCCTTATTAGGGTTAGGGTTTCCCTTTTCTTGTCATTTAGGGATATTCATCCCATTGCCTAGAATTAAGGTTATGATTAATCATCATACTGCCCAAAATTAGGGTTTCATATAATATGACCCAAAGTTAGGGTTTCACATGACTTCACCCTTTATTAGGGTTAGGGTTTACTATTCACATCAAATTAGGGTTTTATCATATCCTTTTATCCAAATTAGGGTTAGGATGTACTATTTACCTCAATTTAGGGTTTATCATCAAACTACCCTAGATTAGGTTTACTCCAGTACCCTAGATTGAGGATTCACTTAGCATTAGCCTTAGTTAGATTTACATCTACAATTGTCCCAAAATTTGGGTTACACCCTGTATTGCCCTGACTTAGGTTTAAGACTCACTAATCTTCTTAATTAGGGTTTCATGATCTCATCATCATGGATCAATCTCTAATTACATATTTTACTCATAATAAAGGAATTGAAGCTTGTATTTGCATATAAACACTGCTCTCTCTCTCCTCCTCTCTGGGATGTTGAGTACCTCAAAGTTGACTTAATTAGGTCTATTCAATTTCTTTATTTCAATACACCCAGTTAGGGTTAGAGTAGTGTGTTAAGATCTCTCTTTCATAATCTCCAAAGATTAACCCTTTCGAGGGTAATAGTTACCCTACCTCATTAAGGTTACAACTAATGTAATCACCCTTGATTTACATCATTAAGAGTCACATAATTACTTGACCTTTAATCCACTTGGGTGTTCAAACGGTTTAAGTTAATTATTCTCCAAACGGTTTTGGTCACCTAGACCCAAAACGGTCTTGACCACCTAAACCCCAAATGGTATTGATAGATTGACCCTCAAACGGTATAAAACCGTTTATACCTTCAAACAATCTTAGATAATTAAGTTCAAATGGTTTGAAACCGTTTAGAAAAGTTTGTCCTTGAAACCGTTTAGTGCAAAGATACTTGAAATCGTTTGAGCCTCAATTGGTTTGGGATCGTTTGGTCCCAAACGGTCTGGATACCGTTTGGTCCCAAATGGTCTTGAGACCATTTGGACTCAAACTGTCTTGAGACTATTTGGTCCAAACCTCCTCAAAACTGATTGGACCAAAAATGGTCTCAACCACTCAAATTGATTTAGAGTTTCCAAGATTAATTCCCTCATCAACTGAATCCATGTAACCACTCATCAATTAAACTTATGCACCATACCTCAATTGTACTAATAAATCATCCTTCAATTGATCATCAATTAGGGTTTTGAAATCGAGGAACCATCAATGATTAACATTGTGGAACTAATTCCATTGAAATCGATGAATCATCATCAAATTATGATATGACCTAACCTCAAACGGTCTTGAGGTCATTTGGATGACCTCAAAACGGTCTTGAGACCGTTTGCCCCATCCATCATTAAAATTTGTGAAATTCAATTAGGGTTTAGATCATTGGATTGATCATCAATTTAGCTATTGATTGCATTTCAATTTGATATCTCTGGATCTTCAATTACTCAACCATACTCAACCCTAGACCTACAAACGGTCTTGGTTGACCTACAAACGGTCTTGAGACCGTTTGGGTGATCTCCAAATGGTCTTGAGACCGTTTGGGTTAATCTAACCAAAATTTTAAATCAACCAATTGAAATTTCATCACTTAACCCGATTAGGGTTTGATAATTGATCAACCTTCAACTGATGAACCCTTTGGAATCAATCAATTAGATTTAATGGGTCATCAACCATCAACACTATCATATAACCTCCAAATGGTCAACTATGGTCAACCCTTCCAAACGATTTGAAACCGTTTGGTTTCTAACAGTTTGAAGAAACTGTTTAATTTCAAACGGTTTTGTTGAAACCAATTGAACAATTTGTTGAAACCGATTGGAATAGAATTTCTTTGGGAAAAGTGCCCAATATGATGTCATCATAATCTACCTTCGTTAATGTAGTTCATATTTCTACTGATTTCATAACATTATCAATTACAACAAGCAATTGATCAAGAAGAAGAAGAAGAAATCAATATAATTGCAAGATTGATAATTGAATAACAATGTAATGGGTTCAAGTTATATAACCCTCCTCAATTAAGATTCAAAGCTTCAATATGACGTTAACAATGGTGGATTCAACTCCTTTCACTATCCCAAGGCTCATCCTCAAGCTTTGAGTGAAAAGGAATGGTTAAAGATGAAGATGGGATCGAGATAAGAAGAATTCATGCATTGATTTTCAATTTCCACCATGGAATTAAGGTGAAAGGGGATCAAGAAGCTTACCAAAAGGTTGGGGGTCGTCCCCATGATCCTATAAAGACCCCTTGGTCTTTTTTCAAGCAAAGAGAAGAAAGGGATTCGAAAAATCCTTTGATTTGAGTTGTAAAAGGTGTTTTTATAAGAAAATTCAATGAGAGAGAAAATGCCTTATAAAAATCTTTTAATTCCAAAATTGGTACCACCCCTCCCCCCTAAATTCCTTGCATGAAAAAATATCTTCCTAACCTCCGAATTCCTCTCCATTATCCATGAATTAAAGGAAAATAAATTAAGCACCTTAACCCTTATAATAATAATATCCATAAGTTAGTGGATATTTCTTTTTATTTTCTTAATGTGAGTGGGTTCTCCACTCACGTAGATATTTCCTTTTCCTTTGAAAGGAAAAAGGAATTACATATATGTGGATTTCAACCTCTACAATTTTGGTTGAAGGGAAATCCAATTAATATAATTATTTTGCATTATATTGAATTATAATTTCAATCATGCTTAAATCTTGACTATTTTAATATCAAGATTATCTCTTCTTCAAGGAGGTACAAATGACATGCCCCTCTCATTTTATTTTCTCTACATGATGTCAAGAAACATTAGAGACTATTTGAAGTGGTAATTTGCATATTGAACCCTGGGTTTTGGGTAAATTGCACATTACACCAAAACTAGGTTTTAATACACAAACATTGCTTAATCAACTCTTTCTTGGTATTCAGGCTTTCACTAGCCATACCTCTACATAATTTTCATTATCATGATGCTTCAACACATGAGGAACATATTATCATGCACAATTTGTAATTTAGCTCCTCAACTTAGGTAATTTGCACTTTAGTCCACAAAAATCAAAACATTGTTTTTAACATTGTTCAAAAAGGACTAAAATTGAAATATACGTTCTTCTTGAGCCTTAGCTACTTTTCAAGAGATAAGAGGAAGCATCTAATCAACTTTATTAAGCAAAACACCTAGGATTAAAGCATAACCCAGGTCAGGGATGTTACAAGTTATCCACCCCTTACAAGGATTTCGTCCCCGAAATCATCAACGAAAACATCAAGAGAAAAGAGAAGGGTACTTCCTCTTCATATCTTCCTCTAGCTCCCACGTAGCTTCTTAAATGCCACGATGATGCCAGAGAACTTTTACAAGACATATGTCTTTCTTTTTCAGCTTTTTAATTCTTCTGTCAAGAACCAACACAGGTCCTTCAACATAAGATATATCATCATTTAGTTCTACTTCCACTGGTTGCAGAACTAACTTTGTGTTAGGATGACACTTTCTCAACATAGAGATATGGAACACTGGATGCAACTTATGCAGCTCATATGGCAATTCTAGCTTATAGGCTACCTTTCCAATCCGTTCAATGATTGTATAAGGCCCCATTAATCTAGGAGCTAACTTTCCCTTCCTTCCAAATCTAAGGACTCCTTTCCAAGGTGAAACCTTGAGGTATACTCTGTCTCCAACTTGGAATTCTAAAGGTCTTCGACGTTTGTCGGCATATGACTTCTGTCTATCATGTGCAGTCTTTAACTGTTGTTGGATTATTTTAATCTTCTCAGTCGTCTGTTGTACTAGCCCCAGACCCAAAAGTTGATTTTCTCCTATTTCATACCAACATAATGGAGATCTACAACGTCTACCATATAATGCTTCATATGGTTCCATGTCAATACTGTGTTGATAGCTATTATTGTAAGCAAATTCTATCAAGCTTAGGTGTAGATCCCAATTTCCTACAAACTGAAGAACACATGCTCTAAGCAAGTCCTCCAAGGTTTGTATGGTCCTCTTAGATTGTCCATCTGTCTGTGGGTGAAAGGTTGTACTAAACCTTAACTGTGTACCCAAAGCTTCATGTAGTCATTCCCAAAAATGACTCGTAAACTGGGGACCTCTATCATATACAATAGTAGCTGGAACCCCGTGTAACCGCACTATCTCGTCTATGTATATTTGTGCGAGCTTCTCAACAGTGTAGGTTATTTTGATAGGAAGGAAATGTGTTGTCTTAGTCAACCTATCAACTATCACCCATATGGAATCATGACCTTTGGTTATTCTAGGCAAACCAATCACAAAGTCCATGGCCACATGATCCCATTTCCACTGCGGTATAGACAAATGTTGCATTGTTCCTACGGGCTTTTGATGTTCAACTTTAACCTACTGACACACCGAACACCGCATAACAAACTCAGCAACATCTTTCTTCAATCCTGGCCACCAATACATATCCTTCAAGTTATGATACATTTTCGTGCTCCCTGGATGCATTGCATACATCGAAGAATGAGATTCTTCCAAGACTAACTTCCTCAAGTCATGGGCATCAGGTACCACCATCCTACCATGGTAATAGACTACCTGATCCTTTGACTCATGAAATCCATCCCGTTTCTCACTACCATACTCTGACCTGATCTATTGAACTATAGCATCAGTTTGATGTGCTTCTTTAATCTACTGTCTCAGAGTAGGTTTTATGTGCATCTCAACTAACAACCCAGCTAACAAAGATATTTTAAGTTGTATATTGTTTTGCCTCATTGAGATAAGCATGTCTCTCTTAGAGCACATTAAAAAGTTCAACTGGGCTTTATCTATGGCTAGTGATGAAGACTTCCTACTTAGAGCATCAGCCACTACATTGGCTTTCCCTGGATGATAATCAATTATACAATCGTAGTCCTTGATTAACTCCATCCAGCGACGTTGTCTCATATTCAACTCATGTTGTGAGAAGATATATTTTAGGTTCTTATGGTCTGTAAAAATCTGGAATGTTTCTCCATAGAGATAATGCCTCCAAATTTTCAAAGCATGAACCACAATAGCTAGATCTATATCATGTGTCAGATAATTTTCCTTGTGTTTCTTAAGCTGTCGAGAGGCAAAATAAATCACATGATTATCCTGCATCAACACACAACCTAAACCATTCTTAGATGCACAGGTGCACTTGTTAACCTTTCTTTTAGCAGCTGGAAAGAATGTTGACATTTGTCATTCTAGAAAAAAGGAACCTCCTTCCTAGTCAACTTGGTTAGGGGTAAAGCTATAGAGTTGAAGTTCTTAATGAACCTCCTGTAATAGCCTTCCAATCCTAGGAAACTGCGTATCTCCGTTGGTGTCTTTGGTGGTTCCCATTGTAGGACATATTCTACCTTCCTAGGATCAACACGAATACCTGAGGCAGATATTATGTGTCCTAGAAAAGAAACCTCTCGTAGCCAGAATTCGCATTTGCTAAACTTAGCATACAACTTATGCTCTCTTATCAAAGATAAAGCCTGACGAAGGTGTTTCTCATGCTGTTGAGCATCTCTACTGTAGATCAAGATGTCATCTATGAAGACTACTATGAACTGATCAAGAAAAGGTCGAAAGATTCTATTCATGAGTTCCATGAATGCAGTTGGTGCATTAGTTAGTCCAAATGACATAACTATGAACTCATAGTGACCATACCTTGTCCTAAAGGCAGACTTAGGTATGTCACCCTCCTTGATATGTAACCGATGGTATCCTGATCTCAAATCTGTCTTAGAAAAGATAGTTGCACCATACAACTGATCAAACATGTCATCTATCCTTGGCAGAGGATACTTGTTCTTTGTAGTTACTTTATTTAACTGTTTGTAGTCAATGCATAACCGCATCGAACCATCCTTCTTTTGAACAAAGAGAACCGGAGTACCCCATGGTGAAGTACTCAGTCGGATAAAACCCTTCTCAAGCAACTCCTGTAGTTGTTTCTTGAGCTCTGCCATCTCAACAGGTGCCATTCTATACGGTGTTTGTGCTATTGGTTGCGTGCCCAGGATTAGATTAATCTCAAAATCAATCTCTCAGGGTGGCGGAATACCTGGAAGTTCCTCGAGAAACACATCTTCAAACTCCCTAACTATCAAAAGTTTAGAAGGATTCGTGCTCTCCATTGTGGTGTCCACTACATGTGCCAAGAATGCAAAGCATCCTTTCCTCATCAGCTTCTCAGCTACCATAGCTGACACACGACATGTTGGAAGAATCTTTCTATCTCCCTGAAAGATCCATGTGTCATCATTATCTGTGAACACAGCTTGTTTGGAACTACAATCCAAGACCACCTTATACTTCTCTAAGGTGTCCATCCCAAGGATTATATCAAAACCCTGCATCTCAAGTGGTATAAGATCCACTTGAATGCGATGTTCAGAAAAAGAAAGAGTGCAGGGTGAACACACCTCCCGCAACACAACATATCCCATCAAAGGAGTTTCTAACTTCAAACTCTCTACCCTATGACCAACTGTCATATTGCAGTCAAGAATCACTTCTTGAGTGATAAAGGAATGAGTAGCACCCAGATCAATTAAAATAGATACAAAGAAGAAAGAAGACATATCAGAATGAAACAGTTCCATCTGACCTGTCACAACTCTGGGATTGACAACTGCTTTAGGTTGGTTCTTGCATAGAACCTTGCCGTTGCTTGTGGTTGACCATGTGCTCGGTTATTGGGTGCTGATGATCTAGCTTGTGACGCTTGTCCTCACCCTCGAGCGCCACTAAAAAACTATCTCCTCTGAGAGCCTTGCTGACTCTGCTTCGGAGGTTGAGTCACCGCTGTATTCCCAACTGGACAATCCTTCATCAAATGCCCCATCTTCCCGCATTTGAAACAACTTTTATTCTCCCACTGTGGAATGGATGGTCTTGTTACTGACATTGAAGCTGAACTTTGGGCTCTAGTTGGAGGAAAACTATGCCCCCTACCCCTACTTGACGTCCATTGAGTCTGGGGATTAAATCTTGGTGGTGGTGGTGCAGAAAATGTTGGCTTTTTGAAACCATCGGACCTCTATCCATGGTATTGGGTAAACACATTCTTGTTGTTGGTCTGTCACTTTTCAATCACAGACCTTTCTATCCTCCTCACAGACTCAACAAAAGTGGCAAACCTTTCCCTGTTCTCTAGAGCAGACGCGGGAGTAGTCAAATCAGCATTCAACCCTTTCTCAAAATGCTTGATTCTCTCCTCATCATTGGCTGCCATATGCGGACAAAACCGTAAAAGCTCCATGAACTTAGCCTCATACTCGCTAATGTTCATCTGACCCTGCCTGATCCTCTCAAACTGAGAGATCTTCTCATCTAGAAACATCTTAGGGAAGTATCTAATGATGATATCTCGCCGGAATTCTTCCCATCTGATTACTACACTTGGCCTCTTGCCTTGTTCAATAGTCCACCAGTGGCCAGCACTCCCCTTGAGGAGGTATACAACATGTCTCACCTTCTCAGCTTCAGGAATGTCAATGATCCTGAAAGCCTTCTCCAGCTCCGTCAGCCATAACTCTGCATCAGGTGGGTCCGTTTTACCAGTATAATCTATGGGTCCAACCCGATGAAGTCTCTCAAAGGTGTTGCCAGCTCCATATCCATCATGATGGGCTGGAGCCCTCGGTGCAGGTGGTGGCATTCTATCTTCCATGTGCATCATGGTTGTCAGGAATTGCCCAAATAGAGCATGAAGGGATGGGTTTTCTATTACAGCTGGGTCAATCTGGGGATGTTCAAGTATCAGCTCCTCTCTGGACTGGTCCCTTGCACCCCCTCCTGGTGCAGCAACGCTGCTCTCAGCAGCGTGTTCATCATGTGATCCAGACATCGTCAAGTTCTTCTTCTCATATATGAGCAGAAGACACTATCAGATAAACTGGAAGATACTAGAACAGACTCAACAACCTTAATCCTATGTCTCTGTAGACTCAGCGAACCTAGAGCTCTGATACCACTAAATTGTGGCGTACGAATCGTAATTAACCAAATCAACTAAGCAGAAGCGTATCATTCGCAGCAGATTACTAAAAATCACTAAAAATTTATAACTTTTACTAAGAGATCCAATCAAGGGAAAACTCTTTCATAAAAGACCAAAATACTTCAGTTGCATATTGGTTCACAAGTACATGTCTTGTACCATGTCATCTCAAATTACATTAACAGTTGCTTTGTTGAACTATTCATAAGTGACATAAAAACTTTAAGGCATTATGCCAAAATCTCATATCATTTCTTTAAAACCAACTAACGACTCCGAGGACCTGATAGTACAGAGACGACACATAGAACTATATCTACATCTATACAAGATTCCACAGCCAGTGTCTCCACCTGAGATGTCATTGTCGTTCTCTTCTACTATTGTTGTTGTCCTTCACCTACTGAAGGATTCCTACCTCCTTGTCTGCGTCCACCTAAAAAGTTAGATCCCACGGGGGTGAGACAATTGTAAATTGTCTCAGCGAGAGATATAACTCTCCTCCAAGAACATTATTATGGTGAAATAAACAACAATATAAGACTGAGCAGAGGAATTATATTTTGAACAACAGCCAGATTAAATACTAATCAAATTAGGTTAATAGAGCTTTTCACCTATATCTTGACTAAAAAGCATAATACTTATTCAATAAGGACTATGAAGAACATGCGTAAAAACTATCCATCTAGAATCTATTTAAGAAATGTACATCAATCAATGATTCTCGTTGTCAACCTTAAGCAAATATGCTACATGGCTGATTACATTTTACAATCAATCTTAATCCCTGAGGAGATGAAGGTATACCGTTCATACTCCAACCGACCATTGTGAAGTCAAAATCGGTACCATATAAGATCAATGGAAGAGCCGGACTCCATGACCTCATCTCCTCCCAGTCAGTGTGGGCTCAATATGCAGGACATCTCATGTCTCTTCTACATATAGCTTTCCAGGGTATACTGGCACTTCTCTATAGAGTTACAACGGCGGCTACACTCTCTTTGCAAATCGGGAGATTTCATGTTTATCTCACCTCGATTATGTCATTTAACATTATCAGGAGATTTGTGATACATCCATCCCAACATATATAATGAAAGATTGAGAGATTTAATGTTCATCTACCATCAATCCCACATTAGGGCGTATGGTATTCGCGCCCACTACCCCTACATACTCAACAGTATGCACTCTAGGAGATCCCTTGGGAAAACTTGTTTCACCATCACTAAACTTCTGACGATGATGGATCTATGGTCAGGGCTCTACATGATAAGATTTCACTTGATTAATTAAGTACATTACCATATTCATTTTAGCATCAATCTGGTTTCCAAACATAATTTAATATAACCATTGCTATAAAGAATGTGGAATGCTTTCATCAAATACTATTTAGATTTTTAATAAAGTATTGGGATCTCAATCCCTCATCTTATCGGATGCAGTCTCATTTTTCAACCACTTATCATCATAATTATGGAATATGGCATTCAACCCTTAGTTCATCATAGAACACTTGTGACCACTTATTAGGTAACTAATACCTTCAGGTCATCTGACCAAGCTGATCATGATACTTGTTACACAAATATCTCATATGGCTTACCAAGCCTATTTCAACTCTTATTACTTTTTACTGAGAAACAAAGCATATCATGGCTCGCAAATCCCATTAACATTCTCAATAATAAAACATCATAGCTCATACCTGGCTATGCTCATCATCTCATGATACCTGCATGGTTAGTACTTATGATAATAGTTATATCAATTACATATCAGCACCATGCAATATAATACCATTAATCCCTTATTAGGGTTAGGGTTTCCCTTTTCTTGTCATTTAGGGATATTCATCCCATTGCCCAGAATTAAGGTTATGATTAATCATCATACTACCCAAAATTAGGGTTTCATATAATATGACCCAAAATTAGGGTTTCACATGCCTTCACCCTGTATTAGGGTTAGGGTTTACTATTCACATCAAATTAGGGTTTTATCATATCCTTTTATCCAAATTAGGGTTAGGATGTACTATTTACCTCAATTTAGGGTTTATCATCAAATTACCCTAAATTAGGTTTACTCCATTACCCTGGATTGAGGATTCACTTAGCATTAGCCTTAGTTAGATTTACATCTACAATTGTCTCAAAATTTGGGTTACACCCTGTATTGCCTTGACTTAGGTTTAAGACTCACTAATCTTCTTAATTAGGGTTTAATGATCTCATCATCATGGATCAATCCCTAATTACATATTTTATTCATAATAAAGGAATTGAAGCTTGTATTTGCATATAAACACTACTCTCTCTCTCTCTCATCCTCTCTGGGATGTTGAGTACCTCAAAGTTGACTTAATTAGGTCAATTCAATTTCTTTATTTCAATACACTCAGTTAGGGTTAGAATAGTGTGTTAAGATCTCTCTTTCATAATCTCAAAATATTAACCCTTTCGAGGGTACTAATTTCCCTAACTCATTAAGGTTACAACTAATGTAATCACCCTTGATTTACATCATTAAGTCACATAATTACTTGACCTTTAATCCACTTGGGTGTTCAAACGGTTTAAGTTAATTATTCTCCAAATATTTTTGGTCACCTAGACCCCATACGGTCTTGATAGATTGACCCTCAAACAGTCTAAGACCATTTAGACCTTCAAACAGTCTTAGTTAATTAAGTTCAAACGGTTTGAAACCGATTAGAAAAGTTGGAGCTTGAAACCGTTTAGTGCAAAGATACTTGAAATCATTTGAGCCTCAATTGGTTTGGGATCATTTGGTCCCAAACGGTCTTGAGACCGTTTGGTCCAACTCTCTTCAAAACCGATTGGACCAAAAATGGTCTCAACCACTCAAATTGATTTAGAGTTTCCAAGATTAATTCCCTCATCAATTGAATCCATGTAACCACCCATCAATTAAACTTATGCACCATACCTCAATTGTACTAATAAATCATCCTTCAATTGATTCAACTTTAAATTGATCATCAATTAGGGTTTCGAAATCGAGGAACCATCAATGATTAACATTGTAGAACTAATTCCATTGAAATCGATGAATCATCATCAAATTACGATATGACCTGACCTCCAACGGTCTTGAGGTCGTTTGGATGACCTCCAAATGGTCTTGAGACCGTTTTCCCCATCCATCATTAAAATTTGTGAAATTCAATTAGGGTTTAGATCATTGGATTGATCATCAATTTAGCTATTGATTGCATTTCAATTTAATATCTCTAGATCTTCAATTACTCAACCATACTCAACCCTAGACCTCCAAAAGGTCTTGGTTGACCTCCAAATGGTCTTGAGACCATTTTGGTGATCTCCAAATGGTCTTGAGACCGTTTGGGTTAATCAACCCAAAATTTTAAATCAACCAATTGAAATTTCAACACTCAACCCAATTAGGGTTTGATAATTGATCAACCTTCAACTGATGAACCCTTTGGAATCAATAAATTAGATTTAATGGGTCATCAACCATCAACACTAGCATATAACCTCCAAACGGTCAACTGTGGTCAACCATTCCAAATGGTTTGAAACTGTTTGGTTTCTAATGGTTTGATGAAACTGTTTAATTTCAAACGGTTTTGTTGAAACCAATTGAACAATTTGTTGAAACCGATTGGAATAGAATTTCTTTGGGAAAAGTGCCCAATATGATGTCATCATAATCTACCTTAGTTCATGTAGTTCATATTGCTACTTATTTCATAACATTATCAATTACAACAAGCAATTGATCAAGAAGAAGAAGAAATCAATATAATTGCAAGATTGATAATTGAATAACAATGTAATGGGTTCAAGTTATATAACTCACCTCAATTGAGCTTCAAAGCTTCAATCTCACGTCAACAATGGTGGATTCAACTCCTTTCACTATCCCAAGTCTCGTCCTCAAGCTTTGAGTGAAAAGGAATGGTTAGAGATGAAGATGGGATCGAGATAAGAAGAATTCATGCATTGATTTTTGATTTCCACCATGGAATTAAGGTGAAAGGGGATCAAGAAGATTACCAACAGGTTGGGGGTCGTCCCCCTGATCCTATAAATATCCCTTGGTCTTTTTTCAAGAAAAGAGAAGAAGTGGATTCGAAAAATCCTTTGATTTGAGTTGTAAAAGGTGTTTTTATAAGAAAAATCAATGAGAGAGAATGCCTTATAAAAATCTTTTAATTCCAAAATTGGTGTCACCTCTCCCCCCTCAATTCCTTGCATGCAAAGATATCTTCCTCACCTCCGAATTCCTCTCCATTATCTATGAATAAAAGGAAAATAAATTAAGCACCTTAACCCTTATAATAATAATATCCATAAGTTAGTGGATATTTGTTTTTATTTTCTTAATGTGAGTGGGTTCTCCACTCACGTAGATATTTCCTTTGCCTTTGCAAGGCACAAGGACGTCCATATATGTGGATTTCAACCTCTAAAATTTTGGTTGAAGGGAAATCCAATTAATATAATTATTTTTGCATTATATTGAATTATAATTTCAATCATGCTTAAATCTTGATTATTTTAATATCAAGATTCTCTCTCCTTCAAAGAGGTACAAATGAGATGCCCCTCTCATTTTCTTTTCTATACATGATGCCAAGAAACATTAGGGACTATTTTGAAGTGGTAATTTGCATATTTAACCCTGGGTTTTGGGTAAATTGCACACTACACCAAAACTAGGTTTTAATACACAAACATTGCTTAATCAGCTCTTTCTTGGTATTCAGGCTTTCACTAGCCATACCTCTGCATCATTTTCATTCTCATGATGCTTCAACACATGAGGAACATATTATCATGCACAATTTTCAATTTAGCCCCTCAACTTGGGTAATTTGCACTTTAGTCCACAAAAATCAAAACATTGTTTTTAACATTGTTCAAAAAGGACTAAAATTGAAATATAAGTTCCTCTTGAGCCTTAACTACTTTTCAAGAGATAAGATAAAGCATCTAATCAACTTTATTAAGAAAAACACCTAGGGTTAAAGCATAACCCAGGTTAGGGATGTTACACACATGATGTAGGGGATCATCCGTATCAGCTATTCACCAGGGTCACTTAGTTTCTCTAATATTTCCTACATGTTTTTTATTCTCTACAATGTATTCATCAATGAAAACCATGCAGGGATAATCCATTTGATTCCTTAGGACCCAAAAGTAGCCCAGATATGCATTTTAATTGATTTCCAAGCATTAATATCATCTTTATCCTTATTTTTTGGATATAAATCTATGAAGATGTATTGTTTTGTTTATGCCTGATCAACATAGATAGAGTATTAGACTCTTAATCATTTTGGGAGACAGGTTAAGGGTTGGAAAGCATAGATTTTGTCGTTTATTGCACCCCTTTGGAAAGGTGAAGAATAAGCAGGAGGAGAAACCCAGAGTTCAATCATAAAGCACCTAACTAATCAACCAATTGCTATGGAAATGGGGTTGGCATTAGAATAGCTAGTAAACTATGATGTGAGAGTGGGTAGTTCTGACTACAAGCTCTTTATCTAAGGACAGGGGTAATAGATATTGGTGTATGGAATGAATTGCAATGTTATATGTGGTGAAACCACAATCCTAAGGAATTCACTAAATATGAGTAATTTAAGTGTTATGTTTGTTTGATTCTATTTTTGCTTTCGTTCAATCAAACCCATTCATTTACACCGGCCTAGATGATTACACCACAATTAGTAGTTGTCTCTGGAGAATGTTTCCCTATGTTCAACTCAGGTCTCAAAAGGGCCTATATTACTTCGATATGTTCACTTTCGTATAACGCACGATAAACGTGTATCACTAACCAATCAAGAATTTGGGAAAAGCTCATGGTAGAGATAAAACAAAATAAATTATATTTAAATAATTGACAACTTTACAGTGACCAAGGTATGTGTAACTCATCTATCTATGAAACACAGGAAAGGTAGTCATTTGGATGGCTCAAAATTGGTACTACTGAAGCACTAAAAAGGTGCATGAGATCTAGATATACCATTGTGTACTTGTTCATATTATTAACCAAGCAAGGGTAGAAATAGAATATTTTCGTACCAAACCTATCGCACCTTGAAAGTTTGATAACCTTCAATAGATTTCAAATCCTTTGATCTAGGATAAATGTAGATGATTGGTTATGAGACATCAAAGTATCTTTTGTAGACACCATGATCTAGGTAGCCTAAGATCAAGTTCTAGTGAGAGAGATCATCAACAATAGCCATTTCAATTGATGGGGGTGCTAGATAATAATAAAACATCTAAACATGCCAAGCCAGGGTTAAAAGAGGTCAAAAACCAAACTAAGGGGATCTAACAAAGTCGACAGAACAATTGTGTGTTGAAAAAGATGATAAAGTGTGTCATCCATAAATCATGAAGAACATAGTAAGGGCTAAATTCTTGTAGTAGTAGAAAAAATAAAGAAATGTGAAGTTGATCTAGAAAACATTCATATCGGGTCAAGCGAAGCCACAAGATGTATTTCTGGGATTATAACACAAAGGGAAAGGTACAAGTCATAGTTTTAATGGTCAAGGTTTAGACCATATGTAGGCTAAAAGGAAAAGATATTTGAAATGAATAAAATCTCTTACATGATTAGGGATGCTTACCATGATTTCAATTGCAGTAGAGGTGGTATGTTCTATCAAGATGAAGCACTCATAGATGGAGGTAAAGGCAACGGTTTGCAAGATGGCTCAAGGTGAAAGGGAGAAATTGGAATTATTCAAAGTATGTGTAAGAAGCATATATAATAAAGAGGTTGTAGGATGATTACATTAGAGTATGTTCACGACATAGATAGAAAAGGTAAAAAAGAATTAGGGATTTCCTTATTATAGGGGTCTAGGTGATGTGCGACTGATCTTTGGTTTTGAAAGGATGTGAGGTAGGTGAGGGAGAAAGAATCATGACATGAGGAGATAATGACCAAAAGAGAAGTGGGACTCTTTTTTTTCAAGTGGGGACTCAATTTGGGTTTGTGTTCCTAATGGAAATATAAAATGCTAGAGGTATAGGACCACTTGGTTTTCATTAGATAAGGATGGGATTAGCGAATAAATGGGGATCAATTGGAGTCAAATGATCAATAACCAAATGATAAAAAGGAAAATAAGTTGTGTAACTACAATTTAGCTAATTGAAATAATTAGGTATATTTTTATCTTAGGTATTAAATCATTTTCCTTATTTTTTCTTATTTCCTATTTTATTGAGAGGTTAAACATGACTAAGTAAGATGAAACTTGACATCCATTCTATTTATAATGTGTATATTATAATTCTACCATTAGGATCCACTTTTGAGATCATTTTTGGGGGTTTAATATATTATGTTTTAAAAATATTATTTCTATAATAATTATACTTAGTTGATATGTCTCTCAAATATTTTGTTTAGATTTGTTTGTGATTATCTTATCATGACTCACTTTCATAATGATTATTTCCAATTACCTATACTATTTAACTCAAGTTCCCTTTTTAATCAATTACTTCTATTATGATTCAATTAGGGTCAATGGATTGTCTACTTATATACAATATATAACTAATATTCATTAAGCTATTTTCCATCACTCAAAAAAATATGAATATGGTTTATCTCATTTTTTACATTACTAGACTTATTAGTCAAAATGCACATTAATGAGGGTTGTGACACACTAACATATTTATGTTCATGTAATGAGACTTATGTTTACATAACATGTCGTATATCGTTATATGAGTCTACAGAATTTATTTTATACTTTGAATTTTATTTTATAAATCTAGGTGCATTAAATGCATTAGATCAGTTGAGATAGGGTTTATCACACAAACGTCCCATTATAACTATTCAACCTTCTAAAAATCATATAACTTAGCCCAAATTATAATCATATTCATGCAGAAATGGTGCACTAAAGAATAATAAAACATATAATACTTAGTATAGGTCTGCAAGTCATATGAGGATGCTCAGGTCATCTAGGAATAGGTTACAATATCATTTAGTTTAGATTTATTTTGTATTATTTCTAGGTATATCTTAGAACTTGTATAGGGTCTTTGTTATAAACTGAGTCATTTGGCATCTCATCCCTGGCATCAGGACATCTAGGATTAGGAAGTCAAATTGTAGAGTGTTCCAGCATTGCATCCCTTACTTTGGGATTTCATCATCAAAACCATTTATATTCATACATTACTAAACATCTACTCTTCAATACTTAAGACGATTCAAACTAATAAGTTAAATAAAAAACTCTAAGGTGTACATATTGTCTTTCAACTCATTCTTAACTAATAACTCAAGCCAAGAGATTTATGTGACACCTCATCACGCTAAATGAGATTACTCACAATACAAAACAAAATCAACTACGAATTAATCACATAATAAAAATGTGAAATAATTAAAACCAATTCCAACAACATAAATAAACTCTATAACATTTATAAAAGGTCCATCATTCCATTATCATATATCGTAACAAGTATTTACATATGGGTCCAAAGATCTCAGTCACATCCTGCATACAAAAGCTATTTCACATGTACATGCCATATATTTACAAACATTGGCATACTACCAAAATCTCGTGTCGATACAAGTATATCATCTAGAAAACACATCCCATACCAGGACCTGAGAGTATAGGGACGACACTAGGACTCTACTACTAACATCTACAACTAACCAACCTTCTGAATCTATAGATCACCAGGTTGGTTCTCTTCCACAATGCGACCTCGACTAATTTTCCCACGACCACCTAAAAAAATGTGGTGACCCACGGGTGAGACCCAATCCCAGTGAGAGATATAACTCTCTCCAATATATATTGATTAAAAAAATGTGGTGACCCACAGGTGAGACCCAGTCCCAGTGAGAGATATAACTCTCTCCAATATATATTGATTATAACATATTAATTAACAGTAAATGCATTGAGCAGTTAGGGTATTGAATAAACAATATGAATAGAGTGAACAGTTTAAGCATACTAAGTAGTTAAGCAAATAAGTTCTAACATCAAGTAGAATTTTACAATTTTCATAAGTCTGCATCATGTAAGAACTATGCAGTGTAAAGACAAGACAAGGGTTAATCAACCAATGTGATACGTATTAAACCCTAGCAATTATACTACACAACTTATATCACTTCTTTTATTATTATGCCCTGGGGATTTTGAGGCGTACCACTCAAAGTCCAACTGACCACTGCAAAGTGCTATTCAGTTCCATATAAGATCTAGGAGTGCCGGTATCCTAAGATCTCTTCCCCTCGGTCAGTACGAGTAAACTGCAGTGACATACCAGTCAGACTGCCAACAGTGACATATAGTCAACTGATAACAACTAGTCCGTATTTGGTACAAGTTACGACACTAGAAAATAAGATATACGAAACCCTTTAATCTGAGGTACAACCGCAGCTGTCCTCAATCACATCAAATGTCTGAGGCATTACCATAGCCATCCTCATAACCTGCAATTGTGGATGACAAGGATATATCCTCAACTTGCCACCCCCACATACTCAACAGTATGTGCTCCGAGTTTCCCTTAGGAATACTCGTTTCACCATTAAGTAAGTTTTGACACTGAAGATGGCTCTATGGCACATGGCTCTACATGATGAAGGTTACACTTGATTAATTACTACCAATTGAATGCATTAAGGCTTTATCATACAAGTGGACATTCAAACCCTAATTATTTTTTTTAACAAGAGTATATGTATAATTACTTCAAAGGATATAAAACATTTGAGATATAAATCTTAATCACATTACCACATCCTATCATTCATTGCAAATTAATGGACCACACTAATCATCATACTATTACAATATACCAATATCTTATCACAAGTTCCAGGGTTTTAACCCTTATTGGAACATAAAGAGGATTTCACCTCAATCATGGCTTCAAACATGCCCAAAGGTCATTAAGACCATCACATTATTCATAGTGAAGTTAGCATCATCATTCCATGCCTTAAACAAGGCTCAAAAGATCATGAGCACATATGTGTCCACAAATATTAACATGGCAAGGCACTATGATATTCAAATAGTACTACATTGTGGTTTCAACACAAAAAGAGTGTAATTCATTATCACATTAATCATTCAAGAGATATGATTATAACCAATCAACATCATATAATTACACTAAGGTTAGGTATAACAAGCTAGATCACATGGGAGTTACGCATTCACTTATTATAGTGATTTATCAAATATAACTATATAATGGCAAAGGTAAGACTACCAATTAATGGTATTGAACCATTGAATTATCTTCACTAGGACCCACATATAATACCATATGATTTATTCTAATCCATTGGATGTTAAAGCATCCAATATTATTCATTGGATCAGGTTCATTGTTCAAGGTTATCAATTAAAGTATAGGTCTAACCATTAGATCAATTAAACCAAGGAACCATTGGTTCAAGGTTTAGTCAAATATACAATTACATTCCTAATTCATCATATATGGTGATGACCTGATCCACCATTAATTGTGATAATTAGGTCACCATTGGTTGCTAGATCAGTAATACATTCAGTTAACACCATCAAATATTAAGTCAATATCATGATCGATTGATAACATCATTAGAATACTTAGTGGATAATAATTAAATGTCTAATTGAGTCAAAACATGACCTAAGATGGTCACCATAGGTTGTCACCATACATTTGACACCCTTGATCACGAACATCAGTTGCTAAGATAGCAACACCATTGGTTGTTGAATGGTATGACCATCGATTGTGTGATAGAAAAGGAAATAGTTTGAAAACCCTAATTTGAACCATCAATTGTTTTGTACATAGCACCATAGGTTGTTGCTATTAACCTGTCCCAGATCATGTTACACCTTATAAAGGTTGTACACATGTTTACAGGTTCATATAGAACTGGAACAAAACAGGGAACACCACAAAATTCGTAATTCTAAACAAGCATGGTTTCTCTATGCCTAGATCATCACATTCAAGCATAAACATGAACTAGCAATCTTCTAGTAAGCAATATAAGTGAAGAATGTTATATAACTCGCCTCTATAGAGTAGGTCAGATTCCAAACAACAAGAATATCGAGAAAATAGGGCAAGGAAACCTTGGATTCAGATCTGAACTTGGCCAAATATGCAATTCTCTCCACAAAAAAAGCAAAACCCTAGGAAACGAAACAAGAAGGAAGGATTTTTTAGTTCTAGGGCCACTTTCACCATGGAAAAGCATGGTTCCGACATAGAGAGATGTAGGAGGAATATGAGCAAAGAAATAAATGGAGTAAATAAGGTAAAACTTACACTTTTAGGTCAAGATCACTAGGAAGAAGCTTTATAGACCCAAAAAGGGAATCAATTGCAACCCTAGAATTTTTTCCAAGAAGATCCCCACTTTCTTCTTCCTTGGACAGAAAAATTTGCAGCTGAACAGAGGGAGAATGAATCTGGGAGAAGGAGGGAAGTGGTGGAGATGAAATGGCTCATTTTGGTTCTTGGGGATAAGTATATGAACTTTAAGATAAAGCAAAAAAAGAAAAAGTTGAAATTCTAATATCTATCCAAGTGTCCATGGCCTTGATTTATTAAGAATATACAAGCACACACACAAGTAGCTCCCCCACCGTCCCTATTAACCTGTTTAGATTTCCTTTGTTGAAATTCCCAGTCAATCACATAATTCCTTAGTTGATAGCTACTAAAGGTAGCTCATCCATGAAGGGGAAAACCCTAAAATACCCTTGATGAAAACACCTTCAAACCATGGCTCAACTAGGAGCCCCATGGCTCAAGAATCTTAAGAATGATAATATAAAATTGAAGGAACATAGTTTATGTGACAAAGTGCAAAGAAAACCCCTCAATTAGGTAAATTGCAGAAAAGTCTAAAATGTACAGAAAATTGCATAACTTGCTCAAACAATGTCCAAATTGGACCAAATTTGAAACTTAAGCTTGTCTTATGATTTCAAAACATATCAAATGGTTAGATTAGGGTTCTGAGCATTCAATTATGGTGATTAATCTCATTCAAATCATTAAGAAAGTTCAAGGGCCTTACAATTTATTTCCTGTCCCAAATAATTTTATTGTTCTCCTCTATATTGTTACCATGTAATCACAAACATGCAAAGTGTTGAGGACTTTAAACCAATGTAAGCTTCAACTTCAAAAAACCACTATCGACCATTTGTTGAAAGGTCAAAGGGAGCTAGAGATATAGGGCATGTCCCACATTATAACTGAGTCCCTTGAGGAACATGGAAGTGAATCTTTCCAAAGAAAGGCATGTATTAGAATGTTCCAACAGAAGGAAAAGGAAATCGTAAATGTGACCTAAAACAATCATGGAAATATAATGTTAAATGTATATTTAGATTCCTTGTTACTTAGGGAAGTTAATGAGATGTACTTATATCTAAACAAGTCTAGGAACTACTTCCTTGCAGTTGAAGTGATGTCATGAGTCCCAGTGATGCCATTCCAGCAATGGTGAATTGGTCACTCAAAAACATACTACATGATTCAAGCCTTATGACCTCTAAAGAAGTCATGTCTTCAAAAGTATATTTCATGACAAAAAACCAATTATATATCCACTATTTTGAATCAAATTTCTCACTTATGAAGTACATGGGTTGCGTCTCGTGAAGTCGTCGTGGGCATACTCATTAGGTTTGTTGGGGAAGAAGGAGTGTCAACTTTCCCCTGTAAGATAGATAAAAGTAGTTGTCAAAGTAGAACTAGATCCTACTCTAGAGGTACTCAAGATAGTGGAATATGTATCCACTTTTGGAGTAGCCTAGGACACCACATTGTGAGTGCTAGTTATGGACAAGGTTGAGATACCAAAATAACAAGGGGAATAATGGCATTCTAAACCTATATTCTAGAGGTGTCTAAACCCTAATTGATCACTTAGGGATCCAATGACAGAGTCACCTCCAAATATGTCGAAGTGTGCACACAATATAAGGGTACTCGAGAGGGCACCATCCATTTCTCAATCAAATAAGCATGCAAAAAAACATTATAATTTTTTATGAGTGAGAAATTATTGATTATTCAAGTATGTTATGAAATAAAGCATGTGGTCACAAAATAAAAGCATCTATTTGTTGTATTGATCAAGTAAGAAAGGCTTAAAACCCACATGGGTGGATACATAAAGGAAAACTATTAAAATAAATATGAACATTTTAGAGGGAAAATATCCATCTAAATCATATCTCTAAAAGAAAGGAAGATAAACTTGTGCAAGTATTCGAACAACATAGTCAAGTCCTATGCATCCTTCACCTAAGGGGATGATAACAAAACCCCTCAAGAGAAGACATATAAAATCATAAATTCTAATAAAAGATGGTATGCATATATTAATTAATAAATTGGAAAATATGAAAAGAATAGTGAAAGTGACAATACATAAGGTAAAAAGGATGCCACCAAAATAAAGGATGGAATAATATCATCACATAAATAATTCAAAAGAGTTACAAAATATGATTGTACATTTGAGTAGAATATAGGGGGTTTGAGGTATGATATTGCATGAAGAATATTACAAAGAACAAAGACACTTTAAATATATAATTTCCATGTCACCCTTATGAACTATGTGTAGTGTCAGATCTCACAACCCAAGGCTCTATTACAGTGACTGGAAATGATGATTGGACCCACAAACCAATAATGCCCTTGATTGTGTGCTTTATTATCACTCACACACTTCTCAAGAAAACTTCTCCATAGGTCACACATCCTAGTGATACTAATTAGTCACTTGACATCAAAGTGAGTAACAATAATGATAAAAATACTTTAAAATAATAATAATAATTAGTAATACTATGTGATGCTAATAGTATTGTTTGAATGTCTTAATACATATACTTTGTTATCATATATTCTTACATTGTTGATACCACCTTCTTACTTTTCACCACTCATATTATTCTTCCATTTACATTTATCATTGGGGACAAATCATATAGATTTGGCCGTGATATCTTTTACCCCATCAGATCATGAATATACTAGTCCTGGCAAGGACACTATCACTTTTAGTTTTATATAAAAATGATAAGGTGTATGGACCGTGATCTATTCTCAAACTAGACTTCAAGAAGGCCTTTAATCATATCAAGTGGTATTTTTTTTGAAAATCTTGAATGCCCATGGTTTCCCTCCGACTTGACTTATATCGATAAAAGCATGTGTGCCTGCTCTGACTTTCTCCATCCTTATAAATGATCTACTCAAGGATTATTATAAAAACTCAAATGGTTTGAGACATGGTGACCCGCTATCACCACAACTTTTCATCATAGTTATCAATGCATAAGCATACTACTTTAAACTGCCACCACAAATACCATCTTAAATCCCATATACACTACCAATCTATCCATTGATCCCTCCATACAATATTTTGATTACACAATTACCTTTAGAAATCCTTTCTTGAAAAAGTTTATCAACATCGAGAACACCCTTTCTACAATCCAAATTATATCAGGACTTGAAATCCACTACTTCAAATTATTGTTAGTTATTGTCACGTCCCTAAATTTGATATTAGCTTAGAGTCATGTAATCTAAAATGTAGAATTCATATGTTTCTACCAAATACATGAGTTGCCCCTTGACTTGAAACCCAACCTCATTTGGTTTGGAACCCTACTTCAAACTCCTTTAAAAAAGTTGAATGGATGGGTGAGTTTCTCTTTATTCCTACCAGTGTGCTTTATCTTGGATACTAATTTCCCTACCCAAATCACTTCATACTTTGTAAGTTGTATTCCTTAACCTCAAAAGATTAGATACATGATGGAAATATTGCATAGAGGCTTCATATGTAAATGGAACAAGATAGATCGCTTGGAACATAGTATCAGCATCCATTTCTTACGCCTTAAAAATCTAGCAAACATTTTCCTCAAACCAGATACCCCCTAGTGTACTATAGTCTTGATTAAATACTATACCAGACACGATGCCTAGTCTCATACTCCTAGCTTTACATACTCATACTTCTAGAAACATAGCTAAAAAGTTTAACATTTTAAAACTTGTCATCAAAATAGTAATAGATTATAGCTAAAAGATATTGTTTTGGAATCACCAATGGATAGATGTCTAGATTCTTGCTACTATACATAACATAGAAGACCATTAGTACCTAGGTATGGTGCTCCCAAAAGTATCAAAACTTATCAAGATCAATATCAAACTCCTTTAAAAGAGGCATCTATCCTTTTGTACCAAAACATACAATTAACATTATTCATGCCCTAACCCCCTTCACACAAAACAAACCCAAAATAGCATGGAATTGGGGTTGGAATATTCATTCAAAAATCATACTTAGATTATTCAATCAAAACATCATATTCCTTTTTGTCATATAGAGGCTCGTGCTCTCGTTTACAAAGAAAAGCTAGCACATGAAAACAATAGCACACATCATTTTGCCCATTTGGCGTTCGTGTGCTAACAAGCACTTGTTAGGGCTCAACGAATAGAACAATAACTAACTATACATGGGTCTTTTCCTAGGATGCTCTACTAGGACAGCTTGGAGTTCAAACATCACACTTTCATTACATGTGATCTTCCTTCTAATATTTGGTCCTATTTGAATATCCTACCTTCATATGTTAACCAATTACATGCTCACTCATACATTCTTGCTTTCCTCCTTAAGTTGAACACACAAAAATAGAAACTCGCTGCTTATTCCTTTGGATAATTTGGAATGAGAGAGGTGATAGTTTGTTTACAAATAGTTATACCATACCCAGAGAGATCATCACTCTCATTCTAAATGAACTCACTTCATCTACTTAATCTACCACGGGTTCATCACCTGAAATCAACCATGCATGATTGTTAGCTCCCACCCTCTCCAGTCTGCCCGATGGGGCCTCTAGAACCCTAGGTGAATATGATCTGACACAATCCCAATCTAGTTGTTCATCGCCTCATCTCTAGTGAGGCCAAGTTAACTCATGGGTTGATGTCATCGACCATCATATGTTTCCATAGGATGTTATGCTTTTATGGTTCTTACTACTTCATGTTCTTTTCATATTTCTATGTTATCACTTATCAAGATTTGTATAATGGAATACCACCTTTTCAGTACTTCTAAATACCATATGTAGTATGTCTAAGAGTGTACCCTGTCCTAGCTTTTTGTGCACTTTGGTTCTTTTTTTATCCCATGGATAAGCTGCAAACTTAAGGCTAGGTAAACTAGATTTCCCTAAACTTCTATTACTACCCACCCACCCTAATAGGGGGTACTTCGATGTACTCCTCTTATCCATGTAATGATGAATGAAATATTATGATAAAAAAAGAAATTGTTTAGCCTTTAATCCCACTGCTAACATCAAGTTAATAATGTGATATTTTTTTTGCTACATAACCGCTACAACACAACCCTCTATACTAACTCAGTCCACAGATATGATAGGTGATGTTATAATGCACAATGACAGAGTTACAATTGAGCTGTATGTCTCAGGATTATAAGTTCTCCATATTATTATACCATCCCACAACCGATGGCCACGGGCACTGCCTGTCGCACGGGTGAGAGGACTCAAATCTATTGTTTCAACTTTATGTTCCTACCATACATCTCTCAGAAAACCCAACTTTAATAAACTAATTAGGTTCACCGACGGCAGATTTTAATTACAACATGTCTGGAATAACAAAGTAATGGTGTGTGTATAAGGCCGAAGATATTCATCCAAACCCAAAGCTTACTTTATTGTAACATACGTTCCCTGTCGCCGCTTTTTGGTCAATATGGCACCTCAAAAGGTGGTTATCTAAGCCATATCACGATATCCAACGGTAATAACTGTAGCTCTAGGCCTGCTAATTACCTTCTCGCACTTCGTACTGCCAACGGGAAACGGCATTCCAGTCTATCAACTCTTCTGAGTTCTCTGATTATTGTCGAGCTCATGAAGAAGCAATTAAGTAGAGCCAGTGGTAATAGCCGAAAATAATTGTTCTTTTGCTTTCCCCCGTCGCGCTCTGGAGACCGGGGAAGTGATTTAGGGCTCCCGTCGCGCGGCGCTCCGACTTGGGGGAGGGGTCCGGAGGATCGTGATCTCCACCTCTCCCCCAGGTTCTCTTCCTCGTCCAGCCTCGTTCGTGCCGGATCTGGTAGCAGGAGCCGTCTCCTAACTTCTCATCTTCTCCCGCGTGCCACGGGTTCAGATTTGATCAGGACTTGGGCATTTCTGATTGACGGTGGTGGACTTGGCCATCTCTTCGGCGGTCGAGCTTCGTTTCAGTCTAGAGGCTGATCTGTGAAGCTGCTGGTGGTGTCCTGCTATCTGTTTCTGTTGGAGGCGGTTTTCCCTCTGATAGGACCTAAGCACGTGCCTCGCACCCATACGAGCACTAGCACAGTAGCTTTTCCTTTTTTCCTGTAAGGCCGAGAGCCAATTGCCAGTTGTCTTTAACCTTTTTTCTTGTTACAACAACTCTGGTCATCCGACCCCTATAATGTGGTGCACAGACATAGCTGACACCGGATACTTTGCCTATTAATAGTGCGAACGACCTGAATACAAGCGACGAATGCTTTTGTCAATTGATTGTTTGTGTTGTGATTCCCCTTTCATTGATTGGGACCCGCCTTCGAGTAGAAGTGTTCCTCCACCATAGGTAGGAGGAGGCTGCCACAACACCCTCCTCTTGCATTCTCTGCGCCGGAACCTACCAAAGTGGTATCAGAACCTGACGGCCCTGCAACCCACACCAACTACCCTAAAACCCCCCGAGCCCCGAGCACACCAACCGCCGCCACCATTTACTCATCCCACCCACCCCACCCACCACAGAAGATGCAGTCCACCGAGGAGATGAATCAGTTACGCCAAATCGTGGACCGCCATGAGAAGGGGATAGAACAACTGTCCCAGAAACTGGACACGGTTCTGCGCGAGATATCCCAGTTGCGCTACAACGACTCAAGGAAGAAGGGGAAGGAGACAGAGTATAGCGAGGATCGTAACCAGCGGTTCTACGAAGACATATCTCGCCGCCATGAACGCTTCAAACTCAAATTTCCCAAATATGATGGAACCGAACCCCCCAGAACAATGGCTCCGGAAATGCGAGTACTACTTCCGCCATGGTGAAATCACATCAAACGAGGAGAAATTCGACCTAGTGGCGCTGCACCTCAACGACGACACACTGGACTGGTACCAAACCTATGAGACGACGGTGCTAGAAGCAGCTTACATGGATTACTCGTGGGAGCTATTTCGTGACGATGTCATTGAAAGATTCGGCGACACTGACACTAGACTACCACAAGGCAAGCTCAGCAAACTCCGCCAAACGAAGACTCTCAAGGAGTACCACAAAGAATTCGAGCATCTCACCCAATTCAACACTGGATTCCACGAGTCACATCTCTCAGAGATGTTCTTCTCGGGCCTGAAGGAGGAAATACATACGAAACTATGTCTCCGAGGAGTGCTGGAGATCTTATCACGAGCAGATCTAGACCGGCGAGCAAAGTTAGTAGAAGAACAACTGGCGGACTGGCGACGACCAACTCACCCGCCTTACCATAGCCCACGTCAAGAACCCAAAACGGAAGGAACGTCAGCGACATCTACTGCAGCAAAAACGGTAGCACCGATCCAACGCATCACCCAAGCGGAGATGGCAGAACGTCGTTCCAAAAACCTGTGCTACTACTTCCCAGAGAAATACGTCAAAGGGAACAAGTGCAAGTAGCCAACCTTATTTCTCATTGAAGACGATGAGGAGGAAGACGAGGCCATTCTAGAGGGCTCCACGTTAGCAGCACCTACTTTGATAGATTTGGAAGATAAGCCAACGATATCATCATTTGCAATGGACAGAGAAGGCACCTCAGACACCATTCGTCTGTAGGCCTTACTGGGACCTCGGCGTGTACTGGTCCTACTCGACTTAGGGAGCAATCACAACTTCATCGACCCTCACGTCTTGGATGCATCCCTGGAGAGAAACCTCACTCCAGCAAAGGGAGACGTCACCGTCGCAGGCGGGGGATCTGCCCCGTATAACAAAAAAGGAAAGCACCTTCCACTGACATTACAAGGGCGGGAGGAACATATTGATGCATACTTCATGTGCATTAGTAGCTATGATGTCGTCCTGGGAGTAACTTGGTTAAAGAGTAAAGGGTCATCAATCTGGGATTTTGGTAATCACACTGTAACATTTCCGTATGGTGATCCTTCATTCAAATTGCAGGGTATTAAGCCATCAGCACTGAACTTTCACTACAAGGGGACATCATCTCATCCCTGTGAAACGTGACACACATCTTTCGTATCTCCTCAGAACCCCAATCCAGCACCATTACCATCCCACCAGAAATTGAAACCATCATACTATAATTTACACCTATCTTTGCTGAATCAACAACCTTACCGCCACCTCATCCTCAAGTTCATCGGATATCTCTCATCGATGAATCCAAACCGGTCTCAACACCACCTTGCCGATATCCCCATTTCCAGAAAATTGAAATAGAGAAGCAGGTGTCGGACCTTCTTCGATAGGGGTACATTCAACGCAGTGTCAGTCCCTTTTCATCTCCAATGCTGCTGGTGAAAAAGGTGGACGGTAGTTGGCACCTATGCATTGACTACAGAGCTTTAAACAAGCAGACGATCAAAGACAAGTTTCCAATCCCAGTGATAGATGAGCTTCTGGATGAGTTGCAAGGAGCAACAATATTCAGTAAGCTCGATCTTCACACAGGTTATCACCAAATCTGAGTGGCGAAAGAAGGCACTAAGAAGACGGTGTGCCAAACACACAAAGGGCATTACGAATTCTGGGTAATGCCCTTCGGCCTGTGTAACGCCCCATCAACCTTTCAATCCTTGATGAACGAGATTTTTTGCCGTTATCTATGAAAATTTTGTTCTAGTATTCTTCAATGAAATTTTGATTTATAGTAAAACAATCTCTGAGCACCTCACCCACCTCACGACCACTTTTCATATTCTAAGAGATAACAGCCTATTTGTTAAGCTAAGCAAATGCACCTTTGGGGTCCCGAAAGTTTCCTATCTGGGACACATCATCTCCGGTGACGGCGTCCGCACAGATCCAACCAAGCTACAGGCTATCCAGGATTGGTCGACTCCGCGCAACATACGAGACCTGTGAGGATTCTTGGGGTTAGCTAACTATTACCACAAATTTGTTCGCGGGTATGCCTCCATCGCATGTCCACTCCATCATCTTCTTTGCAAAGATGCATACCATTGGGACTCCACAGCAGATAAAGCAATGCAAAATCTGAAGCAAGCACTGAGCCAACCCCCGCTACTCATCCTGTCAGATTTCACCAAATCGTTTGTGGTGGAATGTGATGCGTCGGGAGTGGGATTGGTAGGCGTCCTGATGTAGCAGGGCCATCCCATTGCATACTTCAGCCATGCCTTATCGCCATGCCAGCAACACCTATCCACTTATGAAAAAGAACTACTAGCACTGGTAATAGCAATCACCAAGTGGTGACAACACCTATTGGGTGCCCCATTCATTGTTCGAACGGATCACCAAAGCATCAAGCACATTCTAGAGAAAATGATTCACACCCAGTCACAACAGAAGTGGATTACAAAGCTGATGGGCTATGATTTTCAAGTCGAGTACAAGCCACGTAGATGCAATGGAGATGTTGATGCCCTCTCCAGACTTCCGTCTACAATGGAAATATTCCATATTTCGGCTATCTAGCCGGATTGGATTGATACAGTCTAGCAAGAATATAGAACTCTAGCAGACCTCATCGACAATGTTCAACGCTACCATCAAGGATCATTGAATCCCAATACATACAAAAAAGAGGCGGGACTCCTGCTATACAAGGGGTACATCCTCATCAGCAAAGACTCATCTCTCAAGCAGCAGATACTACATGATGCCCACGCATCACTGCAAGGGGGACATTCTGCCTTCAAAAAGACATTGCACCGCATTAAACATGACTTCTACTGGCAAGGACTCAACAGTGATGTCAAAGCCTATGTCTGCGAATGTATCACCTTCCAGCAGCAAAAATACATCACTGCTTCACCAACGGGCCTCCTACAACCTTTACTAATTCCAAACCAAATTTGGGAGGATATATCCATAGATTTCATTGAAGGACTACCACCAACCTGACACTTCTCAACAATCTTAGTGGTTGTCGATTGGCTAAGCAAGTATGCCCATTTCATACCACTGAAGCATCTCTTCACAACAAAATCTATAGCCACCACCTTCATCGACAACATCTTCAAGCTCCATGGTCTCCCCAAATCCATAGTATGCGGCCGCGACAAGATCTTCCAATCGGCCTTTTAGAAGGAAATATTCTCCAAGCTGGGTACCAAGCTCTGCTTCAGCACAACTTACCATCCCCAATCTGATGGTCAAACTGAAGTCGTCAACTGATGCCTTGAAACTTACCTTCACTGCTATTGCTCCACTTCACCAAATGAATGGATCTCAGTCCTCCCCTGGGAAGAGTATTGGTACAACACCTCCTGGCATTCAACAGCCAACACTACACCCTTCCATGTAGTGTATTGGAGACCACCACCATCCCTCACCCAATACATAAAAGGCACAGTCAAGCTGCCGACAAATGACAAACTTCTCACAGCTAGGGATCACGTACTGGCGCAACTGAAGCACTTCCTCCATCGAGCTCAGAATCGCATGACGCAACAGGCTAACAAACATAGGCAATCCAAGGACTATCAGGTGGGAGACCTGGTTTATTTCAAACTCCAGCCTTATAGGCAGAATTTTGTGACTTTTTGTGCTCATCATAAGCTGGTTGCTAAGTACTACGGCCCATTCCCTATCCTGGAGCGCGTCGGCAAGGTGGCCTATAGATTGCAGCTCCCGCCCTCATCCTAGATTCACCATGTATTCCACATCTCGCAACTGAAGACGCACCACGGTCCACTGCCTCCACTAACCGCACCAACGCTGCCCCAGATGTGGCCACCGACAGAGTCAGCACAACGCTTCCTCGACAAAATTATGGAGCGCCGCATGGTTAAGCGCGGGAACCATGCCATCACAGAAGTCCTCGTGTCCTGGGCTGATACACCACCAGAAGAAGCTCAGTGGATGCCATATGCGGACCTTCGCTCTAAGTTTCCATCCTGGACCGACCCCGTGGGAGTGGTCAGAGCTTCAGGGGAGGGTATTTGATAGGACCTAAGCACGTGCATCTCACCCATACGAGCACTAGCACAGTAGCTTTTCCTTTTTCCTGTAAGGCCGAGAGCCAATTGCCAGTTGTCTTTAACCTTTTTTCTTGTTACAACAACTCTGGTCATCCGACCCCTATAATGCGGTGCACGGACATAGCTGACACCAGATACTTTGCCTATTAATAGTGCGAACGGCCTGAATACAGGCGTCAAATGCTTTTGACAATCGATTGTTTGTGTTGTGATTCCCCTTTCATTGATTGGGACCCGCCTTCGAGTGGGAGTGTTCCTCCACCATAGGTAGGAGGAGGCTGCCACAGTGCCCTCCTCCTGCATTCCCTGCGCCGGAACCTATCACCCTCTTCCTCCTTCATCTTCCTAGGGTGTCGATCCTTTCCTTTTTTGTCTTCCGTTGTTTTGGGTTTTAGGTTGTCTATGTTTGGGTTGTGGCTTTTCACAGCCATTTAGTTTGTTTGTGCTTTGTTTTCTGTCACGGCTCCCCTTGGCTTGACGTGTTTCATTTTGGTTGTATCGCTGGTCCTTAAGGGTGGGCAGATCTTTGGGAGTTCTGGGTTGTTTTGATGGAGGCTTCCATCTACGATGCATGTCCCTTTGGCTACTCTTTCTTTGTCTTGAGTAGGAGGAAGGACGTTATGGTTTGGCCGAGGTGGGGTACCCCGATCAATCCCTCCCTCCTTTTCTTTTCTTCAACCTTTCTATGCTCCGATTGGACAGCGCTAGTTGGGCTTTTCTGGTTTCCCTCGCTTGTGATCAGGGTGCTTTCTATCTGTTTATCTTTTTTCTTCTGTTGTGTTCTTGTGAGTCTGTGGTACCATGGTTTTAGGTTTGTCTTCTTTTAAGGTTGAGGCTTTTCTTAGTGTTCTTTTATTTGTAGTTAGTGGTGTTGTTCTTCTTTACTGTTGCGGGAAGCTTGGTGGTGGATATCAGGATTATTGCTTTGTAAGCTAGGGGCTCAGTTTTTGGGGTTGTGTTGATGCAAGTATCACCCATGGTCGTAGAAGAACTGTTTAAAAGCTGCTTTCTCCAGCGAGTTTGGGAGGAATTCAGGCAGAAGTGCATTACCTCTATTCGATCTCTCTTGTATTACAATAGTGCACTTTCTTTTTCTGAGTTACTAAGTTTGTATGGATCTCTAATCTTTGTAGATGCCTTATGGCTTTTCTCAATATAATGGTAGGAGTTACCTTCAAAAAAAAAATATAATGGTAGGAGTTACCTTCAAAAAAAAAAAATAGAGCCAGTGGTAAACCTACTATCGCATCCCATGCGGGGCGTAATTGCGGCCAGGTCAGGGCGCAACAAACGGATCCCACTGGCTCCTTACCTAGGCTAGCGGAGCCTTATAAAGACAAGATAAATAATAGCACAGTACTTTGGTTACAAAATTATTCATCAATTATCTCGACTCCAAGATGTGGCGCTCTCACTACCTGGACATGCACCACTAAATCACCAGCAGTCCTAAATCTTATTCATGTCCTAAACAACGACCCTATCCACATGGAGCATCCCCTCCGCAAGATATCAAGCATAAGAGGACAAACTGGTATGTAGCTAGGGAGGATGATGACTGAAGAAAGAAGGATGGCGAGACCCAATAACGAAGAGTAACGCTACCCACAGTAAGCTATACATGCGCCCACATACCCGATTCTCAACAGTTTTCTTTCATTCAAATTGACTACACACCAACTAACTCCATGCAGAAGTTAAAAAATCCCAAAGTTATCTCCCTGTCAATTTCAAAAATCATTTTATCTCTCTCTAGCTCTATTCCGCTCACCGGCATTCCCCACTGTACGTCATGTAGTACTGTACGTCTTGTACAATAATGTTATGTAAACAATAAAATATGTGCAATACTGGTAAAATGTGTTGTTAGTACTGTACGTCTTGTCGTCCGTCTTGTATTGTATGTCTCGTACTGTACGTCTTGTACTGTAATGTTATATTGTACTTTTTGTACTGCAAAATGTGGTTGTTAGTCATGTGCTTCTAGTGCATTGTGTCTGTTAGTGCGGTACTTCTTGTACACAATTTTGTCAAATGCTACTTTTTGAAATATAAAATAAATTATAAAATAAAAAGTATCACTAAGTGTAAGTATAATAGGTGCGTATTTGAGATGAAATCTAGATTAAGAAGAAATCAGAAGGCAACAAAGTTTTTTTTAAAAAATGATTGGAAGTAATCTCATAATTTGTAGTGGGTAGGATATCATATGTGCAATTATTAGAGAGTTATTGCATAACTTTTATGTGGCAATAATATAAAAAATTGGTTATAGACGCAGAATGTATTAAAATTCTCTTTTTCCGATGCTTCGGGTATACACGGATGTGTCAATGTCTATGGATAGAATTTTCCATAATGAACGGATTCGTCGGTCGAGGTCGATTGATCCATATACAGCTATATGGACTGAATTGGGGTTGGTTTTAGGAAGCGAGCCGGTGCACCTTGCGACCTGTGCATATTTAAATGGCAAAAGCCGAGGAGAAGACGATGGGCAACGGGGGCTGGTGTAAGGGAATGCGTTGTGCATGTGGATGGTTGGTGGGATGTCGGCACCATTCAAGCACGCATGCAGCAGCAATCAAAGCGATTGCTCGGTTGGTAGTGGTGTTGGTGGCAAACTCGAGCACGGCCATTAATTATTTATCATCTGGCCACAAGGCGCCCATCCAGACATGCCATTAACTACTACCGCTGTTGACCTGGTGTTTGTACTAATGTGTTAGTTGTTTGGGTTAAAATCTGTTCACGCCCACTCGCATAACCGCGACTTTGACGCGCGCACAATCCCTCCTGAGACCGCTCCCAGTCCCAGGTCTGCCTCCCGCACTGCACTGCACTGCATCTGCGTGTCTGTCCCGTCAGGCCAACAGTTGCATGTCCCGCTTGCGCCCCACTGTGACGCCTGAGGTCCTACTGCCAAGTCACACAACTCACCGAAGGGTGACAGCGCTGACCCCACTTACTTTTTTTTTAGGGCAAATGGATCGTTTCATTACTTGTAAGCCATACGACATCTACAATTTGAGTCAAAAATACAGCAAGAGCAAACAAAGATCAAGTTAACATCACTCCAACCCATATTGGAAAGAGAGTAGAACGCTTCTGTATTGATTCTTCTTCCTTGATGTTGTCTTAAGCAGCTTTCCGTTAAGAATTCCTTCAACTTGAGCGTGTAGTAGTGATAGAGAGCCTGGATCTGTGCGGTGCTCCGATGAATCATCATCTCAAAGTAAGCCATATAACCAAGTAACAAAACAAGTCACAACAACATGGAGGCACAAGCGGACTGATAAACACCGATTCACGGTGACAAAGCAGGCTGAGAACCAACCACTAACACCCTACAACTAACAAGCAAAGACACGAGAAAGAAAAAACCGAACAAGACACAACTTAATAAACTAGAAGGAGATGGGGAGCTCGAGCAGCTTGATCAGCGGGAAGCAAAGTCAGGTTCGCCTCAAAGGTGTCACAAGGTAGCCACTGGGGAGGACAACAATGGCCACCACGGAAAGCTAGCCTCCACACCCGCGGCCGCCACCAGGGAACCTAGATCTGAGATCCAGAGACCGACACCCAGCGGGGAGAGGAGACGTGGCAGGACCCAGCTCCTCTTGCCGCCAAGATCAGAGGTCGCGGATCGGGCGAGAAAAGGCCCTGGGGGAGTGGCTGGCGCTCACCGGAGGGCCGTAGCCCCTCCCCCGAGCCGGCCTCCGCACGGAGAAACCTAAAATCGCATTGTTCCCTACAGAGCGGACGCTGGCGGTCGAGTTTTTTTCTCTAAGGAACAACTAATTAACCATCCCCCACTCACTTCATTGAGTACTCACACCACTTACGCAACCCGTCCATTATTTGAGTCCTCAACTTTTCATCCCATTGAAGAGACAAAATTTGGATTCCCCACCCCCACCCAAAACCCCTCCACTCCCGCTCGTTCATCTCCTTGGTCCTTCACCATCTTCTACTCGCGCTTGACCACGCATGTTCCTTCTCCTTTGTCGGGTTGCGCCTGGTCGCTCCTTCTCCGCACTTCTAGTCGTGCTTAGTCCTTCTCCTCCCCACACCTTGCCGCATCTGCTCTTTCTTCTCCCTGCACCTCGCTGTGCCTGCTCCTACTTCTCCTCGCGCCTTGTCGCCCCCAAAAATCTCCACCATGCCCACCTTCTGTAATGGAGGAACAAACTCCAACGTCGATTTACAGCCGCCCCCCTCTTATGTACTCATGAAATGTGGATGAAGACGTCGTCTGGAAGGAGACGCGAAAGAGGGGTAAAAAGAAGGTTGATCATAACTGGACAGGCGAGAGCTCGTCCACCGGCTACAGCAAGTCCACTGGCTATAACAAGTCCACCGGCGACAGCTCATCCACTAGAGAGAGCAGCTCCACCGGTGACAACAACTTCCACATCTCAACCAACTCCTAGGAAGCAAGAGGGAATAAAGAAGAGTGACAGAAGGAAAAAAAGAGCGCACAATATAAGAAAAACAATGTTAACAAAGAAGTCCAAAGTGGTGGAAGAACTCGAAGAGGCAGAAGCATGTGATGCAGACAAGAAAAGACAGTTGAAGTTTTAAGTGTTCATGGAAAATCTTCAAAAAGATTTACAACACTTTCAGCAAAGATGAACAAACCATCTTCACAAAAACACCTTACAAATGCCTACTTAACATCAGACGATTACCAGTTAATGACACAATTCTGATAGAGGATCTGTCATCTTGTTACAACAACCAACATGGGACATTGAATTTAGGGAGTCAAACATTGGACTTCACTACTAAATGAAATAAGACAGCTCATACCTCTTCGTGAGAGAAGTAATACTCATGTTACAACCCCAATTTTGGGTTCATTTGTTGAGTAACATAATTTCTCATATTAAAGATTTTTGAAAGAATAAATGATATAATCTATTTTGAATAAATGGATTTCATTTACAATAGCCTTGTTGTTTGATTTGTGGGCTTTACTGGCTATTGGGCCCAATAACAAGGATATTCAATTAATTAATGAATAACTGAGAATTTGAGATAAGAAAGGTGTGGAAACCTCTAGAAGGCAAATACAAAGAGGATTCCGTGCCTCTTAGATTCCTTGGGTTCCAAGGAGTCCAAAGTTGCAAAGTAAAGGCAATAAGAAAAGGAAATATCAATTAAGTATTTCCTTGTTAATAAAGAAATTGAAAACATTGATGAAATAGGGAAAATATGTGAAAAGAGGTATATTTGAGTTATCCTTAGTGGGATTTCGTATCCCAATGATTCCTAATAATAAAAGGAATACTAATGAAGAAAATAAGAGATAAATAAAGAGAAATCCACAAAAGAAAATAGTTTAATAAGAACTCAACAAGATAATGTGAGATAATGCATATTAATGCATTCAAAAGGATAAGGAGTATTCCTTAATAAGGAATTTCGAATTATTTGAGTTTCTTGGGATCCAAGGAACCCCAATAAAGAGGAAAGAAAGAGAAAATACCAAAATAGCAAAATAAGAAGATAATGTGAGTATACCATTAATATATTACATGGTATTGCTAAAAGAAGTAATTGTTATTAAAGGAAATAGGATTTCGTGACTAATGAGTAAAAGGCAAGTATAAAGAAAGTGAAAGAAGTAATTCTCGTTTTCTAAGTGTCCATAAGATAAGGAATATCAAGGAAGTATATAGGAGAGAGAAGGACTACTTTTCCATGAAGGAATAGGTTTCCATATGGGAGAGAACTTGATTTCTCTTGGAGGAACGTCCTAGGGCTTTACTACTCACTCCTATATAAGGGAATAGCCCAGGGTCGACCCCAAGGGATATCACACACGTATCTCTCTATTCCCCATCTTCTTCTTGTTCTTCTTTGAGAAAAACCTAACCAAGGAGGTAGGGAGAACCCTGATGCAAACGTAGGATCAAGGAGGGTCCTAGATGGAGGTTTAGTGCGCCCACAAGTGATCGGAGGAAGCTCTGCCCTTGTCTTCCTACTCTGAACCCATGCAAAACCGGCAAAGAGGTATGCGACCTAGCTACAGATCACAGCATTAGCCCCCCCCCCTAGTTTGGATGTCTCGGTCGTGGGTCGAGGTGTGGATGGACACATGGTGAAGCGGCGGAGGCAGGGGAGAAAGTTACAAAGTGGTTCGTGCCTTGGAAAGGCAGAACACAAGCCCGTGATCACTGCAACATGGCTGCATCGTAGCAGAGATTCGCGGCCGTTCTGGGCGGGCATGAAGCTGCTATGGCCACCTATTTAAGGTGCCTTGAGTGCGCCAGGGTACGGCGGGGCCAGGAGCACTATCCTTGGGAACTTTCGCGGTGAAGAGAAGCCAAGAGGAGCCACACAAGGGCGGCTAGGGCGGCCGCAGCCAAGCAGCTCGAGGAAGAAGAAGGGCGGAAGCGTGTTGGACAGATTTGCCCTCCGCGGGCCAGAAGAGCCGAACCCTAAGTCGAGGGTAAAGTGGTAATTCGGTTATAAACTCAAACCAGCCGCAGCCAACGTTGCATGCAAGGGCTTACGTGGCAACCTCCTATTGGCCAGAGTAAGTAAAATTTGTTTAAATCATAGTTAAATAACTGTAGCTCGGATAGACACGCATTATACATGAAACTTGCTCAGAAAATCGAGAGGAATCTAATTAAAATATAATTGGAGCCTGATTCCTTATGCAATTCGAAAAGTATATAGAGATACTATCTTTAATAGTTTAATCGATGAAAAACCCTAACCTTTGATGATTTATGAGCTAGGAAGAGTTAAATGAGTATATAAAGTTGATATTAGCCTTTTAATGATAAAAATGATCATTAAGATTGGAAAAGGATGAATTTGCATGTAATTAGTTAATTTCAAGTTTAATGCGCATGAATAATTCTTTAAGGGGCCTTGAAACCCTAATGTTGGTGAATTCGACTCTTAATGGCTTTAATTGACTAAATTCATGATTAAAGAAGAATATGTTGAATCTAAGCTATTGCGAGCATTAAAGTCCCTAATTTGTGGAAAGATAACCTTAATATAGAAATTAGGGTTTTCTCATGAATCAAAGTAGAATGAATGATTAATAACGTTCATATGAGTAGTAGAGCATAATGAATTACAAATTGATGATAAATAAGCATAATGATCTTGTCATGGATTAAAAGGATAAAAATGACAGTTTTAATGTAAGAAAAGTTTAATGGGTTTAATTGATGGATAGTGATGCCTTTAATTCGAAAATAAGGTTAAATGTTTTAAGGGATAACCTTAATATCTTTTGTGAATAATTAGGGTTTAAAATAGTGAAAGATGAAAGGAAACCACAATTGCAATAGAAACCCTAAAAATGAAATAGTAAACCTAGGGCTCGAATAAGGTCTATTAGAATTGGATACCATGATCAATGATAGAAAATATTGGATGTTTGTTTCAGGATACTTGTTGATTGCTTGTTGCTTGTTCTTTATCATTATTGCTTGGACAGCAAGTTGCTCTGGATCAGGTATGTGGTTACGCTTATGACTAACTGATGTAGTTTTTCGGGATTTTGTCGATGTTTTCATCATGAACTGAATTAAACTGTTGGATGTTTTAATTCAAGCAAATTATAAAGTGAATATGATTATCACATAAGAAGTTATGCCTACTAGCTCAGATCTCAGTCCCTCCTGTAGTTTGATGGATGACCTAGTAAAAGGCTACCAATGGGGTAGGCCATCAAGTCCGTAAATGACTTAGTAAATGGCTACCAAGGAGGTAGGTCCATCAAGTCATATCGAGTTAGAGATTGGACTTCCTACGGGGAGTGCCATGCAACTCAACCCTAGGTATTGGTCTACCTGCCAGGTAGGATCATGCAGGGTATAATGAAGATCCACCAAGTGAGAATGGTGGTATCCTTGTCCACTGCAGGGACACTACAGGGATAAGGGATAGGAAGGGATTGAGTAGTACTGCTTAAAATGTAATTTGAATGTTTAATGATAATTGGTTACTTACATTGTTATTATAGTTGAAACAATTTTTGTGATCCCCCACATACCAGCTTTGTACTGACCAACGTTTTGTTTGTTGGCGTTTTAGGTACAAATGAAAAGAACAAACAGTAAAGTGGCATATGTGGAATTAAATGAGAAGTAGCGTACACCGGAGGATTAGTTAGAGTAACATCTTCATGGATAGAAGTTTAGAAATCCCAGTTTTTCCAAGGTAAGAAAAGTTTTATTTTTATACCAGTTTTCAGTTTAGTTGGTAAAGTTTATTAATTGTTATTGATTATTTGTCGAACCTTTGATCATGTTTATTGAATAACGGCTTTGTCCTTCGGGTCTCCCTTAATTGGGGGTTACCGGGAGACGGGGTCGTTACAATTGGTATCAGAGCATAGGTTCCTCAATTAATCTTTAATAATTATTAAATTTTACAAATTTTGTAGAACCCAAGGGAGTTATTAGAGGATTATCCAAAAGACAGAGGTGTCTAGAAAAGGATCACGACCGAGGGCTGGCAATATTTTCCTCCGCACCGCTAGTTGGAATACGAGGACTCCCGGATCCGTGTGACTGCCTGGCCAAAGTCTGAGGGTATGAATCGAAATAAGATACCTTTAGGACTCTCTCATCTTGTTCATCCCTTCTCAACTCAAATTCTATTAAGGACCTTAAGGATTAGGGTTTTTCTTCTTTTCCTCACCCTCTTGAGGTATGGGAAGATTGATAAGGATTAAGGAATCCTCCACCAAATTAATAAAAAGCATGTAAATAAGATGTCATGGACATAAGCTTAATAGTGTAAGCGTAAAGGAATAGATACATGCTTAGGTCGTATGACACGAGTTGTCATTTCCCTCAGGAGAGACCTGAGGATGGACCTCCTGGTCAGGAGGATGTGTTGAGAGAGTTAGTCTTCGAGGTAGAGACCTCCATTAAAAGTAGAAACCTAACTCATCCTTGAGGATGATGTTAACCCTAACCCTAAGTAAAGAAATAGAGATGACATGATGAGTTAGACCGAGTGTTTGGTTGGACATGCCTTTGGGATGCCATACGAGGGTAGATGACCTAGTACCTTTGGCGACCCAACCCTGGAGAGGGTAGTGCATGCCATAACGAAGGATAGCTCCTTCGTGTGTAAGGTTAGAGAAGAACCTGTAGTTACCCTATGGGCTTAGGCAAGTAAGGTATAGCTTGGTGAAACCCTGGTTAAGAGATCATGATGGGTGGCTTATGAGATAAGCATAAGTTATAATGGATAACCGTGAGTGAGATTGAGCATGAACATAGGCTTCACCAGATAGGGATATGCTTATGAGCTTGATCCTTCATGAAGAAAGGACCTCTTATAGAGAGGTTGGTTGTAGGACTAGCTCTAGAGAGAAAGCAGACCTCAAGCAAGAAGGTTGGAAGCTCAAAACCCTGAGACATAAGGAACAGAGGGTAGTCGGGGATGATGCGACCTAAGTGGATGATAGTGGTTGCCTTATGATTGGATCCCTGAAGGCTGATAATATCTTGAAGAACCTTCTGGTACCCATGGTATAAGTGACTACCTGCTGGTTGAGGTAAAGAGTACCTTAAACCCTAAGGAGGGTTAAGTAACCAGTTGTGAGGCTTTATACCTAGTTGGTTGCCCTTGAGGGGGGAACTCGACTTTGCGGTGTTGCTCATATGAAAGGATCAGGGAAGTACATGACATACCTGAGATATGCTTGATTCATGGTTGAGAGATTGAGCATGATGTGGGATACCCAAAGGATAATCTAGGCCTAAGAGGGGAAGCTGTGTATCCAATGCTCATGGTGAGATTTGAGTCTCCATAGTTTCGAGCATGGTACTCCTCATGTGTAGAGGAAAAAGGATATCCCTCCAGTTAAGGGTATGTTTGATGAACCCTTCACGCCTAAGTTGGCCTAATGTTGAGGATGAGAACAAGGGAGACCTAGCATGGTTTGGTAAGTATCTTCTTGTGCCTTAGTAGCTTGCTAGGGTTAAGCATGCTCATGGGGATGTGAACCCTAAGGATGGTTGTGACCTTACTGTCACGAGTTGTAGTTTCCTCCCATCCTGGGAGAGGGACCCTTTGGTAGGGTGTATACCAGTTTTGTTGGTTTTGAGGTAACCTAAAGAGGTTTCATGGGATCTTGAGAAGCTAAGTGAAAAGTACATGGTACAAGAACGAACCAGTAAACCCATAGATAACCATCTCTATGTGCATGTGGATGAATTACCATGGAGGTAACCGGTATGGGGCCTGACCAAGGTAGGCAGGTTGCCATGACCCCTATGAAGGAATGAAAGTCAGTCATAAATGCAGAGAGAGATGATGAAGGATTGGGTCAGGTTCTATGTTGGACATGTACTATAATGGAATCCTAAGTCTATCCTAGGGTCAGGTAGGGATAAGACCGATGGAAGAAGGGGTTGCCTAATTCCCTAGTTGCACATCACCATAGGGTCGGGAGGTAACAACTGTCATTGTCTGAGGGCCGTGGGTTAGGAGATTGATCACCTTCATAAACTCATGGGACCCAAAGGGCAGATGAGTAGGGCACTCTCTGGATGCATAAGGGAAAAGGGATGACCCCAAAAGTGCCGGCACCCTATAGACCTAGAGGAGATGACCAAGGATTGGGTGTGGTGACGTAAGTAAGTTCGAGGCCAGTTTTCCATAGAAGTAACTTTGATATAATAATGATTGTGATGTAGAGGCATGAGTTGCACGTTTCAACCAAGATTTGAAGGTATACTGAAAAGGTGGGCTGTACCATCTCTACTCTTGTAATGGGAAGAACTCTGTATTTGGACGGCCGCCAAATGCTTATTTCTTCTTGTTATGGGAGTGAGAGATAGGACAGTATGCATGCCACACACCAAGGATAAAGATGATGTGAGTTGGAGCGTTGCTACAAGGTATAAGGATAGGGATGATAACATACCTTGGTGGAGTGAATGATGCATGGATGGTTTGCAAACAATAAAAGGGATAGTGTAGTCATCTTGTGAGGATATTTTATCACGAGCTTGAGTCATACAAAGTCGAGTTTGATCATTAAGGAGATGAGCTCAAAATATTCTCAATGAAGATAGACCTAGAATAAGAAGTGTGAGATGGGACTTAAGAGGAATACATGGAGGTAGTATGTCTTCAACATTACCTAATATCGAAGGATGTGAAGTGGTAACGGATGTTCTGGTGGAGATATAGTTGCCTAGTTTGGCTAGAAGAGGTTGTTAGGCTAACCCTATGTTTGAAAAGAAGATGTGTTTTGGATAACACTCAGATGTAATGAGATAGGTTGAACAAATTAATGATTGTTTGATTAGCTAGTCTAGTCCTTGACGTAATGAAAGGATGGTTTAGAGCCTCAGATGCACTTCTCTGGAAGGGAATGTGATGAAACCCTGATTAGAATGGTTTAGGGTTTCCGAGGTATCAAGCTTGAGGGATCATGACACACTGAAGATCATGATTTTAAGATCACCATATACCATGGTATTACTGGGATGGTAAGAAATAGTGGCACTTTGGATGCTTAAGATGAAGATGCACATGGCTTGTGGCCATGCATAATAGAGGTAAAGGACGAATACCAGTAACCCAGTGTATCAATATAGAGGATAAAAGAGTCCCTGAGAAGGAATGAGAGTTCATCACTATGGATGATGTGGAAAATCTCCCCTTAACCAAGGAAGATCAATGAGGGTTATGGTAGATCACCTTACCTAGATGACAGGAAAAGAAGAGTACTTTCAAGTGACAAATCTGGTTGAACTACTTATAATAGAGAAAGAAATGGTTCGACAACACCATGATGCGAGTTCAAAAAGTTCTTGAGTATGATTAGAATGTTTACTTCCATGCGGTGGAAGTAGGTACATGAAGAACTCATTTTTAGTACCGCTTATCACCCCTAACTAATGAGTAGTATGATCCAGACTAGAGGTCTGATGAGAGCAAGTGTGCTTGTTCAGGGTGATACAAAAAGACAGTTCTTAAAATGTGATGTTAACCACCATAGCCTTTATCGGGATGTAAGAAGCTATATAAGGAGGGTGTGTCGGTCACCACTTCATTATAATGATGTTGGTAAAGGAGGCCTCATGAAGGTCATAAAAGAACCACAGTGTGTGCAGATGAAGTCGCTTGATCATGCAATGGCTGAGAGAGAGCCAAGGGTGACATACGTCACGAGCTAATGCAAAGCAGACTGACATGCAGTTCACTGTGGGAGAATATGTGATGCGAAAATCCGACCCCTCTAAGCTACAACTGATGAAGCTGAGTCCCCGATATAAGGGTCCATTTGAGATGGATGGGTGGATATGATTGTGTTTAGCCTTGCCCCTCAGGATAACATGATGTATAGTGTGTTACATGAGTCCGATCTAGAGCACTATGTGAGGTACCCAAGCTAGGTTTTTTGCCCTGAACCTATTCAGCTTTTGAAAGGATGAAAAGTCCTGAGTCACCTATGAGGGTATGATATACCAAGGTAATAAAGAACTCACATGGAAGAAAATGAGATAATGAAGGTTCTTGGGAAACATCATGGAAAGGGTGAAGCCACATGGGAGCCCTGATGGACATAAGAAGGCTTATCCTATTTTGTTTGTTTGCTTGCTGGAATTTTGAGGACAAAATTCTTATAAGAGGGGAAGGATGTTACAACCCCAATTTTGGGTTCATTTGTTGAGTAACATAATTTCTCATATTAAAGATTTTTGAACGAATAAATGATATAATCTATTTTGAATAAATGGATTTCATTTACAATAGCCTTGTTGTTTGATTTGTGGGCTTTATTGGCTATTGGGCCCAATAACAAGGATATTCAATTAATTAATGAATAACTGAGAATTTGAGATAAGAAAGGTGTGGAAACCTCTAGAAGGCAAATCCAAAGAGGATTTCGTGCCTCTTAGATTCCTTGGGTTCCAAGGAGTCCAAAGTTGCAAAGTAAAGGCAATAAGAAAAGGAAATATCAATTAAGTATTTCCTTATTAATAAAGAAATTGAAAACATTGATGAAATAGGGAAAATATGTGAAAAGAGGTATATTTGAGTTATCCTTAGTGGGATTTCGTATCCCAATGATTCCTAATAATAAAAGGAATACTAATGAAAAAAATAAGAGATAAATAAAGAGAAATCCAAAAAAGAAAATAGTTTAATAAGAACTCAACAAGATAATGTGAGATAATGCATATTAATGCATTCAAAAGGATAAGGAGTATTCCTTAATAAGGAATTTAGAATTATTTGAGTTTCTTAGGATCCAAGGAACCCCAATAAAGAGGAAAGAAAGAGAAAATACCAAAATAGCAAAATAAGAAGATAATGTGAGTATACCATTAATATATTACATGGTATTGCTAAAAGAAGTAATTGTTATTAAAGGAAATAGGATTTCGTGACTAATGAGTAAAAGGCAAGTATAAAGAAAGTGAAAGAAGTAATTCTCGTTTTCTAAGTGTCCATAAGATAAGGAATATCAAGGAAGTATATAGGAGAGAGAAGGACTACTTTTCCATGAAGGAATAGGTTTCCATATGGGAGAGAACTTGATTTCTCTTGGAGGAACGTCCTAGGGCTTTACTACTCACTCCTATATAAGGGAATAGCCCAGGGTCGACCCCAAGGGATATCACACACGTATCTCTCTATTCCCCATCTTCTTCTTGTTCTTCTTTGAGAAAAACCTAACCAAGGAGGTAGGGAGAACCCTGATGCAAACGTAGGATCAAGGAGGGTCCTAGATGGAGGTTTAGTGCGCCCACAAGTGATCGGAGGAAGCTCTGCCCTTGTCTTCCTACTCTGAACCCATGCAAAACCGGCAAAGAGGTCTGCGACCTAGCTACAGATCACAGCATTAGCCCCCCCCCCCCTAGTTTGGATGTCTCGGTCGTGGGTCGAGGTGTGGATGGACACATGGTGAAGCGGCGGAGGCAGGGGAGAAAGTTACGAAGTGGTTCGTGCCTTGGAAAGGCAGAACACAAGCCCGTGATCACTGCAACATGGCTGCATCGTAGCAGAGATTCGCGGCCATTCTGGGCGGGCATGAAGCTGCTATGGCCACCTATTTAAGGTGCCTTGAGTGCGCCAGGGTACGGCGGGGCCAGGAGCACTATCCTTGGGAACTTTCGCGGTGAAGAGAAGCCAAGAGGAGCCACGCAAGGGCGGCTAGGGCGGCCGCAGCCAAGCAGCCTGAGGAAGAAGAAGGGCGGAAGCGTGTTGGACAGATTTGCCCTCTGTGGGCTAGAAGAGCCGAACCCTAAGTCGAGGGTAAAGTGGTAATTTGGTTATAAACTCAAACCAGCCGCAGCCAACGTTGCATGCAAGGGCTTACGTGGCAACCTCCTATTGGCGAGAGTAAATAAATTTTGTTTAAATCATAGTTAAATAACTGTAGCTCGGATAGACACACATTATACATGAAACTTGCTCAGAAAATTGAGAGGAATCTAAATAAAATATAATTGGAGCCTGATTCCTTATGAAATTCGAAAAGTATATAGAGATACTATCTTTAATAGTTTAATCGATGAAAAACCCTAACCTTTGATGATTTATGAGCTAGGAAGAGTTAAATGAGTATATAAAGTTGATATTAGCCTTTTAATGATAAAAATGATCATTAAGATTGGAAAAGGATGAATTTGCATGTAATTAGTTAATTTCGAGTTTAATGCGCATGAATAATTCTTTAAGGGGCCTTGAAACCCTAATGTTGGTGAATTCGACTCTTAATGGCTTTAATTGACTAAATTCATGATTAAAGAAGAATATGCTGAATCTAAGCTATTGCGAGCATTAAAGTCCCTAATTTGTGGAAAGATAACCTTAATATAGAAATTAGGGTTTTCTCATGAATCAAAGTAGAATGAATGATTAATAACGTTCATATGAGTAGTAGAGCATAATGAATTACAAATCTATGATAAATAAGCATAATGATCTTGTCATGGATTAAAAGGATAAAAATGACAGTTTTAATGTAAGAAAAGTTTAATGGGTTTAATTGATGGATAGTGATGCCTTTAATTCGAAAATAAGGTTAAATGTTTTAAGGGATAACCTTAATATCTTTTGTGAATAATTAGGGTTTAAAATAGTGAAAGATGAAAGGAAACCACAATTGCAATAGAAACCCTAAAAATGAAATAGTAAACCTAGGGCTCGAATAAGGTCTATTAGAATTGGATACCATGATCAATGATATAAAATATTGGATGTTTGTTTCAGGATACTTGTTGATTGCTTGTTGCTTGTTCTTTATCATTATTGCTTGGACAGCAAGTTGCTCTGGATCAGGTATGTGGTTACGCTTATGACTAACCGATGTAGTTTTTCGGGATTTTGTCGATGTTTTCATCATGAACTGAATTAAACTGTTGGATGTTTTAATTCAAGCAAATTATAAAGTGAATATGATTATCACATAAGAAGTTATGCCTACTAGCTCAGATCTCAGTCCCTCCTGTAGTTTGATGGATGACCTAGTAAAAGGCTACCAATGGGGTAGGCCATCAAGTCCGTAAATGACTTAGTAAATGGCTACCAAGGAGGTAGGTCCATCAAGTCATATCGAGTTAGAGATTGTACTTCCTACGGGGAGTGCCATGCAACTCAACCCTAGGTATTGGTCTACCTGCCAGGTAGGATCATGCAGGGTATAATGAAGATCCACCAAGTGAGAATGGTGGTATCCTTGTCCACTGCAGGGACACTACAGGGATAAGGGATAGGAAGGGATTGAGTAGTACTGCTTAAAATGTAATTTGAATGTTTAATGATAATTGGTTACTTACATTGTTACTATAATTGAACCAATTTTTGTGATCCCCCACATACCAGCTTTGTGCTGACCGACGTTTTGTTTGTCGGCGTTTTAGGTACAAATGAAAAGAACAAACAGTAAAGTGGCATATGTGGAATTAAATGAGAAGTAGCGTACACCGGAGGATTAGTTAGAGTAACATCTTCATGGATAGAAGTTTAGAAATCCCAGTTTTTCCAAGGTAAGAAAAGTTTTATTTTTATACCAGTTTTCAGTTTAGTTGGTAAAGTTTATTAATTGTTATTGATTATTTGTCGAACCTTTGATCCTGTTTATTGAATAATGACTCTGTCCTTCGAGTCTCCCTTAATTGGGGGTTACCGGGAGACAGGGTCGTTACAACTCATGTTTATCCATGCCTATTAACAATGGATGCATCCATTTGCTATTATATTACACCCTCTTTTCGTGGCAACACACCCACTTTTCGTTGCAACTCGAACATCTTACATATCAATGCGCCTACTTAGCACTCAAATGTATTTTATGTGCCCCTTGACCATTATAGAAATCAATTTAGTTCTAGTGTGCTCCACATCATAGCACCACACCCTCTTTTGTAACAACGCGCCCAGTTCCTATGGAATGCCCCCTTTGCTAATCAATGTGCCTAGATTTCGTGGCAAAGCACCCAATTTTTGTGGTAATGTGCCATCTTACATAGAAACGTGCCCCAAATTATGTAACAATGTACCCAACTTACATACCAACACACACACTTATCATACAACCCACCTAACATAATAACACGCCCTACTTAAATGCAACATGTCCTCTTTAATTGTAACATGCCTGATTCCTATGACAATGCACCCACTTTGAGCATCAATGCACCCATATATGTTTCATTGCGCCCCATATTGTAGCAACACACCCTATGTAATTGCAATGTGCTTGGTTCATACGACAATGCACTCACTTTGAACATCAATGCACCCATAATGTTCCATTATGCCCATATATGTTCCATTGCGTCCAAATATGTTCCATTGCACCCAAATATGTTCCATTGCGCCCATATACATTCCATTGCGCCCAAATATGTTCTATTGCACCCATATACCTTCCATTTCCATGTAGCATAACAAAGCACCCAATTTGTATGACAATGTGCCCTATTTCGTAGCAATGCACCTATTTTTTGTTGCAACATGCCCAATTTTCATTGCAACGCACCCACCTTATACCAACACACCCAGTTTAATTGCAAAACACCTGGTTCCTGTGGCAACACACCCCCTTTGAACATCAATGCACCCATATACGTTCCATTGCACCCAAATATGTTCCATTTCAGCCATATATGTTTCATTGCCATCTAACAAATCAAAACACCTAGTTTGTGTGGTAATGCACCCCATTTCATAGCAATGTGCCCAATTTTCATTGGGAAGCGCCCAATTTTGGTTGCAACGCGCCTACTTTACACCAATGCACCCAATTTAGTTGCAATGTGCCCACTTTGAACATAAATGAGCCCATATGTGTCCCACTGCGTCCAAATATGTTCCATTACGCCCATATACATTCCATTTCCATCTAACATCTCAAAGCGCCTAGTTTGTGTGGTAATGTGCCCCATTTCATAGCAATGCGCCCAATTTTCATTGCAATGCACCATACTTTCATTGGAACATGCCCACCTTACACCAATGCACCCAGTTTCCGCTGCAATGCGCCAAGTTTGTGCATCAACACGCCTAGTTTTTGTGGGATCGTGCCCACCTAACATAGCAACATGCTAAGTTGTTGTGGCGATGCACCAACCTTACATAGCAATGAACCAACCTAATGTGTTCCGCCCACTTATTATTTTAATGGAGAGGTTTGTATAATGACATTTCTCTTTCATTTTTTTCATGTAATATAGACGGTAGGGTCACTTTCAAAAAGTTAGTGTCAAAGTCATACATCCTTCAAAAATATTTTGGTGGAGAGGTCCCGAGGTTAGCATCAATTGTGGAGAAGATACAAACTCTTTCTCCTAGAAATATGGATGAGCTGAGGAGGGACTGTGTCAAGATATTGGTAGTTATATTATTCGACCACTTCCTCTTCCCCTCTGGCTCTATCTAGATCATGAATTGTTGTACCCGCTCGTCAAAGATTTAGATAAACTTGACAGTTATGATTGGGCTGTCCCAGTACAAAAACTACTTTCTCAAGGATTTGATCTTGTGAAGGATAGGAAGGAAGGAGGATGATACATGAAAGGATGCACCCTACTGCTAATGGTATTATATTTTTATCTTATTTGTTTGCCTACTAATTAAGCATTGCGCCTACTTACCATAACAATGCACGTGTTTGGCATAAAATTGTGCCCAGTTGTTGTACCAACACACGTAAAATATTCATAATGTATATTAATACCTCATTTTATGATCTGTCACATCCTTAGTTATTGAAAATGGGCAACTTCTTGTGAGTGGATTACCCCAATGAGAAAGTAATCATAAATAGGTGGTCTTATATGAAAAGATTGCCATGCATACTCTAACAAAGAAATATGAAATTAGCTTCCTTACCTTCGATAATTTTTTAGGATCCCATGGGTCAACCAATCGTATCCAAAAGTGAACCTACACAAGATGCAATCAAACAACATGCATCACCTGAAATGCAAGAAGGCAAGATGGAAGCTCTGATTGTTGGGAATGAAGCACTAAAGACCAATCTGACGGTGGAGAAGAGAATTGCAAATGAGAAGGAAAAGTATAACTAGAAGTTGTTCATGAGGATGCAAAAAGACTTAGACAGACTTCATGACTACTGTGACGAGTTATACACTAGTAACATGGCAACGAAGCAAATACTCTTTGAGATTGATGACTACACCCAATCTTTCATAGAGCAGTGGGAAAATCATGAGGAGGAAAATAAGCACAAATTGTATGTTTGGGAAGAATACTCACCTAGAAGCAAAGAAGTGAAGAGTTCTCCCCAAAATCTCCACATAAAGAACCATCTTTAAGTGAAAAAGAAGGTATTGACTTATAAAAATGTTAAATTACTACTAATATTGTCTAACAAACCCTAAACCAAGATTACACTTTCATCTTGTTAATAAAATTTAGGTTGTAATCAAGTTCTAAGTCTCTTTCAGAAGTTGACATGTCAGATGAGTCCCCCAATATATTGATAAATGTACAACCCTATAGAATGGATAAGACAACAGTGGACCACCTCAATCAAAGTGACCAACAATTTCTGAAGTTGATGATATCAACTATAAAAGTTGACCAAACCTTGTGGCTGCATGGAGATATTGGAGTGTTGGGGGAGGACTTATTGCCAAGCCTGAAATATCAAGGTTTCGTCTCGGAAATGAAAATATACATTATGTTCCACTACGCCCAACTAAGGTTCCATTTGCCCATATATGTCCCATTGCGCCGATATGTGTTTCACTGCTACCATATACTTTCCATTGTGCCTGTATGCGTCAATTGCTCCCATTTATGTTCTACTACGCCCATATATATTCCAACCACTCCTATATTTTTTGTTTGTGTACGATATGCAGTCAGTGTGCCAAATTTTTCAAGATTAGTATGCCACAAGACTTTATCATGAAATGCCCATAATACAACATGTCAATACGTGTCGCTCAATAGAAGGAGGTCATAACAATGACATAGAAATGTACTTCACCAGGCGATTTAATGAATTAAAATCAAATGACAAAGCCATAATGGTGCTTCACTCAAATTACCATTGGCATTTGCTGGAGATTTGCATGACCCAAAAAATGATGTTCCATTACAATAGGGCATGCTTATACTATGTGGAAAAGAATTAACCTCAACATATGTGGTGGGATGCCCATGAAAGAGTGGCATGCCTAAGCAAACAAGTGTCTCATTACATCCTTAATCTATGTTTTCTTATATATTCCTTTTAAGACAGTGCTTGTAATTCATTTGGCAGGACGTGTGGATGAAAGATTTCTTCACACAACATTTGGGCCACAATGCAAATGAATGAAAGTGTAATACTACAGGGAAAACCCACAACAACCACCTAATAGCAATGATTGTGGACTATTCACTCTACATTGGATCAAAAGAATACTAGATGGATAGACAATTGTTGGGGATCAAACTACTGCCGAATATATTCACATGTTGAGAGGGACTTTTACAGTACAAATATTGAGGGACAAGTGTATCAGCGTCAAGAAGTGAATAATTAGTCACCTATTTTATATGTGTAACTGAGCCCTAATGCTGAACATATCTATATTTTGGAACTATGAGTTGATGCGCCCAACCTTTTGTATGTATATGGTGGATGCACCTAATTTATATGTAACACACTCACCTCATGAGTCAATGTGTGCACATCATGTATAAATGCAATATATGTATGGTTATCTCACCCACTTCATTTGTTAATGCACCCACATAATGTATAATTGCAATAGATGCATGGTTAATGGGACCACTTCATGAGTTTGCCCACTCATAACTTAACATGCCCACTTCATGTGTCGATGTGCCCATTTCATGAGTCAATGTGCCTACTCATGACTAAACACACCCACTCCATGGATCAAGGTTCCCACTTTATGGGTCAATGCGCCTATTCATGACTCCACATGCCCACTTCATGCATCAATGCATCCACTTCATGAGTCAATGTGCCAATGTCATGTGTGAATGCAACAGATGTATGGTTAAAGCGTCCACTTCATGCGTCAATGTGTCCACTTCATGAGTCAATGTTCCACTTCATGTGTCAATGCACCCACTTCATGAGTCAATGTTCCCACTCATGACTTAACACACCCACTTCATGCATCAATGTGCCCCCTTCATGGGACCCTTACACAAACACTTAACATACATAGAGAACATTAACTTAACATGCAAAAGACTTGAACCTCTCATGAAGATATTCACTAAACATACATACAAATTTACAACATATAGTTACACTTAAGATAAAAAATACTTGAGTGATATTTCCTAAAACTCAATAGAACATTCTTGTTATTGTGCCCAGTTAAAGAGTCAATGTGCCCACTCATGACATACCACAACCACTTCATGAGACAATGCACCCACTTCATGAGTCAGTGCACCCACTCATGGCATAACATGACCACTTGATGCATCAACACGCCCACTTCATGGGACCCTTACAAAATTAACTTAACATGCAAAAGACATTCACTTGACATACAAACGAATTAACACTACTTGTATTGACATGTCTGAGATTTCGACATTCTCTCGTTATATGACTTATACCTCTTTTTACCCAGACGACAAACTTGACCAGTCATATTTGGATTTTGAATACCTTCAAAACTAGTAGATTCCCAAACCTATAATGCAAATCCTACAACATTAATAAAAATATCAAACTTGATCGGTCATATTATGATTTCTAATATATAGAATAATTTGCTAATTACAATATCTGACAGACCGACGTCCCTTTTTATTTTCTCCAATCCTTTCATAATTAAATCAAATTTACTCTGAGACATTACAGATACCTTGCCCAACGACTGGAGGTTTTATACAACAACATCATACATATTAACAAAGTTAGTATAGTCAACCCTTTCTATAGTGTTCGGTTTGCTTACAATTCATTTGACATCCTTCCTCCATCTATCAATCAAGTGATATTCCTCATTCAACTTCTCAATACCAAGGAATATATACACAACAAATATGTGTTTACATATAATACCTGATGATTCAAACATTAAACAATGACAAATAGCTCTGAGCTTTGATGTGCTACATACCACTTGAAATGACTTCAGTCATAGCACAAAATGTTAGAATCAATGTGTATCCTCTTCCTTTCAAGAACCTCAAGGAAATACAATTCTCCAATTATCATTCTATGAACCTTGTTGCAGTACATGAGGCCTTAAAGCTCTGTATAAACTTTCTTAAAAATGCCCAATGAGTACCATTCACCAAGTTGTCATTCCATTTCAAAAGTAGTCTTCTATATAGGATTTTTGTGAATGCAGTCATAGTCTTCTTCAGATTCCTTCTTGAACTTCACACTTAGTATAAGTTAAATTGTTTAATAAATTCTTTTAGAGTCATTCTTTCTCTAAAATAACCTTTAAAAATGCATTATTGATTCACTACTTTGTGATGTAGGCATTCTAGCCCAAAATGATGCTTCCAGATAGAATGGCACCCACATCTTCCAGATTGGGTACATCTGTTGGACCCATCTATTTTGTTGTGAGTTGTGCAAATTTACCAATTCCATCTACCAGTTTTAAAAATCAATTGTAGTTGTCAAATCATATAGGACTCCTTTTATGGCCTTGCATTCTCCTTTAGACTTTTCAAACTTTTGTAGTAGCTTCTTCATTATGTGATACAAACACAATCTATGCTTAGTAGTGGGAAATACTTTAGCAATAGCATTGATAATGGATTGAGCTTGGTCTGTTATTATGCCTTTAGGATGGACACCTAAATATTGAAGTGATAATATATAGGAGCACAAATGAACACGTTTTGAGTGATCTATAAAAAAAATTTGAGATTGTTTTAGTTACCTTCCATGCAGGACAATCAAGTTTTGAATAACCATACATAATTTTGTGTTGTCTCCTCAGATAGAAGTCCACAACAGAGTAAGAGTTTTTTACCATGATGGTTGGCATTGATAAAAGGAGCAAATTGAATCTTATATTTTTTGGTGAGATATGTACAGTAAAATGATACAACATCATCAAAGTACTTGTAGGAAGATCTTTCCCTTGAATCAACCTAGAAAACATTCTGTAAAACACCATAGTCATTGACATACATCATGTAGAAGATGTTATGATGGACACACTACATATTTGTGAAGTACTCTTTCATTGCTTTGGCATCCCCTTTACCAAGCTTTATTCTCCTAGAATGGGTTAAGAGATTCCTTGTGTCTCTATCGATAAATGTTAGATTGGTTATTGTACTAGTTTCAACAATAAGTCCAACAGTTGTCTATGATGTGGATATACTGGCCTAGTCATTAATTAGATGCCTTCTCTGTTGCATCAAAGAGACGGTCATCACAGACGGTAAAAATTGTACATGATCTGCTCCAAGCATAACATGGTTATGGTCATCATTATATTGATCAATCATATACAAACCATTCTTCAGATAGATAACAATGTGAGCAGGGCAGCTCACTCTAGCACTACACCTCTGAGCCATATTACAGGTACTTTGTTTAGTTTCCCCTTGTTTTACACAAACCATCTTTGGCCTAGATATTTTTCCCTTTCTGTTCTTACTAGAGCTACAAATCCTAACACCAAAACCATATCAAATACCAAAGCTTTTATAAAAAAAATCACTTCAGCAAGAGTAGCAAAAATCCTTCCAACAACATGGATACTCAGATCTACAACAAAAGAGAAAGAACACCATTTACATCAATGCACTTAAGAACAAATGCAAGAAAAGGGTTTTCATTTTTAGTATACCATTATTTAATATTTGAACTAATATCTAATTAATATAAATTAAATGAATTTAAGGACATATGGGAAAAAAATAAAAAAAAATTATTCAAACAACAAGAACATCATTTAGTATGCACCCACAAATGGTTCCAAAGCACCCAATTAGTGTACTAATCCACCCACAAAGTTTGTCAATGCACCTAGTTTGTATTTCATTGCACCCAGAAAGTGTGCCAATGCTCCTAAGGTGTGTTCATTGCCCCCTTGAGGTTTATGTTTCATTGCGCCAATTTAGTATTTCATGCATCCACTTCTGTTTCAATGTGCCTATTGCTTGTACTACTGTGCCTACTTTTGTAAATCCCATTAGCATTCATTGCGGCCGCTCCAATTAGAATGACACATTATTGTTTCACTACAACCATTTAGTATTTATTGTGCCCATTTCTGTGCTAACGTACCTACTTCTTGTACTATTGTGCATGGCAGTTCAAAAAGTGTGCCAATGCGCCCAGTAGTTAGTACGAATGAGCCTAGTTTGTGTTCGATTGTGCCAACACAGTGTGTGAATGTGCCTAAGGTGTGTTCTTTGCCCCCGTGAAGGTTCGTATTTGATTGCAACCAATTGGTATTTCATGCACCACTTCTGTGCTAATGTGCCTACTTTGTGTACTAATTTTCCAATTTGTAAAGCCCATTATCATTCATTGCGCCCACTAATTGTGCTCCATCGCGCCCACTAAGTGTACATGTGCACCTATTGTGTGTTCCATTGTGCCTAGTTTGTGAACAAATGTGCATGGTTGGTGTTCCAATGTGGCCAATTAGAATGACACCACACAAATTCATGTTTAATAGCTTGTATTTATTATTCAATGTGCCTAGTTTGTGTTCTAATGTACACATTTTGGTGCCAAGGCACTCAAATATAGAATTACTTAATACTGCATACTTAACAATTACCATTTAGTATTCACTGCGCCTACTTCATGTTCCATTGTTCCTGTTTAATGTGCCAACACCCCACAATTAGTTGGGAGTGTGTGTATTTGATGTTGAATTGTGCTAATAAAAATACTAGTTCTTGATGACTAACCTTGATCTGTAGGAAAATATTCTTCCTCTTCTACTTGTAAGAAGTTAAGATCAAATTCTATAATAGAATGTTGTTGTTCTACGTATGTTCTTCTTCAACTTCATCTTCCTCCTTTTAATATTCTTGTAACAACCCAAAAAATCAATACATGGAAAAAAATTACATTTGAGTCCCTAATAAGTTTTATACTAAACAAATCAAACTTGTTGGATCTCAAGGAAAATAACCAAAGAAAATGATTGTACATTTATGAAAGTTAAGTAACATAGTTCTCGCTTATCCATTCAATGCTGATGTCAATAAATGTCTTCTAATTTTGAGGAATATTCAAATATACCAAATTTTCACTATAATGAACTTTCTCTCTCCTTAATGTAGCTCCATCACTAGATAAGCCCTAATCAGTCTAAATTCATCAAATAGAAACTATACAACTAAAGTAAACCCTAAGTGACCTTCAATGGAAATCCACATCACATGGGCATCAATCATAAGTCATTAAATATGAAAAAGTGGTACTAATAGCATTAGAGGAATATTTCATCTTTTTATCATCAAATTGGGAAATAACTATGTAAAAGTGTTCTAAACCATAATATACACCTATGGTCAAAATTTGAGACTAATCCCACTTCCTTTGCCCCTTCAAATCATTTGAGAAAGCTTCCTATATAGTTGCTAATATATTTAAATCAAAATATTGTCAAATAACTGACCAAGTCTATAGTCTGGTCTTAAATGTTTGTCACACTGACCTTCCCCTACTTGAGACCCCTTTTAGGTTGGGCTCTCAGGTCCTTGGGTAGAAGAAGTTGTCCTCCCCGCCCAAAATCCCAAGTCAGCCATGACTCCAACCATGTAAGATCTCTTCCACCCCGATCTCTTTTGTCATGAAATCCCAATCTAAGCAAATCTTGATTTTACAAAGTTGGTGGATTTCCATAACCAATGACCCTGATTTTCATAGGGTTTGATGCCCTAGATGTCCCTGACCTAGAGGGACTCTGGACATCCCCTATTTCCCCTTGTGGATACGACTCTCGACCACACCAGGGTGTCACACAAGTATAAAAGTACCCCTATGCTATTGTCAGATGCACATAAATGTTACTAGACAATCGTTTGGCCCTAAGAACCCTATTCCCATCTCCTCTTGTGCCTCCAGCTAGTCTGGGTTTGTCGATGTGCTTCTGACCTCCCCAATGGACCCTAGCGATTGGTATCGCCTCAATGTAGTGTGGGAAAGCTTCAGAATGTATTATTTTCTTCATAGAGGTACCCAACGAGATTTCCCTCTTTCTCTTGTTCCTTGGGCTTAATACCCAATTCTAAATAATATCACCACAATTTTTTCTAGTTCATCATCATATTTTTCATTGATCAGAGCGTCAAATCATGGCTTTAGTTTTGTTTTACTTTGTGCAATTGGTGGTTTTCCACTTTTTCCTTTTCCTTCCATGGCGGGGGAAGCTGTGTGGTCTTCCTAACCACGAGGCAACCCAAGATCGAGCTTGTTGGGTCCACCAGGAACCTACGAAGGTGATGGAATCATTTTCCATCCCTGGTTTGCCAAAAAATTGTGTTTTGATCATGTGATTTGTCCTGTCAATACCAAGCTTTTGCTACTCAAAATCGCATGAGCTTTAATGATTCATAGGGATTGTTTTATGATTTTGCCCTTGCGTCCCAGCGTTTGCTATCATGATCCTCATGGGTAGGGCCATCTTTTGGCCTTTGTCTATTTTTCCTTATCATACATTAACAATTGTTGCCTATGGGCCATGTGGCCACTCTCAATTGGCCCAGATAAGCAATATTTTGGATAATGCCAACATGTTTTTAACTGATTTTCTGATTGGTCAGATATATGATATTCATAAATAATCCATCTAATGTCAGAAAAAGGTATAAATAGTCATTGGAAAGGCTTTTCAAAAAGGAAACTAATTTTCTACCTTCCTCACCATAATTCAACCATCTCTGACCATGTTTCCTAAAAGACCCAAAGTAGGGTTTAGGATGTCATTTAAAGTGATAATTAATTCAAAGCATGTTAATTTCAGGAAACCTAGGATTGACTCAAAGATAAGGATACTAACTTAGGATCTACCTTGCTCTAGGTAAGCGGGTCATGCCACAATGCATATGTACTTTGGATGAATTATGTGTTATGTATGATTTAGGATTATGCTTTAATTTCTTAGATAACCATGATGCCTCTAATTATATTATTTCATGTTGTTTGTTATATCCATGAAGTTCTATGTTTATCACTAATTCTCATTAGTTTAATTCTATGATCATGTAGTGATTAATACATTGAAGAAAGAATCATGTAAATCATGTAATGTTAATTTCAAGGTTAAGAGGGAGAAATTCCATGATGATTAAGATAATGCACTTAAGTTGTGAATTGTTCCTCTTGATGTTATTTTGTCTTTATGGCATTGATGATCACTTTGGTGCAACTAACATGAGCCTTAACTGGCCGGATGAGCACTTTGGTGCAATTATTGGATGAGGACAATTTACATTGATGTCAAGATAAGAATGATGATGTTAATGATTAAGATAAGAAAACTAAGTAACTTATTATATGCTTCTCTCAATGATGGACCTTTATGGTCATTATGGGCTTACTAGCAATGATGGGCTTTCCAAGAATGGTGTGCCACATGTGGGCAGTTACAAAGAGAATGCATATAGTAATGTTTCTTCATTCATTGATGTAATAAAAGATAAAGAAAATGGTACTTATTAATGTTAAGTCATGTTAAGTTTATTTCATTTCAAGTATATATGCTTATTTTTTAGTTCTTATAAAATGCATAGTGTCGCTTACTTATGTTGTTGCATTGTTTCACATGGCCGAGGGATGAGATGTCCCTAGATCAAGGAACAAGACAGATTTGAAGCAAGCCCTTCAATGTAGCTGACATCAAGGAGACTTTAGCTTGGTGGGGTGCCATCTACCACTCAATAGATTATCTAGTCTAGTTGTTATTTCACACTTTATATTTTCTTAGCCTACATGTATTAGGTTTGAGATTAAGATGAGATAGTTTATGCTTTCCCTTTTAAGAACAATGTATGAATCTATATTTTGAACTAATGCATGGTGTTTCATCTATCTTGTTGTTATGTATATCATGTTTTTGTAGCATTCCTCCAAGTAGAGTGACCCTTGTTATGAACAATATGAGGTTTGCTTCCAAAGATATGTATGTTCTTTGAGAGGCGTTACAATTGTTCAAATTCATCATTAAATTCTTCTGCAACTACATCTTCCTCTTATGAATATTCTCTAGATTCTTGATCACTGGTGTCATTGGTTTCCTTGAAAGAATAATATTCTTCATAATCACTTCCTAATTCAGCATCTAATTAAAAATTCAATTAAAGGATGTATGAGATTATAAGGAGGCTATATTGCAAGAAGATGTATTTTAACAAAAGTAATAAATGAGGAGAAACACTTATGTACAACTTACCTATTTCAAACTCAATCTCACACCCACAAAGAAAACAATGAAGTAATAAATGAAGAGGAACAAGTAGGTGGGGAGGAAGAATGACAAGGAGGATTTAATGAAGAGGAAGAAGAAGAGAAGGAGGGTCTAATGAGGAGGACTAAGAAGAGTTATTGAATAGGAAGAAAACTAAGTAGTTGGTCTCTAAAATCTAGTTTTCCCTATTAAATGTGTCAATCAACGCATCAATCTGATTTTCCCTCTTGAATGTGTCAATCAATGCATTAATGAGGAATGAAAGGTATTGGATTTTGGTAAAAATACACGTCAAGTATGATTCACTTACAAGGGTTTCCTTCAAGAAAAATAATATTCAAAATAAACTATGGCTAGAGAGACATCAGATTGTCCATTAAATGGGTCATATGATGCATTAGTGCCCAAAAATAGCCATCAAACATTACATTAGACCGCTAGGTTAATTTTTCCCTCCGACAGCCAACGTAGCCAACCCATCCCCCTTAATTATGTCATCCAAAACATTTGTTGCAACATGATGTTATATTACAGTGTTGGGTAATTTTTTTCCCTCCATAAGTAAATACAACCAACCCATTTGTTTCCCCTTTAATTGTGTCATTCAAAGCATTTATTGCAACAGGGCAGCAATCAAATTGCTTCTTAATTGCAGCAGTCTTACTAGTCTGGCATGTCTGTGATGGCTTGTTGTCACTCTGCCAATCTCATCCATAACTCGGATCCCACACAAGATAAAAACCCGCCCACAGCCTGAACCCACTACTAGAAAACTGACCACAAGGGCGCGTCAAACATGTGTTATGCCCTGGGGCACATCCTGGAGGCATTTTTATAGTTTTTTAGATGATATCACTACTACAGAAACAACGTTCAACTTCTCTTTTTGAGGCATCGGTTGTTTAAAGAAACTGACGCTGATAAACATTACAGGTCAGCTATTGAGGAAAATCAAAGTCTATATTTGAAGACCAGCCAGACACAGGCTTTTTATTCAGCGTCGGCTGAAGGACAGAAATCGATGCCTAAAATAGCCCACGAAATCCAATTTTTTGAGCAAAAAAAATTTCTCCCAAAGTGTAACATACATCGTCGGTGTTTTACCTAAGAACCGACGCCTAAGAAGATAAAAATTGCGTGCAATTTTTACCATATGGGCATCGATTTTTGTGGGATAACTGACGTTGGTAAGGGTTCGTGCACCCTCCCCACCAAAAATTATAGATTAAAGGATTGAACAATTGACGTCAGTTGTTATTTTAATCTGACACTTATTCTGTTTAGGTGTCAGTTTTTAAGATAACCAACTGTGACAAAGTGGTTTTTAGCAAAATAATGAGATAATTACTCTTTTGACCTCATTATATTCTCTCATGGTCTCAAATAATTTTTCTTGGCTTCATAATCAATTTTGAGACTCAAATCCAAGATATGGTGACCAATGTGGATTTTATACACATTATAACACTTCAAATTGGATTCATTCGTCACTTTGTCCAAAGAATCAAATTGGTCAATTAAACTTTTTCTTTTGGTTCTCAAACTTTTTCTATACATTCTATAGATTTTTGTGAAGCTATGGTCCAAATTTCACTCAAATTGGACACTCCTTCGAATTTCTATGATTTTCTGAAGTTTAATCATGAAATTCCCCTTGTTTTGCTTTTATTTTCGCCCTTTTATGGGCCTGCGATCCTCTGAGGTGGGAGGGAGAGATCCCTGGCCCTTGGATCGGGCACCCATGGATTGGGGCCCTGATCATACGGTCATAGGGTCATCCCCTACCTCCCGCAATCAACGGGAGGAGACCAAGGGAGGGATCGAGACCCCGGTTCCACTTATCTTGACCCATTTCAAAAATTGAATGAACCAGGATGATTTTCCCCGCCAATCCGGATGCAATCGCATCCTTTTTCCCCATAAATCAACCAGCTTCAAGAGAAACTATGAGAGCTTGCTCTCACAGCCGCCACCATGGATACAGCGGCCCTAGGAAAACCCTAAACCTAGCCCCATCTAGCTATAAAAACCCCACCACCAGATTCGGCCTACCCCCATGAACTCGACCGGCACCTCACCTTGCCCTCTCGTGCTCCCTCTCTCTTTTTTCCCCTTTCTCCGGCCACCTGCTCTGCTGCGGCGCCGCTGCCTCCGCCGCCATGGGCTTCGAGCCCTAGCCATCTCCTTGCTGCTATTTATCGTCCTTTGCCTCCGCAAGCTCAAGGGGATGCCCCCCAGCCATGTGTTGGCCTCATTCCACGGGCATAGCTCAGGAGTCCTTTTTGCTCCAGGCCGTCAGATGCGGCAAGGTCAAGGGTGGACCACGAGTGAAGGGCCCAGATCGCCACTCTCCCCTCCTCTTCTCCCGTGCATGTGCCCTGGGAGCGGGGCCCCTCTAAGCCACCGATCGATCAAGGTGGTCAAGAGCTGACCAAGATCCAACGACCCTGTATTTTTTTGCAAATAAGGTAAATATCCCCTCGCTGCTTGGAAATTCATATAAATGTCAAGATCTTGTTTTAATGGTAGAAAATACATCCTAGCTCCAAATATTATGAGTAAGTAGTCCATCTTGATCAGAAAAATCCACTGAATGATTTAAAAATGATTGTGAAACCTGATTCTAAACAATTCTCACTGATATACTTAAATATAGATCTCTTGCTTAGTTGATTAGTCTAAATGACTCAATGTTGTGATTAGACTTTGGAAACCCTATATCTTAACTTTGATGATCATCTTGTGAGCTAGATCTAATATATTTTGACTCATCTACTCTTGGAAAATGAATCATTTGTTATCTAGATCTAATTGCTTGATTCAATCGTGATTAGAATCTTTATGAATAATGAGTAATCTTGATGTGGATCTCAATCTTGCAAAACCCTTGATATAGTTTTGACCCATCAATCTATTCTTGAATACAAATGATGTTAGAACAACATGATGATCAAAAGTAATGATGATGACTTGGATAATGACCATAAATTAGGGTTAACACATATGATCCTAGAAAACCTAAGTAGGTCATCCACACTTGAAATATTCTTGATACTTGAATAGTGTTAGACATGTTGATATAGTATGAATCATAAGTGGATGACCTAACCCTAAGGTTGACCTAGGAAAGTGTAACCCTAATCTCGAATATTGCAACATGATATCCAAATATCTTGATCTTGACCCTTGATCCAAATACTGTGTTTTAGGATATAACTCGAAGGGTCGACCTATTACTCGTGATCTATACTTGAAATCTCAGTGAAAGGTATGCTATTATATAACTCTTCCTTGATTGTATTGAAGATACTTATACATATCTCTTGACCGTATGCTTGGCTATTTATTTGGATGAGCTATTGTTCCCTATGATTAGTCTTCTGTTTTTCTATATTATACTTTGAAAAACATGAAAACATAAATTGCATGCCCATTATGACTGCCCGTATATTGATAATGATGATGATATTGATAATGTTGATAATGTGGATATTGAGTACAACAACCCCCTCATTTGGAAGTGGGACTTGTACATTGGCTTCCTATGTTCCTATGGTGAAAAGGGGCCTAGTGACCTTCCCCATCGCGTTGGGGTAATAGAGTCACACAAATTATATAAGCATGCTTCTCGAATTACAGCATAATGGGAACTCGTAATAAAAGTTGAATTGCTTGAAAAACTTGTCAAATAAATGTTAGATTGCAAATTGCTTGCTATTATTTTAAATATAAGTCCTGCCAAGTATACTATTTTGTTATAAATCGCTTTGCTTGTTTTTGATAGCGTACCGTGCAATTGCATGATTGTGTCTCGATTTTCTTGATTTTAGGCAATATAATTGGAACACTGATTAAGATCGCTTCCGCACTCTACATACACTCTGATGACAAAGATATATTGGTGAAATCTCCATATTGGGTTAGTTGTTCTTTATTTATCCAGTTTTTGAGTTATTTATTTCTTATTGTATATGCCAGTGTGTTAGATCCTACGGGGCCACTCAGGGACGGGCGCTTCAATCCTTTTTCTACTGTTTCGATAGTAGGATTGGGATTGGGGTAAGAACAGTTCCGTGACAGTTGGTATCAGAGCTTACACACTCTCATATACTTTAAGTAAATAATTTCTCAGGTCTCTTACACCCAAGAAACCTTAAAGTCTATAATGGTGAAAACTGAGGTGTCTAGGCTCGGGGTTCTGGCATAATTTCTCCTATCCGTCTTCACGGTGGTTGAGATCCCCCGCTCTGCCTGGCCTCTATTGATCCAGAACTGGACCTAAAGGTTCTCTTATGAAACTTTAGAGAGTCTTCCAGCATCTCATCTCTTCTTTAAGGACAATCCTAAGCCACCCATGTAGATGAAGATTAGGTAGTCTTCTCATCTCATCATGTGGTCCTTCTCATGACCTTTCACCACATGATGTCTCGATTATGGGTAGCTTATGCATGGGAAAATGAATATTGCTAAATCATGAAAGTTGATACCATGATCTGACCTGAAATTGAAAACTCGATTTTGATCAATTAATTTTGAAATCAAATACTCATGATGACCCTAATTGCAAACTGGATTTAATTAAAGCTAGACTTCATGCTTACTATGTTTGAGGTAAATGATATGAATTATGATTTGATGAAATAAGGACAACTTATACCTTATACCTTATTGTTGATAAGGTCCCTATTTGATTAAACCCATGTGGCCCTATTGTTGATTAAACCTCAAACATAGTTAAGAAAACTCATACCCTATTTGATACATATTATGGATATGCCATGAAATGACTAAGCTTTGGACTCACAAAATCATGATATAAGACTATGATGCAAAAAGCAATTTTCCTATTAACCATTGATGCCTTTTGCAATCTCAATTTTGATATGATAATGATATGCCTAGATTTTGCACTATTATGCTCTAATTCCTCAAATTCCAAATTGAAATCTTTGATTTCCAAATTATATCACTACCTTGATCATGAAAGGAAAGAATTGAAAATCTTGACATTATTGCCTTATTATCTTGAATTTTGATGTTATGACCTTGTAAAACATGCTTTGATCATTGGTACTCTCCCTATTGGAATAAGCTCAATTGATAATGACTATTGTTGGTAATGTGCCAGATTAGGGTGGTAGTTCACTCATGACTCCCCTAACCTAGGTCACATCCCTATTACGACCACCTCTAAATTTTCCATATGATTGATTATTTAGAGTTTGGAAAGGTATTTCCTTCCACCCTATTTGTACTGGTTGACCTAAGCCTAATAGGTTAAACCCATTGTTGATACTCGATCTTGAATATTGATCTGATAATGACCTTGACATATGGCAATATTAACTATAGCTTGAGGTTGACTTCCTAGATAGACCTAAGTTTAGATCATTCATCAACCTTGGAAACCATGATAATGAAATTTTGACATGTTGATTAAATATTGCTTGAATATTGTAATCTCCCCTAAGGTCTAAATAGGAATCTAAACCCTAGCTTCAAAATTTTGGAACTACGACATTTGATGTCCAAAAAATCTCAACTCTTGATACTGATATATAATAATGTGACTCACGACTATTAATATCAATAATGATACAAATCCTATGTTCACATTATTTGGACCTTGAGATCACCCTAGATATATGACTAATGAGTCCAAAATCCCAAAATTTGAAATTTTCGAAATGATGACTATTTTGACTTCTCGATTTATGAGTTAGGGTTTGGCTCCCATTAGGACTAGGGTGGGACCTCCCAGTGATTTTGAGCCCGAAAATCATGATATTGAAAGTATGATGTTGTCTTGAAATGTTGAAATGTGAAATCTCAAATCATGGACACATAACCCACCTAGACCAATGGAGAAGCTAGGACCCTGAGATATTGGGATTGAAAGTCACCTTGTACACGTGAACTCTATTTGTTTGACCTAAAATATGATATGTCCAAATTTGTGATCAATATGATGTTTTCCATATTTGTGACTCATATAATGACTTTGGACAATATATGTGCTGATCTTGATACTCAATTGCTCGATGATGAAATGATGTTAGTACCAAGTTGATTATGATATGGAACATGGAATCTCAATTATGATGATTGTACTAATTGAAGTTTGAGGACATGATTTTGATTTTATATTTGAGGATGTTCTAGTAATTGAGGATATGATCTGAATTTGAATAATTCTAACTTTGAGGTTGTTTTGAATTTTGGGGACAAAATTCTTTTTTAAGGAGGGAAGGATGTGACAAAGTGGTTTTTAGCAAAATAATGAGATAATTACTCTTTTGACCTCATTATATTCTCTCATGGTCTCAAATAATTTTTCTTGGCTTCATAATCAATTTTGAGACTCAAATCCAAGATATGGTGACCAATGTGGATTTTATACACATTATAACACTTCAAATTGGATTCATTCGTCACTTTGTCCAAAGAATCAAATTGGTCAATTAAACTTTTTCTTTTGGTTCTCAAACATTTTCTATACATTCTATAGATTTTTGTGAAGCTATGGTCCAAATTTCACTCAAATTGGACACTCCTTCGAATTTCTATGATTTTCTGAAGTTTAATCATGAAATTCCCCTTGTTTTGCTTTTATTTTCGCCCTTTTATGGGCCTGCGATCCTCTGAGGTGGGAGGGAGAGATCCCTGGCCCTTGGATCGGGCACCCGCGGATTGGGGCCCTGATCATACGGTCGTAGGGTCTTCCCCTACCTCCCGCAATCAACGGGAGGAGACCAAGGGAGGGATCGAGACCCCGGTTCCACTTATCTTGACCCATTTCAAAAATTGAATGAACCAGGATGATTTTCCCCGCCAATCCAGATGAAATTGCATCCTTTTTCACCATGATGATGACTTGGATAATGACCATAAATTAGGGTTAACACATATGATCCTAGAAAACCTAAGTAGGTCATCCACACTTGAAATATTCTTGATACTTGAATAGTGTTAGACATGTTGATATAGTATGAATCATAAGTGGATGACCTAACCCTAAGGTTGACCTAGGAAAGTGTAACCCTAATCTCGAATATTGCAACATGATATCCAAATATCTTGATCTTGACCCTTGATCCAAATACTGTGTTTTAGGATATAACTCGAAGGGTCGACCTATTACTCGTGATCTATACTCGAAATCTCAGTGAAAGGTACACTATTATATAACTCTTCCTTGATTGTATTGAAGATACTTATACATATATCTTGACCGTATGCTTGGCTATTTATTTGGATGAGCTATTGTTCCCTATGATTAGTCTTCTGTTTTTCTATATTATACTTTGAAAAACATGAAAACATAAATTGCATGCCCATTATGACTGCCCGTATATTGATAATGATGATGATATTGATAATGTTGATAATGTGGATATTGAGTACAACAACCCCCTCATTTGGAAGTGGTACTTGTACATTGGCTTCCTATGTTCCTATGGTGAAAAGGGGCCTAGTGACCTTCCCCATCGCGTTGGGGTAATAGAGTCACACAAATTATATAAGCATGCTTCTCGGATTACAGCATAATGGGAACTCATAATAAAAGTTGAATTGCTTGAAAAACTTGTCAAATAAATGTTAGATTGCAAATTTCTTGTTATTATTTTAAATATAAGTCCTGCCAAGTATACTATTTTGTTATAAATCGCTTTGCTTGTTTTTGATAGCGTACCGTGCAATTGCATGATTGTTTCTCGATTTTCTTGATTTTAGGCAATATAATTGGAACACTGATTAAGATCGCTTCCGCACTCTACATACACTCTGATGACAAAGATATATTGGTGAAATCTCCATATTGGGTTAGTTGTTCTTTATTTATCCAATTTTTGAGTTATTTATTTCTTATTGTATATGCCAGTGTGTTAGATCCTACGGGGCCACTCAGGGACGGACGCTTCAATCCTTTTTCTACTGTTTTGATAGTAGGATTGGGATTGGGGTAAGAACAGTTCCGTGACACCAACGCCTTTTATTAACTTAATAGTCCCCGGTTTGGGACTGTTCTTGAACACCTAATCTCACTTAGGATGTAAGTGTATAATGTGTATTGGGTATTCAATAAAATTTTGGTAGCATTTCCCCATTTGTTCTCTAATACATATGTACTTGGAGAACAGCAGGGGAATGCTGCCGAAATTTTCTTAAAAACCCAATACACATTATACACTTACTAGTGAGATTAGGTGTTCAAGGATGGGAAAGGTGGTACATGTACATTTATTATATATAAGAATAACATCACATGTATTTGTTAACCCTAGACCCTAATCTTGTCCTAATATATACTTGTTTCCTCTTTGATCATAGAATGGATAGATCATGGATGTCCATTCGCAATCGCTACACCCATGAGTTTATATCTGGTCTTGATCAGTTTATTAGATTTGCCTAGGAACATAGGAAACAACCTGGAGATAGGTTCTACTGTCCATGTAGGCATTGTGGTAACAACTTGAAAGTTAGCACTGGTGACGAAATCAAAAGTCATGTCACGTGCAACAGGATTGTACAAGGCTATACAGAATGGCACTGGCATGGGGAGATTTCAAACTCGAAACCAGTGGATGTCGATAGCAGTGATTTGGTGGAAGAAGAAGTTGTCTCCAATGACGTAGATGTGAATGAACCAGTTCCAGTAGACATCATTGATGCGATGCTGGATAGTTGTGGGGTAGAGCACACCACTCCACCTCCCATTTTTAGAAACATTGTGCATGATGCTGAGATACTGTTATACACATGTTGTACTAGGTTTACAAAGCTTAGCGTTGTGTTGAGATTGTATAAGTTGAAAGCTAACAATAGATGGAGCGACAAAAGTTTCACTTCATTGTTGACTTTGTTGAAATAAATGTTTCCTGAAGGAAACGAGCTGCCAATCTCAACATACCGGGTAAAGAAATTATTGTGCCCAATGGGAATGGAGGCCAAGAAGATACATGCATGCCCGAATGATTGTGTATTATTTCAAAAGGACTATGTGGATTTGAAAGATTGTCCAAAATGTGGTGCGTCACGATATAAATTGATGACTTTGGGGGAGTCCAAAACTGGTTCTCCTATGAAGGTGATGTGGTATCTACCTATAATATCATAGTTTCAACGCTTGTTTGCAAATCTGATAGATGCGAACAATTTGAGGTGGCATGCAGATGTTAAGAAAAATAATGATGGGATCCTACGACATGCATCAGATTCTCCACAGTGGAAGAAGATTGATCTATTGTACCCCAAATTTGGTGAAGAAGACAAGAATCTAAGACTTGGGCTTTGTACAGATGGGATGAATCCATACGAGACATTGAGCAGCCAACATAGCACTTGTCTAGTCATGCTTGTTATATACAATCTTCCTCCCTGGCTGTGTATGAAAAATAAGTACGTTATGTTGTCGTTGTTGATATCGGGTCCTAAACAACCTGGAAATGATATTGATGTTTATATTGAACCTTTGATTGATGACTTAAAGAAACTCTGGGGTGAAGGTGTGATGACCTATGATGCTTCATGAAGAGAGACATTTCGTTTGCACACTATGTTGTTTTGCACTATTAATGACTTTCCAGCATACATGAATTTGTCTGGATATAGTTTCAAAGGAGCTAAAGTGTGTCCTATATGTGAATAGAACACTGATTCAATAAGACTAAAACATGGTGGAAAGACTGTATATCTTGGTCATCGAAGGTTTCTTTCAAAATTCCATCCATATCGTAGGAAGCGTAAAACATTCAATGGATGGAACAAGGAATAGAGTGCACCTAAACCTATACCAGGGAAGCATAAAAGCGTGATGCAACACGATGGAAAGATGCTAAGGAACTATAGGACAAATCTCAACAGAGAATACATAAAAGATGGTGATAAGAAGAAGAAGTCAGCCCTTAAACAGTGGAACTTCCTGGACAAAGTAGATTGGGACACGTTTGTTGCTTCAAGACAAACTAAAGAATTCAAGGTATTAAGTGTCACTCCCAATTTAATTAATATACGTTGTATCCACCTATTCAAGATTAACCTTTAGTGTTACTAACCAAATCAATGTGCATACTAACTAGGCTATCAGTGAGGTGTAAAAAGCAATGTGTGCACTGAATGTGCATGACCACACAATGGGCCCAAAGGGCTATGCAGGCATTCGCCAAAGACTACAGGCAGAGTCTGCTGCTACTCAGGAGTCCTCTACTACATGTACCACACCCATGCCTCGCCATGATGTCTGGATAGCTGGGAGTAAAAACAAGAAGGGTGAAATAATGAAGCCTGTAACTACTAAGGCAGCTGCAAAAATGGTAAAATACAACTCTTAGAGCAATCGTTCGAATATTGATTATTTGTGGTGTTTACTTACCAATTTCTGTTGATGGTGATTAGCGGGAGCTACACGAGCAGAGGAAATAGGGCACGCTCATCCCTCAGGGTACAAGGGATGAATTGACTGATGCTCTGGGTAACCCAGAGCATCCTGGATGTGTTAGGGGTGCAGGCACTGGTGTGGGCATCAAAGCATTCTTTAGGCCATCCCAGTACAAACCTGCCCTAAGAGTGGGACTTTTACAAGAAGAGGTAACCTATTCTTTTTTTAGAATGTTATTGCAAAAGGGAATTCAATAATAAGAAGCTAATGTTTCTTTTATCCATGTATAGGAGAATAAGAGAGTCAAGGATATAGTTGCTAAGAAGGTCAAGGAAGAAATGTTGCGGTGGAAGGCATCTCAGGCTTCCAATCAGCCTATGGCGGCCCGCTCTTCTCCTGATGCACATGCTGAGAGTAATCTTGTAGACCCACCACCTAGCACATCTGTTGTAAGTATTGTTTATGACATAGTATCTAGTCTTTTCAAGATGATATGTTTTCAAGATGATATGTATATATGTATAACATTCTTTACATAAATTTGTAGGCGTTGAAGCCATGCCGCTTAAGAATTGAAGAATATATTGTTGCAGAGGCGCAGGCTTACCTATCCCTTCCTGGGGCAACGATTCATGGGACTCCAATACCATAGGGTTACGTTCGTGTGAGCCCAATATGTGTATTCCCCAATTGGAGGGAAGTTGCATTGCCATATGCCCACCCGGATATTGATAAACTTGTTGAGGCAGAAGGTGGGGTGATATTGTGGCCCAAAGCAGATGTCGTCTACACTACTGAAATTGTAAGATAAATTTACATTACGTTAAATTGTTAATGTGTATATATGAGGTCAATTGATCTAAAATTATATATACATGTTAAAAAGAAGACACCTGAAGCATCTAGGCCTCCACCTCCACTTCTTGCATTACCAAGTTGGGTTCCAACTGACCTAAAATTCCCATTAGGTCCTGCTTGTAAGGGAATGGCAGTATGGCTACGTACACATAATATACATTGCCCTATAGTTGTTTCTTTAGAAGTGGATTATGTAGGTCAATCATATGAAAGCTCTCTATTTATACAAGATATTATTGAGTTGTTTATCTATGATTGGCTAAATACATCAATAATAGAGACATGGATAAGGTGAGATCTTGTTTATACATCCATATACCTTGTGTAGGATCTGGTGATCTGGTTTCTTATATATTAGTGCATATGTAATACATGTTTTGCATCTACTTAGTCGAAATTCAATGTAAACAATTTGGATTTGAACATGTGATATTTTTGATTCTATCATTGATTAGTCTGGTAGCTAAAGACCCTAATAGCGTTCAACAATACTGTTGTGATGCTTTTATAATTTTCAATCAAAAAATAAGATAATAATAATAGCTCCATTCAATTTGAAGTAAGTTTACTTTGCTTATAATTTAGACTTAAGAAAATTACATTTTTATTGTGGATTTTGAGTTATTAATTGTTTACCTTTTTACCTCTAGCGCTAAGCATTGGGAGTTACTAGTTATTCTCCTCAGGATGTTCACTGTCTATTATCTATATCCTATGGGGAGTACATTGAATCCAAAAATTGGACACGTAATGAGAATGACATTATTATGGTGAGAAATATTTCATTTTTATATACGTTAACATCTGTTATTACATTACTATTTTATTATGCAATTTACTGTGTTACATTAACATGTAGGGGTTTAGATGCGTTCAAAAAGGCTGGAGGAAAGGTCCCCAGTAAAAAGAACCAACCAATAATTTGGAAGAACGTGAAAGTAAGTTCCCGGCTCCAATGTATATGTTATTTATGTGAACTGTGCTTATTTTTATTTTTTAATCTTTTGTATCCATTTTATAGTGTGCTACACAAGACAACGGCTGGGCATGTGCATACTATGTGATGCGGTTTATGGACATGATTATCAAACATGCAGATGAAATCAATGTCATACCTAAGGTATTATATATAGTCTCATTAGATAGTATGAAATATATCAATCTTATTTATGTATTATTACGTATATATAGATCATTCTCTTTACAGGTGTTTAAAAATGACCCCACTACAGGTAAAGCCTTAAAAGATGTACATGCTCTATATACGATGGAAGTATTAACTGACGTAAGAGAAGAATGGGCAAGAGCCATACAAGCAGTGGGGACTGTAAGATATAATTGGGATGCTGATAGCGATGATGAATGATATTTTGTAAATGAATGTTTATACATGTGTTTCTACATGTCTGAATGTTTATACATGTGTTTCTACATGTCTGAATGTTTCTACATATATTTGAATGTTTCTACATGTGTGAATGTGAAAATTGAATTGATGTCTGAATGTATCTACCTATGTGTGAATGTGTGAAAAGAATATTTGTTGATTTTGCAGGTTTGTGGCATGTTTGTTGGCTGATATCAATAGATATCGTAAACCTGCAGTTTAGAACTGAACTGTAGGTTTCTACATCCTACTGACCAGCCACAACAGGTTTGCAAACTAATACGAAAAAAAAAATCAAACCATAGCCATCGATTATTGGTCTAAAACCGACGACAAAGGCTTACAGTGTCAGTTAATAGCAAAAAACCATCGCCTAATGTTGCCAGACAGCACGGCCGTGCTGGCCAGTACGGCCATGGCGGCAGGTGATATGGCGTTGGTTATTAGTAGAAAACCGACACCGATAGTGTCCTAGATGGCGCCATTTTTGTGGTACGGATGATTATAGCATCAGTTTAGTTACATATAACCGACGCCTATGGGAGCCATGTTGGCGCATTTTTGGTGGCGTGAAGCATTTTGACATCGGTTGGAAAACTGACGCCGAAGGGTTCGACTATTAGCGGCGCCCGCATAGGCATCACTTGGAAACCGTCGCTAAAAGGGCTTAAATAACCGACGCCAAAGGACGGATCTGTAGTAGTTTATATAGCACACTAGATACACCATTATCTACACTCCAGCCTCGGGACCAAATCACAAGCAACAATCATACATACATCTTTTATATTTTTCATATTACCAATGCTCTGTCTGTTAGTATTAAAATATAACAGTGCTAGAAGATCAACATCCATCCAAAGCTATATAAACCACCCCATACTTTCTCTCCCTCTTTTATCGGTGGTCTCTCCCACTTCAGACTGTCATAAAGTGAGGGCTGCCGCCACCACTCCCCGTCCGTTCAGCAGCATCATGCCCAACATCTTGTCAAACCGAAGTTGTTGCCCATCTACCATCGCGTGCCTAGAATGAAGTCGCGCCCAACATGTCATCGTGCCATGACCACTGTCACAAGTCAGATCTACACCCAGTCATACTCTTGCCCATGTCATTGAGCCCAGTCAGCCACGTCTGAGTCGCCTACACCCCTGTCATTCTCGTGCTCGTGCTACCACCGCATCTGTGCCACGTCACCACCGTACTGACACCCAAGTTGATGTGTTTGCATCCTCCCCACTGGACCCTACCATGAGGAGGAAGAGGAGGGACATGAGCATTAGTTGTCCATATCATCATTGTAGCACATATATTTTTTCACTGTGATGTATGAAAACTAGCAATGTTCATAACAAAATTGTGGAATGTGAGCTAGTATGGGTTTTGTAAAAATTATATATAAGTTTTGTTGGATTATGTGTAAAATGTATTAATGTTACAAAAAATGATGAATAATCATTATGTCTTGTATTATATTTTTCTAATTATGGAATTTCTCTGACTGTAAGCACTATTTTGATTTATATTAAATACAATTTTTAATTTTTTTCATCATATCATGCATATTAATTAGTATTATGTGTAGAATTACCATCAACATATGAACATATGTGACACATATATTTTGATCAAATGTGATCACTTATCGTATATCTTTTTTATATACTAAATTAAAGAATTTATCAAAAATGAACGGGCAATATTTTCTAAAATGTGATGTACTATGCTAGTTTATTTTAGGTCTGGTTGTTAAGAAAGTTTGACACTGTGTTGAACGTATTTCATTCCAAATTTTTAACTTAGACGTAAAATGTGTAGAAATATGATTGGGCGGTTGAAAAGAGAAAATGGAGGGAAAATGAACAAATTTGAAATTTGTTTCAAAAAATTAAATACAATTGGTTGTTTGGTGGTTGGTGATGGATGGTTGGACAACAATATTCCTTTATTGCAGCAACGATATGCATTTAGCCATGCAACAACACATTAGATTTATTGCCTAAAATTTGTGTCGTACTATGCTAAAAAAAGTATGTAAGGGTGCTAATAGTGGATTTTCTGTATGGCCTCGTTGTGAAAGTCGTATTGAGCTCCTTTTTTTAGTGTAGTTGTTGATATATTTTTATACTACTTTGAAAAGGATCAACTACTTAGTATTGCCTTAAATATATTTATGTATTGATTTAAATTATGAAATATTATAACGTGACCCCATGAAATGATTTTTTAGTATGACAATGTTGGTTTTTAGTTTATTTCTTAAATAAAATGAAATAATGATTTTCACATATGCACGATGAATAAAAAAGTTACATAAATATACTAAACAACCAATTGTATTTTATATCACTAGTCAAATGAACCTCTGACTGTATGCATTTTGTTAGTTTATATCTAGTATATTTGTTAATGTCTTTTTGACACAATATTGAATATATTCAAGTACTAATTCTATACTTCACCATGAAATGTGTACAAATGTGTACGTAGTGGGAACAATCCTTATATCCTGCCAAAAAGTGGAGGGGTTCGAAAAAAATAATCTAAATTTTCAAATCTAGTATTTTGTGTACAAGAGGAGAAATAAATGCAAAGAGCTAGGTTGTGCTTGCTTTATTGTAGTGGTTGATTTATTGCAGTGGTTGCATGCATGAAATAATGTTACATGCATTGCTCTATGGTCAAAGAAGATAGCTGGCGCATTACTGATTTCATGTTCCCAGAGCCTGTGTCGCATAGTGCAGATAGTTGTTGGGGTGCACATTCCCGATGTGGGGTGTGGAGTTTGGTGGAAGGTGTGTGCTATGAATAGTTTCATTCTTTTATAATCAACATAGTAATAGTCTAATCAACAATTTTTGGAAATTATAACTAAGGTTCTGATCAATAGACTCAAAAAACATATGAATCGTATTATCAACAAAGAACAAATTTCCTTTTAAAATGTAGGAAAATTCAAAATGCTTATTTTCTAGTTAATGAGTTTATTTACTCCATTCAAACATCGCATCCCTTTTTGATCCTCAAATTAGAATTTTAAAAAAAATTGTCAATAATGTTAGTTGAAAATTTCTTCTCTCTGCGTCAAAGGCTACAATTTCTTTATAAATGAATTAGCTACATTGATACTTGCCTAAAATTTGGAAACTCGTGGATACTTATTAATAGCTCATGTTTGGGTACATCAGCTACAAAAACAATCTCAAACAAGGCAAACCCCCATCTCTGCATCATTTTGTCATAGTTTCTTCCTTGCTTGCTAGTAATGTCCAAATAGGTAGTCAGAAACAACATACTTACATTGATAAATATACTCAAACATTAACACTTGATAAAATTATGTGATGATACACTTATTCTTATCTACTTGAAGATCATAATATGATCAAATTTGTTAGGATCCTGAATATATTCCAACACCTTTTGGGTCTTAAAATCAACTTCAAAAAATAAACAAATGATGGCATATTTTTCGTCATAGTGATCTGAACCAGTTATGTCGTATTGTACAATGCAAAAGAGAAGAAATCCCATTGAAATATTGAACATGCTTATCTCCAAAAATAAGTTTTCGTTCTCAATTTGGCAACTAGTTTTAGACAAAATGATTCAGAGATCAGCTATTTGGAAATCTAAATGTCTCAGCAGAGTAGACATGATCACCCTATTAAATGTATCACTCATGGGTATTCCCTCATATTATCAGAGTTGTATACATCAATCACTCTAGATTGAAATAATATCAAAAAATAAGAGGAAACCTTTTATGGGGTAGTAGTAATGAAAAAAATACTTCTTAACTAGCAAATCTATGTCCAAGACCAAGGTCATGGGGGTTGGGACATTCACAACATAAAACTACACTGACAATGTTTTATCATCAAGATCATTGTTAGTTTGATTCATAACACTTATAATGGAAAAAAATACATGGAGCAATTTATCACCTAGGGATATTACAAAAAATACCCCCTTGGTACCCAGCAACAACCTTTGTAGAAGGAAATATCTCTCCTTGTTGTGAAAAAGTATCAATAAAAACACATTTCTTATTAAAGAGGTCATTCACATTCCTCCACTCTATTGTAATAACGTGGTTTTTTAGATAGATAAATAGTAAATTTGAGTAGACTTGACTATCTAAGAAATAATTGTGTAGCACCCCAAAAGTTGGGAAAGTCACTTTGCACAAACATATAGGAGGCTCAATGTTTTCAAGAAATTTTGATTGATTATTATCCTATTTGAGAACATGATCTGATCATTAATGAATTACACAAACCCCATCAAGACCTAATACCCTCATAGGTCTAAGACTCTTCCTTCTTAGTCAATCTAGGATACAAGATCTTTAGTAATCCAAGACATCAATTTACATTATAAAAAATTCTTATGGAACAATAAATGCCCACCCAAAGTTCATATTCTTCTTTGGTTCATAGCTCACATAAAAATGTTTATTGGGATTTTTGTATGTGATGTGTTTTTCAAATGAGACATGTATATTCTTTCTTTGCTCAACAATTTAGTTGAATATCGAATATTTGTTTAAGTTGTACCCTTTCTCCTTGGTATACGGAACCATTTATACCAATGACATAACAACTTCCACCTAAAATTAAATCAAGTTTTGTACTTGATTCATAATATGGATGTCAGTTACAATAAAAAAATGTTTTAGAGAACTTGTGACATGTATTATTTGTAATATATGAATGGATAGAAATAATTGGGTTTACAATTCATTCTCTAACTACATTGTCCCTATTATTGCTGATATTTATATCTATAAATCTTAGCTTTTGGGTTTTATGCCATGGGTGATGTTGGCTAAGCCCGCAAGGGAAAAGGCACTTGGGTGCCTTCGCCTCTTCCTACAAGAGGAGACCAACATCCCTAATGGTGTCATAAGGGTTGAATGTTGATGAAGAAAATCCCTATTTCCTGAAAATGCTTCTTGTCCTTAATAGAGACACCCCCCTCTTGATGTAAATTTGGTCCTTCCAGTGTGAGGACAAAGTCCTTCTTAGCTATAAACATTCATGTTATTCCTCTATTGCTAACGATTCTTGGGAGGATGTTCATGTTCAATTGCTTTCCTTATGATGCTCTGAGGGGTTTATTTCTTTTATTAGCTTGCTATTGGGTGTTTCATAGGAAATCCCACCCCCAATGATACTTCCCTTAAGGGTCTGGGGAAACCACATAAATACCCTCTTTGTACTATTTTATGGATTGTCCCCTCAACTTTTTTTTTTGCGGCTGTTGGCAATGATCCTATATACCCCTCTCTATTGGGGTTGGTTATTTGGGTTCTGGTCTTTTGCACATTCGGTGCACAATGATGTTGCCTTTGTTAGCATAAATCACCATATGTTTTTGCTTACATCATTTATTAATATAAATAGCTTTCTAGAGAATAATAAAATAACATCATATGGGTACATATGTCTTGAATTGTCTTCAAGAGCTTAATAGTCAACAATATGTGAGGATCAGTAGGTCAAGTATCATGGCAGTTGTACATACAAGAACTAGAATCTCTCTTGAGAATAACTGTTTTAAGGTACATACAAGATCCATATAGGTTGATAGGTCACATTCATGTGAGGGAGGGATCCATTACACAACCCTAGTAGGCCTTTTGGATAAGTTTACAATAGGGAACATTGTTATATTACAAGTACAATAGTGAAAGTACACACAAAAATGAAACACCCATTTTTTTATAGTGGATGATTGAGGTAGTGGATCTTGTACGATCAAGGGAGTTGTTCATGATCCTTTCTAATCAAAGTTGGAAAGGTTGTATGGACTATCAGGGGCCTTTTAGGCTTTGTGTCTTGTGATTGCATTATAGACGCAGGAGGTGCGGAAATAAATACATTTTGTAAACCTTTGTTAAATAATAATAGTAATAACATAAACAATTTATGGTGTGGTAAAATGTATATTATAGAAGACTATATTATTATGTCCCAACCAGATTCAAAAAAGGTTTTGGTGATCTACAGTATTACTGAGAATGTCATTTATGATTTGATATGTCTAAAAGGAATGAGTGTTATTGAGTACCAATAATTAATCTTATGTGATGCCTATGGTAAACAAAACTATAGTGGAGTATTAATAGGAAAAAAGTCTTGGATGGATTCTAGATCATCTTAGTGTAACATGTAGGGAGAAGGCATGTATATATTTTTGGGATGTAGATTAGGATAAAGGAATCTTTTAGCACATAATTGCCATATTAAAAGTTTGATGTTAGGTTTCATCTTGATGGACCATTTTCTGTGAAAGGGATGCATGGCCCATTGAATGATAGTATTTGATATACTTGTTTGTTGGAGAAGGTTGGACCTGAAATAAAATAGTTACCTAGGTTTTTTTAGGGCAGACTATAAGTGTCAATAATTTTGAAATAGTATATTTAGGGATGATGTTAGAGTTTAGCCTTCTAAAATTGTTTCTATAAGGGCTAACAAGGACACCCTTCAAGACTGCGATGTGTGGGAGGGGGAAGTCAAAAGAAAGGTTGCACCCATGGAAATAGGCTCAAACTGACATTATATGTTATGGTTGATGTTTATAGGGTATTTGCTAAATCTCCCTAAAATGGTTCATCTTTTTTGCAATTTGCTTCCATATGTAAGATCATCCGTAGTAAGGGATGGGGACCAACTATTGGTTTTTTTAATAGTTATTGGGAATGATAGTTTAGATCTAGGGGTTTCTAAGTAGTAGACAAGGGTGAATAGGTTTTTCATAGAAAAGCAAGCAATTGTGGTGGTTAGATTATGAACACCCCAACTACATTATGATTTGGGGAGATATACAAAGTTCCAAGCCAAAGCATGCATTTGTATGTCCCCATAAAAATTATCTACCAAGTTAGTCTATGGTGATTTTTGTATTTGTATGGAGAAGTAGAGAACCAAAAAGAATGTCAAAATTTTGTTACAATAGCATTGAGTAGGACCCCTCAGGCTACAAAGGAAAGTAAAACATCATCCCAACATTAGAGTTGATTTTTGAAGGAACATGGAATAGGTTTCCACACTAAAAGATTTAGAGAGTGAGCAGTGAGAGGGAGGGGCATGTAGTTAGTTGAGAAGGAAACCAAGTTACATTGTAGGATAAGTATAAATTTTGGAGTCATATGGTGGTATCTTAAACCCCCGTTGAAGTGAATCAAGATTTGATTGTGGGAACGGTAAATTCCATATACTAGTGGAAATTGATAGTGGTCATGTTTTATGTTTTTTAATAACAAAAGATGGTTCAAAAAGTGAACAATATCTAAAAGGATGTTTATAGGAAGTTGTGTAGTATGTGTCATTCATGTAATTGAAGTTAATCCAACTGTGAATGGAATTTCTCATAAACATTTAAATAGTGATATAATGGAAAAAATGTTGTAAATATAGATTGTTAACCATAGGTCCAATACTGCACTTGTTAATTTTCTCAAAAAGTAAGTTTTTTGATTTACCAGTATTAAGTTACAGGTTCAATCACTCACTGGACCATCACGGAAGGGGTTAAGGTAATAATTGTATGCTGCATTGTAGAAATACATCATATAGAAAACATGATCCCCTTACTTGAAGATAATATATGAAAAGTGGTAGTTGTAACACTTGGGCTCATGAAACAAGACTCTAATAGAGTTTCAAGAATGACAATTGACCCCACAGACCACCACTAGCCTTAACTGTGTACTTTTTCCTCACTCACATGCAAGTTGGGATCAACTTCCCAATTGATCACCCATCCTCGTACTACTCCAAGTTGAGCATGCTTAAATAAGGAGTTCTTAGTGATGGGCTCCTTGAAAAGGAGGTGCACCTTGGTGATATGGTTAGTCTAATAATTCCCTTGAAGATCAATTGATCTGAGGCCTCAAATCATGGGATGTTACAATCTTCCTCAATTCGACTCTTGAAGTCCTTGTTAAGGCTCAACTATATTGCCTCATAATCTCTCCCCATTTTAGTGTAGACCCAAGTGGCCCATGTACACCTAGATCTTGATCATAGCTACCAGTTCAAGGGTGGCTCAATCAACAAGGATATCCATTTCCAACATGTCTAAACCACACAGCTCAAATACTGGCATGCCAAAGGCCCAAGTTGGCCCCACTTAATGGATGGGTTATGACTCTGATACTATTTGTAACGCATTATCCCGCTTCACATGCTCTAGTAGAGTTTCAAGAATGATGAATGGCCCCACAGACCACCAATATCCTTAACTATGTGGTTTTTCTTCACTCACACAAAAGTCAGGATCAACTTTTTGATTGGTCATCCATCCTAGTACTACTCCAAAGTGAGCATGCTTAAATATGGAGTTATTATTTATGTGCTCCCTAAAAAGGAGGTGCACCTTGGTGATATGGGTAGTCTAATCATTCTTTTTAAGACCATTTTATCCAAGGCCTCAAATCCTAGAATGTTACAGTAGTGTAGCGGTGCATGTAGAGGGTGTTAAGGGACATGTTTCCCACCTCTGATACACATATGTACCTTATATATGGGAAGACATATATATTTTTCTTCACAAAGACTAGAGGAGAGTATGGAGGCCCCACATGTTCATATCATGTCAAAATGGAATTAGGACTTGACTTATTTGTTTTGCATAATACTAGTTATTCTTGTATAAGATCAATTATGTATCATACTTATCTCATCATACATACATAAGTCATATTGACATATACGTTTGGTATTTTTTTAATGTAAGATTGGATTTTGTAGTACATGGACATATGTTGAACTTATATTTGATCATATACAGTGTGTATATATATGTGTGTGTATACATACATACATATACAAACTTCACGTCAAAGATTTCACTGACTGTATAGATAAAGTGGAGGAGATGATAAATAGATGGCCTACATAAAAGACTTCCATGGCTGGGTGCACAACCTTGATTAAAGCTGCTATTGAAGGTCTTCTCATTTTTTGGGTGCAACAAGGTGAAATTCCTGGTTCAGTTTTGGATAGAATTGAAATGAAAATTGCCAACTTTCTTTGGGGAAGTGAGCATCATCCTATGAAGTACTCCAGGCTGGCGTTTCCTAAAGATGAAGGAGGACTGAATTTGAAGACTCCTAGAGATATTGCTAGATGGGGTTCCATGAGAAGACTGATTGCATACCAAGAAGGCACATCTACATGGGGCAAATGGATGCGAGATAGATATCCTAGAGGGCTGGATTTTATTCCGAAAACAAGAGAAGGGTACTCTAGATCCATCAATGTCACGAGGGAAATATGGCCGCAAATTGAACATTTATTTGTTGCTACTAATTTAGGTGGATGGCAGCTCATAGACAAGAAGACAAGTTTGTGGGAGTTGACCCATACCAGAGGCGTGAAGGACCCAGTAGGAGAAAAAATATGGATGGACAGGTATGTGCCCAAATGGAGCATGTGTGTATATACATTTCTGCACCATATTCTGTCTACTCTCGATAGAATAAAGAGCTAGAATTATGATATATCTACTGTATGCTTGCTATGTGGGGATAAGTAGGAAACTCACAATCATCTTGTGGGGGATTGTAAGTTCATAAAAGACCTTTGGGAGCATTTATGCAAAGATTTCGGTCTCCAAATTCAATTCAATGCTGATTCGAGAAGGATGCTTGCCAAATGCGGGAAAGATGTGAAGAAAAATATCTTGTTTGCTGCCCTATGCTACCATATCTGGGAGGAGAGGAATGCTAGAAGACACCATGGAAAATCCATGAATGTCACTAGTATTGCTGTAAAAATTTGTAAATGCATTAGACGTAGACTACGAATAGTTTGATTGCGTGAGTTGTAATGCTGATATGGATGTATGGCGTTGGGCCTACATGTAATCTTGACCCCCTAAAAATTATTTAGGGGGAACGTCGGAATATATTTACTTGATTCTGATACATACATATATATATGTATGTATGTATGTATATGTATATATATATATATATATATATATATGGAATACAGAGAGTGATTGTCTCCCTTTCCCACACTTGTGGTAGAGGCCATATGCCCTGGAGGATGATAAACTAAGGCGACAAATGAGATTCCAACTTGTGTCTCTTTGTTAGGAGATGTCATGCTTGATAACTTGAGTCACTCTTAGTCGGTGTGTGTGTGCATGTATCAGAATTAGAATTAGGTAAATATATTTTCACTCCATCCTAAAAATATAAGAGGTCAAAGAGTTATATATAGCCCAACGTTGCACCCCAATAACAAAATAACTCACACATCTATATAATGTGTAGCTTGCACTATACACATTTACAAATTTTTACAATAATATTTGTACCCTTGGATGTACTTCCGTGTCTTTTTTTTTTCTTTCGCTCCATGTATAATAGCAAAGTACAGAAGAAAAAAAGCCTCTTCTTGTCCCCTTTACCGCAACAGGTAATCATCTTTTTTGCCTCTTCCTTCAAGGCCATTTGCAGCCAGAACTCCTTGCTTACCTTCTCCCAGATATCTTTTGTAAATTTGCAGCTCCCATACATATGATAATGGGACTCCTCCCCTTCATTATACAACAAGCATAGGGTGGAAACATCGATATTCCACTTATATATCTTGTCTAGTGTTGCCAACGCTCTGTGTAGAATTTTAAAGACACACATTGCCTATTTTAGCACATGTTTCCCAAGCCAAATATGTTTCGTCACTGTGTCCTTTGCATCTCTTGTTCTTATCAAGTCAGTCCTTGGGTCGTTAATCCACCAATCACATGTAGATATCGGGTTAAATAAGTGTTTCACTTGTTGCCATACATCCCTCATGAAATTAATAGTGTGTGAGTATCCTTCTCTAGTCCTCAACTGAAAATCTAGCCCACATGAATATCTTTCTCTCATCCACTATCCCCACACCAAACTCCCTTCTTGATAGATAATTATTCTTCTCAAGATCCCCTATCTTGTTACATCTTTGGGATTTTTTGGATTCAAACCCCCTACCTCCTTAGGTAAATCCGACCTTATATATCTCATAGGATTGTAGTCACTTGTCCACAAAAAATTTGAGATCTTCATTTCCATCCTATCAAGAACATGTTCTGGTATCTCACCTTGTTGCACCCAAAAAATTAGAAGCCTCTCAATAGAAGCCTTGGAAAGAGTAAATCCCCCCTCCATGGATATCTTTTGTGATGGCCATTTATAGATCATCTCAACAATTTTGTCCATACAATTAGCAAAATCTTTCACCTATAAATTACTCCTAGTAAGAGGGAAACCTAGATACTTGGTTGGGAAACTTGCCCATCTCCACCCCCATGACTTCCTGCAATCTATCTTCATTCCGATGGTAATTTTTGAAAGGAAAAGATGGGTCTTGTTAGCATTTACACAGCCCAATTTGTTCTCTGAAACACCTAAGTAGGGTATTCAGAGTGTCAAGCATTCAGGGTTTGGCTTAAACAAAAACCAAGACATCATTAACAAAAATAAGGTGTCTCACCTCCTTCATACCATGCACTATGTATGCCTTGATGACATTTCTTTCTTCCGCCTGCTTCATCTTCTATGAAAAGTATACCATGACAATTGTTAAGAGGAGAGGATAAAGGGGTTCAATTTTTCATAGCCCATTACTTCCTTTGAACATTCCCACAGAGGTGTCATTCACAAGGATATAGAAACTCGTAGTTCCCACACACTATTTCATCTAACTGGTCCACTACTTAATGAATTCCATTTGTTGCATGATCCACCACAATTTATCCCACCTGACACTGTCATATGCCTTCTACACATCTAGCTTCAGAAAATCTTTCCTACTTCCCCTCATTACATTATAATCCAGTAAGAACCCACCAGCTAAGAGAGCACAATCACTTATGCACCTACATGTAGTGAAAGCTCCTTAGTTTTCAGATATAAGAAATGGGAGGACTAACTTCAACCTTGATGCCCGAAATTTTTGCAATGATTTTAGTGTATTTATGGGATTAAGAGAGGCATTCTCTCCCCATCTCTCATGCCTGTGGTGGAGGCTGAATGGCCAGGAGGGTGGTAAATCAAGGCAGCAACTGGGATTCGAGCTCAGACCACTTTGTTAGGAAACATCGTGCTTGAACACTTGATCCACTCCTTGTTGGCATCTTTTTAATGTATGTATGTATATATTTATGTATGTATGGAATTAAGAGAGAAAGATTTCTTCCCCCCTATTCCACTCCCGTGGCGGAGGCCGAATGCCTGGGAGGGTGGTAAATCAAGGTGGCAACTGGGATTCGAACCCAGGTCCTTTTGTTAGGAGACATCATGCTTGACCACTTGAGACACTCCTTGTTGGTGACATGTACGTAAGTAAGTAAGTATGTATGTATGTATGTGAGTATGTGAGTATGTATGTATGTATGTATGTATGTATGTATGAGATTAAGAGAGAAATATTTCTCCCCCCTCCCATGCTTAACTAGTCAAATATATAAGTCATATCAACATATATGTTTGGTATTTTATAGAATACACAATTGAATTTTGCAGAATTAGACATATGTGGGGCTTAAATTTGATCATGTACAATATATATATATATATATATATATATATATATAGCCAGGCTAGAATACACTCGAGTGTATTCAGAGCAGAATATACTCAAGTAGTTTTTCATGATGCAATATTTTTTTCAAAAATCTAATCCATTTAACTTGTTAAACATCTTATGAATAGCTCATACGCAAAATTTGAGCACATTTAGACATTTATAGGTCATGTTATAAAGACCGCAAAAATTATGTATTTCAAATTAGTTTTGCGCGTCGATTTTTTTGCCCTTGGATGAGTGACTTACACTCGTCCAAATGGGCTCAAAATTTGTATGTAGCCTATTTATAATACGATGCTGAAGATAAATGGTTTACATTTTACAAAAAATAGTCTTGATATGAAAACACACTTGAGTGTATTCGTGCGATCTGTACACTCGATTGTATTCTAGCCTGACTATATATATAAATATATAATATACACACACAAACATACATACATATATAAAAATTTAAGAGCACCACAAAGGATGAAGTTCATTCGTAATAAAATCAAACTCGATCCTTAATCCTAGACACTAAATCTTGTCTCTCTGTCTAACAATATTGTTATTGTCAAAGTTTGAACCTTTTCGGGAGTATCAAAGACTAAAATCCACCATCATGTACACTCCCCTTACTAGAGGCCATCTCTATTAGGCTACAAAACATATCAAATTTAATTTGTCCCTCACCATATTTATCCAAATAGAATGTCAAAGTGTTATCTCTTTACACATTTATTTTCAACACTACTCATGTACCAACCAAAAATATAAATTGACTAGACTTGTAGAAAACCTCCGTGAGTAGGGTTAAAACCATTCAATAAAACTATACTATGGTTGTCTTATTTAATTAATTTCATTTTCTTGTGTTGTCCACAATGTGCATGGAGTACAACTTCTAACGCTTCGAACAACTCTCCATAAGGATAATTTCTTCCGCATCAATGTAGAGCCCTTATTAACAATCTACTTTTGTCCCTAATTCCCAATCCCAATCCCTATCCCTATTCCCTCCTTCCATATTCCACCCTACCTTCCCAATAGTAATCTTGAATTTTCTTCCTTAGGTTTCTCACATCTAAGGGATTTCCACCAAGTATGATCAATCTCAAGGTTTTTGAGATACCAATCACATGACATACATCTCCAAGTCCTTGATGCCTAACTTTTTTTTTAGATTACACCCTAATTCCAACATTTAGGATGAAGTTATCACTCCTCATATCCTCAGGTGGTCCATTCTCTTATCATCATATCTACTCACACATTTATCCCTTCATAGACACCAAATGATAATAACTAGAAGCATGTAGTCTATTCTTGTTCCCTTGTATTAGATGTGCATATATCGCTATATACACCAAATGGTAATAACTAGTAGCATTCCTCTTAAAAAACCAAGCATGTTTCCCTCCTTACAAGACACCAATATCATCTTAGTGTCATCTCACTACATCTGTTGGAGATTACAATATTGAAATGAAAATGTTCTACACCTCAAACCAAACCATCCTATGGACCTTTTGTTTAAAAGAGATGGCCAATTGACTCCTCATTCCAATCTGAGATTTATAGTGTATACCATTTGTACATGAAAAAACCTAATCATGTCATATGTGGGGATAATTGTTTTAGCCACCATCTAAGATTGTGACCTTCATTGGGAGGTATGCATACCAAGTACATTTAGTAAATCCCTTCTCCTATTTTAATGCATATATATTAACCAAAATCTCCTCAACATGTTTGATGGTAAAATTCCATTATCTATAGGGAACACACCAATTTCTTTATTATATTTAAGGGTTTTTATTGTGCGGTCCCTCAATTCTAGGTTCCCTTCTTCATGGAATTATAGATTGATCTCTTAACCTGTCCAATGGCCTTGTACATCTATCAAGTCACTCACTTTTAAACAAGGGCTTGCTTTTATTGCTTCTCTCTTCCATGTCATACATACATCCCTTCCTCAACATGTTACACAACATGGGTGTATCCTCTAGCTATTACCCACCTCGAGTTTTTGATCACCTTAGGGTAGACCACCTAGATTCTCCTCCAATATATATTGCATTTTTAGTTATCAATGTGGAATGTTATCTAACAAATGCAGTCACTTTGGCTAAAGGTCCATTTTGGTTGAAATCCCTCTTTTCCCAAAGACTCACTTAGTGAAAGACCCACTTTGCTTAATGATGTTGAATCAACCATTTAATTTTTCGTATTTACTACCATCAATGCAAGCACTCAGAATAATACTTAGATCTTGATATTTTCTCAACTAATTTTGATGAAATTAATTTTTTTTTTATAATAGCAGTCACCTATACAAACCCTAAAATAAAAGTAGTGAATGTTGTGGTGATTTTTATGATATATAAGAGAAATAGGGAAGAACGGACCAAGAATTGAAAATCTAAGCTAGAATCAAATAATTCAAATCATCTTCATTGTTCCATCTTACTTCCTTTACCCCTCTCATGGTCAAAATACATAATAGAAGTTGATTCAAGCCTCTCTATTCCATTTTTCCCTTCTCCCTATTCCTCGATAGGATACATATGTATGTGAAGAGGAAAAAGTGAATTAAAGGGATGAATTTGAAGATTTGACATTCAGATTTGAGATGTGTTAGAAAAAATTCAAGCTCTATAGCTAGAATCTGAGTTTACATCAATGGAAAATCAACATCTATCTATGACTTTATCATAATTGGACTCAAAAGTAAAGGAAGTGTATGTGTTCTATTTTACCATATTATGGCTTTTAGATATGCAATCCCTAATTCATGATTCTTGTTGTATAATTGAATGAAATAGAAACTTTCTGATGAACTGTACTTATTTTAAGCCTTCCATTTGTTTTACATGAATCTATAGAGTTATGAAATAATAGGATTCCAAGGCGCCAACATACCCGTTCTACCTAATTTAAGTAGTAAGACAAATACCAAACATATGATAAAATTTCTTGGTTAATTATATCTATGGTTTCAAGATGGTAAATGTGATAATGTTTATAATACTTTTAGTTATTATTTATTGATTGTATCGTATATATTATGTTACTATAATACTTCAATTATCCAATATATTCAAGGGGTCCAGTACAATTAGAATTATGTGCAAAGTTTAATAGTATTTTTATAGTAGGTATCTTTCCAGTATTTTCATACATGTATAGATATTCAGTCCAAGTGATATACAATATTGAATGCCAATAGTTCAGTTATATGTCTTTTATAAGTATTATATATATTAAGATGTGATTGAGTATCTTTCAATAATACAAACATAATGCATAATACATAAATAATACATTACATAATAATATGCTTCAGATAAGAAAAGATAATTATATTTTGTACAATGAAAGTTAAGAATTAATTATACATTAGATCCCCTAAACATTTAGATTTTATTCAGAGGCCTGCCCCACAAGGGAGGGAATGATTCACCCAGTGGAAGATGCCAAATGAGGTAGTTGGAGCGTACTAGTTTGGCACGAGCCATGAGTGGTTAAGCCCAATGAGGAAAATCTCTTAAATAATAGTAGGGTTATCTAATATAAAATGGTCATTCTAGTGATACCCAGTGGTACCCAACAATAACTGAATATCTTAGTTGTATTAAGTTTTATTACAATTACAATTGGATGTCCATTATTAATCAAACATCCTCATGATACACATTTTAGTTACTACTCTAAGTCAATCTTTGTCAAACCACTTATGCATGTATTATATGCCAGACAACTTTGACTCTCCATTTGTGTACACACGTTAAGAGGAGGAGTCCATTTTATTCATGTAGCTGATAGAGCTATTGAGGGCATATGTCATGAGTGTTTTTTCAAAGCGAGGAGCTAGTTTAGAAGATTTAAAAGCATGAGTCAACTCTAAATCATGAATTCTGAGATTGTAGATTTCTTATATGCTTTCACATGTTGTGGTAGACTTCATGTGGATTTAAGGCATTGATATGAAGGAATGAGATAGATACTATTCAATAATTTACTATTTGAATTACTCTGAATATCCATTCGTTTTGATGGATTTACAGTATTTTCTCATTAAGTTTAGCATTTAATTGTCTATCTTATTTCTTTTTGTTGTAGTCCACAAAATAAGTAAAATATGGATTATCTTGTCTACTTAGTAAATTTTCATTTATTGAGTTGATACCTTACACTTGGTTACCCTACTTATTATGGAGACTCCAACATATTCAAAAGAGTCTTGTAACAAAAGTTTGTTACTAGTGTTGATATAGAATTTCTCAATCTTTGTACATGTCTACTCTAGGTGATACAATTTTGGAACTAAAAAATTTACATAGAAAAGTGTGTAAAGAAATGTACTTCATCTTCTTGTATTATATCTTCCAATTTAATGCTTTATATATCAGACAATGATGTAAATGTCAAGTGACGAAAATAAAAACATATTTTTAAATGCATAAACATTGAATAAATAGTTAATAAATGCTAATTTATATATTATAATTTACAAAGATAAAATGGGAAAATTTTAAAAGTGTTCGAGTTAGCCAATTTGATCACCTTGTATCCTTATCATATGCTCTAAGAAGATATTAAGGGAATTGAGGCTCACAAAAGTTGGTCAAAGTTCTTACTTATATTGTACAAGTAATTTTAGAGAAACTCTTAGAATAAAATATACGTACATAAATTGAACATTCCAGAATTCTAGAATTATTTAATGGAATCCCAAAAGTTAGAGCTATTATATGATTAAATATTTAAATATTATTTATTTAACCTTACCATGTATAAAATTTAAATGGGGCCTAGAAAGAGATTGACTCCCTCAATGAATAGCTCCACCAACAAGCTCCTACCAACCAACCTTGCATTTACTAGTTTCAACTAGGCAAAAGAAGAACAAATTGAATGCTTTTAGGAAGAAGAACCTTGTTTCACTCATAGGTGGTGAATGAATTTATTCAAGAAGATTCATAGGAAAGAAAACATGAGGAAAGATGAGAAGAGAGGAAGAAACTTACTCACATTACGTTTTTTCTAGGTTTGGATGGTGATTACAAAATTTTTATATTCACAAAACCTTAAAACTCACCAACATGCAAGGAGGTTTCCACCATGAACACCATCTCCCAACTTAAGAAAAACTTCTCTAGCTATAGAAATTATAACAATTGTCTAGGGTTCAGTAGGGGGTAATATATGTACTAGTTGTGATGTCCCTAGATTTTCAAAACCTGGAAAATGCATGTGATGTACAAAGCAAAATTCTCAACTAAGGGAGGTTATCTATCTCAAACATCATACATTAGGCCAACATTAAATAAATTGGAGGACAACATAATGACATGTACTAATGCAACAATAGATAATAGTATCTAAACATGAAAATGGATAGAAACACAATCCATGTGATCACCACTAAACATATAATTAAAAAATGAAATATCACAACTTTGAATTATGTATTGAATGACAAGATTTTATAATCCACATATAACATCTACCATAGGATCTTCTAGACCTTATGCCCACTTATACATCTGATTGCCATACAAATGTCAACCATAAGCATCATCATGGTAAAAAAATTAGAACCTAAAATTATTTATAGTGGTAAGAATCGAAACAATTGTGATGATTATGCATTGAGTGAATTTGTAAACTACTTTAAGAAATATGACTTTGTAGAAATATGTATGAGGAAGTCAATTATGAAATGAATACCTTCAGTTAAAATTGAGTAACACATATTTTTAAGCACATTACCATTACATGTCCGTGTGTGGGGATCATATCATCATTGGGAGTGGTTTAAATGTTCATCACGTGGGGAGATTAGTGATGGATATGAGAGATCTCATTCTAGTTTTGGGTATGGCAGCATAAATGGAGAAGGAAAGAGGATATAATGCTTTATAGTTGCATGTGATACAATTTTGGAAAACACCCATTTCAAGAAGACATTTTCATTAGACTAATTTCAATAATGGGTGTAATTGTAGACAAATTGATTACTTTCTTACAAGGCGAGTGAATCATGAAGTATAAAAGGATTATAAAGTGACCCCTGGAGAAAAACTCACCACCCAACATAGGTTAGTGGTTTTGGATGTTAACTAAATATCAACAAAGGAACACATAACAAAAACCAAGATAGTAGGATTAAGTGGTGGAATCTAACGAGAGAGAAGAAATTGTATTCTTATGATAAACTCATCAAAGAGGGCACTTGGAAGTTGGATATGATGTTAACACCATACGACATAATATGAGCTCAGGCATAATAAAAATTTCTAAAGAGGTTTTTAGGGAGTCCACAGGGTGTTTGACCCCACATAGAGAGACTTTATGGTGGAATGATGAAGTATAGAAGGATATTTAACTTAAAAGCGAGATCTATAAAAGGTTGCCTAAATCTTGAGATGATGAAACTTCTAGAGATATAAGAAAGAAAATAAAGAAGCTAAAAGGTTTGTGCTAGATCCAAGGTCTATATACTTTGAAAAGACTTATAAGAAGCTACATACAAGAGAAGGGGTAAGATATATATATATATATATATATATAATTTCTCACATAAGAGAAAGGAAAGGAAGACACTTGAGTCAAGTAAAATGCATCAAGAATGAGCATGGTTGAGTGTTGGTGAAGGATGATGATATCAGGAACCTATGGAGAATATACTTTCATAAGATTTTCAATGGAGATACTATAATGTAAGAGATTCATGTGACATGTATACAAGAGATATCATTTACACCTGAAGAATTTCAATGTTTGAGGTCAAGAATGCTTTGAAAAGATGACAATGAGAAAGGCATGGTGACCATGTAGTATTCCAATAGATGTATGGAAGAGTAGGGGGGATGATAGGGCTATATGGTTAAAAAAATCTTTAATAAGATTTTGAAGATCAAGAAGATGTCATAGGAAGTGGAGGAATAGTATTTTAGTCCCTATAAAGAAAAACTAAGAAGATGTTTACATATACACAAGCTATATAGATATCAATTGATGAATTATACAATGAAGCTTTGGGAAAGGATCATTCAACAAAGTTTAATATCTATAACACATATATTATACTACCGATTTGGTTTCATGTCTATGAGATCAACAATGAATGCTATTTTTTATTAGGAGGCTTATGGAGAAGAAAATAAATATCAAAATAGATCTTCATATGGTTTTTATTGATTTGGAAAAGGCATATGATAGAGTACCCATGGAAGTGTTGTGGATGGTTTTAGAGAAAAAGGGTATTCCAAACCAACGACAAGTTTAAAGACTCTTGGAGGAGAGATGCCAACATCTTCTACAACAATTGGGGTACATCAAGGATCAACACTCATACCATATTTGTTCACTCTGGTTATGGATGGGTTGAGAAAGAAGGTTCCAAATGATATTGCTTGGTTCATGCTACTTGTCAATGATATTGCTCTGATTGATGAAAATAAAGATGGATTGAATAATAAAGTTTAACTTTTGAGAAATGTGCTGGAATCAAATGGATTGATGATAATTAGGAGAAAAACTATATGCATTGGAAATTTTCAAAATATAGAATTATGAATGGTGGGGCCACTTGGATACAATGGATGTACCAAAATGTGATAAACATCCTTACTTGGGTTCTATTATCTAAATGTATGTGAATGTTCAAGATGATGTTTGTCACAACGTTCCTGTAGAATGGTTGAAATGAAGAAGTGCAATTGGAGTATTGTGTGACTGGAAGATCCCTCTCAGATTAAAAACTAAGTTTTATAGAATAACTATACATCCAAACATTCTATAAGTAATTGAATGTTGGTCATTGAAGAAACAAGTTATCAACAAGATGACTATGGTTGAAACATGTATGCTGAGATGGATGTTCGGGAAGATAAAAAAAAGATCACTTGAGAAATGACTATATTAGAAGCAAAATTAGGGCGGCAAGCATTGAGGACAAGTTGCATAAGGGCCGACTGAGATGGTATGGATATGTGCAACAAAGAGCGACTAACATGCCTACATGAAGCAATGACATTGAGTCAAGCACAATTAACAGAAGAAGAGGTAGGAATATATTAAACTAGGAAGAGCATACTAAGAGAGATTTTGAATCTTTGCATCTTGAGCAGAATCTGACCCTTAACATAGCTTCTTGGAAAATAAGCATCCATGTATCCGAGCCTAACATGGTTGGGTTTGAGGCTAATATGATGATTATGATGACGACCGTTACATATTCATGCATATTCCACCTAAGGGATAAATGAATTTTATGAACCCATAGGAGTTTAGTATTCAAGGCCTTATATTATGCATGACAAAGAGATAGATCATTGTACAAGGTGATCTTCTTACGAATAGTGTATATTACTCAGAAGTATAGATTAAATAAGCACAAATTAAATAATTAATATTATGCATGAACCGTAATGGTAGATACATTAACAAAGTTAGTGTTTCATATAACATTTGGAGTCTAATTAAAATCATCATAATCTAGAATAGAATGTTAGTAGTATAATACCAAGATAATAAGCTAAGTAATGATGATCATATCATAAAGAACTAATCAATATCCAAAGTGGAACTAACAATTTTTAATGATGAAGAATTTAATACATGATGCTTGATCATTTAGAATCATCAGTTGACTAGGGTTGTATTTGATCTTATGAGTATGTGGGAATGGAATATCTCATTTCTGCACATGAGTTACCTCTTACTTAACCTACTCTGAGGTATAAATGTAAGATTTGTACACTATACTCACCATATATTAGTTTAAATGCATGGTAATGTACGATACCTAGATTAATTTTCTCTATATATAATTTGGACTAGATAAAACCCTTGATATATTGTTCTACTATACAAAAGCACCATATTTTTTTGGTGCACATACTTCTTCTAAGTGATCTTTCTTATTTTTAAGAAAATCATCATGTATGATGATCAATTTCTTTGGCAAGAATATCATAAGGCCTTGAATATCAAATTCTTTAGAGTTTAGAGAATGAGTTTATCCCTAAAGTGGTATATGCATGTATATATTGTGGACATGTACTTAAAATGTTTGTTCTCATTTTATAAATGAATATGTTCACTTCAAAATTGCTTTGCCTATACATGTTACTACCGAGTTATATTTCATAAAGAGGTTTTCATTTCACTCTATATGTGTACTATGCATTGTTGTGCTGATGTTTATCACTTTTAATATTAGGTTCTATTGAGTATGAACATAATGATGCTTGATGACTAAGATCTATCTGAAAAGTAGATACACATGTGGACCTATTATCTATAAGATCTTGTTATAGGTGAGCATATGAATACAAAAAAAATTATCACTCAAAGTACAAATGTAAACTTGTAGTAATGCATTTTCTAGTTATATGTTGAATGGTTACCTTGTGGCTTTTGTGTCTTGTACATGTATACATATTACTTATGGTCCATACTAATATTTTCTTCTAACATATTCTAGCTTACTTCTTCTACGCCCCATGCGCAATGTTCAAAATTGAAATCATAACTTTGGTGATTTTTTCAATTTGGAAAACCAAACATGAGGTTAATGTTTCAAAAGTTAAGGAAATCACACTATCTTCAGTGACATTTCTAGCCAAAACTATGACATTTCACCATATAAAAAGATCTCAAGAGCTAGATTTTTTTATACTAACCTCACTTAGGTTGCCCACTTCTTTCTTCACTACCTCAGTCATGATTGGGTTGAGCCACCACTGAGGTTGAACTATTGCTTTAGCTCCTTCTTCCAGATGGATCCTGTGTTGGCACAAACTTGGGGAGATTCCTTTGATGTCCTCTATAGACCACCCAAAAGTAACTCGGTGGCTCTTCAATGCAGGAAGCAATTGCCCCTCTTCTTCATCGCTAAAAGACGATGATATGATCATTGAGAGCTTTTCTTCTGTGTCTAGGAAGACATACTTCAGATGTGGTAGAAACGACTTCAATTCCAACTCAAGAGGGTTCAACAAAGATGGAACTAGTAGCGGGGGAGGTGGTCCCAAGTCTTCAAAATATCTTATGTAATAATAGGGTACCGCCTTCAGCATCAATACACACCCCTCCAGAGAGAGACTGCGTGTGCTATCATCTATCTATTCATTAGACATGCTTCCAAAGGTAATTGTGGATATGTTTGCATCAGTGAATCAGCAGTGACCTCCTCTATAGTAGCTGGGTCATAGTCTTCTTCTCTATCATCTGGATAACATATTGCTTCTTTCAATGAGATCATCTTAGTGTTTTCAATTATATCAACTTCCAGAGTATCTTTTTCCACCTTGGTCATCACGTGAGCCATATCAAGAAATGGCTTCCCCAGACACAAAGAAATCTTTCCCTCCATGTGCTGCATCATGTTACACTATGTTGTATCCCCCTTTTCTTTTGAGTGTTCAGGCATCTTTATTTCAAATTGGTCATCATAAGTGCCCATTGTCAGAAGTCTTCTACCCATTTCTAAGATCATGTCAATCATGGCTTGGAATGACCTACCTAGAAAAATTTTGTTGCCTTTTTCCTCTTACATTTCTATTACCATGAAATCAGCAGGAAAAACAAACCTATCCACTTTTACTAGGACATATTCACAAAGGCCATATGTCCTGAACACAGAGTTGTCAGCCAATTCAATAGTCAAGGTACTTTTTCTTGTCTCCTTAAGACCTAGCTTTTTGAAAGTTGTCAAAGGCATGAGGTTGATACTGGCCCCTGAGTCACATAGGGCCTCACCAAACTTAGTCTTTCCTATGTAGCATGTGATGTTGAAACAACCATGATCTTGTCTTTTAGGAGGTAGCGTTCCCAGAATAAAAGTGCTCACCTACTCCTTTAACACTAGAACATCAACCTCAAGTATTTGTCTCTTCTTATTGATGATGTATTTCAAGAACTTCCAAACGATGGTATCTGCTCAATTACATAAAAAAGTGGAATATTGATAGATAAATTTTTAAAACCTTCTAATTTTTTTGGAACTGTAGGTCTGCTTTGGCTACCTTCAAGCTGTTTGGAAAGGGTACTAGTGCCCTCTGGTGAGGCGGGACATATGCTTTCGATATAGTATTTTGCACATCATTAGTGTGCTCTTTAGATGTTTTCTCTCTAGTTCCAAAGTATATTGTTCAGTCGCCTATGCTGTCACAGTTTGAGTTGTTGTTCCTGTAGCTTCACCTGCATCTATGATTGCTGGTGCCTTATTCAACAATGTCTCACCACTGCATAGTAGGACTACCTTGATGTGTTGACTTCCAGAAGGCACATTGGTATTAGCTGGGAACCCATGTTGGTTTGGAAACTTCAAGGTACCTACATCCACTACTATTTGAGAAATTTGTGATTTTATACTACGAATCCTCACCCCTTAGTTCTGGAGTTCTCTTTGTGTTTGTCCTATCAAAACTTCATTATGACTGACTAGCTTTCTAAGCATTTCTTCAAAACGGGCAATCTTCTTTTGTTCATGTTGATATTGTGCCTGGCCACCAAACTATCGTGTCTTGGGTTGTAGCGCCTGTGATGGGTCCTATTGAAAATTGTTAGGATCCTTCCATGAAAACTTATGATCCTTCTTCCATGCGTAATTGTTGCCCCTATATTGCTGTTTTTGGCACACAAACTTACACTCTTCATCTTCTTCTTCTGAAGGTGATCCATCGTTGGCACATAGCTTTTTAGCAATCAAGTCCAACTTCTCATTTAATGTAGAGATGACCTTGGACTCACCGACACTTTTAACAGTAGCCAGAAGCACTCTCTCATCTCCCCCCGATTGATTCTTGGACATATTCTTCAATATCTCATTACAGCGGGCAGGTTTATTATTGTGGAAAAACCCTACTCCCACACTTTCGAGTGTAATCCTTTTTCCCTTGTACAAGCTATAATAGAAGATCTTTGCCTGTCCTAGAAGTTCGATACCATGATGAGGTACTTTTTGCAGCATATTCTGGAACCTCTCCCATACTTCAGAATAGGATTCATTGGCTTGTCTGAAATTATGGATCTTCTTTACCAATTCATTGGTCTTCTGTGGAGGAAAATAACACTTGAAGAAGGCATCAATCATCAGATCCCACATTTTAATGCATTTATCATCAAGGTTATGAAACCATGACTTTGCACTGTCTTGCAATGACGATGGAAAAAGCTTCAGATATATCACAGTTGCAGGTGTTCTGTCTATCTTGACCATATCGTAGTTCTCCAAAAAGTTGCTAATGTACAACGTCGGGTCTTCATAACTATGGCCATGGAAAGCTTGAGATTTGACTAAAGAGATCAACCCTGGGTCAATCTTATAGCTACCCACATTGATGGCTCATCTTTTGATTGGTCCTTTTTTAGATGTTGTGGTAGAGGCTTTGATCCTCTCCTATATTGTATGTTCTTCTTCTCCCTCAATTTCTACTGCCTCTAGTTCTTCTGGTTTTGTAGGTCTCTCAGGGGGAGGTGTCAGTGGCAGAGTTCGGTTGAATCTATCCACTAACCGTCCAACTTCTCTCTCTATGAAGGAGTTTTGCTTGCCCAAACCCCGGCAAAGATGGCTCTCCATAATCGTGGGCTCGAGTATGCACCATACACTAGTGCCTGAAAGTAACAAATTAATTGTCAGAGTGTAGTATCAGAGATAGAAGCAATAATAATTTTATAATTTAGCTCTAAATGAAATGGCAAATTAAAAAAAAAAAGGTTGGCCTAGAGTGGCCGACCACAACATTCGTAGTGTTGGATGCTGCTGTTTCCCCAACAACGACACCAAAAACTTGATACGTGCTTACCGTGCAATATATGCAAGTGAACATCTCGAAGTATTATAGGCCCTTTTGAGGCCCGTGTCAAACACATGGAAACGTTCTCCAAAGACTACTACTAACTATGGTCTAATCAGGTAGGCCGACGTAAATGAATGGGTGTGATTGAATAGAAGCAAAAATAGAATGAAACAAACTTAACACTTAGATTACTCAATTTTAGAGAAATCCTTAGGATTGTGGTTTCACCATAGATAACATTGCAATTCATTCAATACACTAATATCTATTACCCCTATCCCTAGATAAAGTGTCTATAGTCAGAACTACCCAGTCTCATATCATAGTTCACTACCTATTCTTATGCCAATCCCATTTTCATAGTAATAGGTTGATTAGTTAGGTGCTTTATGATTGAACTTCAGGTTTCTCCTACCGCTTATTCTCCGCCTATCCCAAGGGGTGTAATAAATGGGAAAATCTATTCTTTCCAACCCTTAACCTCTCTCTCAAAATGTTTAAGAGTCTAATAATCTATCTATGTTGATCAGGCATAAATAGAACAATACATCTTCATAGATTCATATCTATAAAATAAGGATAAAGATGATATTAATGGATGGAAATCAGATTCAATGTATATTTGGGCTACTTCTGGGTCCTAAGGAATCAAGGGGATTAGCCCTACATGATTTTTATTGAATAATACATGGTAGAAAAAGAGAAAAACATGGGAAACATTGGAGAAACTATGTAACCCCTGGTGAATAGCTGATTCAGATGATCCCCTACGTCGTATGTGCAATCGGTTGTCTTCCAGCTACTGATTCACCTTCCGGAGGTGCTCAGATAATCCCAGATGAAGCCTTTGATTCCTTTATCCTCTTCTATCTCTCTCCAGAGTCATGTAGTGGTATATGACTACTCTCTTCCATCTGGATGAACTCCCCTTAGGTCATAGGAGTCACTTATGGTATGAAATAACGTCCACCATTGGATTAGATTGCCATGTTCAGATTTGCCAAATCGGGAAGACTCGGTAGTACTGACTTGGTAGTTGGTGGTACCAAGATCTTAGGGTAGCCACAACTCTTAACAATGTCAGTACGATCGACTTGTCTCGATAGCATGGAGTCTTCAGGTCACCCGAGTGTTGTCTACATGATGTCATCTCGGTAGTATCAAGTTTGTGAACTTAGTAGTACCGACTTTTCGTGATTATCCTTGTACTTCACTAACGTGATTTTGGTACTACCAACTTGGAGTGTTGGTAGTATCGATTCTGTGTGAGACTTTTTTGGGCAGGTACTGGCGTGAAGTCGGTACCACTGACTATTGGTGTCAGTAGTATCGACTCTGTGAAGTTCCATTGTACCTAAAAATACACAAGAACGTGGATAAATACTCGAGATAAATACTAAATCATCTTAAAAATTAGAAGTCTGATAATTTGATGCTTTTAAATATCACATGACATTAATATCAATTCATGCATTATTAATCAAATAAATGACAAAACAACACATAAAATCAAGGAAAATATGCCTTTGAAAATGACTAAAAACCCATGCATCAGTTTGGATTTGCAAATCCGTAGATAATTCATATCACCTCAGAAAAATACTAGAAAATATGTGCATGAAAGATTTTGTTACAAGGAGTAATTTAAAGAAAATTTAAAACCACATTCCCACATATTAGAACCACATTTTATAAATATTTAAGATTAGGCTTTGGGTAATGGATGAATAGGAAATTAATATAATTGGATGGAATAACATGTTAACCAGGAAATAATTAGGACTAAGCTAGGTTAACTCTATTCAAATGGTATTTTGCATTCTTTATGTATCATATTGGGAAAGTGGTCCATATTCTCTCTCTCTCTTAAACTGTAGAAGTAAAACTCATTGAATTTTTTTTGTGGACTCCAGTTGACCTAACTTGAGTCTTAAATCTTGGGATGGGTTCACACATCTATTGAGTTGTTGGATATGAAATTTTATCCTTTTTCATTGCATCCCTTTTCATTTCCTTCAATTTGCATCCAAGTTGTGTAACTACTTCATATAATTTCTATTGTGATGGAAATGCTAATTGTTGACTGTTATGACTAAACTTGAGCATGCCTCTACATTATGCATGATTTCTAATGCACTGGTGCTAGAGTTGTATAATTTATTTTGTTATTTCATTATCCTAGGATTGAGGTTATGTGCCAAATACATGGGGTATATGCCCCTTACCCGAGTTATATGCCTAACATGTTATGCTTATTTGTAGGTATTAGTGTGCAATGTTGCAAGTATTTGGGTGTCATTCCATTCTCTATCAACTTTAGTGACATGTGCCTTGACCAAAATTTGTTGTAATTATATCACTTCACGTTGTTGTCTATTCATTGATGGTTAGTGTTCCATGACTTTGTTTTTTATGCTTTTTTACATACTTCAAAATTGTAACATTCAAAGTATATCTTTGTAATAGCTTTGTTCATTGTAATCTTGTTTCTAAAATGATTTGACTCAAAGTCCTAATTGTTTTCGTCTGGAAAATCATTCTTTCTAACTCTATTGAATCACTAATGTGGTTATATTCTTGCATCCTATCTTTTCATGGGATAATTTTGACCTTATTTATTGTCTTTTTCACGTTCTCTTAATATTTCCATGTTTATGAATTAATATGCACTATCACTGAAGGGTTTCACATTCTCTCTCTAGACTGGGCTCTGGCCTCTCTGTAGTTTGGGTGAGCTATGGTGGGTGCCGCCACAGACAGGGCGGATTCCTCCACCCGTCCCCCACCAATAGAGGAGAAGGATCTTAGGGTTGCCCTTCCATAGATGTGACCGTTGGCAGAGGTTAGTCGACAGCGGTGGTGCAACCCCTTGCGGTCTGGCATAACCTATCCCTGGTGGCAGTGCTGGGAGATCCTAAGGCCTGGTGCTTCAGGGAGGATGATGGGAGGCCATGGATGAAGATGCCGGTGATGGTGGTTGCTGAGATGGACGAGTTCCATAAGCTCTATGTGACATTCAAGTGTTGGGAACCAACTGCATCATCAACCATCTTTACGAGTGGATGATAAGAAGCTGGCGGTTGAAAGGTGATCTACAGTGCTCACCTCTGGTGGGGGGCCTCGTCCTCACCTACTTCTCCTATGAGAAGGATTTGAGGGTCACCCTTGACAATGACTCTTGGTTTTTTGACCACAAATTGGTGATCACAAGAAGGTGGACTCCTGAGGCTGACATTCGTTAGGCGTCCCTCACCTCGGTGCCTATTTGGATCACCCTACCAGATGTCAAACATCATTGGTCTAGAAGAGCCATCACCATAATCTCCTATGGTGTTTGCGAGCCCAAGGTCATAGATTTTCACTCAGAGGGAAGATAGGAAGGAGTGGCACACATCTGTGTTGAGATGAAGGCAGACAAGAAACCACATGAGGTGGTCATGGTGAAGATGCCTGATGGCAAGGAAATTGAATTCAAGGTGGTCTACGATGCTCTCCCACATCAATGTAATGACTGCAAGGTATTCAGGCATTTTATTGGTGAGTATCCTGGGGAGAGATCTTCTCATTGTAACATACTGAAAACTCTTTGTACCTCTTTGTACTCTTTTCTATAAGCTTTAATCTCCATTTTCGTTCTTTTTGTCCTTGGTCTTGATTTAAGAGAAATTTAGATAGTTATTGGTTAAATATTTCCCATATAATCTTATTTCAAGGTTTCATGTACAAATGACTCAGTTAGATTTTGACAAGGGGTTTAATATACAATTTTACCTTAAGAAATAAGAAGGGGATAAAATAATTCGTCCTAGAATCTTCTAGTGTTTCCTAGAATATAAGAAATAAGAAGGAAACCCGAATTTTGTAAAGAAAGAAGATAAATATAATAAGTAAAGGAAATATGAGAAAATATGAGTAAAGAAGATAATTACAAAGATTTTGTAACAAACAAGATAATTTGAAACCATCATGATAATTTGATAGTCTAATTCGTTTACTTGAGGAAAGAGTAACTTAAGGGTCAAGTATTATTTAAAATAAAAATATTAATAACATTATCAAAGGAAGATGGGAAATAAGACAATAAAAAGAAATAAAATACTTAATGCTCTCAAATTAGGGAAATAACTTCAAATTCGTATTCTAGACATAAAAATAAGACTCTGTGCAAATTTGCAATTAATTTGGATGACATATGAATAAATAGGAAAATAGGAGATAGAAAGAGTGTAGAAAGTTCTAATTAATTTAATAAATAAAAAGATAATGTCATATTGAGAAGATAATTGCAAAATCGTGTTTCAAATCATTAAGAAAACTTAAGGGTGAAGTTACATTAATTTTAGATAATATTAACACCTCTTTTGGAGGAGGAGAGAGAAAATGACATATTAATTTATTCACATAATAAGCTTTCTCAAAATGAAAAACTAACTCCATATTCGGATTCTATGCGTCGAAATAAGTCAGAGTACCAATTTTCATAATTTTTGGGCAACGTTTGAGCCCCCAAAATAAGAAAGAGAAAAAGGATTAAAAATCTAATAGATTTTAAAATCGGTTTTTGCTCAGGGTTATTTCCCTGATCTAACGTGAGATCAAACGGTCCAGGTTGATTAGTGGACCCGTGTCCACTGATCCGACGATCCACGATCGTCTTCAACCTCGAGTTAGATTAGGAAACAGGTTGTTTTTCTCGTTTTCTTAAATTTGTGATAACTCGAGATTTACTCGACTATTTTCTCTGATTTTTGTTGCAATGGGTTCCTTGCAAGATTTCGCATAGGATTATCCCAAGTTTTTCGAGTTTTGTTGGGTATTTGTGAAACCCCCAAAGTGGCCGCCGACCTTCCCTTTGGTTTTCTATCAAACCCTAACCCTGGCCAACCTTGCCTATATATAACCTAACCCCTGGCTCCGCCATCACCTTAGCTACTCCCCCATACCCTTAATTTCTGAATTGGTCGAAGTTTGCACCTCCAACGAGCCGCCAGTTGCTCCTGTCTTGCGGCGCCTAGTGCTCTTTGCTCGCTTCGTCTCCGTCTAAATTGAAGGTACTATCAACTTCGTCTCTTCTTTCTCGTTCTTTCGACTATCTAAACGCAAGATTTGGTCGAGAAACGTGGATTTGCCCAAAATTGGGGCCAAGCTCCCGCTCGCGCCTGGGCGAGAGGAAGGAGATGACGCGTGGCTTTTTACCGTTTTGCCCTTCGCCGCCTTCTTCTTTGAATTTTTCGCGCGAGGTTTTCTCGTCTTTTCGCGGTCCGTCGGTCTCCACCGCTCGGCCGATCGCGAGCGATCGCGTGGCGCGGGTCGCCGCTGTCAGACGCCCGTCACCGCCCGGCCGTCCAGCTTTGCCTACGTGGCAAGCTGTGATTGGTCGAGGCCAAATAATTTTTACTAATTAATCTGTTGGTCAAAATTTAAAAATAAATAGTGTTTTGAAATCAGGAAAACGAGATCTATCCAATAAAAATATTTTTGAAATTTGATTTTGAGTTTTGCGAAAAAGTGTTTTTAAAATCAAATTAATTAACTTAAAAATCTCTAAAAATTTACCGTAATATTTATATTTCCAAAATATACAATATTATATGTTATTTTGATCAGGAAAACCTAACTAAGTCAATTATGAGGTTTTTGAGGTCTGAATCGAAGGTTTGTATAAAAGTTAGTAAATTAGGGTTTTAAATCTTAGAAGTAAATATATGCAATACTAATAAATGAATTAAATGATATATTAGGAAGTTTGGATCTTTAGTTCGTGAGACGATCTGATAAGGGAAGCTAGGACATCTGTGGCAAAAGTATGTGTATGAGTTTAGTAGGGAATTTACTTGTTATGAGTCATGTTGTACATCTACCTATCAGTTGGGAATACTTAATCCAATACCTAGATTTTTCTTATGAGGTTTAATTGATCCAAACCATTGAATATCTTTGAAACCTAAATTGTCCTAATTGCCTCAATTTCAGTTATAGTACTCTCTTGTTTGGGTATTTATGCCCCATTGCCATGTTGAATATATTTTGTTTATTCTTGCCATAAATCTCTTAGCATGAAATTAAATGTTCTATTAAAATTTTAAGTAGTGGTACTTATGTACAACCACCCATAGAGGGCATGTATAAAATCGCCCTAGGGGAATGTTTATTATTCTCCCCATTAAAAATTTGTAGGTGACTTGGAAATGTTTATAATTCTTCCCTCACCTAAGGTTAGAGGTTCGGTAGGTGCCTCAACCCTACTTAGTTAGATAGACATATTAATAAGCATGCTAAAATCCTTTCTTATCTTTGTTAATGGCAAGTTCTTTAATGAAAACCTCATACTCTTTGATATCCTTTTACACCAAATACTTGACTAGTTTCCTTGTTACATCTTTTCTTTGCCTTGGATAGATTAGTAGAGTAACACATACTTTTCTTTGTTTTTCCCTCTTGCTGGGTGCCATCCCAACCACCCAGGTGTTGGAGCTTTTCAAGGAGAAGGAAGGATTTAAAGAAAGATTCCTTGCTGTGTTCGTTTGCTTGTGAAGAAGGATGGCTAGGTTGCTATAGCTTGATCCTCTATGCTATCTTATCTTTTCTTTTAGAAATCAATGATGTAATAAACAATAAAGCCAATAGAAGGCTTGTTATTTCTTTTCTTTCCGCTGCTATTGACATTTTATTATGTATCTGGAATCATGCTTATTTAATTGGATTATTATGCAATCATCCTCAAAAGTCTCTATTTGTGTTTAAAACTTGTGGATGTTGTATTTCCTTTAAATTTTAGTAAGGGGGTGATCTCGCCTCTTTACAGCATGGTATCAGAGCCTTTGGGCGACTATTAGGGCATGCAGTTGAGGCAATGGTGTCTAGAAAGGATCAGGGCATGGGGGCTGGCAAGATTTTCCTCCGACCCACTAGCTTGGCATACGGGGACTCCCGTGCCCATATGATCCGGCCTGGCCTGCGCTGATACAAACTGCCCGAAATAGTATGCCTTTAGGCAATAGCATTCTAGTTATCCTTCTCTCATCTCTATTTCTTTTCCCTCTCATCTATGATCCTTTACTCCTGAAAATTTAACAAGTTACCCCTAATTTCAGGAGAGGTGACCTGTTTGACAACTCGAACCAGGAGTCCAACACCGACAACCCTGACACTCCGGCGACACCTGCAGTGAACCAATCGAACTCTGGTGTTCCTGCTTTCACGCCTGAGCAAGAACTGGCGATGCTGCGACAACTGTTGTCCTCCACCATGATGGGACAACTCAACACCATAGCTGCTGTTGCTTCCAAGCCGAGGGAGTTCACCCTCACCGACTTCATCAAGATGCAGCCACCCTACTTCAAGGGTGAAAGTGAGCCTAACATGGTGGACAAAGCAGATGACTGGGTGCTGGCCCTGGATCGGACCTTCGAGGGTATGGCTTGCCCTCCTCACCAGAAGGTTCGGTTTGCAACGTATGTGCTGGATGGACCAGCACGAGTCTGGTGGAATGGAGTTGCTCGAACCCGAGACACTTCCTCCATGGAGTGGGCTCAGTTCTTGAAGCTGTTCAGAGAGAAGTACATCTGCCCCGCGTTCCTGAGGAAGAAGGAGGCTGAGTTCTACAGTCTCAAGCAAGGAAGCATGAGTGTGGCCGACTACGTTCAGAAGTTTCTGCTGCTGGAGCGTTACGCCACTGATCTTGGAGCTGATAGGAGAGCAACCTTGTTCTTGGAAGGTCTGAACTATCATGTTGGACGAAGCCTTGTTCCACAGTTGCCCCTCTCGTTTCAGCAGATGGTAGATAAAGCTCTCGCCATCGAGTCATATCCAGGATTCCAGTCCTCTAGTAGCTTCAACAACAAAAGGAAGAACCCGAACCAGCATGAGAACCGTGGTCGAGATCGCTGCAACAGATGCAATCACCACCATCCTCCTGGAAGATGTCCCGCCAACCACGCACCTGCTCGAGTTGGCAATCGTCCTCCCCCAACCTGCCATGAGTGCGGCCAAGTTGGGCACATCCGACCTAACTGTCCTCGTTTCCAGCAAGGGCAGAATCCGGCTCAGCCACCACAACAGCCGAGACAGAATCCTCCACCGCGAAACAACAACAACCAGAATCCGAGATGCCCGCCAGCTGAGAGGCGGAATGGGAGAGTGTTTGCTCTCAATGCTGAAGAAGATGGTGATGGTAATGAAGTAATTGAAGGTACACTACACCTCAATTTGCATCCTTTAAAAGCTCTTTTTGACTCTGGTTCCTCCAATACCTTTATATCCAGCCAGTTTGCCTCTATGCTTGAAATTGAATCTGAGTTCATGGATCATGTGTTAGATGTAAAAACTCCTAGTGGAAAAATCTGCTCCTCGTATCTCCAAACTCCTACCCTGAACCTCTATATATCTGGGATAATGTTTCCCACCGTTTTTGTCTTGCTTGATATGACTGTCTTTGACATCATCCTTGGTATGGATTGGTTGAAGAAGTTTAAAGCTGTTCTGTTCTGTGAGGAATCCAAGGTTAGCCTTTTCCACCCTGATGAAGGAAGAGTGTGTGTCAAGGGCAAGAAGCGAGGAGAACGACAGTTTGTCATCTCTGCCATCAAAGCTGAGAAGCTCATCTCTCATGGGTGTAGAGCCTTCCTAGCTTCCATAGTTCTCGAAGCTACACCTCCTGCCCTGGACCATGTTGATGTGGTGAAGGACTTCCCAGATGTCTTTCCTGAGGAGTTGCCTGGGTTGCCACCAAATCGCGAAGTGGAATTCTCCATCGAGCTCGTACCTGGAACTTCACCAATATCGAAACCACCTTACCGTTTGGCACCTGCTGAACTGGCGGAGTTGAAGAAGCAGCTTGAAGAGCTTCTTGACATGGGTTTCATTCGCCCCAGTGTTTCTCCTTGGGGAGCCCCTGTCCTGTTCGTGAAGAAGAAAGATGGTTCGATGCGGATGTGTATGGACTACCGCATGCTCAACCAGGTGACAGTAAAGAATCGTTATCCATTGCCACGCATCGATGACTTATTCGATCAGCTGAAGTCAGCCACAGTGTTCTCCAAGATGGATCTGCGGAGTGGCTACTACCAGATGCGGGTGAAGGATGAAGATGTTTCTAAGACAACGTTCAGAACTCGTTATGGGCATTATGAATTCTTGGTCATGCCTTTTGGTTTGACAAATGCCCCTGCTGCGTTTATGGACCTGATGAACCGAGTATTCCGCCCATACCTAGACAAGTTTGTGGTGGTGTTCATTGATGACGTTTTGGTTTATTCTGAGACGTTGGAACAACATCGTGAACACTTGCGGATTGTACTCAACACATTGCGAGAAAATCAATTATATGCAAAATTCTCGAAATGTGAGTTCTGGATAAAAGAAGTGATGTTTCTTGGTCATGTGATTTCTGCCGGCCACATATCTGTTGATCCTGCAAAGGTGGAAGCTGTGACCAAATGGAGTGCTCCGAGAAACCCGTCTGAAATCCGTAGTTTCCTTGGTCTAGCTGGTTACTATCGGAAGTTTATCAAAGGGTTTTCTGAGTTGGCTTTACCATTGACTAAGCTGACTCAGAAGGAAGTCAAGTTCTCATGGACCCCTGAATGTGAGGATAGTTTTCAGAAGTTGAAGATGAGTCTGACTTCTGCTCCAGTGCTTGCTTTGCCTGTTGAGGGTATACCTTATGTCATCTACACTGATGCATCCCGACAAGGTTTGGGGTGTGTTCTTATGCAAGACGGAAAGGTGATCGCCTATGCTTCTCGACAGTTGAAACCTAATGAAGCTAATTGGCCTACGCATGATTTGGAGTTGGCTGCCATAGTTCATGCTTTGAAGATCTGGCGACACTACCTCTATGGAGAAAAGTTTGAAGTCTTTTCTGATCACAAGAGTTTGAGGTATTTGTTGACTCAGAAGGATCTAAACTTGCGACAACGTAGGTGGATGGAATATCTTAAAGATTACAATTTCACCATCACCTATCATCCTGGAAAAGCAAATGTTGTAGCCGATGCTTTAAGTCGCAAGAAGGATGTTGTTTGTGCTGCTCTGAGATGTTCTGTGTGGGAAAACCTTGAACATGTTGCCAGTTGGAGGCCTCAACCTGTTGCTTCAGTAGATGAAGATAAGTTGTGTGTTCATATGGCCAGTTTGACTGTTACACCAACCTGGATCTCAGAAGTTGTGTCTGCACAGTTGGAGAGTTCCGAGCTTAAAGAGTTGAAAGCTTTAGCTGAGAAACCGCAATCTGACTTCTCTGTCGGAGTGGATGGTGCTATCCGCTTTAGACAAAGGTTGTGGATACCTGATGTTGGTGATCTGAGACAGAAGGTTCTGAGTGAAGCTCATGGTTCCAAGTACACTATTCACCCTGGCACAACCAAAATGTACAAGGACCTACAACGAAGTTTCTGGTGGAAGAATATGAAGAATGATATAGCTCTGTTTGTGGCGAGGTGCTTGACATGTCAGCAAGTCAAGATTGAACATCAACGACCTGGTGGTCTTCTTCATCCTCTTGAAATTCCAGAATGGAAATGGGAGAAGATCACAATGGACTTTGTTACTGGTTTCCCCAAGTCCAAAAGAGGTTATGATGCTGTTTGGGTGGTGATTGATCGGCTTACTAAATCTGCACATTTCTTGCCTTTCAAAACCACACATAAAGTTGCTGAGATGGCTCAGCTGTATGTGGAGTGGATAGTTCGTCTGCATGGTGTCCCTGCTGTGATAGTTTCTGATCGAGACCCGAAATTTACTTCTCGTTTGTGGGGTCAGATTCAGGAAGAGATGGGTACTGATCTGCGTTTCAGCACTGCTTACCATCCGCAAACTGATGGTCAGTCCGAGAGAACAGTTCAGATTCTGGAGGACTTGCTTCGTGCCTATGTGATGGATTGGGGTGGTGCTTGGGATCGGTATCTACCATTAGCAGAGTTTGCTTACAACAATAGCTACCAAGCCAGCATTGGTATGCCACCTTTTGAAGCTCTCTATGGTAGACCTTGTCGTTCACCTTTGCACTGGGATGATGTTGGTGAGCATTCCCTGGTGAAGACTGATGACATGCAGATGATGCTTGAGAAGATACAGTTGATAAAGAAACGGATGAAAGCTGCTCAAGACCGACAAAAGATGTATGCTGATAAAAGAAGGTCTGATGTAAGCTTCTTAGTGGGTGACTATGCTTTTCTGAAGATCAAGCCTATATGTTCTATTGCAAGGTCTAAAGTAAAAGGCAAGTTGAGTCCTCGTTATGTTGGACCATTTGAGATCTTAGATAAAGTGGGAGATTGTGCATATCGCCTAGCTTTGCCTCCTGCTTATGACAAGATTCACAATGTGTTCCATGTTTCTGTGCTGAGGAAGTATGTTAAGGATCCGTCTCATGTGCTCTCCATTGAACCTGTGGAGATTAATGAGAACCTGACATATGAAGAGCTACCTGTGAAGATCCTTGACTCCCGAGTGAAGCAGTTGAAGAATAAGGAGATAGAGTTAGTAAAAGTTTTGTGGAGATATCATGGTTTAGAAGAAACCACCTGGGAGTTGAGAGATGAGATGTTACGTACTCACCCTTCCCTTTTTGTATGAGATTTCGGGGACGAAATCCTTTTTAAGGGGTGGAGTGCTGTAACATACTGAAAACTCTTTGTACCTCTTTGTACTCTTTTCTATAAGCTTTAATCTCCATTTTCGTTCTTTTTGTCCTTGGTCTTGATTTAAGAGAAATTTAGATAGTTATTGGTTAAATATTTCCCATATAATCTTATTTCAAGGTTTCATGTACAAATGACTCAGTTAGATTTTGACAAGGGGTTTAATATACAATTTTACCTTAAGAAATAAGAAGGGGATAAAATAATTCGTCCTAGAATCTTCTAGTGTTTCCTAGAATATAAGAAATAAGAAGGAAACCCGAATTTTGTAAAGAAAGAAGATAAATATAATAAGTAAAGGAAATATGAGAAAATATGAGTAAAGAAGATAATTACAAAGATTTTGTAACAAACAAGATAATTTGAAACCATCATGATAATTTGATAGTCTAATTCGTTTACTTGAGGAAAGAGTAACTTAAGGGTCAAGTATTATTTAAAATAAAAATATTAATAACATTATCAAAGGAAGATGGGAAATAAGACAATAAAAAGAAATAAAATACTTAATGCTCTCAAATTAGGGAAATAACTTCAAATTCGTATTCTAGACATAAAAATAAGACTCTGTGCAAATTTGCAATTAATTTGGATGACATATGAATAAATAGGAAAATAGGAGATAGAAAGAGTGTAGAAAGTTCTAATTAATTTAATAAATAAAAAGATAATGTCATATTGAGAAGATAATTGCAAAATCGTGTTTCAAATCATTAAGAAAACTTAAGGGTGAAGTTACATTAATTTTAGATAATATTAACACCTCTTTTGGAGGAGGAGAGAGAAAATGACATATTAATTTATTCACATAATAAACTTTCTCAAAATGAAAAACTAACTCCATATTCGGATTCTATGCGTCGAAATAAGTCAGAGTACCAATTTTCATAATTTTTGGGCAACATTTGAGCCCCCAAAATAAGAAAGAGAAAAAGGATTAAAAATCTAATAGATTTTAAAATCGGTTTTTGCTCAGGGTTATTTCCCTGATCTAACGTGAGATCAAACGGTCCAGGTTGATTAGTGGACCCGTGTCCACTGATCCGACGATCCACGATCGTCTTCAACCTCGAGTTAGATTAGGAAACAGGTTGTTTTTCTCGTTTTCTTAAATTTGTGATAACTCGAGATTTACTCGACTATTTTCTCTGATTTTTGTTGCAATGGGTTCCTTGCAAGATTTCGCATAGGATTATCCCAAGTTTTTCGAGTTTTGTTGGGTATTTGTGAAACCCCCAAAGTGGCCGCCGACCTTCCCTTTGGTTTTCTATCAAACCCTAACCCTGGCCAACCTTGCCTATATATAACCTAACCCCTGGCTCCGCCATCACCTTAGCTACTCCCCCATACCCTTAATTTCTGAATTGGTCGAAGTTTGCACCTCCAACGAGCCGCCGGTTGCTCCTGTCTTGCGGCGCCTAGTGCTCTTTGCTCGCTTCGTCTCCGTCTAAATTGAAGGTACTATCAACTTCGTCTCTTCTTTCTCGTTCTTTCGACTATCTAAACGCAAGATTTGGTCGAGAAACGTGGATTTGCCCAAAATTGGGGCCAAGCTCCCGCTCGCGCCGCTCGGGCGAGAGGAAGGAGATGACGCGTGGCTTTTTACCGTTTTGCCCTTCGCCGCCTTCTTCTTTGAATTTTTCGCGCGAGGTTTTCTCGTCTTTTCGCGGTCCGTCGGTCTCCACCGCTCGGCCGATCGCGAGCGATCGCGTGGCGCGGGTCGCCGCTGTCAGACGCCCGTCACCGCCCGGCCGTCCAGCTTTGCCTACGTGGCAAGCTGTGATTGGTCGAGGCCAAATAATTTTTACTAATTAATCTGTTGGTCAAAATTTAAAAATAAATAGTGTTTTGAAATCAGGAAAACGAGATCTATCCAATAAAAATATTTTTGAAATTTGATTTTGAGTTTTGCGAAAAAGTGTTTTTAAAATCAAATTAATTAACTTAAAAATCTCTAAAAATTTACCGTAATATTTATATTTCCAAAATATACAATATTATATGTTATTTTGATCAGGAAAACCTAACTAAGTCAATTATGAGGTTTTTGAGGTCTGAATCGAAGGTTTGTATAAAAGTTAGTAAATTAGGGTTTTAAATCTTAGAAGTAAATATATGCAATACTAATAAATGAATTAAATGATATATTAGGAAGTTTGGATCTTTAGTTCGTGAGACGATCTGATAAGGGAAGCTAGGACATCTGTGGCAAAGGTATGTGTATGAGTTTAGTAGGGAATTTACTTGTTATGAGTCATGTTGTACATCTACCTATCAGTTGGGAATACTTAATCCAATACCTAGATTTTTCTTATGAGGTTTAATTGATCCAAACCATTGAATATCTTTGAAACCTAAATTGTCCTAATTGCCTCAATTTCAGTTATAGTACTCTCTTGTTTGGGTATTTATGCCCCATTGCCATGTTGAATATATTTTGTTTATTCTTGCCATAAATCTCTTAGCATGAAATTAAATGTTCTATTTAAATTTTAAGTAGTGGTACTTATGTACAACCACCCATAGAGGGCATGTATAAAATCGCCCTAGGGGAATGTTTATTATTCTCCCCATTAAAAATTTGTAGGTGACTTGGAAATGTTTATAATTCTTCCCTCACCTAAGGTTAGAGGTTCGGTAGGTGCCTCAACCCTACTTAGTTAGATAGACATATTAATAAGCATGCTAAAATCCTTTATTATCTTTTTTAATGGCAAGTTCTTTAATGAAAACCTCATACTCTTTGATATCCTTTTACACCAAATACTTGACTAGTTTCCTTGTTACATCTTTTCTTTGCCTTGGATAGATTAGTAGAGTAACACATACTTTTCTTTGTTTTTCCCTCTTGCTGGGTGCCATCCCAACCACCCAGGTGTTGGAGCTTTTCAAGGAGAAGGAAGGATTTAAAGAAAGATTCCTTGCTGTGTTCGTTTGCTTGTGAAGAAGGATGGCTAGGTTGCTATAGCTTGATCCTCTATGCTATCTTATCTTTTCTTTTAGAAATCAATGATGTAATAAACAATAAAGCCAATAGAAGGCTTGTTATTTCTTTTCTTTCCGCTGCTATTGACATTTTATTATGTATCTGGAATCATGCTTATTTAATTGGATTATTATGCAATCATCCTCAAAAGTCTCTATTTGTGTTTAAAACTTGTGGATGTTGTATTTCCTTTAAATTTTAGTAAGGGGGTGATCTCGCCTCTTTACACTCATCCTCTCCCACCCCTGGCTCGTGGTCGTGACCCGAGTAGAGGGCCCGAAAAGAGTAAAGGTGGGAGGGCCAGAAGGGCGCAACAACGAGGGAACAGTGCCAGGAGGACTTCTTCTACTGAGGAGGTAAGGCTGAGTAGTGGAGGTGATGGTCATGTGGCTTCCAAGGCTACTTCCGAGGTGGGGGAAGTTGTCGTTCAGTAGGTTGTAGAGGTGGATGTGCAGGCTATGTGTGAATAGGGAGGCCAGAGTTCTCCAGTCAAAGAGGTTCTGAGGGTGGAGGAAACTCAAGAGAGGGTGAGAGAGGTGACCAGGACCACACTGAAGCTGAGGAGGACCTGGGTACTGGAGGAGCGACAGGATACCAGGAGATGACCGATCAATTCTCCACTCTGGAGAGTTTGGATATCGATGATCTATTTGATGAAATATCAGGGACAGTAAGCAGGAGAAGTGCACAACATACCATGGCCAGCATGAGGGGTAGGAGAACGTCCCTTAGAGTGAACACCCCTGGAAGGGGTGGGCATAATAGAAGGTGATATGTCAGTCCTCACTTGGAATGTGAGAGGGGGAGACGAATCTGAGAAGATTGAGAAGGGTAAGGAAGGTGATCATGGAGGCAGAAGCTTTACTGGTTTTCATTATGGAAACCAGGATTAAGAGACGTTTTAAAGACAATATGGGGGGACTTTTCCAGACCGGTTGGGGGGTTGAATTGAACTTGGAATAGGTTGAAGGAGGCAGGATTGCTTTGGGCTGGGATAAGGAGATTTGGGATGTGCACTCATTTTTTCCACGGACCCAGTCATGATCTCTAGCTACATAAATAATGGTGGGTTTCACTGTATGATCACTGGGGTGTACGAGAACAACAATGAAGGAGTACAGAGATAGTGTTGGGACACCATCAGAGAAACCACCCAACACCAAGTTCCTCACTTGGTTATTGACAAATTTAACCATGTTCATAAGGTAGGGAAGAAGTTTGGGGGGACTTCCTATTCCAGATTCGGTTCTAAGTAGGTTCAATGACTTTGTGGATGGTGCTAAATTGATCGAATTGAACATGAATGGGGGGATTACTACATGGGAAAATAAGTGGAGTCTGGCTCATAGAATCTCTAGTCAACTTGATAGGGGTTTGGTGAACTCAGTATGGCTGGATTGTTTCTCAGAGGTGAATGTTTCTCTTGGTGGTCATCCAAATAGCGATCACTCATGGATGATAGTCTCGTTGATTGATTCCTTAAAGAAGAAAAAACCTTTTAGATTTCTAAACTTTTGGGTGGACTAGCCTAGATTCAATGATGTGGTCAGTGAGGTGTAAGAGATAGTGTGGTGGGGAATCCGATCTACTATGTTGTGGAGAAACTTAAAAGAACAAAGAAAGCACTAAAGAGTTGGTCAGCTGAGTTAGTCAACCTTCCAAATTTGGTGAGCCAAGCTAAAACCAATTACAAAGAGGCTGCCTGTGAACTAAGACTGCATCCTAAGGATATTGACAAGATGAAAGATGAAGAGGATAAGGCATGCAAGTTGCTAAGGTTGCAAAAGGCTGAGGAGGTTTACCATTGGAAAAGAAGTAGAGTGAGATGGTTAAAACATGGTGATACAAACACAAAGATTTACCATAATGCGATGAAGAAAAACCACATGAAGGATTGCATTCATGGGCTGATTAAGGAGGATGGGTCTGCTGCTAGAGGTCTGAGAGAGGTGGCAGTGGAGGCTATAAATTACTACGAAACCATGTACAATAAAGACCACAATACTCAGTAGGCTACTTGCCTACAATGAAGGTGAATGAAGAAATGAATAGAGAGTTATGCGGCCCAGTGACAAAAGGAAATTAGGGAGGTAGTCTTCTCCATTGGTCCGTTCAAGGCTCTGAGACCTGATGGGTTCAACGGAAAGTTCTTTCAGCACTATTGGGATATCGTGAAGGAGGATGTGTACTACGCGGTCAGGTGGTTTATGGTAGGTGGCACTATGCTCAAATAGGTCAATCATGCATTTATTAGACTCATCCCCAAAAAGAAATTGGCCTCCTCTATGGCTAATTTCCATCCCATAGCTTGATGTTTAGTGTTATATAAGATCTTTGCTAAACTCTTGTCTAGGCATCTTAAAAAGACACTTCCAAGGATTGTATCTCCTAACCAGATGGCGTTTGTCCAAGGGAGATCTATTGATGATGGGGAATTACTGGCAGTAGAATTTCTAAATCATTTCAGTTCAAATAAGTCCACAAGGAAAGCTTGGTTCAAACTATATATTACAAAAGAATATGACCATGTTGAATGTCCTACTCTGTGGAAGATTATGGTTGATATGGGCTTCTCTAGTAGGTGGATTAAAATGATGGTTCAATGTGTGGATGCTACTTCTTTCTCAGTGCTTGTGAATGGGGTACCATAGGGTTTTTTCACTGCTTCTAATGGGTTGCGGTAGGGTGACCCTCTCTAACCCATGCTTCTTGTGATCGTTATGAAGGCCTTGTCTAATGTTATTTCATAGGTGGAGGACATGGGGAAACTCAAGGTGTTCAAGGTAAAGAGCACACCGGTCATACCGCATCTTGTCTTCACAGACGATGTTATGATATTTACTGCGGGCCACATCAAATACCTTAAACAAGCGAGAGGCATTCTGATGAAGTTTGGTCATATGATAGGCCTCTATATTAGTGACATCAAGTCCATGGTGTTCCTATCACATTCTTGTGATTCTATATGTGGTAGATTGAGGGCTTCTGTAGGTATTACAGGTGGTCAGTTTCACACAAAGTATTTGGGTATCTCCAATGGGGGGGGGTAAAGGAAGGGGCAAAGACTATAGCAGCTTGGTGGATGAACTTAGGTCGTGGATTGAAAAGCGGGTAGGTTTGTCCATCTCCATGGCGGGGAGAATGGTGCTTTGTAACACTATGTTATTGATCAAAGTTAGATTCTGGTGCATATAGATGAAATTCCCTATGTTCATCATTGAGGAACTCAGGAGCTTGGTGAGTAAATTTTTTTGAGGTGGAAAGGTGCATGGGATTTCTTGGGATACCATTACAAGGGATCGTCTATAGGGAGGTATGGGAGTTGTAGATCTAGTTGGGGTGGCGGGGATTGCCACTATGTAGTGTATACACATGTTCATCATGTATCCAGATTGTGTATGGATGACCTAGATGAAGAACAGATATGGCAATTTGCTTAATGCCATAGATAATGGGTGCAATTCACTTGTGTGGAAGATAATGATTAGGGACTGGCACAAAGACAAGCATGCTTATCAGCTGAGACCCGATGGTGGGTGGGATAATATAGTGTTTAAACCATGGGATTTGAAGGCTTGTGGACCTCCTGTTACGTGGGTGGATATTGTATGGAATAGGATGCAAATGCCTAAGTGGGGGTGCTATTTGTATTGGGTGGTCTTAAGCCGGCTACCCACAGATGATAGGCTTTGTGCCTGGGGACTGAATATTAACCTTGTTTGTCTGTTGTGCAAGGAGGAGAGGGAAACACACAAACATCTCTTCTTCAACTTTCTGTTTTCTAATTATGTGTGGTGCAGGTAGGCGCTCAAGTGTGACTGGGGCGGGAGGCCACCTCAAAAGCTAGATGATGGGATGAATTGGCTAAGGCAGCTAACGTGCAATAAAAAGAATATGTGGGCTTTTGGGGCCTTGGGCATTGCTGCTTTACTTTTTTTCATCTAGAAAGAGAGGAATATGAGGTTGCATGGGGGTAGAAGAGTGACAAGTTTGTGACTTTTGACATTTTTTCTGAAAGGCTGGGTCTTGTTGGGAGGGCCAAACCTACTCTTTATAAAAGTTTGGACCGTGTTTCTAAAGAATAATGGGGCCTTTTGTAGTTAACACACCCTCTGTACAGTATAGGTTCTCCTATACATTTTTTAACATAGCAATTCCCGATCCTATGTGGATCCATCTTCGCCGGGTGGTCTCCCTCCATCCCTGTCGTCATCTCTTCCCATCTCGGCGGCATTGGTGCTGTGCTCTGGGTCTCCAGGTGACGGGTGGGGATCTTGTGGCTGCAACAACTCCGAGTTGGGCCTCTGGCCATCGAGTGAAGGTAGGTGATGGAAGGCACCCTCATAGCTGGACTGATCTACACGATTGGGTTCATCTACAATTTCCATTCAGGAGTAGGTTTAGGCTTTGTTGGTTTTCAGGTCTCGCCGGGTATCGGTGATGTTAGTACCTTTCTATAAGGTCTTTTTGTCATTCCTTTGTGAAGGTGGTGGATTTTCTAGGTTTCCCCTAGTGATTCAACCTTGATCGGGGTTTATCCCCTGTCTGTTTTTTATAGTTTGGGTGTCTGTTTGTGCTCGATGTGTTGGTGGAGGTCTGCTGGCTCCATGGGAGATGGTTATCTTTCTTTTTTTAGTCATCTTGGTGGAGGTGGTGTTGTCTTTGCAGATGTTACCCAGGATTGTGGTTTGATTCCTTTTGAAATCTTCTTCTATAAGTGTGAAAGGGAGGAATCCATGATGAAGAGTCTTACCTGCATCCAATCCTATCTGTTAGATATCACTATTTGTCTTGTGTAGTTAAAGAATATGTTTGATCTGCTCATCTTTGTAGATGATGTATGGCTTTTTTCAATATAATGGCATGTGGTTTTACCTCTCTCTCTCTCTATATATATATATATATATATATATACCTCTATATATATGTGTATTTGTGTGTGTATGTATATCTATGTGTGTGTTCATAAAGACATAGTTCTGGTGGTGATAAATTTGAATAAAAGGCATTTGAATAACTCTTCTTGGTGATAAATTTTTCATAATTTTCACAATTTGAATTAGAAGGATACCAAGGTGATTACATATTTACAAAATTTTATTTTAAGTGGGCTTGTATGTATCAATGGTCTATACTAAATTACATACTGACCATGGATGAAAACAATATTGTGATACAAGATCGATAAAACCAATTGTAGTGAATTGTTGACATAAGGAAAATGAATGAATGATCTTATAATCCTTATACTGAAATTAAATGAAAACTCTAACTTTTTAGTTCGTTAAATGCCACTCACTCTTTTAATAGAATATATTTTCACTATATCTCTACCATGTATAAATAAGGAAAGAAGTATAGATTGGACCCTCTATCTGTGTTTATTACTATTGCACTCTAAAATCTCATTATCCATTTAATATATATTAGTTAAGGATGCCCACATATCCTATGATAAAGATTGATTCTACAAATGATATACACAACAACATAACACCAATTTCATCTATATGGGTCCTTGTGGGTGTTGTAGGTTGTGAACTTCTCTAGTCAGGCAAGCTAAAATTTTTTATTAATGATTGTGCTACATGTGACGAGTAAGAGCAATAATTAGTTTTTCTACCAAGACCATCCCATTGCGCACCCATCTGATGGGTTTTGAGTGCTCAACAACTTATTTCTTTGTGTTGTCATGGTTCTGACATCCCACCAACAACCCACATGCTACGTGCATAACATCCCATTCCTCATAATCATCTGCCAACTTTACTTTGATCATATCATTTGATAAAATTTATTTAGCAATATTATATACCTTATAGATATTCCACTTATGTGAAAAGTATTTTAATATTTTGAAATTACCATGATCAAGAAAATGAACAAAATTGAAAGAGAGAAAACAATAATGGGACCCTAGTCATTTATTGCACGTTAAAGTAAATTGCAATGCCTATGAAGACTGTCAAATTTGGTCCAATTTTAGTCATGGAAATTATGGAAAGAAATATGTGAGTTTGTATTTTATAACAAATAACTATTGAAGTTAAACACCTTTAGATCTTCCAATGCATACATTGCTACTTGGACTCATGCTTTCAAGAATAAGAAGATGGACGAAAAAAGAGCCAAATTCCCACTATATTTTGCTAGATACCTCCTCTAAGAGGAAATATATTAATGAATGTGGATGCATCCATGATAAATTGAAACTCAAACTACCATCAGATTTATCCTATCACTTGAGGGGGATTGGATTAAGGGAGGGCTTACCAAACACCAACGCTTGGATGTTATTTTAATGAAGCTTATATAGATTGTATATGGTCTTAAAGAAAGTTATCAGGCCATGAAAAATATCATAGTAGCTACTAATAGTCACAAAACCTTTTGTAATGTCAGTGAAATCTTTATAATACCTTCAAAGACAAAGTCATTATGTATGACAATTGATTGAGACAAAGAACAAGTAGGACATATTATAAATTCCTTTTATAGAAGGAATTGTAATAGGGTTTCCGACTATCTAGCTAAATGCATAGTTAAATGAGAAATTTGTCTAATAAGTGGACTCAATGCCCACATTTCATCTCTAACCATTTTAGGGAGGAATCTATATTAGTTCACTATAGATATAAAGGTATTTCTATTCTAGTCCAACATCAAGAGAGTAGAGTGAATGAGAAGAAGAAGTAAAACTATAAACCCTACATTCACCATATTTACATCAATCTAGTTTGAATATGACAAATAAGTCAGCCAAGATATCAACAAGTCTACCAACTTGTTACCCTTGTCATACCATAACATACCACATAATAGTATATAGATCCACAAATGATTTTAAATTAATGTGAACCCTAATCTAAGTACGTTAATAAATCTAAGTCATGCTAGAAAAATTACTATGACATATATATTCCAACAAATTCTAGTTTCTCAATGATTTTATTAAAATAATTGATAGAAATGTGTGTTTCTATTTTCTTATAAAATTCATGATGGAAACACATTTGGATAATAATAGAATAAATTCCTATTGAAATATACTACATCTGCAGTAAATACGTGGTTGAATTATATAAGAGATCTTTATCAAGGTTTAACTATGAAGGTTAGTGCCCAACTCTGGTCATGATATTACATATCCTAAAGGCAAACTACATTCCCAACTACCTTTAATTATGATATTTTATGCCACTTAGATATACAATATTTCTCAAGTTTACTTGATGATGATTTTGTTTGTGGAACATGGCATGAAATGCAATCCCTATTGTTTCAATGGAGGTCAATCACCCCTTGAGCTATGATTCTTCTCTTACTATAAGAAATGGTCAAGGTGTGATAGAAAGAGTGCTCACTCTTGTACTCTATTTTATGGATGTGATGGTAGTTTAGGTAGATTTGATGGAAATCATGCATGTATGGGCTCTATTCTCCATAGTCATAAACCATTACATAATGAACAAAAAGTATAGATAGAAACATATAATGGTATAGCTGATGGTATTCAAAGGTCTTTTATAATTCATGTTTGATTGCATTGTGGGGAAAAATGTAGAAGGCATTATGTGATGCTACTAGCAGATGTATAGATAGATCTCTTGGTTTATGGATATCCGTAGGGGTTGTTAATACTTAATAGGGATTATGTTGTAGTGAGGAGTGAGACATTTCTTGCACTCAAATGTTGGTGAATGATCCCTTATATTAATGTGCTTTGCATAACCATTGACTTTCATATGAATGTAGAAAACCATCAAATTATGAAGTTCCTTGTCTCCCCTCCTATATCATATGGTTTTGTTGTAATCTCTTATTTAGTTACTATATCTTACCATGATAACAAAAATCAAGAGAGAAATACAAATTTTCTCATTTGAATTCCTTGTTTTATGCATTATCAAGACTATGGTATCAGTTTGGATAAAGTTTAAGTCCATAACTTCCAAAAAAAGAATGTAAAAAATAGGAGGATTATATGTCTATAGAAAAAATACATAAAGGTAGTTGATGTTTACTCATGGTTGTGTTGTGAGTTGATTGGAAAGTGATGTCATGCTAATACATGGAAACCACATTTGAATGAGGGGTTTATTTAAATAATAAAATGGGATGAGAAGAAAGAAGAGACGAGGAAGGAAAATATATGCATTTGTAATATGAATAAAAGGAAGAAGAAGAGGAAAATTTGAAGGATATGCCAGAGTTGAGGGAAAAATATGAAGGAAAGGTCACATAGATGATAGAGAGGATGGATAGGGAGTAGAAATGAGGATAGTATGAACTAGTCAAGAGAAGCAAGAGAGACATATCAATATTTTTTGTGTAAAAGTTTGTTAGATGTTGTATGTCAGTAAGAGTTTGTTCGGAATGCATAGAGTAAGATGAAAGATGAAGAAAAGAGAGAGATTAATAAAATAAAGTTTAGAAAATTAGAGGGAAAATATGGGAAGGAAATATTTGAAAAAATGAATTTCCATATAATACACCAATGTATATATATTTCAATTAAAATGAGAAATAGACTCGCTTCTATAACAATGTAGATATATTTTATTGGAAGAAAAACCATGTAACTATAATAATTTGAGAGAATGAACGAGACAATAAAAGCTTCGAATTCTAAAATTTTCAACTCTCATTAACTATCTCTCCTCTAGAATTTTCTTAGATTTTCATCCTTGATCCTCCTTAAAATTCAGACATATTCACATAAAACACCACACCACTCTCCTAACTTTTCAATATCTATTCTTCTTTCAATATTCCCCTTCTGATAACAAACTCTTACTAGAAAATGGACAACCACACCTTTTCTAAACAAACTACATCCATTATAAGACCAAATGTAATATGAATCATAATATAATATGATATAACATTCAATTACTTGTGTTTTTACTAGTAGTTGGTAGTGAATGGATTAAAATTCATATGATACCTTTCACGAGAATGTGTTCCCCTCCTCCCAAAAATAAAAAATAAAACAAAGTTGTTGTAAGACCCCTGACCTTGCTTTTTGGTTGATCATGTTTGTCTATCACAATTAGATGCTTAATACCTTAATAAATCCTTGTCATGTGCTTTGATATCGTGTGACAAACTTATTTCCAAGGTTGTTCTAGTTTGGATACTATTTGATCTAGTCATGCATATATGTGCTTGCTTTAAACCTAATTGCAATTTACCCATATCTAGGATTTTTCTTACAATTTGTCACATGCTTGTTGTTCCTCGCATTTTGACATCATTTTCATATGGTTGTGATTTGGGGTTCCTTGTTACATCTTGGTTTGAGTGGTGACATCTCATGTGTGAGATTATAATTTGCTCATGGATGCCCTTAGTTTATGGTTGACCTTGAGTGTGTTGACTGATGAACCCCCCTTGTGTTGGCGGTCGCCAAAGTTGTATGTGTGCCCTCTTGGGTTGGCAGTCGCCAAGGTTTCCTTATGCACCTAGGGTTGGAGGTCGATGAAAGTTCCCAACTCATGTTTGGTCGCCAACACACCTAGGACCAGTGAACGTCTGGATTTCTGATCTCTTAGTCACCAAGATCTCAACAGTCATTTTCTTCTTCTGAGCAAGTTTTCTCTTTTTTTTCTTGTTATGATCACCCTAGTTGCATGGATGAGTGTGGTGCTTTCATGGATGAGATCTCTTGGACACATGGGAGGTTCAACATGGCACCTAACCCTCTTTCCTCTCTCCAACCCTATGCTATATAAACCTCTCTTTTTGCATAAAAATAACCTCTTTGCACATTAGCTTCTTCTCTATTCTCTCTTCTTACTCTTGGAGCTCATACCCTCTTTCTTGGTGATGAAGGAGGAGTTCAATGTTGAAGAAGGTGGGATGGGTCAATCTCCCTTACATGTGGAGTTAGGGTTTGGATCTACCCTTCTTGTGATCATTTGGTGCTTCTTGGTTCTTCTTCTTGGTCTTGGTAAGTGAGATATCCCTCTTTACCTACATTTTTCTTATTTTTGTTCCCTTCTTCTTTCTATTCTTAGCTCAACCCATGATGTTCCATGGTAGTGCTTGAGTTAGAGCTTGAAGAACATCTCTTTCTTGCTTCCTTGTCCTAGGGTTTGCTCTCATTTTAGAGAAGGAGCTAGCATGGCTAAAAGGAGTGCTCAAGCTAGAATTCCTACCTTTCTTCTTCAAGATACCTTGCTATTTGGAGTTTCTACATCAACTTCAACGCGAGTAATATAACTTTCTCCATGATAATTATTTACTTTTACCTTGGATGGACATTATCTTGCCCTAAAATGTTATTACAAATAGAAATATAGTATCTTCTACCTAGGGTTTGTGTTCACATGGTGATTTTTGAATAAGTGTATCTTCTTAGATGAACCCTAAATCTTTATGCATGAACCTTCTTTGTTGATGGAAGTTTTGGTCCTTATATGCTTGTGGAAACATTGGTTTTGTTCTCTTAAATGATGTCTCTCTCTCTTGGTGGTTTCTAATTAGGTCCTTGAACTAGTCTCTCTCCTTGAGATGCAACTTGATGACCCTTCAGATCCTCAATAGTTACCAACCTATTTTGGTCTCTTCATGGTTGCCAAGGTTTTGTTACTTATGTGGTCGATGAGTTTTGAACCATGTTTGGTTGCCAAATTTTGATGTTTATTGGCCACCAAGTTTTGGGCCATTATGGTCTCTAAGGACCTTGAGATCAACATTAGTCAACATGCCCTAAACCTTTTGGCAGTCAATGAAGGATTTGATTCATAGTGGATGCCAAGAGTCATGATTTCAATCGGTCACCAATGTTTCATGTCTTCAGCGGTCGCCAATGATACCTAACCCTAACTGGTCATTGAGTGTTGGATCCTAATGTTTGATGAAGTTCCCAAACTTTAGTGATCTCCAACCTTCTTGATTCTTGGTGGTCGATAACATCTCTAAACCTTAGTGGTCGATGAGAATTTCTGGCTTCATGGTCATTATGTTTCCTAACATATGAGTGGTGATTGATGATCTTATGCTTTAACTATATGATGGTGTTTTGATTAAGTAACCCTAATATTGATGCTTGGTTACACATAATCTAATTGTCTTACCTTTGCCCTTGAATGAATACAAACCTAAGGTTTAGTAAAGTGTTGTTTGTCAATGTTAATTCAACTATTCTCAATCAACCTAACCCTAATGCAAGTAAGTGATGATGATACACAACCTCTTGTGTAATTAGTATGATAATGGAGTATTTTCTCTCTCTATGTTGTTGTAACTCTAATTTCAGTCATATGAACATCATAGATCTTACTTGTAATGTTGTACCAACTTATGTGTCTCATGTACGGTGATGGTATGAGGAGCCTTGATGAGGCATGGAAAGATAATGATGTTCTTGCAGGGAACAATGCAAATGGTCTTACGACCTTGGACATGGATTTGTGCCCTAATTGAGGCGTATCCTCTATATGATGTGACAAGGATTTGATAATGTGATGGTATGATGTTGAGCATGGTTACATGTATGGCAATGGAATAGTACCATGTGGTGATGTGATAAGCCTTATATTTCATACGTTTATATCTTTTAAAGTTGCAATCTACCCATGTTTTTGTAGAATTATTTTAGTGTTTGTATGTAACTTGATTGATGCAGTTAAAACATACCCAATTGGTACTAACTATTCAAGTGAAACCCTAATCATGCAGTGCCTTGTGCCATAGATCCATTCCAGTGTCAGGACTTGCTGGATGGTGAAACAAGTACTCCTGAGAGAAACTTGGAGGCATATTGTTCAGTATGTCGGGTGTTTCAAACTGTGTGTCCTTGGACAGGAATGGAAATAACTGATATTGTATGCGACGTGATACAAGTTGTTGGATCTTTTTGAGAATTTTTTCGCATGTGATGGTAATGTTCGAAACAATTTTAATTTACCTTTTTTTTGGTTATATGGATGATTAGTAGTTGATTATATATTTTGTTTTGAATAATCTCATTAGTGTGATGGTGTGTCACATGATAAGGTTGGTATCAAATCTTTAGGTTCACTAAGTCTACAAGGTCATAGGACTTAGGTTTTGTGCTTATTCTTATGTAATCCAACATATCTGATTATACCTTATGCTTATACATATACGTCTGGAGTACGTGAAGAACATGACGAGAGTAGTTATGTTGTGCCAAGAGGTGGTGCTAGGAGGTAGACACATGAAGATAAAGTACCTGAGATGGGACCAAAGCTCCCTCGGTGCCTTAGATTGACCCTGCAGCCATGGCAAATCTTGTTTTCCAGTCCATGTTTGGACAACTCATGGAAATGATTATGCATATAGCGGATAGACCACCCTTACCTCAAACTAGGGTAGTTGTCCCTAATGCAGAATCTCAAGGTTCTGGGAAGATGTTTGAGACATTGAGATGTGTTAGAGTGGTCGAGTACGTGGGTACAATAGATGAAAGAGACGTTTATATGTGGTTAATGGAGCTTGAGATGGCATTCAAGATCCACAATATTCTGGAAGGGGATAAGGTGCAACATGTTGATTATCTATTGAAAGGCAGTGATGGACACTAGTGGGTCGTATAGGAGGAGAAGAGACTTGGAGTTGTGGTTGGTTGGGAAGTGTTTTGACAAGAGTTCATGAGCTAAAACTTCCCTGAGACATATCCAAGTGAGAAGACGATGCAGCTTGAGAGGATACAACAAGGTTCCATGATCATCAACAAGTATGAGGCAAAGTTTATGGAGCTTTTGAGGTTCTTTCCTCACATGGAAGTGACATAGAAGGAGAGGATCTGTACATTTGATAAGGGTCTGAGCACAGAGTTTTCGATGACAATGTCTACTTTGAAGAACAAAAAGAGGTTCTCTACCTTTGTGGTGGTGATCACTATTTTTTGTGGGTCAAAAGTGTAAACGTGATTGTCCAGTCAAAGATACCAGACTTTAAATTTATATCCAACTAGAAGAGGTGTCCGCAACTCAATACAGAGTCCATTGCAACAGTGTGGGGTCGAAACATAGGGAGAAGGAGAATAACAGAATAAAAACAAAATGGGCTTAGTTTAGTCTAGTCAAACCAATTAAGAGAATTCGATGGTGTTCCGATTAACATAAAAATTGATCTAGTTGAGTAGTAAATCTAAGTTTTAGAAAACCAAAGTAAAGAAATAAAGAGAAATTGTGAAATAATGATAAAGAGACTTAGATTGGGTTTCACCAATAAGACCAACCACAACCTATAAAACTTTCACTACTAGATTATATATATTCTTATCTTGTTTTGAAAATAGTCATATAAGGTAATTGTTACCCCTTCTCTCAAAATCTGGGCACAATTTTATCTCAGGGGTTCTCTCTCTCAAAGTGTTAACCAAAAGACCAAAGACAATTTTCTTGACTTTTTTTTATAGCAACTTCTCATTCTTAGGACTTGTTACTAACCTATACTCCAGATGTCATTGAAATTATTCTCTCAAACAATATTCATATCAAACATCAGAAGAAGGTAGCTATTCAACAAGAGACATAGTAAAATAAGAGTATAGAAACAAAACCACTAAGAACTTATGCCATAAAATAGAAGAATGAACAACTACATGGTTGGGAGGGCCTGACAGCTACTCCCAACCCAAGTTATGGAGTTTAGACACACATGGCACAAGAAAGAGATATATTACAGTTTGAATAAGTCATGATCAGGAAAATAAGAGCTTGAGATTGACACTAAGGTAGATATACAAATCATTCAATTGATCAAGCAGGAGGTCGATGGCTAGAGGTCGATAGACAACAATCGATAGCTCTTCTCCTTCTCTTGATACTGGCTTCATTCAAGTAGGTCCATCATATCCATCGATGGAAATGGGTTGAACCACTAAGAATGAGATCGATGACCACCTAGATCGATGGATATTGACTGGTCGATAGATCTCGTACTTAGGATTTGGAACTTGGTGGAAACCTTTTGCATGATAACTCTAAGAATCCAAGATTGTTTGAAGTGAAACTTTGGGGGGCTATTTATAGGCTTTGACTTTTGCCTTGTCGATCGTGATTGGTCCAAGTGGCATCGACCTCCCATCTTCTTTTGTCGACCTTCATGGTCGATGAAGTGATTCTTCGACAGATCTTTGTCTATTGACAGCAATATTGATCTTTACCTGTGTCAAAAGAATTCTCCTCGATAGGAGTCCATCAGTCTTTGAGGCATTGATAGGATTGTCGACATGGTCAATGATATCTGGTTCCTCAATGAAAACATAGAGGGTTTTATACATCAATAGGTTTGTCAATGGGTTTGTTTGATAGCATAAAATCGACAAGGTTTTGTCAACATAGATGTTGATAAGATGAGTTGTCGATGGTTGCTCGATAAGTTTGTGGACCTTCTTCCTCGATGGGTTTGTTCTCGATGAGTCTGTCGATGACAACTCGATAGGGTATTGTTGACTCTCTTGATGAAAGGTTGAGTTGTCGACCATCTAGTCAATGGCCGGTGGGAGTCTATCGACTTTTGAGTGATTGATTTAGAGTATCAACGATAGTCCATCGATTTTGCTAATTTTTCACTGAATTCCTTCAAATGTCAACAAAACTTAATTAAAACCTAACATTTGGTAAACCAAAAGTAAAATGAACAAAACCAAACATCTAAACACTAATTCTAATGATTTTTATTATGAAAAAAAGCTATGAAAAGTGCATCAAAACTAATGTAATCAACTCCCTCAAACTTAGAATTTAGCTTGTCCTCAAGTTAATAGAATCATTATATAATCAACCAAGCAAGCAGAATCTAGAATTTACTAAAATATAATTTTATATCAAACTCTTACCAAGACCATTCTCTTTTTCATAAAATGACTTAACTTATTAAGAACATCACTGGCCAAAAGACTATTTATTTGATTATCATTTAATTGTTTTTGGGTCATAATCCAATCTCCAACATATATCTCACTTTTCAAAGTAGATTTCACTCTTGTCAAGATATTATGCAAAAGAAATAGGTAGGAAAAAGTCTTACGGATATCCTTTCCTTCTATTTGGGTCATTCAAGTATAGTTTTGTTTAAATGGGCGACTAATCCTTGAGTTCCAAACTAGTTGGCTTTAGAGAAGTTATTGCACATCCTAAATATCATCCCCCAGATTATAATACCTTTAATGAACTCCATTTGAATTGGGGTTGTATTTTTAGTCTTAGAGACTAAAAAATTGACATATTTGTGTTAATGAGCACAACAATACACCATTTCTATATCTCTTCAACATGGCACATCTCTCTAATTGTTTTCAATGCTTACTCTTTTTGGGATTTTGCAATAAAAAATGGAGGAAATAAGGTAGCTCTTTCTTCTGATGCAAGAATATATGCTTTTGATAGAGTATGATGTTTATATTATCTAAAAATTAATGGCAAGAATCTTTTGGTGATATCTCTAGGTTATAATCAAGACAGGGGAAGAAGTGATGTTTTTCTAAGAGAAAAACATAAAAGCAATATCAATAATAAAAGATTCTTCCTGTGATATCTTGTGATTTGCAAAAAGATATAGTTCAAAAGAAAAATAGATTATTGTAGAGGGAGTTTTCCATCATCTACATCTCCACAACTTTATACAAGAAAATTGTCAAAAAAATTATGGAAATAAGAAAATTATGAAAAAAATTTAAAAGGAAGAAAGCAAAGTTTGCAGTGATACTATGGATACCTATCTCACAGGATTACACCCCCAAACTTACCACACACACTGTCCTCAAAGTGTGAAAAAGAAAGAAGAAAAATGTAACATGTGAGATATTAAGTAGTGGTCAACGGTTGCTCATGGATACTCAAGAAACAACATAGCGTAATTTCCTCTGAGGCAATGATAGTTATCATTGTGAGCTTCTTCTAATGTAGCGTAGAGCACTCTAGTGGTGTACATCAATGTAAGACATAATAACCACAATCGTTGAATAGTCAACGTTGTTGGGGGCAGTGACGATAGAATCATGGAATCTTCCATTTCTTGGGTTCCTGAGAAAAATATCCACTACCATACTGTATGATCAGTGGAACAAATTCTTTGGCACAGACATCACCAATGTGTTCATGATGGCTACGAATTAGAATGGAATAGCTAGAACATCAATGTCAAAATAAGTGTCAGAACTGTTATAAAGTGTGACTTCCTTTTCATGAGTGAAGATGACAAGTAAAGTTCAATGAGCATCATGGAGTATGGGTAAGAAAATATATCGAGGAATGGAGTCTCACAAATGAAGAATGAGTAAGTCCTCTTCACCAGAATTAGTTCCTTTACATATATCATATTTAAGATCAGAACTAGCCATATAGACATCATCAATGTTTTGGCTAATAAGAAACTAATACGCCACCATGAGGCCATGATACAAATATCCCTTGGGTTGGAGAGTTTCAAGAAGGTCATCTTTCATAACGAACAAAGCATCTTTACTGAAAACAACGTAATGTCCACACTATTAAAAATGCTTGATTAGCATCATAAGTTGTATATGAGAGCTCACAATAGGAACTGCGATCAAACTTGTCCAAACTAGGCTTAATAGTTGTTACTGAGCCATATACTGGAAATGGTTCAGGTTCATCTAGAAAGTTGAGTAAATATGCCGCCTCTCTGGTCTTAGTAGTAGAAGTAATAGTGGTGAGAGGATTTTTGGTCATTAGTGATGAAGTTATCTAACCTTCCTTTGCTTCTTCTATCCACAGGACATTGTGGAAAGGTTCCTTGGTAGGTTGGGGATCAATGCATAAAGATCCTGTAAATTCTCAGGGAGCTATGGATCCTCAAAGAACTACCTATCATGGATGACTTTCATTGTGTAGCATCCACGAAGAGGGGTGAACCCATGGGGATCCAAGCCTACTATTAAAACTTGGCAATTGATAGCCTCCATAACTTTAAGGATGATGAATGTACTATCGTCATTGTCTTGATTTTTTTGGTGGACGAGTGATTCAATCACAAAAATTTTCCAATTAGGATGGTAGTAGGAGACCTCATTTATGACCCTATGAAGCCAGATAGGAATGAGAGGAAGTTTCTCTACATCACAATCTTTGAAACACATATCAAAATTTTTAAGCTTTGTTACACATGGATTGAATATAGTAACTTGGCATTTTTCTAGAATAGTGAAACACAACAGCCATAAGCTGTGGAAATGAAAGAGCAAAATGATAACTCTAGTTTTTTAGCTCAAGTTTATCTTTTAGCGTTAAGATAGCCAGAGTGTCTAGACTCTTCTTGAATAGGAAGTCTGCTAGGGAGGCCTTTGCATTGTAATATGGCCACTCCTTATCACTGGGGATGAGATTTTCCATGATAGTTGACTCCAGAACAATGAAAATCCATTTGGTAATTTTAGTTGGCTAGTGAAAAAATATCTTGAAAGTCTTTGTGAGAATGAGAGATAGCACCGTTATTATAAATACTATTGTTCCCATCACGATCATCGTCCATAATGTTCTGTAGGACAAAAATATCATGAACTGGTAACCCTTTCAGGTAGTTAGAATCAAGTTCACTCATCTTGGAAGGGAACTATAGTGAAAGAGGTAATAGTGGCTCAAGAAATACTGGATCAGACAGACATGGAGGTGCTACATAAAGAATGGTGGAAAGATCACCATCATTTTTGTCTGAAGAGGCATGCTCATTACTGTCAATATCTACTTTGAGATATATGTAGGTGGTAGACACACCCTTAGAAATATCTTCTTATGAGGTGTGGTGACTATGAAGAGACTGAATAGGGCTCAGGTTAAGTAGTGCCTCATTTAACTTCCTGATGAAGTCTATTCTAAAAGAATCATGTGGTAATCTTGGAGTGAGAGGTGGTATGTTGTCAGATGGGTGAGCATGGACATCTTCAGATGGACTCACGTAAGGTTGTTTGTGGGAAAAAGGAATTCCACCTAGTGAAGTTGCGGTATAGATGTATTGTTGTCTGATGGCAGAGGTATGGTCACACAATAAATTGATTTAGAAAAATCAGACAACGACTCCCTAAATGACCCGGCGACATGATTGGGAGAGTGGAGGAGGGCATATTCCTTCATAGTATTTGATACATAGGAGTTTCCATGTGAAGAATGAGATGATGGGGAAGAAGCTTCTTGAATAGAACAAGCATGTGTTGTGCTATGTATTTGTCATTGAAGTGTGTGTTGATCCTTTTTATGGTGTTGTTCATCTGTTTACATCTTGATATGAAGCAAAATATGATGTTTAGCATTTAGGATATCTTCCATCTTGCATTCGAGAGTCACAATATGCCTAGGGAGACTGCACAACTCACCAAAATTTTTATTGAAAGGAAAGAACTTGTTTAGATACGTCCTTCATAGATTTCTAGAGTTTAGGAATTGTAGACATCATTGGAATAGTTACTTTATAGATTGTGTCGAAGTCATGACCAAAAATGCCCCCTAAAGTATTAGGATATTCAGGATTGGAAGATGATGAAGAATGGTGCTCAGATTGGGGTGGTGTGCGAGAAGTATAAGGTCAATTAGTAGGATGACAATGCTGTGGGGGACTATCAGGAACATCATGTACCTCCTATTGTGGAAGAGAAGGTGGTCTTCTTGTAGCAACAACCTAAACTAGGATGGAGGTGGGGATTTTGTGGTGGAAGGAGGATCCCTACTTTCCTATTGATGATGGGGAGCAATAGTCTTTGGTACATCTGTCGTAATCACTGGAGCAGTTGGAACTTTATTTTGTGATGAATGTATCACTTCATAGTCAATATCAACTATTCTCTCTTGTTCCCTTTTCTCTAAAATCTTGGATATAGGTTTCTTGGAGGTTTTTGTCACAATAGGCTTAGGGAAGACTCTACTGGATGATGTGCCCTACTGTTATGGTGTCACAGAAGTTGTCTTATCGAATTTGTTGATAAGTTCAATGATTTCTTTCTTTGAATACAACATCTTCTCTTTATCATATTCTGTCAGCTCTATTAAATGGATTGATATGTTGATTCTTTTGAACCAATAGTGACTGGTGTTGTTGTGGCGGATCAGGATGCCTAAAGACATTAGATACCTTATTGTGATGAAATTGTTGCCTTGCATTTCCCTGAAACCTTTAGAAGGTGGATGTCCATATGCATGATAGATAGGTCTAATTAGACGACCCATACAATACTCCTTTTGTTGAGCAAAAGAAAGAGATGACCAACCACTTGCCAATTGACAGGTGGCCAATATTGACATGCCGACTTTCCATGATGAGAGAGAGTATATATATCACCTCATGATAAATCTGTTTTAGACTTTGTAAAAAGGACATTTGCGACTATATTGTGCATGATCCTCCATAGCCCAGAGTGAACAATAAATGCCTTAGATTACCCAGAGTGGTACATGTGCGGACCTGTCAACTTAGCCCAATACTTGGAAGCACTACAATTAGAATCCTCCTTGTCGGGTAGCCCAGAGCAAGATTTGGTAACTTCTTCAACAATCTATAGAAGATCTTGTTCAAAATCAGTTCAAACATGATATGATTGACGTTATTGACGTGAACCTTCAACCGTCGATGTCCACTTGTGGGGTCTCAACTCATTTTTGTAAGACTTCTTGGATAGAGGATATGAACTCCATAGTCTCCTCTACATAGGCATTGGTTTTGGAGAGACAAAGATGGGCTGGGTTGGATTGGTCAGCAATTCTTTCACTCTTGCCTTAATCTCAATATCTTCAAGAGAGATCATAGAGAAAAAGCGGGTGGGTTTAAAAGTTTCGCTTCTCATTCCTTTGTATTCCTCAAGATGGTCATTGTTGTGAAGCATAAATATACCACAATAAGGGAGGTCTAACTAAGAGCCCTGAGGTTCATCAAGTTTGGATTTAGTGATACTTGCTATCTTGTCACCTTTGATGGAGCAAACTGTAAGGTGGGGCCTCTTCTCTCCTCTTTTGGATGCACCGCCAGCAGCCAAGGTGGAACTGTCTTGGTGAGCCATCACTGTGAATAAAGGAAAATGAGACAAATGTTAAAGTATGATATAAGACACAAGCCTACCAACCACTACAATCGATGGGACATCAACAAACAATAAGAAATTAAGAAGAAGGTTGACAAATCAAGTCATCAATACAAGAGTAAAGGAAAACACGCCCATTGAGGCATTGCATCGAAAAAAAACCACATCAATAAAAAAGGAGTAAATGGTCAATATCCATCGCCCAAAACAATCGACAAGGGAAGTACATGTCGAGCGGGTGAAGTTCAAAGCAAGGTCAATAGAAAAAGGGAAGGCTATCGGTTGGAGGCTATTTATCGGAGGAGTCAACAAGCTCATCGATAGCCAAAAGTTAGAGCAACAATGCTTTGTTTTGATTATGATGCGGTAAGAAGTTCTTACTTTGGGTCATATATTTATAGCTGAGGGTTAAAGGCGGTGAGTCATAATTGAGTTATGGGTACCAAATCTGGGTTTGTTGAGCAGACCGTCGATTATACACATTGGTATCTATACTAATCAAGGTCGATAGGACTAATAAGATCTTAAGAGTCGAGAATCTGATCAAAAATTAGTCATGGTGTTGACGTGTCATCGATAGTTGTATCAATGAGCAAGATTGACAACCTAACTGTGTTGATGTTGACTGCTCTCAGAAAATGAGTAGACAATCGGAAAATGATCAAGGTCATCGATGACTATGTCGATAGATTTGTTTCTAGTCTATCGATGGACTAAAATGCATTAATTGAAGTTGATGAAGACATATCAAAATTTATGTCAATGGATCAAGGCAAAGTGATCGTCATCCAATCATCATTTGGAATATCAGTGGTCTGTCTTGATTTTGATGGAACACATTTGGAAAGATAATGTTTTGTGAGGGAAAACAAAAGTAGTGGACAAAATAAAACAACTTAAAATAAATACATCAAAAGAAAGATAAAATGCTTGGGTTTCCTCCCAAGTAGCTCTTGTTTACAGTCATGTTGATTAACTCTTAAACATTTTATTTAGCATATGGGGCATCTGGAAGTTCCATGTGTTCCTTCCTGGTGATAGCTTCATCTTCATAATATCTTTTTAGGCGGTGACCATTGATTGAAAAAGTACACGACTTCTCACTATGAATGTCCATAATTCCAAAAGGATAGATAGTTATTACTGTGAATGGTCAAGACTGACGAGAATGAAGTGTTCATGGAAAAAGTCAAAGTAGTGTTGAATAAAAGAACTTCGTCACCTTCTAAAATGTCCTTCCGTTTGATGTGAGAATCATTCCAAATCTTAGTTTGTTCTTTATAGATCTTGGTGTTCTCAGAAGCATGTAGATAGAGTTCTTCCAGCTCCTGGAGTTGTAGGTCAATGTCGATGTTAAGAGTCTTGACAACCCAATACTTTTTATTCCAACTCCAAAGGAAGATTGCAAGATTTGTTGTAAATCATACGGTAAGGAGTCATTTTGATGGGAGCTTTGAAAGCCATTCGATATTCCCAAAGAGTGTCATCAAGTTTAGATGGCCAATCTTTCCTAGACTTTCCCACAGTTTTATCCAGGATTTGTTTGATCTTCCTGCTAGAGACTTCTACTTGGCATGTATTCTAAGGGTGGTATGGGGTAGAGATTTTATGTTTTACTTTACACTGCTTCATAATATCTTGATAGTGTTTCTCTATAAAATGTGAATCTCCATCACTGATGAAGGTTCAGGAAACTCCAAATAATTGGAAAAATATTTTTTGTGAAAAGGTGCATTACTATCCTGGAGTCACAATTGGGTGATGGTATCACTTCCACCCATTTGGAAACATAATAAACTACTACCATGATGTATTTGTTTCCATAAGATGGTGGGAATTGTCCCATTAAGTCAATCCCCCAACATCAAAGATTTCAACCTCGATCCATTTGGCTAACGATATATCGTTTCTATTTATGATGTTCTTGGTGTGTTGGCATGCATCACACTATTTGGCGTAGGTGTGTAAATCTTTAAAGATAGCCAACCAATAAAAATGATAGTTTAGAATCTTCAATGTCATTTTCTCAGCGCCCAAATGTCCTACATAGGATTTGTGTGACTTTTTTCTAGAGTAGAAAGGGCTTCATCATGATTGACACAATGCAGATAGATGTTATCAACACATTTCTTGAACAAGAGTGGGTCATCTCAATAGTAGTTCTTTAGATCTCAGAAGAACTTCTTCTTTTGGTTGTATGTCATCCCAGTAGGCAACTATTGGCATGTAAGCTAATTAAAAAAGACATCATACCATGGCGTTAGGTGGTCTAGAGAGTGAATGAGTAATTATGATTTGTCATGGTAAGATTCATTGATAGGGAACAAATTGTCCTCTTCAACTCATATGTGAGAAAGATGATTTGCAACCATGTTCTCAGATCCCTTTTTGTCAATGATTTTATGATCAAATTCCTATAACAATAGGGCCCACCTAAGTAGGCATGGCTTAGTATCCTTTTTCTGCATGAGATAGTTTATCGCACCATGATCTATATAGATTGCCACCTTTCCTCCTAACAATTAAAAACTAAATTTGTTAAAATCATAGATGATGGCCAACATTTCCCTCTGTTATTGTGTAGTTGATTTTCACTTCATCAAGGGTTTTATTGGCATAATATATGATATGGTGCTTCTTGTCCTTCTTTTTCCCTAGGATAGCTCCGACAGCATAGTCTCTAGCATCACACATTAGCTCAAAAGGGAAGTTCCAGTTTGGAGATTGCATAATGAGTGTGGTAGTTAGGGCATTTTTTAGAGTGTGAAAGGTCTTTAGACAATCTTCATCAAAGATAAACAATGTGTCTTTTATGAGAAGTTTAGATTGTGGTTTTGCAATCTTAGAAAAATCTTTAATAAAACATCAGTAGTATCCTGCATGTCCCAAGAAACTCCAGATAGAAGAAACCGATGAAGGAGGCAGAAGCTTGAAAATAGCCTCTATTTTGCTATTGTTTACTTCTATGCCTGCCTCGGATACCTTGTGTCCTAGGACTCCCCTCTCATAACATAAAGTGGCACTTCTCCCAATTGAGGACCAACTAATTATCTTCACATCATCTAAAAATGAGGGATATGCACATTAGGTAGTCTTTGAATGATGACCCACAGACCATAAGTCGTCCATGAATACCTCCATAATCTCCTCCTTCAAATCAGAAAATATAGCCAACATACCCCTTTGAAAGGTGGTTGTGGCATTGCATAGACCAAAGGGCATACGATGGAATGTATATGTCCCATAAAGACAAGTGAACATGGTCTTTTCCTAATCATCTGGGTGGATAGGACCCTGATAGAATACAAAATACCCATCTAGGAAGTAGAAGTGTGAATGGTGTGCTGGTCTTTCCAAAACTTGGTCAATAAATGGGAGAGGAAAGTGATCCTGGTGTATAAATGCACATATGCCAACCGATCACTATGTGAGTGGCCAGCTCCTTGCCATCATTGTCCTTTACCACTATCCTCCCTCCTTTCTTGGGGACCACATGTACTGGACTTACCCAGTTACTATCTCTAATGGCATAGATGATACCAAAATCTATTAGCTTACTAACTTCCTTGTGCATCACCTCATGCATCTTGTCATTTAGTTTCCTTTGACCTCACACATGTGGTTTTCTACCTTCCTCAAGGTTGATTCATTTCATGGAGATGGTTGGGCTGAGACTCTTCAGATTTTGAGGTCAGAGAGAAGTTGTTGTTGTTGGTTAGAAGATAATTGTGCATTGATTATTATTGGATTCTTATTTTCATCATCAAGAAACTCGTACTTCAAACCCTTAGGAAATGGTTTGATATTTGGAAAAGGCTTTGGAGTGGAAGTGTCATTTGGTTCTCGCTGAAGCGAAACGTATATGACAGTTTTGATGGAACCTTGAAATTCTTCTTAATCTGTAGCTTCTAAATAGGCCAAAATTTCCTCCACTTTAGGATCTCTAATCCCCAAACTAGGATTAATTAGGACTCACATATAAGGATCTACGAATGCATTGTGTTCTTGAATTTCTTCACTCAACTTACTACAACAGTCAGCAAAATAACTCTTCTCCATGGGTGAAGGACCCTTCATATGATCAAGCACATTAAAGTCAATGGATTTCTTGACAACCCTTATAGTGATCAACCCATTTGTGACATAAATAACACATAGGTTGTAGAAAGTAAAGGTCACCTGAACATAATTAGACACATTGAGTCTTCAACCACATTGATGATGATGATATTGCAAGGAATGAAGAAGTTTCTGAATCTGATAGGGACGTCTTCTACCACACCCACTTTCCTGGTAAAGGAATTGTTGACCAACTATATCCTCATGTTGGAGTTGACAATATATTTAGACCCAACTTGGTGGCAAGGCTATATGGAATAAGACTTATAGTAGCACCCAGGTCTACGAGGACGTACCTAGTAGAAGTGTGTCCAATGAGAAAATGGATGGTGAAATCTCTTGAGTCCTTTTGCTTTGTCGGCACAGTGAATTGACATAAAGAGGAAGCCATTCTAGCAAGGCAAATTGTTTCTACCTAACTTCACTTTCTCTTCTCGGTGATAAGATCCTTCAGGAACTTCACATATGTAGGCATCTCATCAATGACATCTAGAAGGGGGATGTGTAAGTGTATCTTCTTGATAGTGTCTAAGAATTTGGTATACCTCTTCTCAAGTTGTTCCTTGATGAAACGATGAGGAAAGCGTTCTTTGGGAGGAATTTCATATGTTCTAAGGGATGGGTTAGGTTTTGAAGCCCCTCATGAATTCTTCATTACTGGAACCTCATCTTTATTGTTTCTATCTTCTTTAATAGACGTATTTTTCATATGTGGCATGACATAAGTGGTTCCTAAACGAAGAGTATCCATCCTGGAGATTTCATTCTTTGGTTTTTTTGGTAGTTGAAGGAAATCATCCAATTGGTCACTCAATATATGCAACTATGGAGGCTAGTTGTTGATCTATCATCTGGATGTGTTGTTACATAGTGCTAATTTGGGTGTTCATAGTACCCAATTGTGTTTTCATGTTTGCCATAATGTTATTATTGCTCAACACACACTCCCATAATTTTTCAGTCAAGGAATGTAGCTCAATTATGTATATCTAGTGTTGTTGAAATAAGCTCAGCCTTTGGTTTCCGTTGAAGTTTCCTTGTTTTTGTTGTTGCAGACAATTCTGTTGAAATCTGGGAAGAGTTCCTCTACCAACATCTTGTCCCCTACCTATGCCTTGAGGTGTTTGACTCAATGGAAATAATTTTCTTCTATAGAGGCATTCGCCTAGGAAAATCTAGGGTGATCTGGTCGCTTGTAATTCACATAAGACACATTTTCTACCTGATCTTCTTCTTCATGAGTGTAAATACCATGATTGGTCCCATGAACCCCTTCTCCAAATGTGACACATTTTACAGTGGCCTCAGTGAAATACCTAGAGTTGACTTCCTTCAAGTTCTCGATGTCAGTTGCCATTATGTCAAGTTTATTATTCAAGCTTTCAAGTAACTTTGAATCTAAAGAACTGCTTACAGAAGATACAATTGATGTAAAACTTCTATCATAATATCATCCATCTTGAAGTGTGGCCATAGTGTTGATGATTTCCTTGGTGGTTTCTGCATCATGCTTCATCGCTCCCAGTTGTAGTACTTAGAGATGTCCTTTGTATGGAAGTGAGGCCTTCATAGAAAGTGGTAACGATAAAGCCTTCATCATAGCCATGATTTGGGAAATCTCTCAGATATTCTTGATATCTCTCCCAAGAATCAAAGAAAATCTTAGAGGGTTTCTGCTTTAAACCAATTATCTTATGTTTGCATCTGACAGTCTTCTCAATAGGGTAAAATTTGTACACAAACGCTTCATATAATTGTTGCTAAGAAGTGATCCCTTTTTGGGAATGGTACCACTGTAAAGCCTTATCTTTTAAAGAGAAATGAAACCCTTCCATATATATGACTTCTTAAGGGACCCTATCACCTTTATGGTACCATAGAGATTTCTGAAAGAATCAATGTGATGATAGGGGTTTTCATCACCAAAATTTCCTCCAAAAGTCTAATGTTGAATCAAGTTGATGAAAGCGGACTATAACTCAAAATTTGCCACTGGAATGCGAGGAAGGACAATGGGTTCCCTATTGTCATTGACACAACCAGTGATCAATGATCGGAGTGAGGGCCTATTTTCAAGAGCATTTCCAGTGGGTGGTGGTCATGCAACCATTGGAGCGTCGATGAAAATATCTGCCTCTGGAAATTGAGCATGGAACTCCAGCATTGAGAGGAAATGACATTATGCTACCTACAACCAAAATATCAAATGGATCAGAGTCTAAGACTGGAAACGTAAATAATATCCTAGAAAATAGATAATGTAAAAAGGGATGCTAATAATCTTTTTACAAACTTTTAAAGGAATAATTAGTGCTGAGTAGACCACAAGTTCATAAAGATTATCTATTGCCTTATCCCCATCAATGTTGCCAAAAGATGATCACTTTTTTTCGTGGGTGAAAAGTGTAAACACAATTTTCTAGTCAAAGATATTAGACTTTAAATTTATACCCGACTAGAAGAGGCATTTGTAACTCAATGCGGAGTTTGTTGCAGTAGTGTGGGGTCCAACATTAGGATAAGGAGAATACTAGAATAAAAGTGAAATTATCTTAGCTTAGTCTAGTCAAACCAATTAAGAGAATTTAATGGCGTTCTGATTTAGGAACAAATTAATCTAGTTGAGCAGTAAATCTAAGTTTTTAGAAAACTAAAGGAAAGAATAAAGAGAAATTGTGAAATAATGATAAAGAGACTTGGACTGAGTTTCACCAATCAAGCCAACCACAACAATGTAAAACCTTCACTCCTAGATTATATGTATTCTTAACTTTTTTTACAAACAATCATAAAAGGTATCTATTCCTTCCTTCTTTCAAGATCTAGGCATATTTTTATATAAGGGGTTCTCTCTCTATAGATATTAATGAAAAACCAAAGAAAAATTGTATGACTTTTTTTATAGTAACTCCTCATTCTCATGACTTGTTACTAACCTATACTCCAAATCTCATTGAAATTATTATCTCAAACAATATTCATATCAAACATCACAAGAGGTAACCAATTAATAAGCGACACAGTAAAAAAAGAGTACAAAAAGAAAACTCTTAAGAACATATGCCATAAAATATAAGAATGAACAATTACATGGTTGGGAGGGCCTAACTGCTACTCCCATCCTAAGTTATGGAGTTCAACCACACATGGAACAAGAAAGAGACAAATTACATCTTGAATAATTCATGATGAGTAAAAGAAGAGCAAGAGATTGATACTAAGGTAGATTGAATGATTGATCTACCAACATTTTGGTTGATCAAGTAGGAGGTTGATGGCTAGCAATCTATAGCCAGCAATCGATGGCTCTTTCTCCTTCTGATCCTGGCTTTGTGCAAGCAGGTCTGTCAGATCCATTGATGGTAGTGGGTTGAACCACTAAGGAAAATAGTGACATCCAACTATATCAATGGATCTTGACTAGTTAATAGCTCTGGTCCTTAGGCTATGGAACTTGGTGGCATCCTTTTAGCAAGATAACACTAAGAATCCAAGATCATTTGAAGTGACACTTTGGGGGCCTATTTATAGGCTTTGACTTGTGCCTTTTTGATCTTGATTGGTCCATGTGGCATTGACCTCCCATCTACTTCTATCGACATTCATGGTCAATGAAGTGATTCTTTGCTAGGTATTTGTTGATCGATTGAAGAGTCAATCTTTACATGTGTTGACAGAATTTCTCCTTGAAAAAATTCCATTGGTCTTTGAGGAGTCGATATGGTTGTTGAGAAGGTCATCTATATCTGGTTCCTCAATGAAAACATCAAGGTCTTTACTCATCAACCAGTTGTCAATGGGTTTGTTCGATAGCTTATAATTGATAGGGTTTTGAGATACAAATGTTGATGAATTGAGTTATTGACACTTACTCGGTAAGTTTGTTGACCTTCTTACTTGACGAGTATGTGCTCGATGAATCTATCGATGACCACTTGAAAGGGTATTGTCGACTCTCTTGAGGAAAGGTTGAGCCACCAACCATCTGGTCGATGGCCACCGGGAGTCTATCGACTTCTGAGTGATTAATTTAGAGTATCAATGTTTGTCCATCGATTTTGCTAGTTTTTCACTGAATTCCTTCAAATATCAACAAAACTTAATTAAAACCTAACATTTGGTAAATTGAAAGTAAAATGAACAAAACCAAACATTTAAATACTAGTTCTAATGATATTTATTATGAAAAAGGCTATGAAAAGTGCATCCAAACTGATGTTATCAGTCGGTGAGTGTTAGAACCCGTTATAAGAAACAAGATTACTCAAAATTCCAAAAAGGATCACTCACTAGTTAAACACATACCCATAAAATAGGGTAAATTAAAACCGATTTCAACATCAACACATGCTCATAAACATTTGCATAAGAGTCCAAAATCTTTCTTATATTCATAATATGCCACATAAACAAGCACTAACATGCTAAAAAAAGATTGATTCATTTGAAACACCATATACAAACTTTCTTGACCGGACCTGAGAGTATAAGGACGACCCTAGGACACACTAGACAAATAAATAACCTTCTCTAAGGTACATTACCCTATTTCTATGAGACCCCTAACCTTGCTTAAAGTGTTGAACAAGCTTAATTATCATAATCTAATCATTATAACCTAATATAACCTTGTGATATGCTTTGAAATCATAATACAAGCTTAAGTTTCAAATTTGGTCCAATTTGGAAACTGTTTGAGCAAGTTATGCAAATTTTGTCTTTTCTACAATTTACCCAATTGAGAGGTTTTATTTGCAACTTATCACTTGAATTATGTTCCTTGGATATTCTCTCATCATTCTTGAGATTTTTGAGCCATGGGGTGCCTATTTAAACCTTGGTTTGAAGGTGTTTTCCTCAAGGGTATTTTAGGGTTTATCCCTTCACAAATGAGCTACCTTTGGTGGCTATCAACTAATGATTTATTTGTTTTTCTTGGAAATTCAAGAAACGGGGGATAAGCATGCCTCTATGGATGGTGGGGGAGCTGCTTGTGTGTGCTTGTATTTCTTAATAGTTCAAGGCCATGGACACTTGGAAAGATACTAGAACTTCAACTTTTGTTTTTCTTTTTCTTTATCTTAAAGATTTATATACTTGTACACTAGACAATTTTATGCACATTTTGTCTTTTCTACAATTTACCCAAATGCTCATTTGATTAAGAAAGGTGCTAGATGGACGAGTTCACATCTTATGCTTGGATTTCCTACCCTACCTACTCATATTTTCTTCTGTTTGGTAGTTTACCTTCTAATTAGAGGCAGGTTTTATAACTTGCTCCACATTTATTGCTTACCATAAGCTTTCTAGCTCATTTTCTTGCTTTTAAATGATGATCCGATGGTGTTGTCTTCATGACAACTAATGGTGGTGACCAAGGGTGTCAACTGACATTCACCCTTTAGGTCAGGTTTTGGCCTAATTAAAATCTTAGTGATTAACCACTAATTACCCTAATGATGCTATCAATCAACAGTGATATTAGTTTGATTAGAGGGTTATTAATGAATATAGTGTTGATCAAACAACCTATGGTGACTTAATGGTCACTAATGATGGTGGATCAGGTCTCCAAAACCAATGGTGAGTTAATCATATAGTTGTAGCATCAATTAAGCCTTAGACCAATGGTTTCTTCTTCTACCTTAGGCACTCTATTCGCCCCCAAGAAGGTGAAAGAAGAAGTTCTAAAGAGGACGAAAAGATAACAGTCTGAAGGTTTCATTTTTGAGCTAAAGGATATGTATATGTCTTATGGATAAAGAAAGAGAAAAGATGTAGGTGTCCTAATAACTCTCCATGTGTCCATGGCCTAAAACTATTATGGTTATAGAAGTAGCCACACAAGAATCTACCCCACCATTTTGGAGACCTGATTAGCCACCATTTGTTGGATTTCCAAGCCAATCAAATAAACCATTGGTTGATAGCTCCTAAAGGTAGCTCATCCATAAAGGGGTAAACCCTAAAAATACCCTTGAAGAAAACACCTCCAAACCAAGGTTCAACTATGCGCCATGTGTCCCAAAAATCTCAAGCATTATAAGGAGATATATAAGGATTATAATGCATGTGAAAAATTGCAAGTAAAACCTCAGATTTGGGTAAATTCCATAAAAATCCAAAATGTGCATAAAATTGCATAACTTGCACAAATAATGTCCAAATTGGACCAAATTTAAAATTAAGCTTGTGACATGATACCAAAACATATCACAAGGTTAGATTAAGTTTAAAGTAATAAATTATGATAATTAAACATGTTCAACACTTAAAGGAAGGTTAGGGGTCTCACAACCATAAACACTTAATAGGGATTTTGCCCCTGAAATCCAAGGCAAACAAAGAAGGGTATCTCTTATGCACCTCATCCACAAGCATACACATGGTTATTTACATCTCATGGTGATGTCATATCACTCTCATAGGAAAAATGTTTTTCTCCCTCAACTCCTATATGTTTCATCTTGGGTTAGCACATAAACCCCCACATAATAAGACATTGTCAATATGGAACATTGAAACTTGTTGTGCCATCAGTACAACTCTGGTAGTAACTTTCAACTTGGAATTTTAGGTGACATCTTGAATTGTTCTATCTGTTGTCCTGACACATCACTCAGAAGTCATACTTGCTAGCTTTTTACCAATCATTGCATGTGTCCCATACTGTTCCTTGAAGCATTATAAAAGGTGATGTATCCATCTGTTTGTTCTAGATACACTTACACTGGAACACTCATCAACTTCTTGTTTAGTATCTATAGAAAATTCTAACGCTAGAACCTATCATTCCATACAAGGAGAAACATTATTCCTAGTCAACCTTGTTAGGGGTGAAACAACAACATTGTCTTTACCTTACTAGGATTTACACAACATACTTAGAAGACATATCATAATCACAAGAAGACATTTTAGTCAAATGCCAACTCACTCTTTTTCAATTTGTCACATAGCTATTGCAACTTTAGAAATCCTAAGGTTTTTGAAAATATGTTGGTCATATTGTTGACCATCTTTAAACTTCTTGGAGAATTTACCATTCAAAACTTGTCACGTCTCATAAAAACACTACATGAGTAATCTATCCCTCAAGTTCATAAACACTATTGATGCATTGGTTAGTCTAAATAACATAACCCTAAACTCACAATGACCATGCAACTTATGTCATCCATTTTGATTCTTATCCACTAATATTCCAACCTCAAGTCAATCTAAAGAAACATTATAGCACTTGTTGACATAATATCCACTTAAAGGCTATGCCTGAAAAAGAAGGAACACAAAGGAAAACCCAATTCCCATACAACTACATCATTTTCTAGGGTCACAGGCAAAAGGTAACAAATTCTATTTTCCCCATGAGGATTACATTTTTTTGTGTCATGTTACTTCTTTCAGCTTGGGTTCCTTGCCACTAGCATAGGAATTATTTAAGATTATTGTATCCCATTACTCCTTCCTTGTTAACTGTTTGTCATACTTGTGTGTTCTCATGTTTTATCATGTTTTTCAACTACTTATTCAAAGGTAAATCATCATATTGCACATTTTCTTCATTAAAAGGGATTATTTCCCTTTCATTTCTTCATAAGTCATAAATACTATATATTAACACTTCCTTACTCACCTAGATTGATCTGTGTTTAACTCATATTCCACTTTATTCATCTATCATTATCATTATCCTTATCCATCTTCTCATATCACACTTATCACACAAGTTCCCTCCATCTTACGTGGATTTCATACCTTGAATCACTTCATTAGCACATACTTATCCATATTTTACTTTATTATATTCTCATATTATGGCTTTGAGAACTCCTCTTTTGTTGGTTTGTATCCATATTTAGGTTTCATGGTGTCATATATTTCTCTTGTAGTTACCAATTATTCAAGTCGTGATGGATTACGATGTAATTCTCATCTTCCTTAGGGTAATATCGAGGTATTAGCACCATGCTTTTTGATTCTTTATAATATTTATATTGTTTCAAAATGACTACTTGATCAGAGTTATCAGAAAGATAACAATCTAAGAGTTCCATACTTACCTTTTCTTCAATAATTGAATAGCTGGTCAGGGCATCCCAATACTGAGTTCAGGCCATATGCATCATGTTTTTATGTCATGTTTTGAACTTAGAGATCGTCCTAGTTTCTAAGTCTTAGTGTCTATGTAGACTCAGTGAACCTAGAGATTTGCTACCAATTTATTAGAACCCATTAACACTAAACGTGATTACTCAAAACACTAAACATGATCAATCACTAATTAAATACATACCTAGAAAATAGGGTAAATTAAAATTGATTTCATCATTAACACATGCTCAGAAAAATTTTCATAAAAGTCAAACATATTTCTTGTATTCATATTATGCCACATAAATAAGCATTAACAAGCTAACAAAAGCCTGATTCATTTGAAACACCATATACAAACTTTCCTGCCAACACCTGAGAGTACTAGGACGACTCTAGGACACACTAGACAACTAAACAACCTTCTCTAAGGTCCATTACCATATTTCTTCTTCACTGCTACAGTTCTACTATTGTTGTTGCTGATCACCTAAAAAGATGTGGTGAGACCCATGTCCCAGCGAGAGATATAACTCTCTACATCGCTTATTGTTTACAACATGTTAAGTAATTCAACAAATTAAGTAGATCAAACAAGTATAACAAATAGGCTTAGAAGAAGTGATGATTACCAAGATGTAAAGAGAAGTAGATAATAATTATCATCATTATACATATTGTCATCCTTTACCTTATTAACAATATAAGCAGTTTAGTAGCATTTGCATAATTAACATCATGAGAAAGTGTAGTTGACGTGATTTTTACTGCACTAACAAATCCACCTAGGGTTGAAATCCCTAAGTTTTTACCAAAACCTTGTGCGATAGTACCACCCACAACTGGACGGGTCTTATCAAAGTTAGTTAAGGATCGAATCCCAAGGGACAACATTTTTTAGAATCTTGCTAGTCATATCTAGTTAAATCAATACTAATATTTAGAACCGAGAGTTGATTTGGGTTTAGTTAAAAAAAATTGTAAGGAAAGTAAAAGATTGGGATTAAAAATGAGTTTAGATTAATGATTGGAATTACTAGGGTGGAATTGAGTTTCACCACCACTACACATGCAAACACATCCAAAACATATCCAGGAAATATACAACTATCCTAATGGAGTAAGCAAACCATCTGTTAGGAAATAGAGTTTGTGTAACCATCTCCATAGGCTTGATATTTTGTTACCCACAGATCACACACTTAATACTTAACATACTTTAAACGTTGGTCCACGAATGGAGACATGTCTAGGTCATCAGACTTTAGAAATTTATAATACCTAAATGTTTAAGACTCCTGCAACTAGCACAGGGTCAAAGTAGTTTAGGTTCGAACACAGGGATAGGATGAATGGCACTTCAGAACTCGAGTTTTACTTATCTAAGCGCGTCGAAAAGTCAAAGGGTAAGGTTTTTGATGATACGAGAAAGAATAATAAATAATCAAACAAAAAGCCTATCTCCATGGGGAGTTACCATAAGAATTAAGGTTTTTGGGATTTAGCAGTTTTTATGGAGGGTTTTGTATATTGGAAACCAAGGAGATAAAACTCCAAGGGGAGTTTTACCAAATGAGAAACACGATTTGATAGCTACTTAAAAGCATGATCCAAAAAGAAGAGACTAAATCTCAGATTCTATAAAGAAATCATCAAACAAAAAGGAACCATACACAGAACAACATGAGATAAACTCCACAGATTCCAATAAGCATAAAGAGGTAAAAGGGTTTAGTTACAATGCAGTAGTAAAAGAAAGTAAAGTGCTGAAAAAGGGAAGATAGCTATCGACCTCCTTGATGTAGGAGACTGATATACATAGCAGTGGGACACCTAAGATAATGCTACCCAGTATCGAGTAGCAGTCCTATCGGGATACGAATGTGTCGGGTTCTTGACCGTGTCGAGTCATGAACCATGACGGGTAAGGGGCAGATCGGGAAAGGGCACTCTACCCGATATGGCCGTGTCGGGCTGCAGCTGAGATAGGTAGGCCATATCAGGTTGGGTATCGTGTCATGTTAGGATGTGTGTCGGTTTACTCTTAGGTTCTCAGGTTCCTCGTGTCGGGTATAGATGGGCGAGCCATCTCAGGTTGAAGCCCAGCTAGAGACTCGACATGTTGAAGTAGCCTTGAAGGTCGTGTCACGCTGCTATTGCTACCGAGTCAAGTTCTAAGTGAACTCCTCCCGTCCCTCTCGGGTTGGGGGTGTGATCACCTAGTATCACCTGGCAGGCTCTGGAACTCGACGCACTAGCTCCTTTTCTCTAAGAGTTAGCTCTCGTAGGGTTCCCACCCATCCCATCGTAGGCATGTAGCTGCTATTTATAGGAAGCGGGCTGGTGGGAGATGCGATTCTCATTGGGCCACACATCCCCTATCTACTTCATTCATGTGGATTCAAAAGGGGCCAACACATCTGTCGCCCAGCACGGCTGGTGGGGCGTCACGTGTCGGGTTGTGAGTAAACCACGCTTGATCGTGTCGGGTAAGAACCTTGGCGAGCCACTGCATCGGGGGGGGGGGGGTGGTCGTGTCGTGAAATCGACTCCATCAGCTGGAGGACCATGGCAGGGAAGGCACCCTGTCGGGTAATAGCTTGTAGTCTATCAAAGCTCCTTCATGGCATACCCGTGTTGGGTTGCTGCCATATCGGGCAGCGACCGTGACGGGTAAAAGGGCATGTCGTGTCGTGTGCCTACTGGGTCGGGACGGGTAACTCGTTGTTGATGGGTTGGGACGGGCCCATTAACACTCTTTTGGTAGAAAAATAATAGAAACTCTGCAAAAGATAGGAAATGTTATCAGGAGCATAGTGGGCATTATTTCTATTCAAAAAATAAGATAAAACGGAGAGGAAGTTAGGTTTGGAGGCAGTTTTGATAGTAAAATATAAGCTCTAGCAGCCATAAAATGAGTATTATCAACTCCCCCAAACTTAGCATTTTGATTGTCCTCAATAAATCTGTACCTATTTTAAAACTTTGTTTGTGGTACTTTTCAAAACTAGACGTAGTCTTCGGACAAGGGGTAAAGTGAATTTTTGCAATGTCCTGAAGAAAATTACGTCCGACTACGAATAATGGACTTTATTTTTCCTACCTTATTTAAGCAAAAAATCTTCTCTTAAGCTTCTGTGAGACTTAAGTGCAAGATTTTGAAGTTAGCTTTCACACCAAACTGTTTGGGGATAGACGGTGGGGTTTTCGGAAAGTCATAAGTATTTTTGGGTTTTTCTTGCTCCGCATTGGTCCATCTAGGTACGGGTCCGTTAACGAGCAAGTGGTCCCTGCAGTCCAAGCCAGTTGGCTTTAGAGTAGTGATTTCACATTCTACGTACCACTACCCCGGATCTACACCATGCCTAAAGATGGGTACTTTTGGGAAAACAAGTGTTTTTTTTTCGGGCACAACTCTCATGTTTTTATTCACTCTCATAAGGCTTTCCTCTCTTTTTGGGAATTTGATGGGTAGGGAAAAAGGGAGTTTTCTATTTGGGTAGTTTTTTCCTTCACATGCACGTCTCTTAGCTGTTGCGAGATTATTTTTCAAAGTTGGCGTAGTAAAGTTGTAGCCTTTATCATTTGAGACTAGGTTTTCAAGAGAGCATAACAGAAATGTGCACTGCCTTATACGGAGAGAACAAACTCGAAGAAGTTGTACCAAATATTTACTATAAAGTGTTTTGTAGTTTTTGAGAAACAGGAAGTTGTTTATGTATTGCTTTCTATAAATCATTTATATCCATGTATATACAGAGTATAGTGGAGAAAAGAAAAGGGAAAAAGGGGAAAAAGTTTTTAAAGTACCTCCCTCACTGATGCTATGGAGTACTCCCCCCAAACTTACCCCACACTTTGTCCCAGAGTTGTGAGATAAATAAGGAAGGATAGGCATAGATTAGTGAGGGTTCAACGAATGCACATGCCCTCAGCAGATAAGAGATCCATCACATATTCTCCTCGTTGGATTTGGTAGCCACGGTTGTGGAGGTTATCTGGCATCTTTTTCATAGCTATTGTGTAATAGATCCAGTGCAGCATGTAGACATCACAGTCATTTGATAAGGGAACTTGTTGTGGACTGTGGTGGTAGTATTGGAGTTTGTGCCACTTGGCCGCCGAGTGTTCAAGATAGGGCTGGATCAAACACACTACCTCGGGATAATATTTTCTCGCTAGCCGCTCCAAGGATGTTGCCGACGCAGATGCACACTCTGTCGGGTAGTCGTTGCTGGCATCAGAGCTGTTGTAGAATAAACTAACGTGTGGATGGGTGTGTATCATCAGGAGCGTCCAGTGATTTTCATACAGCATAGGTACAAATATTATGCGTGGCAAACACTTGTTTACTTTAAGCTGGAACAGCTGGCGTGCTCCTATCTCATCAACAAGGCATAAGTCATTGAACACATTCAAATGAGCGATGTAGGGCTGTCCAATCTTCTTCGACAGGATGGGGATGTAAGATGACGCCACCATTATAGGTAAATAGCATCCTGCCTTGACTAAGTCCTATAGATCGTCGAGGGGAACTACTACATTATCTTTTTCATATATGACATCTACAGTGTTAGAATCAACAAGTCAAAGAAGAATTTCATTGACCTGATCTTGAGATAGTGAACTACACGAAGAATGATCAAAATTGATGATAAGAGATTCAGTGATGACAAGCGAAGAAGAATCACGTTTGGGTACATCACCTTCAGTGGCGAGTACGGTTCTCAGAGTTTCTATCTGCTTGCCTGTCCTGTAGATGTCAAAAGAGTATTTGACTTCATTCCTTGGAGGACTGATGGGTTGAGAAAAATGGGAGTCAGCATCAGAACCAACGTCTGTCTCTAGCAGGTCCTCTAGAAGTTCTGCATCTCAAAAATAGCACTTGTCTTTTGATCAACAACAACGTGTATACGCTCCTCAGTTGGTAGAAGCCTTGGTCCTGGAGTTGCCTTATGTATCTGAAGATGTTTAGCAGCTCCATGGCATGCATGAAAATGAAAGCACTATTTCTGCTTCACACGTCTTCTTGAACTGGGAAGTCTCTGACGGCATAGAAGTTCCAGACGCCGCTGTGGAATTGGACTCCTTGTTTGAGGACCCGATGAAGGCGTAGAGGAAGAAGCCTAAGGTGCTTATCTTCGGGGTGTACGAAGATGTGTCCTCGGTGGGGGACCTCTGCGGTGCAACAACTAAGCAAGGTGACGTCGTGGGAGCGGAGGTCGGCCACGTAGAGAAACCAGTGATTTCTGAGCTTCTAGGGTGCTAGCACCAGTTCGGGGTTGTGTTCTTCAATGTGATGCAACATATCAACTACCATCCTTATATCGTACGACCCTGCCAGTAGTCGTCTTGCCAAGGATGGGGTGGCGTGGGCTGTCCTGATGACAATATTCTCAAACATCGCTCCTTCTAGGTCCCTAAATAAGATCTTTCTTATGACTGCTTTAGTGTGGAACATGCCTTTGAGTGCTCTGTGTTGTATGGAGAAGTACACGTCGCTCCAGACAACAGCTTATTCTTCTTCCTATGGCCTTAGGACCATGTTCAATAGTTGTTGGTCCCAGATCGTTAGGTAGCCGATGGTGCGCCTATCAAAGTCGGCTATCTCAAAGGCAGGTATCTCTTATGACATAGAAAACACATCAGTCGCCGAAGTCCTTGCCCAAGGGGGTTTCTCAGCAATCGAGCTACACATATCGCCCCCTTCTCCCTCAGATGTTTTAGATGAAGCCTCTGCTAGGCCTTCAGATACCTCTTCTGTGTCGTCAGTTGGCTCTAGCGGCTGATGGGTTGCAGATACGTCGATGTCGCGAGTGCTCCCCTATCTTGTGGGAGCTATGTCGGTGGTTCTGTTCATTGTCTCTTCCTTGGGCGTTGTGGACGGCTCGTTGGAGGTGGATGAGGATGAAAAACTAGAGGAAGAGGAGGATGATGATGATGGTGGAGAGGCGAAAGTCGGCGGTGATGGAGACCTTTTGGGACGCCTTGAGCGATGGTGGTTTCCCTTCTCGTCGAGCCTCTGCTCAATGGCATTGAGGCATTGGAGTGCCACCTGCATCATGTTGTTCAGTGCCTCTAGTTGGTCGGGGAGACCAACTAGAGTTAGCACTTGATGCTCCTTCTCGCTCAACCTTTGTTGGAAGACCTAAAACTTGCAAGTCAGGGAAGCAAAAGTAGAGTTGTGATTGCTCATTACCTCCTGCAAGTTGTCAAATTCGAAGCTAAAGGCCTGCCCCAACGAAGAGGGGACTGCCAGCGATCGGATTCAGCTTCAGGTGACGCTCCTTGTGTTAGCAGTGTGGCCCAATTAATAGGCATCATCTATCGGGGCCGAGTCCTCCTGAATAGTATGTGAGGGTGTGGCCTCCGGACGAGGCGTCAGCACCTTTGCAGTTGCCTCCGTCTCTTTATCTTGGGGTTGTGAAGAAGGTTTCAGAGTAGGCAGATGATGATCGACCATCCGGCTCTCAGCTTCCTCCTCCATAGAGATCGTCAGCGTTGAAGGTGGCGGTGTCAGCGTCGACTGTAAAGACCTGAGCTCTGCCTCCAAGAGCTCAGTGAACACCTCCTCACTGTTGCGAGAGGTGTCCGGCCGCATCGAGGGTGGCATTGTTCTTTTTCCGTTGTTGGCAGAGCCGAAGCTTGTGGCGCTACGCCTACTATTGTTGCGGTGGCGCCTTCTAAGGTGATGACCGTTGAAGCGGCCTCGGTGGTGTCAATGACCTCTCCGGTGGTCGACACTTCTTCTGTAGATACGGCGGGCATTGTTGTGGTTGTTGTGGCAAGTTCGGTGGCGGTAGTAGAGATCACCAGAGTGGTGGCTGCTGGTTCTATGGCGATGGTGGTTGGCTCAGCGGCAGTGATGACAGTCAAGTCTTCAATGCTGACTGCCAATGAATTGTCTCGTCGAGCGTCAAGGGGTGCGGGCCTCCTTACGACAGCATCCTTTCTTGGATGGCTGTGGTGGCAGTGTAGGTGGCTTCGATGGTCACAACTTCAATCTCTGTTTCTATGAAGACCAGCTTCTCTACGTCATAGTTGATGCAGAGTGGGAGGGCCAAGAGGATATTCATCCTTGTGAACTTGTAGAAGAGGCGGTGGACGTCCTTCTGGATTTTGTTTGCTCTGGTGAGGAACTTGATGTCGATCTTGTCGTCCCCCCGGGCGCGCGACAGGTTGAGCGGCTCCCTTAGGTAACATAGCCCTGCTACTATTAGGTTTACAACTCCTCCCATATTGTACTCCTTTGTGGCATCCTTTATAGGATAGAGGCGGTTCAGTAGAAAGTGCCCTAGGTTTATCGTCTTCCCCTCCATCATGTACCAGATTAAGTGAAGCTCTTTGGTGTAAAGATTACTTCTCTCATACTTGTTGAAGAGAAGGCTTGCCACTATCATGTGCATGATCCTCTAGAATCATGAGTAGACTGTCACCACTTTGCTTCCCGGTTTGAAGGAGGATTCACCCGTCAGCTTCCTCCATAGGATGACGGGGTCAAAGCCATTGCCTTCAGTGTTCCTAGCACTATTATTGATCAACTCTCTCTCAACCTCGCTAAAGGAGAATATCTCATTGAGCAACCTCTCTGAGATGTCGTGTTCGGTGTTGTAGAGGTGCCCTTGGAGTCTGTCCACTCCGTCGAACCTTTTGCACTCTTCTAGTTTATTTGGAACTCGGCAGAGGGAGGAGATGAACTCCTTTGTGAGCTCGGTGTAGGAGGCGGAGTAGCTAAAGCATATCTTCCACAGTCCGGCGGCTTCTAAGACATTTTCTAGTCTATTGAAGATGCTAATCTGGTGGAAAGAAGCTTGATGGCTGAACCGGGTTGGTCGGTAGACCTTTACCACCAATTCAGTGTGATGTCATCAGTGCTCCTCATCTCTCGGCACGAACCGGCCTGGTGAGTGAGTCAGGATCTCTGGATCTACCGTTATGGTTGGGGGTGGGGTTGCTTCTACCCTGGGCCTCTTCTCAGCCTCAAAGGGCCCAATTGTCTCAGGATTGGGGCATTTCTACCCCACAGTAGCTTCAGTTGTGGCCTCGGGGTTGATCCTCTGGCCTTGTTCGTCAACTTGGATGATGGTTTTCTTGGTGCGTGCCATTTTCTGCAATGATTTGAATAAAGAAATTAAGTCAACAAAAGATGTCTGATAAAAACTATATTTACTCGATATTGGGTAGAAGGTAAAAGTAAGAGTGTCACTCGATACGGGTTGGGCGATACGCCTAGAATTGATATCGAGTCGGGCACTTAAGAAAATCTGGCATGCGATATGAAAATGCCTGATACCAGAAAGTCAATGCATTTTTCAAATGGTACTCAGCACAAACTGATATCGGGCAGGTGGTGAAAACAATGCACATGTGAGGTCAGCATCGAGGAAATGATAAGGTCTGGGTGACATGATGTACGTGACAAACCAGTATCGGGTAACTTCTCATAACTGAGTCTGCACAGGATTAACGGTAGACGTGTCACGCGATATGGTTGTCGCGCGGCTAAGGTGAAAAAATGATAACATCCTTACGCGATAAAACAAAGGACGTGCGATGCACCGTGTCGGGCAATGGTTGTGTCGCATGACACGGATGGGAGCGTGTCATAGCAATTTGGATGATAAAGTCACCGTCGTGACGTCAAAGACCTTACCCAATACAGATGTGTTGATCATCGTATTGCACGATATGGGTGTCATGCGGCGCAAGCATAAGACTGGTATAAAACAAGATGATAGGGAAGCTGACATGTTTGTCGATAAATGGAAACTCGATACACATTCAAAAGGATCTGCCCGACATGGGAAAAAACTCGATATGGGGGAACGTGATAGGGTTGGTCGATACGATCCTCGTGACGCATAGTCACACGATATGCAGGGCACAATAGGTTTTACCATTGTTGGGAAAGAAGATCTGGAACGTGAAACGAAGGTGGATAAGCTAAGGCCGGCATGGGAGCTTGGGGTAGTAAAAGAGTGCGCGATAGGAGAGCAAAAGCAGGTAACTTGGTAACCCGAAATGGTAAATCTCGGGCTACTATATATAGCCGGCCGCGAGCGGGGTAAAATGGGTAAAAACAAGGACATGTGTCATGCATGTACGAGAATCGTCTTCTAAAGCATGATAAAAGCCGTCTAATCACGTCATGTCATGAGGAATTCGAGGAGGTTGTGAACCGCACGGCCCGTGTGTCGGGCGGCAAGGACGTGTCGCCCGTTATGCATCACCCGACACACTCCTTACATGATAAGGGTCTGCGCGATACAAATCTAGGTGGAAAAGAAGAAACTCTAACGCGCGATATGTGTGTCACGCGGTTTGGGCAACACGGCAACCCGACACATTTAAAGGGTGATATGGCTTTTTCCGCCACTTCTTTGCAAAACTATGTAAAACTAGGAACAAAAAGTCACCCAATATCCGTCAAAGTGGGTTGGGTGACACATTCATCACAGAACCTGGCGCGCTGAGCAAAGCAAAGAAGAAAGGTATCATTCATGCCGGATATGCCATCAAAGAGCTTAAAGGGAATGCAAAAACAAGGATGGAAAAACTAAAAATCTCAAGGTACTTGATGGGTAAAACATCTTTGGCCTAAGGCTCTGATTGGTTTGGTGGAAGTCATAAGTTTTGTGGAACTCATTTTTTGGAAACTCTAGTTCTATTTCTGGAACTTAAGTTCCATTCACTTCCATGTGATTGGTTTGTTGTTAGTGCAAATATGAAAACCAATAAAAAAATTGTTAGTATTACTGTGTGATATATAAAAAATAAGGACGGTAAATAAATAAAAAAATCATATCCATGACTACTAATTAATATATTTTTAATATAATAATCTCAGCAAGTGGTCATAATGCAGATGTTTCTCTCTTAAAAATAGAGGACGGAAAAAATAAAAAAAATCATATATTCAACTACTAATTAATATATTTTTAACATAATAATCTCAACAAGCGGTCATGGTGTGGATGTTGCTCCTTTAAAAATATTTTAATATGGTATATTGTGGTTCAAATTACATTATAAAATTTTTATTTTACTTTCTATGTATAAACTATTGTAATGATATGTACATTTTATATGTATGTAAATATAAGTTTTGGTTTAACATTATTTAATAATATGTACAACATTAATTTTTACTATATTCTTCACGTACGATTATTGTTTATTGTCATTTTCAAATCATATTGTTTAAACATGAATATAAAAAATGCTAGACAAATCATTTTTTGTCACATGGTGATGTCTGATTATTTTTCATAGTGTTTTTATATTTTTTATTTTGTAGACACAATGATAATGGTAGTTGTAGTGTAAAATATTTTATATGGTTTCTCTTATAGTGTACAATGTTTTGTCATATTATTTTATCATTTTGATAACAAACCATATCCATACAGTAACATTCCTAGTCATAAATATTTTACATGTGTCATTTATGAACAATGAAAAATATATTTATATAGGAAATGTTGTCAATTATTCCAGAACTCGTTTTCTGATCTCTTTAAGTGGGAACTCAAGAACTCTATTTTGTATATAACTCTGTAACTCACCAGAAGTCACGGAACTCAACTACCATCACTTACTTTAAATCAATCATGAAAAACTGCTTTAGGAACTCCAGTTTATAAGTTTTCCGGACCAGTTACAACAAACCAATCAGAGCCTAAGAGTAAACTTCGGCCTCAGATAGTATTACTCACCAAGGTGATAAAACTAAGTCGGTGACCCAGAAAATAGAGTATGTGCACGCGGTGTCGGCATAGACTCGAGCCTTATTATAATGAGATTGTTCATAATGTTCTTTGTAGGAAAAGGAAATAACATCCTATTCTAGGAATGTAAAACTCGGGCTGCAACCTGAGGAGTGTTGTGGTTTGTGTCGTCAGCTAGATGTCTTCAAGTCCCGCTATGCTCTTTCGGTAGGTGTAGCTTTTGCATCTTCTAGGGGCAACTCATACCTCCTCATGAAAGCTTCATCTTCGCAGAACCTCTTTACTCGGTGTCCGTTAACTGGGAAGACCTTCACTGGATCATCTTTGTCATATAACTCCATCATTGCTGATGGATATATCTTCACTACAATGAACGGTCCAGACCACCTAGTCTACAATTTTCCTGGAAAAAGTCAAATGCAAGATTTAAACAATAAGATTTTATCACCTTCCTTGACGTCTTTTGCCTGCAGGTGGGAATCGTGCCAGACTTTGGTTCTTAGCTTGTAGATTCTTGCATTTTCATAGGCGTGAAGCCTAAGTTCTTCAAGTTCTTGGAGCTAAAGAAACCTCTTCTTTCTGTCCAGTGACGGGTCCATGTTGAGACGTTTGATGGCCCAGAACACCTTGTTCTCCAACTCGAAAGGTAGGTGGAAAGCTTTCCCATATATCAGGTGATACGATGTAGTGTCGAGCAGCGTCTTGTAGGCAGTCTTGTATGCCAGAGGGCCTCATCTAACTTGGTTGACCAGTCTTTGTGAGACTTGCTGACCGTTTTCTCCAAGATCTGTTTAATCTGCCAGTTCAAAGCTTCAACTTGACCATATGTTTGTGGATGGTAGGGTGTGACTTTGTGTCGAATGCCATACTTGTGCAAAAGCGATTCAAATTGCCTCTCGGAAAAGTAAGATCCACCATCACTGATGACAGTTCTTGGAACTCCAAACCTTAGAAAGATGATCTTTGTAAAAAGCTTTATAACTGCCTTGGCATCACATGTGGTGGTGGGTATGGCTTCTACCCATTTTGAGATGTAATCTACCGCAACAAGGATGTACTTGAAGACGTAGGAGGATGGGAAGGGTCCCATATAGTCAATCCCCCATACGTCAAAAATTTCTACTTCAATCCATTCTGACATTGGCATCTCATTTCGACGGGAAATATTCCCAGTTCTTTGACATTCATTGCAAGCCCTGACATAGGCGTGAGCGCCTTTGAATAGAGTGGGCCAATAAAATCCAGACTGGAGTACCTTCGTTACAGTCCTTTCACCTCCCAAGTGCCCTCCATAGGGGGAGGAGTGATACTCAAATAGGATCTTCGGGGCTTCGTCCTCAGGTATACACCTCCTGTATAAGCCATCGGTGCAATGCCTGAACAACAGAGGGTCATCCCAATAATAGTTCTTCAAATCATAGAAGAACTTCTTATTCTGATTGTAGGACATTTTCGGGGGTAGTTGTTTGCAGGCCAGGTAATTGTAGAAATCAGTATACAATGGTCCTTCAGGGTTGGCCATCTGGGCAGCATAAATCGCCTCATCAGCATAGCTTTCGTTGATTGGCAATGGGTGGTCGTCCTCCACCCGGATCCTTAAAAGGTGGTCGGTGACCACATTCTCAGAACCTTTCTTGTCTATTGTTTTGTGATCAAACTCTTGTAACAACAACACCCAACACAACGACCTAGGCTTCGTGTCTTTATTTTGCATTAAATACTTGATAGCCCTGTAGTCAGTATGAACAACCACTTTGGAACCCACAAGATAGAATAAAAACTTATCAAAAGCATAGACAATCACCAATATCTCTTTCTCAGTGGAAATATAATTCATGTGTGCCTCATCTAGCGTCTTACTGGTATAAAAGATCACATAGTGCTTTTTATCTTTCTTATGGCCAAGGACTGCACCTATGGCAAAATCGTTGGCATCGCACATGAGCTCGAAAGGGAGATTCCAATCGGGGGACTGGAGAATGGGTGCAGAGACCAAAGCATCCTTCAAGGTGGAGAATGCTTTCAGGCACTCGTCGGTGAAGTCAAATTTCACATCTTTCATTAGCAGGTTTGACAGGGGTTTCATGATCTTTGAAAAGTCCTTAATGAACATTCGATAGTAACCAACATGGCCTAAGAAACTTCGAACTCCGATTACAAATGAGGGTGGAGGGAGTTTGGCTATCACCTCCACCTTAGATCGGTCAACCTCAATACCTTGAGTAGACACCTTGTGTCCCAGAACTATCCCTTCATGTACCATAAAATGGCACTTCTCCCAATTAAGGGTAAGACTATGTTCCTCACATCTCCTCATCACGATAGACAAGTTATTTAGGAAATCATCAAAAGAGCTGCCGTAAACACTGAAGTCGTCCATAAAGACTTCCATTTTATCCTCTAGAAAGTCTGTGAAGATGGCATTCTTGCACCTCTGAAAGGTTGTGGATGCATAGTAGAGCCCAAAGGGCATTCTTCTGAAAGCGAAAGTCCCATAGACACATATGAAGGTCGTTTTATCTTGGTCATCTGAATGAATGGGGATCTAGTAGAACTTCGAATACCCATCTAGCCAGCAGAAGTAAGAGTGATGGGCCAGGCACTCAAGCATCTAGTTGAAAAATGTGAGAGGGAAATGGTCCTTGCGAGTGGCGGTGTTGAGCTTTCAGTAATCTATGCACATCTGCTAACTGGTGATGGTCTTAGTGGAAACCTCAACTCCATTATCTCCCTTAACTAACGTTATGCCTCCTTTCTTTAGAACCACTTGAATGGGACTCACCCATGTGATGTCGTTGATGGTGTATATTATTCCTGCATCTCGGAGCTTCACAATCTCTTTACTGACCACTTCTCTCAACTTCTCATTTTACTTCCTTTGCGGCTGGGCGTAAGGCTTGGAAATTTCTTCCAAGTGGATCCTACGCATACACACAGAGGGGTTGATCCCCCTTAGGTCTCTAATTGAGTACCCTAGGGCTTTTATTCATAGCCTCAACTCCTCAAGAAGTTGTTCCTTTTGGCTGTTAGTCAGTTCTGAGTTAATGATCACCAGATTCATCTTTTCTTCATCCAGAAAACGGTATTCCAGACCTTTCGGCAAAACTTTCAACTCGAGCAGGGTCTCCTTCTCTTGGTCTCCAGTGGGATCTTTATGGAGGACAGTGTACATCACTATCTCCACTGGGTCTTCCTCTTCAGACAAGTCCTCAGCTTCCAAAAATGCTAGCAGTTCTTTGACTTCTGGGTCCTTGACCTCCCGTGCCTCGCCAGATAAGGCACACATCAGTGGGTCTAGCATGGCCTTTTCTTCCCTTACTTCATTATAGAGCCACTGATAGCTTTCAATGAAATAAGATGACTCAAATAATGAAGGGGATTTCATACAGTCATTGATGCTGAAGTCGACATGCTCTCATCCAACTTTGATTGTTATCATACTTGCCTCTACGTCAATGAGTGTTCTTCCAGTTGCAAGGAAGGGTCACCCAAAGATAATGGGGCAGCTAGGGTCTTCCACGGTGTCAATCAAAATGATATCACATGGTATAAAGAACCACCCAACTCTAATGGGCATGTCTTCAACTACTCCAACTGGTCTGGTGAAGGTGTGATCCGCAAGCTGAATTCTCATATTGGTGTTCAACATATCGGTAAGTTTGATCCTTTTTGTAAGGGACAAGGTTATCAGGCTGATGCTTGCCCCTAGGTCTGCCATACCTTTGCGGGTTATGTTGTCCACAACATGGAAGGGGATGACAAAATCCCTAAGGTCTTTCTTCTTATAAGGCATATTAGCCTTGACAAAAGAACTGGACATTTGTGCTAACTTCACAGTTTCAACATCTTTGCCTCTTTTCTTTCTCAAAATTAGATCTTTCAGAAACTTTGAGTATGTAGGCATCTCCTCGATAGCATCCAAGAACAGGATGTTGAGGTGTAACTTCTTTCTAGTTAAGACGACGTATACAACTGAGAAGTTAGCACAAATATATATTGATGATATAGTTCGGTTGCATGGTATACCAGTTATGATAGTACCTGACATATGTTTGTAGTTTATGAGTCATTTTTGGGAGCGTTTACACACAGCCATGGGGACACATATGAGGTTCAACACAACCTTTCATCCACAAACAGATGGTCAGTTTGAGAGGACCATTCAGAAACTGTAAGATCTGTTAAGAGTGTGTACCTTGTAGTTTCTAGGTAGTTGGGATGTGAATATGAGCTTGATATAGTTCTCCTACAACAATAGTTATAAGAGGAGCATAGATATGGCACCATATGAAGCTTTGTATGGGAGATGTTGTCGGTCACCACTTTGTTGGTATGAGATAGGTGAGTATAGATTTTGGGTCCTGATCTAGTACAATAGACTATAGAAAAGATCAAGGTGATATAACAATAGTTGAAGGCATCTCATGATAGATAGAAATCATATGTTGATAAGCATCATAGGTCGCTTGAGTTCTAAGTTGGAGATTGAGTGTATCTTAAGGTCTTTCCTTGGAAAGGTGTGTTGAGGTTTGGTAGGAAGGGTAAGTTGGCTCCTAGGTTTATGGGACCATACCCTATCTTGGCACGTGTCAGGAAGGTGGCACACAAGTTGGGGATACCACCAGAGTTGTGCATGTTGAATTATGTCTTCCATGTCTCCATGTTGAGGAAGTGTCACCTTGATATAGAGCTGACGTCTAGCCAGTGGAAGTTGAGTTGGAGGAGGATATGTCATATGTTGAGGGTCTTGTATTGATCCAGGATAGGAGGGTGAAGAAGCTAAAGAAGAAGGATATAGTCTTAGTTAAGTTTTTTTGGCATCACTATGGTGTGGAGGAAGCCACGTGGGAGTTACAGGATGAGATGCGTAGAAATTACCCATCTCTGTTGGTGTTTAGATTTCCAAGGCAAAATCCATATTAGGGGATTATGGTTGTAAGACCCCTAACCATATTTTTGGTTGAAAATGTTTTCCTATCATAATTAGATGCTTAAAACCTTAATCAAACCTTGTGATGTTCTTTGATATCATGTGACAACCTTATTTTCCAAGTTTGTTCTAGTTTGGAGACTGTTTGAGCTAGTTATGCATAAATGTGCTTAGGACCTAATTGCAATTTACCCATATCTAGGGTTTTTCATGCAATTTATCACGAGCTTGTTGTGCCTCATATTTTTTGACATCATGTTTCATATGGTTATGCTTTAGGGCACCTTGTTACATCTTGGTTTGAGAGGTGACATCTCATGTGTGAGATTAATGTTTGCTCATGGATGCCCTAAGTTGATGGATGACCTTGAGTGTGTTAACTGATGAACCCCCCTTGTGTTGGTAGTCGCCAAAGTTGTATGTTTGCCATCTAGGGTTGGCGGTCTCCAAGGTTTCCTTGTGCACCTATGGTTGACGTTTGATGAAAGTTCCTAACTCATCTTTGGTCGCTAACACACCTAGGGTCAGTGACCATTTGGATTTATGATCTCTTAGTCGCCAAGATCTCAGTGGTCATTTGCTTTTTTTGAGCAATTTTGGTCCATTGTTTTTCTTATTATCATTGTCCTAGTTGCATTGATAAGTTTGGTTGCATGGAAGAGATCTCTTGGAAACATGACAGGCTCAACATGACACCTAACCCTCTTTCTCTCTATCGAACCCTATGTTATATAAACCTCTCTCTTTGCATGCAAACAACCTCTTTACACAACTAGATTCCTCTCTCTTCTCTCTTCTTACTCTTGGAGCTCATCCCCTCTTACCTGGTGATGAAGGAGGAACTCAAGGTTGAAGAAGGTGGGCCAATCTCCCTTGCATGTGGAGTTAGGGTTTGGATCTACCATTCTTGTTATCCTTAATTTGGTGCTTCCTTGCTCTTCTTCTTAGTTTCAAAAAGTGAGATATCCCTCTTATTTCTCTTCTTCGATGAACCCATGATTTTCCAAGGTAGTGCTTGAGTTAGAGCTTGAAGAACATCTCTTTCTTGCTTCATTGACCTAGGGTTTGCTCTCTTTTTGGAGAAGGAGCTAGCTTGGCTAAAAGTGTAAGGCCCCTAAACTTGATTAATGAGTTAAACAAGCTTAATTATCATAATTGAATTCTTATAACCCTAATATAACCTTTTAATGTGCTTTAAATCATAAGACAAGCTTAAGTTTCAAATTTGGTCCAATTTGGACATTGTTTGAGCAAGTTATGCAATTTTATGCACATTTTGGACTTTTCTACCATTTACCCAATTGAGAGGTTTTCTTAGAAATTTATCACTTGCATTATGTTCCTTGTATATTCTCTCATCATTCTTGAGCTTTTTGATCCATGGGGATCCTATTTAAACCTTAGTTTGAAGGTGTTTTCTCCAAGGGTATTTTAGGGTTTACCCCTTCATGGATGAGCTACCTTTAGTAGCTATTAACTAATGAGTTATTTGTTTTACTTGGAAATTCAAGAAATGAGGGATAAGCATGTCTCTATGGATGGTGGGGGAGCTTCTTGTGTGTGTTCTTGTATATTCTTAATGGTTTAAGCTCATGGACACTTGGAAAGATACTAGAACTTTAACTTTTTTTTATCTTAAAGTTTCCTATACTTATCCCTAAGCACCAAAACGAGCCATTTTCTCTCCACCACTTCCCTCATTCTACGAACCGCGCCCTTCCTCTGTTCTTTTGTGAAATTCCTTCCCAAGGAAGAAGAAAGAGGGGACCTTCTTGGAAAAAGAATCTAGGGTTGCAATTGACTTCCTTTTAGGGTTGAAAAAGCTTCCCTCTACTCATCTTGACCTAACAGAGTAAGAATACCCTTCTTTCCTCTATTTATTTCTTTATTATCCTTCCTCCTAGATTTATTCAGGTCAAAACCTTGCTGTTCCATGGTAGAAATTGTTCTAAAGCTCTAAAACCCTACCTTTCTTGCTCCTTATACTTAGGGTTTGCTCATTTGATGAAGAAAGGTGCTAGATGGATGAGTTCATAGTTTATGCTTGGATTTTCTAACCTACCTGCTCGAGTTTTCTTCTATGTGGGGTTTCATATTATCATTAGAGGCAAGTTTTATAACTTTCTCAATGTTTATTTCTTACCATAAGCTTTCTAGCTCATGTTCTTGCTTGAAAATGATGATTCATGCACTAAAAAGCCATGCTTGACTTGGATTTCGATTTTTATAATGTTCTCTATTCTGATTTCATTTATAGATGAACCTTTGATCATGTGTAAATTATTCCTAAGGTATAATATGACTTGGATCAGGTTGGTTTGTAAACCTATGGTGCTAAGCACCTATCAACCAATGGTCAATTTTAGGGTTTAAAGCTGATTTCTTCTATAAACCCATGACCCAATGATGGTACCATTGCAACAACCCTATGGTGATGTCTTCATGATAACTGATGGTCAAGATCAAAGGTGTCAGATGATGGTGACAACCTATGGTCACCCCCTTAGGCCAGGTGTTACAACCCCAATTTTCGGGTTCTTTTGTGAGAAATGCAATTTTTCCTATTAAAGATATATGAACAAATAATGGTGTGATTTGATTTGAATGTATGGATTTCGTTTGTAATAGCCTTGTTTGCTTTTTTTGTGGGCTTTGTTGTCTATTGGGCCCAATAAGAAGAGAAAGATATGGAAATTCAAATAATAAATGAATAAATAAGGAAAAGGAGACAAGAAAGAGGTAGAAGCCTCTAGAAGGCTAGGGAATATCCTCCAAGAGGGGATTTCATGCCTTTAGGGTTCCAAGGAGTCCAAGTTGCAAATATAATGCAATAAAAAATAGAAAATACCAATTAAATAAGCTTTATTAAAGGATAACTTGTTTATGAAGAAAAGTCCCTCATACTTTTGAGTTTGAGTCCCAAACTTGGCACACAAGTAGATTTCGTCATTGTGGACCTTCCTCTAAAATTTGGGATCAAAGGGATAAGCGGTTTAGGAGATACAATTTTTGAAAGTATTCCTAAAGTAAGGAGGAATATGGTATATACATTAAGTGTCATGATTTAAATTGGTTTAGGAAACCAGGGACCCGATTCCCTTTGTTCTTCACGTGGCACGTCAGCCATTGGATCAAGATCCAAGGGTGACTCAGTCATCATCTACCCCAGACGGAACAGGAAAGGGGAGCAGTATGATCAGTTTTTCCAAATCAAATTTCTCAAGAAAGGATGGTTGAGAAGACTTAGAAATTGGACCAATGACTTCGGGAACAAGGAACACACCCACCTACCCTAGGTTTTACCTAGTTTGGGAATATCTAGAAGATGCGCCTAATTCACAGTTCCTAGCCGGCTACCTGTTGACCCCAGGGCTATATATATATATATATATATATATATATATATATATATATATATATGGCCAATACGTTCAATTTCAAGGCAACATAATGGTCATGAGACTCTACCAAACTGATGGCTTCCAAAACCAGAGTCCAATTCCACTCTACGAGCCTTGTTCTTCTCCCTTTTCTTCTCTTTTCCTGCCGGCAAGGTTCCATCTTGCTTTCCCAGTATGAGCTGACTCCAAAGAATTCAAGATCTCCCACGAGTTCAGAGAGGTTCGGCGCTATGATCTGCATCTTAGCTGACTCTCTAGTGCCTTATATCTCTAGTTCAACCTTTGGGTTTACCACGGCCTAGAGCCATGGAGTTCCTATTCGTAGAGTCAGGAGGAAGAAGATAAGAGAGGAAGGAATGTCGAAAACACCCTCGTGTGTGTAGTTTAGTTATGAGGTCGGTGGGGGGCAGTACAATCCTTTGCGGGTTCTGGGCTTTCCTTAGCCACCGACGTGTGGGCACCAATTTGGCAGAAGGGATTGGCGGAGCCCATCCCACTTGGCAATGAGGTAATATCTTGTCTATTATGACGTGTAAATTTCTTATTGGTCTAAAAAGTAATTAACTTGCAAAAATCATAGTTAATGATTGGTAACTCAGATTGAGAAGTATAATATATGAAAATTGATTAGGAGAACGTGAAGAATTCAATAGAAATAGTATTAGGGTCTGAATAAGATCATAGTTCGAAAAGTACCTAAAGTTACCATCTTTAATGCTTCCATGAGTAAGAAACCCTAATTTGACGATTAATGAAATTGAGAATATTAATATGGATAATCTACGAGCCTATTAACTTGTTGTTAATAAAAAGATGTTTTGAATGTCTAAGTAGATAATCCATGGGTTAAATAGCTTAATTTAGGGTTTGATATGTTAATGTGCATTAATGGGCTTAGAAACCCTAATTTTGATAATGTCGGAGTTTAATGGTTTTAATTGTGCAAATCCATGAATAAAATAGAGATATGATGATCCTAAGCTAACTTGAGTATAAAAGATCCTTTATGTGGATTATTTGTGTAATTACGGTTTTTAAGAGTAGAAAAGCAATTTTAGGGTTTGTTGACCTAAAAAGGATAAGGTTTGAGAAATTGATGTAAGGAACCATAATGCATCCTAAAGAGACTTAGAAACCCTAGAAAGGTATCCCAAGTCAATAGAGAGTTGTTTGGGATATATGGTAACAATTTGGTGTTATACATATTTTTAGGATCAAGATTTCTTGATTTGTTGCTTGTCTTGCTTGATTGGACATCTTGATTTGGATTGGATATCTTGCTTATATTTGAGACTCCAAAATAGGTATGTGGTAATTTATGAATAATCTATTTAGTTTCTCAGCATTTCCCCAACATTTAATCGATTGGATACAACCTAAACTGTTGGATTTTTAATTCTGCAATCCTATAAAGTCACTATGATTATCACAATTAAGTATATACTAGTAAATGCATGTGCTTTGCACGTGTTTACTTACAAACTCTAGACTAAATATATAGATCTAATATTTATATATCTATTAAGATTTTGTAAGTGACATGAACTATGCCATAATATTATTTTTTTAAGTTATTCATTGGTAATTAGATAGACAACATGCTAACTCTATAAGATTTGTTGTAGCAAGCTTAATTACAATCAATATTTTGAAGGAGTCTTATCAATTTTTTTATGTGACATGAAAATCATATTTTGATTATATTAGAATGAATATTTTAAGTTCAATATTATGATAACACCAAATGATGATTTTTAATTTTTAATTTGTCAAAACATTAAGGATAGAATTAATGTTTCATTTCATTCAACTTTAAATCCCACTAATTCTAAGCATCTTATCATTGTGGAAAGTGGTCATAAACCTTGACATAATATTATAATTTACTTTTAGAAAGTTCACATTGATCACTATTTTAATATTTTTATGTATGAGTATATCTTATTATTTTACATCCTTGTATGTTTGACATTTTATTTCTTTAATCAAAGAATGTATTTTACTATGTTCCACCACTTATTTTTGCATTCATCCTTTTCCAATTGGAATTGAGAGTTACTGTTACTTACCATACAAACTATTTTTGTATGAGTTGTATTGTGGAGCCAATACTTCAAATATATATTTTGAAACCATGAGAATTTCATTCCTAAAAGAAAAAATTATCAATTTTCTTGTGAATTTAATTGTCACCACAATCAATTATAACAAAACACTAACCCATGAAAAGTTAATAATTTATAATAGATGTATTATTATACATATATAGTAAGATGATAGGTGCTCATTTATAGTAGACAATAGAAACTACTATAGGGAGGACCATATGTGTATGCACGCCTATTTGAACCTAATTGCAAAAAGGTTATATGCAATTAGAAATAGGAAATATTGTATTAAACTATATTTATTGACACTACGTATCAAATCTAATTTTCAAAACCTTTCATCAAATTTTACAATTTCTAGACTAACAAACTACAAATATGGGAACATGTTGACTTGTCCCCTATACAAAAATTTCTTAATTAGTTCAAAGATTTCCTATCCTTCAGTTACTTGTTAACATTACAACAAGTTATGTTAGAGTCAACTTCTTAGATTAAACTCCTTTGCACATGCATGATATCCATTATTTTGTATTAACAAGATGGTGAAGGTGCCTTCCATAGTTGGTTCAACAAGTAAGCCTAGTCGACTTGTAAGCCACATGTTACAGGTTCGATATCCATCGGGAGAACCCCAATGGGAGGTTTATATCAACAAATAAATGGTCTTTTCATAATTTTGGGATTACCTAGGCCTCTCCACCACACAATGAAACAAATAGCAAGTTGGTGGTATATTAGATTAGTGTGTCATAGTTGTTGAACATCCCTTCTTGCAAAAGAAACAAAAAAACCAAGAATTAAGTTCCTCCACTTTACATCCTCCTCTCATTGGATCTATTCTATTGTTTGCATTGTTTTTCTAATTAAACTCATGAAGTATCTATCACCTCAAGTTACAATGCCTCTATGTTGAGTAGTGTGTTCTCTAATGTTTTCTTACATGTGTCTCAACACCTAACATACATCTATACTAAAAATAGTTTTTCATTTAGTCCTAACATGTCATTCTTGGTGTAAATCGAAGGAAAATTTTCAACATTCTTAGTATCTAGGTTGTTATTGATAAGGTGGATAAGAATGTTGATAGGTACTCTATGACATATTATTACACATGTGTATTATAACATATCAATTGGTTTCCCACTATAAATAAATATATGTGTAGATTAAGGTTTGATGTTATGCACCTTTTAAAATATCCCACTAGATAAACCCAAATTTATTGATCATACAAAATGTGGGACACCATTTTTATATGGTGTGGTTCCCTAGATCTCCCATGTGGTCCATTTAACATCTTTGATTAAAGCCAAAAAAAACTCAATATGACTTGACTCAACACTCATTGCTTAATGTAGAAGCACTATTAGGAAAAATATGTCATGAGTAGACCTCTAGAATGGGTGGGTTGATTTGAATTTGATTTTGTTGATTTCATAAATAGGTGTCACAAGTGCGATTTTGAAAGACTCATTGTTAATATGTGGTGAAAAACTCCCCAATCTGAACCCAATGGCCTATCGATCATGCATCAACCCATGGGTCCCCTAACACTCACTCGAGATAAACTAATGAGTTTTGGGTCATGGATCAACCCATGGGTGCACAATAAGTATGATATATCATATATCTTTTTTCTAAATAACAAAAGTCACACAAAGCCATCAATAATCCCTAATCTTAATCTAGAAATAAGAACAAGTCATAATCTAGATATTTTGACTTAAAAAACATAGAATGTGGGGCTTAATCACTGTAAATATAAAAATAACGCAAAATATCACATACTTTCTACTGATTAAAGTAAAAAAAGTAATGATTTTATATTGCTTTTGTTAAGGTAAAATATTATCAAATAAGACATCATTGGTACTATGCATTTATGTGAATGTTATTATATTAAACACATGACAAGATAAAGCTTATTTTCATGAGATAACTCACACTTGGATGCACATAGTTCAACCTACAAAGCAAGAATAAGTGGGTTGTGTCACACCATACTCAAGTTAGATGTTAGATATTAGATGTGTGATCATATTCCAAACTCAAACCTAGATTACATATGTTAGTGTACAATACTTAGGGGTGAAAGATAATATTTAATAGAGTAATAAGGAGGGAGAGTGTCTAAATTTAATAGGTCTAATTAAGAGGGATCCAACTATGTGACTTTTTCACTCTTACATCAATACAATTTATGCTTCTACGTCTCTACATGGATGTTGTCTCATTTCAAACCACCTGTTATGGTTGGATCTATTCTCATGTCCCCTCATATATAGGTCTGCATAACACTATTTTGCATCCTATTTATTGATAAATTTTTGTTGAGAGTCATTATCAGGTCATCCTATATAGCTGGCATATCTTCTTATCAAGTAAGGTAGTTTAAACTGAGGTAAAAGATTGTTAGCGGGAAGACGACCAAACAATCTTTGGATGAGAAAGAAAAAGTGGGTGTTGGTACACATACTCTAAATCAAAATTTAAAATATATCTCATTCACAACTATGTAAGTTAGTCATGGCCCGCTTTTTTATGTATTGACGGTTTCTATTTTATGATTCACATGTTTATTTTGTCTACTACTTTTAGTATAAATATATAATATAAAAATATCAATTACCAGCAAGCAGCTCAATAATGACCCATTTTTTTGTGTATTGTTGTGTGATCAGTTCTGTACCAGCTATATATATTTTATCTACTGTCTTGTCTTTTGTATAAATGTATAGTATGAAGACTATATTAAAATGGAAGCCAACCATCTAATAACAACTTCTAACAGTTTGTAACAGTCAAATTTTGTTTGCATATTGTTATGTATTAATTGTGTGTTTGTGTATATAGTGTACTGTGCAAGTATAAAATGCGTAGAACACAAGATTTGTATATTTTTTGTTCTGTAAGTTGTGTAGAATGAGTACTATGTATCTTCTTTTCAGGTTTCCTTGTGTGGTTGTAAATTTACAAATCTACAGTAGTTGTGATAATGACTGAGAACTCGAAAAAGGAACAGAAAAAAATCCCACAAGTTAATCATTTATTTGAAAACTGTTGTTGGAATTGACATATTTAGACAAGAAATATTCTTGTCTGTTGCATCGCTAGTTAATAGATATTGAAAATATACCTGAAAGAAAAATGATATGTAGTGAATCATGCATATGCAAACTATAAACTTACTTGAGCTTGTAATGATCTCACCATTTCTACGGCCGTGCTGACTTTATGTTATTATCCACACCCGAAAAGACATTAATGAAAAACTCAAAGAAGAATAGATCGTCTCTCCCCTCTAGAATTTTGTATTTCCCCCGTGTTTTAATCTTTTCTAAGGAACTACTAATTGCATTATCTTTGTCCTCGAGGAAATTTGTAGTCACCATACCCATGTTAGAGGGCTATCAATTGTCATTTGATTAAAAAAGGTAGCCCGCTAAAGATCGCATCTGGAAACACCTAACATGATTCTTCATGTATCACTATACCGTCATTGTACTTGGCCAATTCATCGCCGAGCAAGTTGTTCTTAGCCAGATCTAGAAAGCATGTGGGTCATCCACTATTACGGGGATGCCACCACGTACAGATTGTCTAGCATGCATCCACAATACGAATGTGTTAACACCACCTGACCCGGCGGTGATAAACTGCTAATAGGAACTACGATCTACAAAACAAGCACGTATGGATCATCTGTTCCTCCTCGGCGAGTGACAGCAGACTTCAACCCCTCAACCATGGAGTCTAATTAAATGTAAAGTTAACATCTTTATTCAGTTGACATTAAACACGGTACAGAATCAATTGCAGGGCACCGTGGCTGCAAGGAAAAATCTCCATGAGACAACAACCAACCCCCTAGAAGTAGGGTTGTAAATGGGTACGGGTAGACCCGCGGACCCGCAAATCCGGAACCTTAAAAAACCTGTCACGGGTCTAATATTTTATACCCGCATACCCATAGACCCGTATACCCTTAGACCCGCATATAAGCGGGTCCAATAATGGGTATGTTTGGACCCAGACCCGCTAGACCCGTGTACCCGCTATACATAAGTAACTACTAAAATAATATGTTATATATATCATACTTTACTAGTTTAATTGATATAATTATTGAGATTATATCCTACTCTAAGGTTGAGACTAGTCATATAACTAAGAATTAACTATTCTAGTTACAATAACGAACATCATATGTAAACTTAAAATCAAAATGTCTACTAATCTACATTACTTTCTACATAAATTAAATGTTATGATCATGACTACAAATATGTAAACAATTACTCAATTAATTTTATTGTATAGAATATAACATTGTCTAATATAACTATTACATGTTAATATACTACATGATAACAATATCTTGTTGTGTTAAATATATATAACATAGTCATTTCTCTTACATAAACAATATGATATTTTATAGAACCGCTTACCCGCTATTATTGTGGGAACGTGTATGGTGCGGGTCTAAGTTTTGTATTATGCGGGTCTAGAACCGGAACCGGACCCGCTAAATTAGATGGGTATGGCCAGACCCGCACCGTACCCGCACCGTTTACACCCCTACCTAGAAGCAGCAAGTAGAGTTCTTATTTGCCAATTATGCTATACGATGGATGGAATTGTCGATTCTTCTGTCAATAACTCTCTACCTTCCTCCACGTTAACGAATCATGCATGGTTGGTCACGGTACATATCAAGGGCTCCAAACTAAAGACACTACAAGGACTCCATCATGAAACGTCATGGATGATCAAACCACATCATTTGTTTCACAGAAATCCATCCAAATCAAAGAAAGAATGGTGGATGGAAATTTTTCTCCCGGAAACGAAAGAGTATAGAGTATGAATCCGTATGATCACAGTTCCGCATTGACTCCATCATAGCCTTTCTTAATTTCTAGGCACCTGAGGCGTGACCTAAGACGGCGTGCCACACTGAATCCGTAGCAACCCATCCTGCAACTACTGCTTGGGCAGCATGGACATCCGAAGTCAGATATCTTTAGATTCTTTCGTGTGACAGACCACTCGTGAGTTGCAAAAGTCCGACGGTGGAGACGAGCGCCATAACGGAAATACAAGGTTCAGCGAAACAAGAGTCCTTGCCTAGTTTACCTGTTGTGGTGGCTGCTCCAGTGTCACATTCAAGAATCTCACGATTTTTTGAAGTGTAAGACGTATAAGTGATTAAATAGTTTGGATATAATCAACGAGTAACAAGAGTCCAGCGGCTTCATGTAGCGGAGAGGAGAGAAAAAAAAGTCCAATGTTTCCGATAAAGTGGATGACGGAAACGAGTGGTGGTATTTAGAATGATAGAATAGTAGATGTGTATTCTCGAACCTACATGCCACCCTGATGTACAATGCATGACCAAGCCCCGAAGGGAAGGTCTATTCGGTCAAGCCCCGAAGGGAAGATCATTGGGCACTGAGAGGTGACCTCAGGCACCAAGCTCAGTATGGAGAAGGTGGCATTATGTCCCTTGCATGGACAAAACCCTAAGAGAGGGTAATCTAGGGTCTAGGGCAAAAGTGGTTGAAAATGTCACATTGAAAACGTAATTTAGATTGTTAATAACTTATTTGTGATAATTAGGTTGTTAGAAACTATTTGTGATATTGTGATTGTCCCCACATACCAGTATAGAAATATACTGACTGACGTTTTATTTGTCGGTGTTTTAGGTATTATCTGAAAAGGACAAATAGTAAAGTGAAATAGACCTTCTTGACAGGAGGATGAATAGAGCCTTGGAGGCAGAGGCCTCCAGGAAGAGGTAGAGACTTGACACATCCTCTGAGGATGATGCTAACCCTAATCCTAAGTGATTGTTAGAGACAGATGACATGATGAGTTAGATATAAAACGACCATGCAGGTATGAACGTGGGTTGACATGCATATTGGTTTTGAATACACGTGAGAAGTATGAGCTATGTGAGGTTGGTTGACCTAGTACCTTTTGGCGACCCAACCTTGGAAGGGTCGTGCCTGTTGGGGTGAAGGATAGCTCCTTCATTGAAGAGGATAGTGGTGATCGTATACAAACCATTATGGGCATATATGAGCATAGATGAGCATGCACCTATGTAGGAGAGCACGTCAGCATTGTTGGCAGTAGGTTGAGACCTAGGCCAGAAGGGCATGCTGGATAGCTTATGAGATAAGCATGTAGAGCTTTGGATAATCTTGATCGGACATATGTTTGGATCATACGTTTTACCCATGCAGGTGTATGCTTGTATCCTTAAGAGCTTGATCCACCTTCTTGAGAGAGAACCTTTAGTGGTAAGGTCGATTGTAGGGTTAGCTCTAGAGAGAGAGCAAGACCTGAGAAAGAAGGTTGGAAGCTTAGACTCTGAGACATGAGGGATCATTAGAGGTTGGGTATGTTTTGACCTAGAATGGACGGCCTAAGAGGATGGTTGTGGTTGCTTCACTCATGATCTTTAGAGACTCATCATACCTTGGATGCCTTTAGAGGAACCAAACCCTAGAATGAGAAGAGGCTTCCTGAACCAATGTACAGAAGATGTAGGTGCCTACCTTACCTTATAAGTGTAGAAAGGAGAGTTCCTTAGACCGAAGAGGTATGATATCAAGTTGTGAGGCTTCGTACCTAGTTGGTCATCCTGATGTAGGGGTCAGAGGTGTTGTTCACGTGGAGGAATAGTAGGAAGTACATGTTATATCTTGTACCTGTTTGGTTTGTGGTTGAAAAGTTGAGCATGCAGTTAGACATCAGATGCCTGAGAAGTGAACCTAGAGTTCCTAGACCTAAGAGGGGAAATAATATTACCTGGTGCACCTGATGCTCATGATGATGTTTGAGTTTCTATAGATTCGAGCATGTCACCCCTCATGTTTTGGGTAAAAAGAAACCCCTTGGATTAAAGTATATGTTCGATGAACCCCTCACGCATAGGTTGGTGACATATGCATGTATGAGGTTGGTCCGATGTTGAGAAACCTAGCATGGTTTAGTAGGTGGTCTTCTGGTTAGCTACGTGCCTTAGTAGCTTGATAGGGCTAAGTATGCACATGATAGTGTAAACCCTGGATGTAGGGACGTTTGTGACCTTTGTTGCTATCAAGAGATAGTTTCCTCCCATCCTGGGGAAGGACGCTTTTGTAGGGTGAGTATCAGCTTTTGTTTAGGTTTGAGGTAACCTAAATAGGTCCCTCATAGGAGTTTGATGAGCCAAGTGGAGAACTCATGGTACAAGCATGAATCCATAGACCCATGTGTGACCATCTCTAAGGGGCAGGAGGTCACCATGAATCCATAGGGCTAAGTTATGTTGACATGGAAGTAACATGTATGGGGCCAAACCAAGTTAGGTAGGTCACCATGATCCCTATAAAAGGGTGTAAGTTTGATCGTGTATGCCTAGAGAGATGATGGAGTTTTGGGTAGGGATTTAAGTTTGAGATGTACCATGATAGAATCCTAAGTCAATACCAAGGTCAGGTAGGGATAAGACTGATGGGAGTAGGAATTGTCTGGTTCCTAGATGCACAAGACCATAAGGTCGGGAGGTAACAACTATCGTTGTCTGGGGACCATGGGTTAAGAGATTGATCACCTTCATGAACTCATGGGACCCAAAGGGCAAATGAGGTGGGAACTCCCTAGATGCATAAGGGAAGAGGGATGACCCCAAAAGTATCATCACCCTACAGACCTAGATGAGATGACTAAGGATTGTGTGACGACCCAAGTGTGTTTGGGAATAGTTTTCTATGGATGTAAACCTGATATCGAGATGTTCATGATGTGGAGTCATGTGATGCATGTTTCAACTTAGATTGGAAAGTGTACTGGCGATGTGTGATGCACCATCTCTACTCTTGGAATGTGATGAACTTTGTATTTGGACTGCAACCAAATGCTTATTTCCTCTCGTTATGAGGGTGAGAGATAGGGCAATATGCATGCCATACACTAAGGGTAAATATGATGTAAGTTGAAACATTGCTACAATGATGAGGATAGATGTAACACCCGGGCCCACTACCCAAGGCTCTAGTAGAGTTTTAGGAATAACGATTGGCCCCACAGACCACCACTAGCCTTAACTGCGTGCTTTGTCCTCACTCACGCCCAAGCAGGGGTCAACTTCCTGACTGATCACCCATCCTAGTACTAGTCCAAGTCAAGCACGCTTAACTATGGAGTTCTTTAGTGATGGGCTCCTAGAAAAGGAGGTGCACCTTGGTGATATGGGTAGTCCAATCATTCCTTATAAGATGTTTTTATCCAAGGCCTCAAATCATGGGATGTTACAATATCCCCCATTTAGACTCTTGATGTCCTCGTCAAGGCTCAACTATAAGGCCTCATAATCTCTTCCCCATTTCAGTGCAGTACCACAATGGCCTATGGACACCCAGCTCCCGATCATAGAATACCAGTGCAAGGGTGGCTACGTCAACCATGGACAACCCTTTCCTACATGCCTAGACCGCACGGCTCAAGACCATCATGCCATGCCCATGTGTGCCCCACCTACTGGAGGGGAATCGGCTCTGATACCATTTGTAACACCTGGGCCCACTGCCCAAGGCTCTAGTAGAGTTTTAGGAATAATGACTGGCCCCACAGACCACCACTAGCCTTAACTGCACGCTTTGTCCTCACTCACGCCCAAGCTGGAGTCAACTTCCTGACTGGTCACCCATCCTAGTACTACCCCAAGTCGAGCATGCTTAAATATGGAGTTCTTTAGTGATGGGCTCCCAGAAAAGGAGGTGCACCTTGGTGATATGGGTAGTCCAATCATTCCTTATAAGATATTTTTATCCAAGGCCTCAAATCCTGGGATGTTACGATAGAGATAGTAGCGTACCTTTGTGGAGGGTACGATGTATGGATGGTTTACAAACATGAAGAGAGCCAAGGTAATCATCATATGAGGACATTCTTATCAAGAGAGATATGGAATTTAAGAGTTATATAAGTTTGAGTTCGATAATCAAGATGATGAGCTCAGAGTTTTCTTGACTCGATTAGACCTACATTCGAGATGAGGATGATAAGTGGAATATATGAAGGTTTATGTCTTCACTGTTACATAGAACATAAGGATGTAAGGTGGTAATGAATGCTCTTTGTCGAGATGGAGATGTCTAGTTTAGCCAGTAGAGAGGCTAGAAGAGGTGGATAGGTGAACCCTAAGTTTGTGAGATATGTTTGGCTAACACTCAAATACAACGAGACCCGTTGGTCAAGTGGTGGTTGCTTGGTTAGCTAGCCTAGGACTTGATGTGATAAGAGGATGGTTGAAGAACCTCAGATACACATCTTAGGAAAGGAAGGTGATGGAACCCATGAATAGAGTGTTCTAGGGTTTCTGAGGAGTCAACCTTGAGGAATCATGACATGCAGGAGCTTGTGATGGTAAGTACACCCTACATCGTGGTACTACTAAGATGATTAAAGTTTACAATAGTGCTTTGAATACTTGAGATTAAGATGTATATCGGGTGCATGTGGCTTGTCACCATGCATGCCAACAGGTGAAGACCGAACACCAATAACCTAGTGAGTTGCTACCGATAATGAAGAGTCCCCGAGAGGGAATGGGAGTGGATCACCATAGACATTGTGGTGAGTCTCCCTGGACCAAGAGAGGTCAGAATGTGATATGGGTTATGGTAGATCACCTTAGCAAATTAACCTAACCCCTTTCCTAAGAAAGAGAGCATTGTCAGTGTGACAGATCCGGTTGACTATACATGAGAGAGAGATAGTGCATCTACACTGTGATCTGAGTTTGATATCATGAGTATGACCTCAAGTTCACTTCCATGTTGTGGAAGTAGGTACAAGAAGAACTTGATGTTAGATTGAAGTTGAGTAAACATATCACTCCTGATAGATAGATATCCAAGAGGGTATGGTCTAGACTAGAGGGTTTGATGAGAGTGTGTGTGCTCATTCAAAGTGATATATGGGAGCAGTTCCTACCATAAGAGAGTTTGCTTGTGACGATAGCCACCATAGCTAGTATCAGGATGTAAGAAGCTCTATAAGAGAGGTCGTGTCGGTCACCGCTTCATTAGGATGATGTTATTGAAATGACCTAGAGAAGTTCAGAGAGACCACCGTGCGTGCAGATGAAATCGCTTTGATCGTGCAATGGCTGAGAAAGCCCAGGGGCGACAGGAGTCGTGAGCTGATGCAAAGCAAATTGACATGCAGCCTACTGTGGGAGAATATGTGTTATGAAAACCCAACCCCTCTGAGCTATAGCTGAGAAATATGAGTCCCTGATACATGGGTCCATTTGGGATGGATTGGTGGAGATGCTTATGTTTAGCCTTACCCCTCAGGATAACATGATGTATGATGTGTTCCATGAGACCGATCTAGAGTGCTATGTGATGTACCCGAACCATGTGTTGGGCCATGAACCTATTGAGCTTCTAGGGAGGCTGAAATATCTTGAGTCACCTACGAGGGTATGAGATACCAAGGTGAGAGATCACTCAGATGTAAGAATATAAGATGATAAAGGTTCTTTGGAAGCACCATGGAGAGGATGAAGCCACATGGGAGTTGATGTTGGACATGTGAAATCCTTATCCTGTTTGTTTGTATGCTTGGTGGAATTTTGGGGGCAAATTTCCTATAAGAGGGGAAGGATGTTACAACCCCAATTTTTGGGTTCTTTTGGTGAGAAATGCAATTTCTCCTATTAAAGATATATGAACAAATAATGGTGTGATTTGATTTGAATGTATGGATTTCGTTTTTAATAGCCTTGTTTGCTTTGTTTATGGGCCTTGTTGGCTATTGGGCCCAATAAGAAGAGAAAGATAAAGAAATTCAAATAATAAATGAATAAATAAGGAAAAGGAGAAAAGAAAGAGGTAGAAGCCTCTACAAGTCTATGGAATATCCTCCAAGAGGGGATTTCATGCCTTTAGGGTTCCTTGGGTTCCAAGGAGTCCAAGTTGCAAAGATAATGCAATACGAAAGAGAAAATACCAATTAAATAAGATTTATTAAAGGATAACTTGCTTATGAAAAAAAGTCCCACATACTTTTGAGTTTGAGTCCCAAACTTGGTACACAAGTAGATTTAATCATTATGGACCTTCCTCTAAAATTTGGGATCAAACGAATAAGCAGTTTGGGAGATACAATTTTCGAAATTATTCCTAAAGTAAGGAGGAATATGGCATATACATTAGGTGTCACGATTTAAATCGGTTTAGGAAACCAGGGACCCGGTTCCCTTTGTTCTTCGCATGGCACGTCAGCCATTGGATCAATATCCAAGGATGACTCAGTCATCATCTACCCCAGACAGAACATGATAGGGGAGCAGTACGATCAGTTTTTCCAAATCGAATTTCTCAAGAAAGAATGGATGAGAAGACTTAGAAATTGGACCAATGACTTCGGGATCAAGGAACACACCCACCTACCCTAGGTTTTACCTAGTTTGGGAATCTCTTGAAGATGCGCCCAATTCATAGTTCCTAGCTGACTACCTGTTGAACCCAGGGCTATACATATATGGCCAATCCATTCAGTTTCAAGGCAACGTAATGGTTATGAGACTCTGCCGAACTAATGGCTTCCAAAACCAAGGTCCAATTCCACTCTACGAGCCCTGTTCTTCTCCCTTTTCTTCTCTTTTCCCACCGGCAAGGTTCCATCTTACTCTCCCAGTATGATTCGACTCCAAAGAATTCAAGATCTCCCACGAGTTCAGAGAGGTTCGGCGCTACGATTTGCATCTTAGCTGACTCTCCGACGCCTTATAGCTCTGGGTCAACCTGTGGGTTGACCACGGCCTGGAGCCATGGAGTTCCTATTCATAGATTCGGGGGGAAGAAGATAAGAGAGGAAGGAATGTTGAAAACACCCTCGTACATGTAGTTTATTTATGAGGTCAGTGGGGGGCAATACGATCCTTTGCGGCTTCTGGGCTTGCCTTAGCCACCGAGGTGCGGGCACCGATTTGGCAGAAGGGATTGGTGGAGCCCGGCCCACTTGGCAATGAGGTAATATCTCATCTATTATGACGTGTAAATTTATTATTGGTCTAAAAAGTAATTAACTTGCAAAAATCATAGTTAATGATTGGTAAATCGGATTGAGAAGTATGATATGTGAAAATTGATCAGGAGAACATGAAGAATTCAATAGAAATAGAATTAGGGTCTGAAATCGATCATAGTTCGAAAAGTACCTAAAGTTACCATTTTTAATGCTTCCATGAGTAACAAACCCTAATTTGATGATTAATGAAATTGAGAATATTAATATGGATAATTTATGAGCCTACCTATTGTTAATAAAAAGATGTTTTGAATGTCTAAGTAGATAATCCATGGGTTAAATAGCTTAATTTAGGGTTTGATATGTTAATGTGCATTAATGGGCTTAGAAACCCTAATTTTGATAATGATGGATTTTAATGGTTTTAATTGTGCAAATCCATGAATAAAATAGAGATATGATGATCCTAAGCTAATTTGAGTATAAAAGATCCTTTATGTGGATTATTTGTGTAATTAGGGTTTTTAAGAGTAGAAAAGTAGTTTTAGGGTTTGTTGACCTAAAAAGGATAAGGTTTGAGAAATTGATCTAAGGAACCATAATGCATCCTAAAGAGACTTAGAAACCCTAGAAAGGTATCCCAAGTCAATAAAGAGTTGTTTGGGATATATGGTAACAATTAGGTGTTATACATATTTTCAGGATCAAGATTGTTTGATTTGTTGCTTGTCTTGCTTGATTGGACATCTTGATTTGGATTGGATATCTTGTGTATCTTTGAGACTCCAAAATAGGTATGTGGTTATTTATGAATAATCAGTTTAGTTTCTCAGTGTTTCCCGAACATTTTATTAGTTGGATGCAACCTAAACTATTGGATGTTTAATTTTGCAATCATATAAAATCACTATGATTATCACAATTAAGTATATATGTGTATTCTCGAACCTACATGCCACCCTGATGTACGATGCATGACCAAGCCTCGGAGGGAAGGTCTATTCAGTCAATCCCTGGAGGGAAGACCATTGGGCACTAAGAGGTGACCCCAGGCACCAAGCTCAGGATGGAGAAGGTGGCCTTATGTCCCTTGCAAGGACAAAACCCTAAGAGAGGGCAATCTAGGGTCTAGGGCACAGAGATCGAGAGACCTAGCTAAACCGTGATGAAACAAAGAATGGGGAAGAGTATGTTTCGTGCAAGTGCTATTAAGTTACCTATTGTTATCAGTTGTTAAAAAAACTGATGCCTAATTCTAATAGTCATCGATTACTTGTGAAAACCGACAACTAAGTGTAAATCTATATAAAAAAATTTGCACCCAGTTAGGATTTTAGTCATCAGTTTCTAGAGATAAAAATCAACGTCTAGTGTTAGGACCATAGTTGTCGGTTGCCCAATACAAATCTATGATGAAGGAGAAAATTGGGGAGGGGATATTTTTGCGGGGACAAGGTGTGAAAACAAATAATCGTTGGTTCCTACTTAAAAACTGACGGCTAATTAGGAGATAAAATTTTGTCTCATGAAGGGTGACTAGTCGTCGGTTTTTTCAAACATCCGATGACTAATGAGGGGATAAATTTTTTCATGGGGACATGGCACGAAACATGTGTCGTCAGTTTGAGAAAAATTGACGTCATATTGAAAATTTTGGAAACAAATTTGTTTCCCTGGAAAATTGTATTTTGCGGGTAATTTAAGATGCTAGTTTCTTTGAAAAGGAACTGACATTAAAGTAAAGGTAGTACCTATGTCCTTTATAAATTAGTAGGAATTCACATATGGTGATGGTTGTCTTATATAACTAACTTTTTTGTTCTATGGTGTCGATTTTTTTGGGTATCCGACACCATCAAAGGTGACATTATATGTCATTTCTATACTAGTGACCGATACCATATCCTCACACACTCACAAACTGATACACCATAACCCCACACACTCACAAACTAATAGGTCACAACCCTAAACACTCAAAAACCGATAGGCAACTTCTCCAAGGTTCTCTAACTCGAGATATACCATCTAAGAGCAAAACACATCTCACTCATGTGTTTTATATATCACCAAAGATGTGACCACACGACTAAGGCCCAAACAATGCACCCACCTCTTCCTTTATCCTCTAGATGATATCAAACAAGAGAAGGAACAATCTAGAGATGGTAAATTGCATGTTAACCCCCAATTGTGGGTAATTTGCAATTTACACCAAAACTTAGCACATAAACCACAATCATCATCCACATATACTCAACTTGGAACTTAAGATCTTCACAAGGTGCCCCATAGCATCATTATCTCTCTTATGATGATAAAGCACTAAGGGAACACTCATCATGTGAAATATTGCAAGATAACCCCTCATCTTCGGTAAATTGTACTTTGGTCCTAAATAAGGAATCATTGCTCAAACAACATTCAAATAGAGACAAACTTGAAACATAAGCATGTCACATGATAACAAAACACCTCAAAGGATTAGATTAAAGTGCTAAGAAACTTACTTAAGCAAAATAAATAGGGTTATCCCTAATCCCGGGTTAGGATCCTAACATAAATACTCAACTAGAGCACCAAAAGGTGGAGTTTATTATAAAAATAACTAAATCTCATGCATTATGCTTAGTCATGGGATTGACAGGTCCCTGCGCTGTATTGACCCAAACTCAATTTACTCTTAAATTTTAGATTAGTTGCCATGATTAGTCTAAATCTTGTCTCATTTATTAATTTGAGAAATTTATTCTAATAATATGAATGAGTAAACACTAGACATTTAACAACATGTATACATATTAAGCGTGACCTAAAAATTGGAACCTTAATAAAGGCAAAAGCGGAACAACACACACTAGAAAAGTTTTCCATACTCAAATACTTGAATAATTAATTTATAGGAAAATAGTTGTTTGATAGTTTATTAAATTTGTATCTAATTCTTGTAGATAATTGAATTACAAATTCAAAACAAAAGGAATAGATAAAATAAGAGTTAAAATGAGGAGGTTACTACATTTTTAGTATACATGTATAAAACAACCAGCATTTGACACACGAATAACAGGTGGAGAGTGGTGTTGTTTTTTAGAACCAATCATGAAAAATGGCATAACTTTTGATATACTCGATAGATTATGAGAAAATGTGGTTCTATACATTCATATTTTCAGCTTCTATACAACTAAATAAAAATAAAAAATGTGGAGGTCTGCAGGATGATTTCCATGGAAACCAAGGGAGAACCTTGGTAAAAAGGGATGAACATGGTTGTTTTCTTACACATTTCTAGCTGAAAAGTTTGAATCTTTTTCACTTTTATTAGATTTCAGGTTGGTTCCAACCAAGTCTTCAACTACCTACTAATTTCACTTCTCTTTCCTTCTCTCCACTACACTTTTGGATCAAAATATTTATTTGTTCTTCTTCATGATCATTTTCTAGAGTGAAAGAGGAATGATTTAAGAATATAATCTTGGTGGAGGAAAGCTTGGGTCATGCTTTTCTTAATAGACTTCAAATTCATCTCTTCTAAAATAAGGTGAGTAGATATGTATATGTACTATTTGTGATACACTTTTGTTCTTCTTTCTCATTTGCTCAAAATAACTTATTTCTAGGTGACTGGCCTAAATCGTGCATCCAAAAGGAGCGGATTTGAAGTAGTCAGACTTTTAAATAACCCAACTCTTAGGCCCCCGCAACGATGACGGGGTCCGAAGTAGCGACCGGGGTCGAACCATAGGGACAAGGGTGGTCGTGTTAAGAATGCGGAATCAACACTCTACACTCTGGTAAAAGAAGGGTAAGAAAATGTTCCCAAGGGAACGGTAGATCGAGAACGGTAAAACAACAGACTAAAAGGAAACAAAAATACCACAAGGGGGCATTGTAAAGAAAAAGCTATCTCCAACTGGAGTTACGAGGAAGAATTAAGGTTTTGGCATTTTTCAATTTTTAGGGGTGTTGTGTAACAGAACCTAAGGAGATAATACTATTGCCTCGATAAGGAACGAAGGAGGAAAACTTAGGCATAACAAGCGGCAGCAGAAAACATCCAGTATCCCTTCTCTCGAAGAGGGTACCTCCAACTAAGCACCAACACCCTCTCTCAAAGGTGGTGGACTTGGGTTGGAATGAAAAGATAACTGAAGCAACTCTGACCCTGGGTACTCTCGTACTCCCAAATCGGACCAAACGCTAGAGTTCCAACACCTCTCTCGAGGGAGTTGAAACGGGAAACACGATTCGATAGCTAGTCAAAATATGATCCAAGAATACAAGCTAGAGTTCTGATGCTAAAAGCAATCATCCAACAAAAAAAAGACCAAACTTAGAGTAATAGGTGTTGAAACTCCACTAATTCCTTTAGAAAGAGCATTGTATAAAAGGTTTAGTTACATTGCGTAAATAAAGAAAGTAAATGACTGCAAAGGGAAGATATGTATCACCTCCTTGATTTAGGAGGGCGACATACAACAACAGACCCCCTAAGGTGCCTCTAACCCGATGTTGGGTGGGAGATCTGGCTGACATGCTCGTGTCGGGAGGTATGCCGTGACAAACAAGCATATCGGTCAAGGCACCCTCCCCGATACGGTCGTGGTCAGGATACCACCCTCTCAGGCGACACACCATGACGGGTGTTCCGTATCGGGACCGATATCCTGTCAGGAAAGAGATGACTTAGGGTATCAGGTTCCTTGTATTGGGTGTGGAGGCGAGCCATCTTGGGTAGGGATCCATCTAGGAACCCGACACATCAGGTGGTCTCCTTGGTCAATATCGGGCTGCTACGGCTACCGGGACAGATTCCAAGTGAACTACTCCCACCCCTCTCGGGTTGGGGAAGTGCTCACCTAGTATCGCCTGGCACGCCTCTAGGACGCGACACACTAGCTCCAGATGCTTTCCAAGGTTAGCCTTCACGAGATTCTTACCTCTCCCATTGGGGTCCTATAGCTTCTATTTATAGGCAGCGGTTGGAAGAAGTTGCGGATCTCCGGGTGCCATGTACCCTTTATCAGCTCCGCATACGTAGCTTCGGGGATGATTGATGTGTGTGTGTCGTTCGGTGTAGCTTGGCTATCGCGTGCCAGGTTATGAAGGTATCAGGCACGAAGGGTGGTTGCCTCTAGTGAGTGGCTCGTATTGCGCGACATGCCGTAACGGGCAAGTTAATCGTGGCGGGCAGAGCTCTCTGTCGGGAAAATGGTGTATCGCCGTCAGCGATCGAACTGCGCAACACGCCCGTGTCGAGTTGTACCCCTATCGCCCAGTGTCTGTGGCGCGTAGTGGACGTGTTGTGTGGTTAGTAAAAGGCCGATTCCTTGTAAGTGGGTCGGGACGGACCTTTTTGCTGATTTTGAGTGGAAAAGTGAGGAAAACTCTGTAAAAGATGATAAAAATGAGTTAAGAGCATAGTGTGACTTATTTATTCAATAACATGACAAATGGAGAGGAAAATAGTTTAAAAGGAAGTTTTGACAACAAAATATGCGCCATAAATACCACAAAAAGGGGTGTTATCAACTCCCCCAAACTTAGCATTTTGATTGTCCTCAATCAATTTTCAAACTTTATTTTGTGATACTTCTTCTTAACCCGATATAGTTTTCATACAAGGGGTTTGAGCGAGTATTGAGATGTCTTAAAGAGAATACTGCCCGACCACGAACAATAAACTTTATTTTTCCTGCCTTATTTTAAGCAAAATTTCCTCTTCAGCTTCGACGAGACTTGGGTGCATGATTTCGAAGTTAGCTTTCACACCAAACAACTTTTGGGAATAGAAAGTTATATTTTTGGGTAGGTTTAAGGCTTTTTGGGTTTTTCTTGTTTCTCATCAGTCCATCCAGGTACAGGTCCATTAACGGGCAAGTGGTCCCTGCACTCTAAGCTAGTTGGCTTTAGAGCAGTGATTTCACATCCTACGTACCACTGCCCCGGATCTACCATGCCTAAAGATGGGTACTTTTGGAAAGACAAGAGTGTTTTTTTTCATTTGGCACAACTCTCATGCTTTTATTCATTCTCATAAGGCTTTTTCTCTCTTTTTGGGGTTTTGTTGGGTAAGGGAAAACAAGAGAAATTTTTACTGTTTGGGCAGCTTTTTCCTTCTGCATACATATCTATTAGCTGTTGCGAGATTATTTTTCGAATTTTTGGCATGGAAAGTCATAGCCTTTTGTCGTTTTGAGACTGCATTTTTAGAAAGAGCATAACAAAAACATGCACCACCTTAGACATAGAGAAAAAAAGCTGGAAAGAAGTCATATCAGGTTTTTACTATAGAGTGTCTTTATACAATTGTATAGAGGCAAAATTTTGTATATGCGAAATTTTTGTATCTAGCATGTATATGTATATGTACACAAGTTATTTTATAGGAAAAGGAAAAAAAGGTAAAATTTGGAGAGCTTTTAGTACCTCCCTCACTGATACATAGTATCCCCCCAAACTTACCCCACACTCTATCCCAGAGTTGTTAGATAGATAAGGTAGGGTAATGTTAACACAGTGAGGGTTAGCAGGTGAGCGCGCCTTTCCCAGATAGAAGTTCCCACACATATTCTCTATGTTTGCTGTGATAGTCGATGTGGTGGAGCTGGTCAGGTGTTTCTTGGTTAGATATCCATTCCAGCATGAAGATGTCGCAGTCGTTGGATAGTGGAATTTGTTGTGGATTGTGGTGGCAGAACTGGAGCTCGTGCCATTTTCTCGCTGCTGTCTCCAGGAATGGTTGGATCAACGTCGCCACCTCATCATATTATTTTTGTACTAAGCTCGAGTGGTGTCAACATTGTCGATGTACACTGTACTGGATGATCTTTGTTGTTGTCCGAGTTGTTGTAGAAGATTCCTGCTCGTTGGTGAGTATACATCGTCAGGAGCGTCCAGTGGTTGTAGTACAGGATAGGTAGGAAGATGATACGTGGAATCCTGCTCTGTAACTCTGCTAGAAAATATTATTTTTCTCCTGACTCATCGGCAAGGCAGATGTCGTTGAACAACATTGGATGGGCTATGTATGCGTGTTCAAACTTTCTTTGTAGTATCTGGATGTAGGCAGCCGCCACTGATATCACCAAACATCCTCCTTCTTTCACCATGTCCCTTAAGTCATCAACTGGGACTATGACACTACATGCCTCGTAGATGACATCTGTGGGGGTAGAGTCAACTAACTTCTGGAGAACTTCATTGACCTGCTCCTGTGTGAGTGTAGAACACGAGAAACAGTCAAAGTTGCTTATCATTAACTCTGAGGTTTCAGGTGAAGCGGGGTCTTCATTTCCACATATTTCCTGCAGGATTTCTAGCCACTTGCCTGCCCCGTAAACGTCTGCATCCATCTCGGCTTCTATTTCTGGAGTGCTACCGGGTTGTGAGGATTCGTCTTCTTGGTCACTATCCAGCAACTTTTCTGGTATCCCCGCATCTTGGAAATAGCGCTTGTCTTTGATAAGCAGTAAGGAGTAAGTGCTCCTGAGATGGAAGAAGTCTTGGCCCTGGAGATGTCGTATGTTTCCAAAGATATTGAGCAGCTCCATGGCACGCAAGACGACAAGGGCGCTATTCCCACTTCCTGATTCTGCTTGGACGGGGAAGTCTCCGATAGAGAAGAAGTTCCAAATGCTGCTATGACATTGGACTCCTTTCTTGATAACTCAGAGAAGATGCAACGGGAGAAGCATGAGACATTTGTCCTCCGGGCGAGTGAAGATGTGTCCTAAGCGTGGGACCTCCTCATTGTAGCAGCTGAAGAGTTGGGCGTCATGCAACCGGAGGTCTGCCACGCACAGAAACCAGTTATTGCGGTGCTTGTACGGGGCCAACACGAGGTTCGTATCGTGTTCTTCAATCTACCGCAGCATGTTGGCCACCACAATGGAGTCGGATGCTCCTATCATCAACCTTCTTGCCAAGGTTAGGGTGGCATTGTATATTGTCTGCTGACCTGTCCTGGTGCTGATATTCTCGACTATTGCACCCTCCAGGACACTGAATAGCTTTTTTTCGATGACGGCTGGTGAGTGGAACATGCTTCTCAGTGCCCCCCGTCATACGGAGAAGTAGTCGTCGCTCCAGACGATTTCTTCTTCATCAGCCTATTACCTCAGGACCTTGTTCAGGAATTTCTGGTCCCTGATTGTCAGGTATCCTATGGTCCTTCTGTCGAAGTCGGCCATCTCGAAGGAAGATATCTCTGACAGCGCAGAAAACATGTCTTCCGTCGAGCTTATTCCTCTAGGGGGTGTCTTTTGTTAGCGGCGTAGATGTCCCTCCCCCTCTCCCTCTGATTCATAAGAAGAAACCTCCACGACGCTGATTGATTCGTCGTTATCTTCAGCTTCTTCTAGGGGGACTGAGGGAGCGACTTCTTCTATGCCGCGGGAGCTCGCTTGTCCTACTGGAGCTCTGTCGGTTGACTTGTGCATTGTCCTTTCCTCGGGCGTTGTGGATGGCCCGCTCGAGGAGGAAGTGGATGACATCCTGGGAAAGGATGTTGACGCGGAAGGTTGGGAGTCTGAGCCAGGAGGTTATGGAGACCTCCTTGGCTGCCTTGAATGTGGATTTTCATCCCTCCTGTTCAGCCTCTCCTCGATCATGTCAAAGCGTTGGAGGGCCTGCTACAGTGTGTTGTTGAGTGCCTCTAGTTGGCCGGGAAGGCCAACTAGACTCAGCAGTTGCTGCTCCTGGTCTTGCGGGTAAGCAAAGCGAAAGTAGCTGAGTGGCTTCCTGTTACCTCCCGTAAGTGGTCAAATTCTTGACCCAGCATCTATCCCAGTGATGGAGGGGCTGCATCAGATCTCCCTCTCATCCTCGAGACACTCCTCGCATGTGAATTTCGACCCAACGAGTGTGTTTCCTCACTCGGGGTTGTATTCATTTGGATTGTTCACGAGGGTGTCGCTTCGGGGTGAGGCGTCAGCACCTTCGCGGTTGCCTCTGCCTCGCCTATTTGTGGTGGTGGAGAAGGGCGCGGTGTGGGTGGTTGTTGCTCCACCTCTCTGTTGTCAACGACCTCCTATGTAGCTACCACTGGAGACACCGGTGGCAGCATCGGCATGGGCTGCACAGCCCTAAGCTCCATCTCGAGTATCTCAGCGAATGCCCCATTGCTGGCGTCTGGCTGCACCATTTCCTCCGCCACTGAAGGCACAATAGAAGTCTCGGGAGCTGCGGCCGTCTCTCCCATGGCAGCTTCCCTTGGGGCTATCATCGTTGCCTCAGCCCCGGTTGTCTCGGCGACCTCCATGATCATTGTCACTTCTACAGCCATGACAGTTGTTGTTGTGGCGGCCGTGGCTGGTATGGGAGTAGCAACGATAGCTCTATCAGTGGCTGTCGCCAGTTGCACTGGGCGGTGGGTGGCTCGGCAGGAATTGTGGAAGTTTTGCCCTGTGGGGCATCGAGAGGGATAGGTCTTCCTGTTACGGCTACCCTCTGTTATATCCTCATGGTGGCGGCATAGGCAGCTTTGACTACAATAGCTTCAATCTCTACTGTGGTGAAGACAAGCTTTTCTACGTCGTAGCTGGCGCAGCACGGGAGCGGAAGGAGGGGGTTTGTTCTTGCGAACGTATAGAAGTAGCATCGCCCCTCTTTATTGATGATGTTGGCCCTCATTAGTAACTTGAGGTCGATCTTGTCGTCACCTCTTGTCCTTGAGAGGCTACACGACTCCCTTGGGTATCCTAACCCTACCGCAATCAGATTCACCAGCCCACCCATGTTGTAGTCTTTGGTGGTGTCCTTTGTAGAATGAAGACGGTTGAGGAGGAGCTGCCCCAGATTGATCATGCGGCCTTCCATCATATGCCATATGAGGTGGAGCGCTTCATTGTAAAGATTGCTCGATTCATACTTGCTGAAGAGTAGGCACGCCACGATTTTGTACACTATCCTCCAGAAACAGGACTGCACTGCCGCCACCTTGCTTCCCAGCTTGAATGCTGACTCATCGGTTAGCTTTCTCCAGAGCTCGACCGGGTTGAACCTGTCACCTTCGGTGATTCTGACACCATTGTTGAGAAGTTCTTTTTCTACTTCACTGGAAGAGAAGATTTCATTGAGCAACTTCTCTAATATGTCATGCTCAGCATTATACATTCATCCTTGTAGTCTGTCTGCTCCGCCAAATCTTTCAATTTCATCTGGTCTATTCTATACCTGGTGGAGAGACGAAATGAACTCCTTTGTGAGTTCTGTATAGGAGGCAGAGTGGTTGAAGCATATCTTCCTCAGCCCAGCTGCAGCTAGGACATTTTCCAGCCTGTCAAAAATGCCTATCTGGTGGAAGGATGACTGATGGCAGAACCTGCTTGGTCTGTAGACCTTGGCTGCCAATTCTGTGTACCTCCGCTGGTGCTCATCGTCTCTGGGCAGGAACCTTCCTGGTGAGTGATCTCAAGGTTCAGGTTCGGCCGCCGTGGTTGAAACGGTTGTTGGGGCTGTTTCTTCCTCCATCCTGGGTTTTTTCTCAGCCGCGGATGGCCCAGCTGCATCGGGATTTGGGCGCTTCTGCCCGATTGTGGTGGCTTCTGCTGTGGCCTCAATGTTGATCATCTGGCCTTGTTCGTCTACTTGGATGACGGTTTTCTTAGTGCGAGCCATTACTGTTATCATAAAACAAAAGTTTAGTAATCATCAATTTTACTGAATGATTCACCTTGCCCGATATCAGGCGGCGGGGTGTGTCGCCTGATATCGGATAGGTGATATATTTTGAAAGCTGACTAACAAAAACCGATAGAGATAAGTCGATATCGGTCATAACTAACAAAATCAAGATAGCCCGACACGGTCTTAAATAGGTAAAATGCAAAGTTTGTTGCTCTATAAGTCAAAACAAAGGTCGGCCCGATAATAGTGTTACTCAATACAATCGTATCGGGCGACAAAACTAGACGATACGGTACTTTGCCCGATATGCCTGTGTCGGGCGGTACAAAGTTGGACCGATACCGCCATAAGGCTATCGTGCAACACCAGACGTTACCACGAACAGCTATTCTGCCCGATACGATCCTTCTAAAAAGGGGGTGTCGCCCGACATTCACAAAATGTGAGGCGACACGATAAAATTATTAAGAACAAAACTGGGTGACACTGGTATCGCCCGATATAAGGTATCGAGCGGGCGTGCGATAGAAGTGTGTCGCGCGATGCAGTCAAAAAGTAGGTTACCCGACACAAGCACGTGTCGGGCGACACACAAAAAAGAACCAAAGCCATGTGCCCGATACGAGGGGCGTGTTGGGTAAGCTAAGCAGTACATGTATCATGTTATACCTTTATCTTCTGAAAGTAGTCGCGCGACATGGGAGCAGAAGCAAGGTCGGCCGACACGAGAGCAAAGCGAGAGTTAGATGTGCGATACGGGAGTAGGTGAGAAAGTAAATGCCAATGCCCGACACGGTTAAACCATAGTTACTATATATAGCAATCGAGGGTAGGGGTAAAACGGGGTACGTGTCGGCTGAGGAGATAAGTCATTCCCGAGACGAGCAGTAAAATCAGTCTAATCCATCTAATCAAAGATCGTTAGCTATGCTACCCGATACGGCAGGAGTCTGCCGCGTGATACGAGTATCGCTGCTTGAAACGGTGCGATGCGCACAATTCAGTGTATCGCGCAACACGGGCTCATCGCTAAAGTTCGATGCCCGATATCAAGGCCTGATAAGGGCATGTCACATGGCTCACATGACCTTGCCCGATACAACTTCACCACCAAGGATGCCCGATATGGTAGGAGAGCAAGGCATCTCATCCCGATACCAAGTTTCAAAGGAGAATAAAATAAGGTAAGAGATGAAAAACTAAAACTAAAGAGAAGGAAAAAGCAATTGATGGGTAAAACATCACTGACCTAAAGTGAAACTCCCAGCCTCAGATAGTATTACTCATAAATGCTTCTAAAACCAAGTGGTGGCCCATAAAACGGGGGAGTCTAAGCATGTGGCGCATGCACTGACTCGGGCCTTATTACAATCATAATGTTCATGATGTTTTTCTTGCATGAAGGGAAATAACATCCTATTCTAAGAAAAGTAAAGACTCGGGCTGCCTCCCGAGGAGCACTGTAGTTAGCGTCATCATCTCGACAGCTTTAGATCCCTTCACTTTGTGCCTTTTCTTATTTCAACATCCTTCAAGCTTATTTCTGATCTTCTCATGAACGCTTCATCTTCATAGTACCTTTTCACTATGTGCCCATTCACTGGAAAAACCTTTTTTGGATTGTCTTTGTCATACAGCTCCATCATTCCCGATGGATATATCTTTGCCACGGTGAAGGGTCCAAACCACCTTGTTTGTAGCTTACCTGGAAAAAGACGGATAAAGGAATTAAATAATAAAACCTTATCACCTTCGCTCACATCATTTTTATTCATGTGGGCATCATGCCACACCTTGTTCCTCTGCTTGTAAATCCTCACATTTTCGTATGCATGGATTCTCAACTCTTCAAGTTCCTGTAGCTGTAGATATCTCTTTTCCCCTGCCTTCTTCAGGTCCATATTTAGAAACTTAATTGCCCAAAGAGCCTTGTGTTCAAGCTCTAAGGGTAGATGACATGATTTCCCATAAATCAATTTATAAGGCGTAGTGCCAATGGGTGCCTTATATGCAGTACTATAGGCCCAAATAGCATCGTCGAGCTTCATCGACTAGTCTTTTCACGTGCGACTGACAGTCTTTTCCAAGATTTTCTTAATCTATCTCTTGGAAACCTACACCTGCCCAGAGGTTTGAGGGTGATAAGGTGTAGTAACTTTGTTCTTGACTTCATACTTCCTCAGAAGTGCTTATCACAGTACAGGGTACTCCAAAGTGAGGAAAGATAGTTTTCTCAAATAGCTTGATCACAGACTTGGAGTCACACGTTTGGGTGGCAACAACTTCCACCCATTTAGACATGTAGTCCACCGTGACTAAAATGTATTGATATCCTTTTGATGGGGGAAATGGACCCATGTAGTCTATTCCCCAGACGTCAAAGATCTCGACTTCAACCCAGTTGGCCATAGGCATCTTGTTCCTTCTTCCAATATTTCCAGTTGATTGGAATTTTTTACAAATTTTTACATACTCAGCAGCATCCTTGAACAGTGAAGGCTAGTAAAATCCTGATTGCAGCACCTTAGCAGCAGTCCTTTCACTCCCCAGATGTCCTCCATAGGGTGAGGCATGGCTTTTTCTAAGAATGTTTGGCACTTCTTCCTCAGGAATACACCTTCTGTACATATTATCCGCGCATCTTTTAAAGAGAAGGGGATCATCCCAATAGTAATTCTTTATATCAGAAAAGAGTTTCTTCTTTTGATTGTATGTTATTTCCAGAGGTAACTCCCCACAAGCAAGGTAATTACAAATATCCGCAAACCATGGCAAAATCTGATCTCTGGCTTCTACCATTAGCAAGGCTTCATCTGCATAGTTATCATTGATAGCTGGATCCTTCTTATCTTCAACTGTAATCCTTGACAAGTGGTCGGCGACTATTTTTCCACACCTTTCTTATCAATGATCTCATGATCGAACTCCTGGAGTAGCAAAGCCCACCTTAGCAGCTTGGGCTTAGTGCCCTTTTTTCTGCATTAGGTATCGTATCGCCCCATGGTCGGTGTAGACCTTTACCTTTGTTCCAATCAGATAAGATCTAAACTTGTCGAAGGAAAAAACAATCGCAAGCATTTCCTTCTCTGTTGTCGTGTAATTTACATGTGCTTCGTCAAGAGTATGGCTGGCATAGCAAATGACATAGTGCCTCTTGTTCTTCTTCTATCCCAAGACTGCCCCTACGGCATAGTCACTCACATCGCACATTAGCTCAAAAGGTAGCTCCCAATCCATAGCTTGAAGGATAGGTGGAGAAACAAGTGCATCTTTCAAAGCCTGAAAAGCACTTAGGCAATCATTAGTGAAATCGAATTCAGCATCCTTAACCAGAAGATTTGACAAAGGTTTTGAGATTTTCAAAAAGTCTTTTATGAATCTTTGATAATAACCAGCGTGTCTGATAAAACTTCACACTCCAGTTACATACTTAGGTGGAGGTAGTCTAGAGATAGCTTCAACCTTGCTCACATCTACCTCGATACCTCTTTTTGAGACTTTATGACCTAACACTATGCCTTCTTGTACTATGAAGTGGCACTTCTCCCAGTTGATGACCAAATTCTTTTCTTCACAGCGTTGCAGGACTAAAGATAGGTTTTTCAGACAAGCATCGAAGTCTTTCCCATAGACAGAAAAATCATCCATAAAAACTTATATGATGTCTTCCAGAAAATCCGAAAACATCGAGATCATGCAACGTTGGAATGTTGCTGGAGCATTGCACAACCGAAACTGCATTCTTCGGAAAGGATAAGTACCATAGAGACAAGTGAAAGTGGTTTTTTCCTGGTCGTCCGGTAAAATCAGGACTTGATAAAACCCGAAATAACCATCTAAAAAGTAGAAATAATCATGATGTGCTAATCTCTCTAGAACTTGGTTGATGAAGGGAAGCGGGTAATGATCTTTCTTCGTGGCTTGATTCATCTTTCGATAATCTATGCACATTCTCCATCCGGTGACAGTCCGGACCGCTACTTCATTGCCTTTATCACCTTTCACAAGTGTCATGCCCCCTTTCTTTGGTACAACATGGATGAGACTTACCCAGTTGCTATCGCTGATTGGGTAGATAATTCATGCATCTCTCAGCTTGATCAGTTACTTCTTCACAACCTCTTTTAACATCTGGTTCAACTTTCTCTGGAGTTGGACTAGGGGTTTAGCGAATTCTTCCAAATTTATGTGGTGCATGAATAGAGCAAGGCTAAGTCCCTTGATATCCTCTACCGAATAGCCTATAGCTTGCTTATGGAGCCTCAACTCCTCGAGAAGTCTCTCCAATTGTTCTTTCGTCAGACTGGCATTAACTATGACTGGATTTCTTCCTTCTTGATCTAGAAACTCATACTTTAATCTTTTCGGCAGTTGTTTCAGCTCTGGCTTGGTCTTAGGTGCCTTTTCTTCTTCTGGTGTCAATTCCGGAGAAGCAAACTTGACTGTCTCTATAAATCCCTCCTCATCGATTAGATCTTCATCATTTTGATTTAGGTAATCGAGGATCTCGGCAACCTCAGGATCTTCATAATCAGATTTGTGATTGTTCAACGCCCTCATAAGAGGGTCTACCATTGCGATATCTTCTTCTACTTCTTCACAATACTGGCAATAGCTGTCCATAAAGTAAGCAGATTCTAGTAGGGATGGTCCCTTCATAGCGTCTTTCACCTTGAAATCTATGTGATCATTCCCGACCCTCAGAGTTATGATGCCTTCAGCAACATCAATCAGCGCCCTGTCGGTTGCTAAGAAAGGACGTCCAAATATGATAGGGCATTTAGGGTCTTCCACAGTGTCAATGACAACAATGTCACAAGGAATGAAGAATCTTCCTACATGAATCGGAACATATTCAATGACTCCCACAGGCCTTTTGAAGGTATGGTCTGCCAACTCAATCCTCATGTTGGTCCTGACCATATCATTCAATCCCAATTATTGCACGAGGCTTAAGGGCATAAGGCTTATACTAGCCCCTAAATCAGCAAGACCCTTCCGCTCGACGTTATCTCCAATAGCAAAAGGAATAGTAAAGGCTCCAGGATCCTTCTTCTTGGTAGGTAAATCTACCTTAACAAAGGCAGTAGACATACTGGCTAGGTGCACTGTCTCAATCCTTCCTCCTCTTCTTTTCTTGGTGATCAAATCCTTGAAAAACTTGGCGTAGGTCGACATTTCTTCCAAAGCATCCAGAAATGGCACTTCGAGGTGAAGCTTTTTCACCGACTCCATAAAACCTTTGTATCTCTTTTTAAGATGTGCCTTTATGAGCTTGTATGGGAAAGGCAATCTTGGAGAGTAAGGACTTCTTTTACCGAACAGGTCCTCCACAGGTTCTAATTTTGGCTCCCTGACATGATCTTGTTGGTTCTCTCCTTCAGTTGGATTCTCTTTCGCTACCCCTGGTTAAGGTTCTTCAGGCCTAGCTAATTCAGGGTGTTCTACTATCTTCCTTGACCTGAGTACCGCCATTTTGGCAGACTCTGTGCTGGATGGTATCTTACCCGAAGGATTCTTCATAAACTCGGCCATTTGAGCAAGCTGCTGGTCTATCTGACGTTGATGTGTTTGCATATCTGTCATTTGGACCTGCATCGTATTCAGAATGCCTGAGTTGGACAGCACACCTTGCGCCAGCTGATTGTTTATAGTATCTTGTCTCTTGACAAAGTCGAACAATTGTCCCACTAAGTCTGGTTGACCAAAGTTCTTTTCTTAACTCTGCTATTTAGCTTGTCCCTGGCCTTGGCTAGGGTTAGCAGCTTGGCGGTTTTGGTACTTCCCTTGCCCTTGAAAGTTTGCCTTGTTTGATTGAAAATTGGTTGTTCTGGTGTACTGCCTCTTTTCTCGAAACCTTGCGGTTGCTTGGGTGGATTATTCAACTGATGTGAGTTTTCTACAGCATCTTTGTTGCCATAACTAAAACCATGATGGTCCGGTCTTTTGAAGTTGACAAAAGAAACATTCTTAGCTCCCTCTTCTTCAGATTCTCTTTCACTTGACTTGTCGGGTCGGGTGTAAATGCAGTTATCAATACCGTGTCCACCTTTTCCGCAAGTGACACACTTCATCACCTTCTCAATCTGTTTCTTTCCTTTCCCTCCTGATTCTTTTAACTGTCTGACATCAGTGGCTATCTTTTGGATCTGAGTGGTGATTTCTTCAAGAGCCTTAGATTCAACTAAAGGTCCTTCGTTAGTGGCTTTCTTAGCATACCCTCTATCAGTCCTGTTGTAGTCAGTCCCGGCTTGTAGTTCAGCCATGTTTTCAATGATCTTTTTAGATCTACTGGGCTTCTTCCCAAGAAAGTCTCTTTCTACAGCTGCATTGAGTGATACTCTTTCTTCAAGAGTCAGATCATTGTAGTATGTTGTTATCAGGAAACCTTTCTTGTAGTTGTGGTGAGGGCAATCTCTCTGATACTCCTGATATCTCTCCCAGGCTTCATGCATGTTTTCTCTTGGCTTCTGGGTGAAAGATGTGATCTTCTGCCTGTTCCTGATAGTCTTCTCTGTAGGGTAGAACTTGTTTACGAAAGCATCCACTTAAGAATTCCATCCGTTCAGAGATTGATGTGGCAGTCCAAGGTACCATGACAGTGCCTTGTCCTCCAAGGAGAAAATGAAACCCTTACAGTAGATCACTTCATGTGGCACTCCCCTCATTTTGATGGTATCATATATATTTTTGAAAGCATCGAGGTGATGGTAGGGGTTGTCATTCTTGGAACTTCCCCTAAAGCTTTTATTTTGAATCATGGAGATCACGACTGGCTTCAGCTTGAAGTTTACAACATCAAACCTTGGGATCACCACTGGGCATCTTGAGTTGTTGGCCTTCGTGGCAGCCAACTCCCGAAGGATCTTTTCTTCTTCGTCAAAATCTTCACTGTCATTGTTCCTATGATTCTGCTCTTAATTATGATGATTCCTTCTGTGACTACGGCGATGACGACGTCTCTCGTGATGATGATCATCCCCTGCTTGTTCTGATTCAAGTTCTTCTAGCTCTTCATGTAAATGATTGTTATTGTAACGGTCATTGTTCCCATGCGGAGGTGGTTGTGGTCCAACTCTAGCATTTCTCTCATCCTTGGAAAAGGTGGTTCCATGCGAGGTGGCATGATGAACGGTGCTCAACCGAGCAGAGTGCTTCTTCCCTGAGTACTTGAATAGAACGTATAATCAAGTTAGAAAACATGTGTTAATGAAACAAACTATTTTGTACACATTCAGGTTAGAAGACTAAAAGAAACTGTGATGTCAAGCTTGTTACTAAGCTTGAGGCACGGGAGTGTAGTTAGTGGATTCAGGTTCGTTAATAGTACTGTTTTACCTTGTCCCCGGCAACGGTGCCAAAAAGTTGACCGGCCTAAATCGTGCGTCCAAAAGGAGCGGATTTGAAGTAGTCGGACTTTTAAATAACCCGACTCTTAGGCCCCCGCAATGATGATGGGGTTCGAAGTAGCGATCGGGGTCGAACCACAGGGACAAGGGTGGTCGTGTTAAGAACGTAGAATCAGCACTCTACACTCCGATAAAAGAAGGGTAAGAAAATGTTCCCAAGGGAATGGTAGATCGAGAACGGTAAAACAACAGACTAAAAGGAAACAAAAATACCACACGGAGGCGTTGTAAAGAAAAAGCTATCTCCAACTGGAGTTATGAGGAAGAATTAAGGTTTTGGCATTTATCAATTTTTAGGGGTTTTGTCTAACAGAACCTAAGGATATAACATTATTGCCTCGATAAGGAACTAAGGAGGAAAACTTAGGCATACCAAGAGGTAGAAGAAAACATCTAGTACCCCTTCTCTCGAAGAGGGTACCTCCAACTAAGCACCAACACCCTCTCTCAAAGGTGGTGGACTTGGGTTGGAGTGGAAAGATAACTGCAACAACTCTGACCCTGGGTACTCTCATACTCCCTGATCGGACCAAACACTAGAGTTACAACACCTCTCTCGAGGGATTTGAAACGGGAAACACGATTCAATAGCTAGTCAAAACATGATCCAAGCATACAAGCTAGAATTCGGATGCTAAAAGCAATCATCCAACAAAAAAAGACCAAACTTAGAGCAATAGGTGTAGAAACTCCACTAATTCCATTAGCAAGAGCATTGTATAAAAGGTTTAGTTACATTGTGTAAATAAAGAAAGTAAATGACTGTAAAGGGAAGATAGGTATCGCCTCCTTGATTTAGGAGGGTGACATACAACAACAGACCCCCTAAGGTGCCTCTAACCCAATATCAGGTGAGAGCTCTGGCCGACATGCTCGTGTCGGGCGGTATGCCATGACGGAAAAGCATATTGGTCAAGGCACCCTCCCTGATACGACCGTGGTCAGGATACCACCCTCTCAGGCGACACACCATGATGGGTGTTCCGTATCGGGACCAATATCGTGTCGGACAAGAGATGACTTAGGGTATCATGTTCCTTGTATCGGGTGTGGAGGTGAGCCATCTCGGGCAGGGATCCATCTAGGAACCTGGCACATCGGGCGGTCTCCTTGGTCGATATTGGGTTGCTGTGGCTACTGGGATGGATTCTAAGTGAACCACTCCCGCCCCTCTCGGGTTGGGGAAGTGTTCACCTAGTATCGCCCGACACGCTTCTGGGACACGACACACTAGCTCCAGATGCTTTCCAAGATTAGCCTTCACGAGATTCCAACCTCTCTCATCAGGGTCCTATAGATGCTATTTATAGGCAGCGGTTGGAAGAAGTTGTGGATCTCTGGGCGCCACGTACCCTTTATTGGCTCTGCATATGTGGCTTCGGGGATGATTGATGCGTGCATGTCATCCGGCGTAGCTTGGCTATCGCGTGTCGGGTTACGAAGGTATCGGGCGCGACGAGCGGTTGCCTCCAGTGAGTGGCTCGTATCGCGCAACATGCTATAACGAGCAGGTTAGTCGTGGTGGGCAGAGCTCTCTGTCGGGTAAATGGCGTATCGCCCGTCAACGACCACACCGCGCAACACGCCCGTGTCGGGTTGTACCCCTATCGGCCAGCGTCCATGATGGGTAGTGGACGTGTCATGCGGTTAGTAAAAGGTCGATTCCTTGTAAGTGGGCTGGGACGGGCCGTTTTGCTGATTTTGAGTGGAAAAGTGAGGAAAACTCTGTAAAAGATGATAAAAATGAGTTAAGAGCATAGTGTGACTTATTTATTCAATAACATGACAAAATGGAGAGGAAAATAGTTGAAAAGGGTAGTTTTGACAATGAATTATGGGCCATGAATACCACAAAAATGGGTGTTATCACTAGGATATATGTGAAAAGGATCATCAGAGAAGTATTAATTTAGACATACTATGGCTTTTTCTTTTTGTCTATGCTTAATATACGCTCTAAAATTATGAAAAACGAACAAAATATGAGAGCTTAACTATACATACATTTGATTTTTGTTAATTTTTCTGAAAGTGATTTTAGAATAAATTTATCTTTTGTCTATCTATAAAATAGACTTGTAGAATAGTAAAAATCCCCAAAAAATGCATACAAACATGCCAAGAGTGATGTTTGTTTATTGTTATAAGAGAATCATTGATATTTATGACATAAAGGTAATGGTTTTGAGAAGTTATGGCTTACAGAAAGCCTAGGAATGCCTATTAATAAAATTATAAGTTGCTAAAATTTATCTTATACTTAGATGACATTTGTAATAGTTATAAGCTTATCAGAGCTTTGAGAAAAAGAGCCGACTTTGTACTCGATGCCTTGGAAGAAAGTTGAATATTCATATGATAATAAGTGAGGCCATTTAAGCCTTGAATGCAGTTGTATAATATTGATTTAATGCTTCTTGAACTATCATTTATTTATAATGTGTTGTTATGCTTGTTGGATGACATCTTGCATAAAATCTATGAACTACTTTAAGAGACATAATAAGAAAGATAAACTTGATTTATTTATATGTGCCCTGGACACTGTGATCCATAGTTGAATCCCTATTGGGGTGGTAAAACAAGTCATTCACACTTAGAGATAAGCCTAAGTGGTGAAGGCCTAGAGTGGATTAGATCCTGAGGGCTAATTCACAAGAGGCTACAGGAAATTCCATAGAAGTGGAAGCAAGATTTTGGTTATAGGTTAGGAGGAGTTCCATAAAGATGTAAGAGAGAACCAACATTATTTCAGTTGTGATATTTTGTTATGGGTGAACCCCCTGGGAAATGAGAAAAATGTTTATTTATTATACATGATTGAGCCACAACCTGATGCCAGAGTGGGGAAGAGGTAGAGAGGCTATAGGCCCTACCTATCCAGCAGTGGATTTGGATGTGCTTTGCCTTAGGGTAGCCAACTACATCTTAAGGTATGGACAATGCAATCATGTGAGTGAGCATACAATGACAATGTCTAATTGGCTGGTACAAGTTGGTTAGATCCAGGGTAAAACTAATAAAAATAGATTCAACATGTTGTTTGTTGAATGTTACATTTTTTTTACATGTATTTATGTTGTTAAATTATCAATACAGAATATGTTGTTGGTTGTTATCTATTCATTTATTTAAATAATAAAAAAGTTGCAACAATGTATTACCTTTATGTATCTACTCACTTAGACATTGGTTAAACAACCAATAAAAAGAATTAGGACTTGAAGACAAGGAACCAACTAGCTAACCCTCTCTTCCAATCAAGTAACTCACTCAGTTAGGTGAAGCCTATACTTAGTGCACGATGTCTAGATTGTTGTTGGATTGGGGTCATGGGATGAACTTCTTGTGGGTTTCCTTATATTTTGTACCTTAGCATGACTAGAGAGCAAAGCCTTGTATATAAGCTAAACAAATTATATTTTATGAATATTGTAAATATAGTTTTCAAGAGCTAAATGAAGTCATACTAGTTAATGATCAGTGAGAAATGATATATATGACAAGCTATTTTAGTGAATTGTTCTCTGATTGAAATAGTAATTTTATTGACATCGTTACATTTATTATTTGAGGTTTGATGTATCTTAAACCTTCAAGGTTCCAGTCCCGACAATCAAGCATTTGGTTGGTTGTTGGGAACAGGTCCCGACATCCACCCACAATATATAGAGGATATCATTTTTTAGTATAGAAGTCTATATAATAGTTCATGTGTAATTAATTTCCCTTGTTTTATGTCACCTAGATACTCACACATAGTACATCAACGGGCAGATAGCGAGACTAAAAGTTGTACTCAAGCCTGTAATTGTACAAATTATGTGATCATCTATGATGTCGGGCTAATTTGATCAATTAAGTGTGCCTTTCCTCTTATAAATATAAAAGAGCTTGTGCTTCTTTCTAACATAACTAATTAGCTCCTGAATAATTAAGAAAAGCCAACAATAAACCATCAAGTATACCATATGGCATGACATAAATCCAATTAGTTTTTTTACATTCCCACAACTTGTGACATCATTGTCGCGACCACACAAACAAGTAACACTTTCTTGAGAAACCTAGTGAGAGAAAGCTCCAATCTCTCTAAAAAAACCTCTGATTCCATCGTCTAGCCACAACCATCAAGCTATGGATCTCACCCTGACCTCCTTAGGATGGATGTGACGCCTACCGCAGATCCACACCATGGATTGGCGCCGCCCAAAAACCTCTAGCGACATCTCGCGGAACAACCCAACCTGGAAGCTTGCATCTCCAGATACCACACCGCGACAGTAACATCAGGAGGATTACACACCATTTACTCTTGGGGAACACCATTGCGGCTAGTGCACACATTTGCATTGAAAGCTGCAGACAAATTTGATTCCCAACCAAGAACAACAAAGTAGTCCGACACAGACAGATCAATTTTATACTTAGGACAGCGTTGTAACAGCTAAACCCATCAACCGCTAAACAATAGACTGATTTTCCCCCAACATGAGAATAGGAGGACACTTCATGGTAGCTCAGAGCCAAAACAAGCACCTCAAATGAAGTATTGGCACTCCACTACATCTCTACAAGGCTTATAAGAACATAAAGACTTCATCTAAGTCAACTTCTCACAACCCTCACCATTCTGATCCAAAGATGGCTTCACATTTTCTATTCTTGAGCTACTCTTTAGACGATCTAGATAACCATTCCATCATACAACCACCATGAGCATGGAAGTACCATGAACATAACCTCCCACCCGGCATCGACGCAATCCAGATTTGCAACAAAAACTTTGATGTCATTATTGACTATGACAAGAAGTCTAACATCTACATAGTCTAAGGATGGGCTTACATGATAGTAGAGCTTCGAATCAAACCAGAATGGACAATCCTCATAAGATTAGTCGCCAATGGAACCCTAATGGTCTGGGTTACAGACTTCAACAACGATACACCTACATAACTATACTCGCTATTCTACTCGAAGGATGTACACATCTCCACCACTAGTTCAGACTCTGCTGATCAACTGCTTGTTCTAGAAAAACACCATCCCATTGAAGGTACCAAAGTCAACCCGATAGAGATCACCTCTGGCCAGACATATCAACTGAGCTCAGACGAAGAAGATACATCTTCATCGATATGAAAGTCCACCACCATCACAGACGGGTACCAACTACCTCCTACACCTGATCTCTCCCCCACACCCTTGTATGTTTTTGATAAATCTCATAATGCACATTTGCACAAGATATCATTACCCTCGTGTTTCTATGATCTCAATTTCCTACCGCTTAGACAACATTAAGCCATTGACTTAGCTATACATACTTTCAAACACAACTCTAAACCCATGGCCTGGCAGCGAGCCTCTCTAAAACACCATTTCTGCTCTCTATGCTGCAACAGATGTTCCAGTGGCAAACACTCAAGGTCACAATGTAATGCGGTCAGTTCTTCTACATTTTCCACAAACCTAGAGATCTAGCATACAATTGCTTCTATCATAACACCCTTTCCCCAGAAAACAACAGACACTTTTCTAGGAAGAAGGCTTTATCCCATGCACAAGCCACATTTTCCAACAGATCAAATCATTTTTCTAGATTTGACAAATCAAATCACAAACCTAAGCCCAATGGAAAAGAGATTTACACCCATAACTCATTCACTTGTCTCTTCCCAACCGAGCCTTCTGCAACACCACTACACTCTTCACATGCACATGTCAACTACCATTTAAAACACCATATAAAACCTCGTAGCCTCTCTTAGCCACCACTACCCATTGCACCAAAGGTCATACCACGCGATAGTATCCCTCTGAAACCCTCAACACCTGATAAACCTAGTTGCATTTCACCTTTCCTTATGGCTCCATCTTTACATCTGGAAAAAGTATTTCCCTTCGATCTTCCTATAAACTCTATGAGGCTTTTGAAAGTCTTCACTAGTCGTAGCATCCTTGTCTTCATCACAAACAACATCAACAACAACACCGTTAACATCCTTGATGCTACCCGTTCCAAAATCCATTTGGGTGAAAAAATTATAGAATCAAACTTTTGGCTGAAAACCTTACAGTCATCAAGACTACTTTTTCAGATATTAGTGTCCACCCCCCTCATGGTACTGCCCAGCCAATGCAAAAAAACCCTTCACCAACATCAGAAAACCAAGTGAAAGGAATTTGGTTTGGGAAAGAAAGAGTACCACTACTAAGTCCATTGAAGAAACCAACCGATCTGTCAACAATAAACGATCTCAAACATCTTCACCATTGGTAAACAACACAAACAACACCTTGATGAACTCCTTCAAACCTTTTCCTTTTCACAGCAATGACACGGACTCCACTATGAATATATATTCTGAAACTGTTTAAAAATTGAAGACTGCTATCATTGACGAGATCTAATCGACGTAGAGTCTGAAACCAAAAAGTAAAGGAAAGGCTACGGGGACAATCCAATCCATCAACACTATCTCCACTACACCGGAAGGACTAACTAGAAGAAACTAATTTTCCTCAGAAGAGCCTTGTATATATTAACTATCCACTTCTTTAGATACTTCTGATGCTAAACATTTATTTTCAGACTCTACATCTTCAGAAATAGACAATTACAATATAGATAATATAGAAGACATAACTTCTTGGTCTGATATACAATCCTTCATAACATTTGCTGATAAACTAGGTATCATCTTTAATGATGATTCATCAACACATCAGGCATTAGACAACATAGAATAGTTTTTGAACTGGGAAAACCATAGAAAAATTCATGATACATACTCTTAATTAGGTGCATTGCATATCTGCTAATCCGACTTTACACATCTTTGCACCTTTAATATTTTTCAAATATGAGGATCACTTCCTGGAATGTCAGTGGGGCATCAAACCTGAACAGAAGAAAATAAATACGCGGGCACATATACAAAAACAACATTAACATCATCACCATCTAGGAAACAAAAACTACACTGACGCCTTTTTCTCTCAAAACTATAGGAGGCAAGTACATAAACTCTTGGCACCAAATCTCACCACTTGGTTTAAAGGGGGGCCTCCTCATAGGCTTAAACAACAACCTTTTTGGTATCACACACTCTGAAACTCGTACTTTCTCCATCACTCTCCATATCACAAACATCACTGACAACTTCAGTTGGATCTTCACTAGTATTTATGGAGAACCCAGCTCAAACAAAACATAATACATGACAAAAATGATGCACATCATGAGAATTTACCATGACAAACCCTAGCTTATGGGAGGGGACCTCAACCTTACTACAAAACTTTCTGACAGAACCAATCCCACCTCAACAACAGGCTACATGACTACTTCTGATAAAGCCTTCCTCAAACTTATATAAAACTATAACATGATTGATCTCCCACATGCAAATGTCTGCTACACTTGGACTCACCAACATTCCTGGGCTAGACTTGACCACTTCATTTGCTCCATAAAATGGGAAGACCCATACCCCCATTCCTATGTCACTGTCACACATCGACCCATCTCTAACCACTTCCTCATCATCATAAATACAAAATAAGAGAAATGGGGGCACAAACCTTTTTGATTTGAAACTTCTGGATTACTGATCCCACCTGCCTGAACCTTTGCAAAAGGCATTGGGCTTTAGTGAACACCCAAATCAGAAATATAGGCTACCACATTCACAACAACACAAAAAGTGATAGGAGTAGACTAAAAAGTTGGCAAAAAGATACCATCAGAAATCTCTCACAAAAACTTGTTGATCTTGAACAACAACACATGTTTGTTGATATTGATCCAGCTATTAACCCGACCCTTATTCTCACAATTAAATCTGAGCTAGATCATATTAATCTATTCCTAGATACAATGTGGAGGCAACATGCTAAAATCAAATGGGCTAAGGAGGGTGATAAAAACACAAAATATTTCCACAAAACTTGCAATAACAATACTCACAAAAATATCATTGCTAAGTTGAGAATAAATGGAAGTATTACATCAAACAAACATATGATCACCACACACATTGTTCAACATTTCAACTGCATTTCCAATACTAAACACAAGACTATCTTTCTCAATTTCATCAACTGCAAGCACTTATGTGGTTGTCATATCACCTCACCACAGATCATTATCAGTCTTTCACCCTTGATGAACTTGACATGGCCATCCACTCACTCAGAAAAAAAAAACCCTGGCCTTGATGGATTTAATACTGAATTCTATTTGGAAAACTGGAACCACATCAAGGGAGACTTTCCGAAACTCCTCAAAGATATACATCACAACACAAACACACATAATATTCTCAAACACATCAACCACACCAATATAACCCTTATAAAAAAGTTACTCATCCCGACTAGATCTCACAATTCAGACCCATTAGCCTCATCAACACTTCATATAAGATCATTGCAAAGGTCCTATCAAATCACATCAAACCTCATCTGGAAAAAATCATCCTGCACAACCAAATGCTTTTCTAAAAAATCAAAGCATTCATGATGCTTTTATCATGGTGAATGAAACCCTACACCTCTTCCATAAAAATAAAACATTACTTTTAGCCATCAAACTAGACTTTGAAAAAGTCTTCAACTACATCAACTAGGATTGCCTCATCAAAGACATGTCTGGATATGGATTTCTAGACATTTGGAATAACTAGATCCATCCTACATATCCAATAACTACTTCTCCACCATTATCAATGAATCACCCTTCTGATACTTTCACAACACCAATGAGCTTAGACAAGGTGACCCCCTCTCACCATACCTCTTTATCATTGTAACATCCATTCTAACCAACATGATAAAACTTGGTACTGCTCACGGTCTTATAGCCTCCCCCCATGAGTTCCATGAAAACATCATACAATTTGCGGATGATACAATCATTCTTGTAAAGCCTGAAGACTCCACCATCATTAACACTATCAGTATCATTGGCCTTTTCTCATACATCTCGAGTCTTAGAATAAATCTCTCAAAGTCTTCTATCTTTGGAGTAAATACACATCATGATATCATTAGTAGGTACAAAGACCTCCTCAAGTGCAAAATAGAAAACTTTCCCATCAACTATTTTTAGCTACCAATAACCCCACATCCCATAACCCACTCCATTTGGAAACCCATCATCGATAAGATTCAAAGGAAACTAAATCCATGGACAAATAATTTCCTCAATCTGGATGGCTGACTTACTCTCATTAATAGTGTCATAACACCTATCACTACTCATTTTCTTAGCTGCATCCTTTTACCTACCAAGACACACAACACGATTGACAAAATTAAAAGAAACTTCCTCTGGAACAACCACACTTCAAACAAACAACACAGAAATTTCTATCTTGTCAGTTGGGGTATCATCACTGTACCTATCAAATATGGGGGATGGGGCATCATAAATATCAGACTCCATTCCATTTGCCTCATAAAAAAAATCATAAACATCCTCATGAACAATACCAGCAAGATCTGGAAAAACCTTATCCTGTAGAAATATTACAAAAATAAACCACCTTGGCAAAAAAACCACTCACAATATTTCTTCCCCACTTTGGAAATGCATCAAAAAAAACTTGGACATAATTAAGAACCCCAGATGCACCCCCACATGCACATCAAAATATCAAGTTTTGGGGAGACCCTTAGTACCATCACAACACCATTCAAAATCTAAACTCGTTGATGCTCATCTCTTCTTTTCTACAAAATCTCAACATTGCCAAAGCCCTCAAACTTCTTACCAGTAATAGGAAAAAATCACTTAAAAGACATCTTCAAAACCACGTGGATAACAACACTCTGAGGGACATAGTCCATGAACTTGAACACAACATTGATAGCAAGATTTCATGGAAATTGGGATCTCTCTACACACCCAAAGTAGCCTACACCCACCTCTTATAGGGGCCATATTTTGAATATGGTTCACTTTTGGAAAACAAAATGGCCGCAAAAACTTAAAATCTTCTTCTGGCGGCTCACAACAGACAAAATCCTTACTGACCATAACCTCACCCGTAGAAGTTTCGTGGGACCAACTAGATGTTATATCTGTAAAGAAGAAGAAGAAACCACACAACACCTCTTCACCAACTGCACAGTCACGATGCACATCCTGCAAAACTTCTTCTCACTTTCTTTTGACATTAAAAACCTCCTCATACCAAATATTGTCTCTAGGAACAAACTGTTACCACAACACTCTAGATATCATCCAGAGGACCTGATAATCCATGCCTTCTGAACATTTGGCTAGAGAGAAATAATAGAAAATTCAATAACATCTCTAAATACATCTAGATCTTGCTTGCTGATATTAACCATGCCTTATTTGTAGAAATTGCACTGCAGGACAAGCCTCTACATCAACTCAGGTGATACATGCTGAAGTCGACCTGGGTAACATTTTTGGAGATCAAAATGGAGGAGGATGATACTCCATGGAGGACATTATCACTGACGACATTGGTTTTTGAAGATTTGCTCATTGCATAGCCTGGAGATACTACCTTAGCCACTACTTTAGTTACTACTTTTTGAATTATCTTTATGATCAGAGGCAATGTCTAAGGGGTGTCTCCCCCCATGTACAATCTCCTTAATATGCATCACCGTTGTTTTCTTTAGCTTACTGTGGTAGCTGGGCCCCATCTCGATGGATGCCCACCTAGTTTTTTTTCAACTTCTTGCTTGTCGACATCCTTTGTTTGTAAACTATGTGTTTGCACTTTCTATTAATGTATGGACTTTTATAAAAAATAATTCCAATTAGTTTAGGGCGCAACACAACAGATCCAGCCCACTATCTCCTTAACTAGTGGAGGATGACAAAGCCAAAGATAATGAGAGAAACAACACCTTGATTATAAAAGTCCCCATCCCTCTCTCATAGGTGTTGTACTCTCACTAGACTAAGCACGCTCATCATTATCAACCCTAATCTTTAGTAGCAAGTACTAAAAGATAGAGTTACGCTACCCACAGTCTCTTATCCACCCGTTGCCCCACCCAATTCCTCGGGAGCCTGCAAAAGCATGTTCCAGTTGTTTCTTTTAATGCGAATTAACTTCACACCAACTGATTCTATGCAGCAAATGAAGATTCCTGAAATTCTCTCTCCACCCCTCTCTCCAACTCTCATCTTTATTAATTTATTTTCTCTCTTGTAACTCTTCTCTCCAGTTCTATTCTACCCACCAACATTCTCACGTTAGTACAGTACGTTCGTTCCCCATCTCTCACCAATCTTGCTCTCTCGGACGTACAATACTCTGATTCAACTTCTTTCGTTCACCTACTCCAGTACAGTATGTGAGAAACTAACCTCTCCAGCAGCCACGCTCCGCCGGACCTCGACTCTCCAACAGACGCACTCCGTCGCAATCCCGCAGCCGCGCTCCACTTGTTAGTGATCCCAAAAGTATAATGCACATCTGGACAAGAATCACCTATAAAATGCATCCATAAGTATTGTACCAACTTGTTAATTTAAACTCAGTTACTGACGCACAAGTACAATACCTAGCAAATTATAAAATCAAACATAATTGTATAACTGATCTAGAAGCATAAGCACAGTACCTACGGAATCCCATAGCAACATTTGTCATCTGGACATTTTTTTTTACAAAATGTAGACATAAGTTGAGTACCCACTTGTTAATGATCTCAAAAGTACAATGCACATCAGATCAAAAATCAGCTATAAAATACATCTATAAGTACGATACCCACTTGTTAATTTCAACTCATTTACTGAAGCATAAGTATATTACCTAGGAAATTAGAAAATCAAGTATAATTGTATAACTAGACTAGAAGCATAAGAACAATACCTACAAAATCTCATAACAACATTGACCATCTGGACAAAATCTTTTTACAAAATGCAAGCATAAATACAGTACCTAACAAATTACAAAATCAAGCATAATTGTATAACTGGTCTAGAAGTATAAGTGCAATACCTACAGAATCCCATAGCAACATTGGCCATCTGTACAGTTTTTTTTACAAAATACAAACATAAGTTGAGTACCCACTTGTTAATGACCTCAAAAATACAGTGCACATCTGGTCAAGAATCAACTATAAAATGCATCTATAAGTATTGTATCCACTTATTAATTCCAACCTAGTTACCCAAACATAAGTACAGTACCTATCAAATTACAAAATTAAACATAATTGTATAACTGATGTAGAAGTATAAGCACAGTACCTACGGAATTCCTAGCAACATTGGTCATCTGGACAAACTTTTTTTATAAAATACAGTCATAAGTTGAGTATCCACTTGTTAATGATCTAAAAAGTATGGTGCACATCAGATCAAGAATCTGTGATAAAATACAATCATAAGTACTATACCCACTTGTTAATTTCAACTCAATTACTGACGCATAAGTACAGTACCTAGCAAATGACAAAATCAAGCATAATTGTATAACTAATCTAGAAGCATAAGCATAGTACTACAAAATCTCATAGCAACATTTGTCATCTGGATAATTTTTTTTAGAAAATGCAGACATAAGTTGAGTATCCACTTGTTAATGATCTCAAAAGTACAGTGCACACCAGACCCACTTGTTAATTTCAACTCATTCACTCAAGCATAAATATAGTACCCAACACATTACAAAATAAAGCATAATTGTATAACTGGTCTAGAAGTATAAGAACAGTACCTACAGAATCTCATAGTAACATTGGCTATCTGGACAAACATTTGTATGGATGCATTTTATAGCTGATTCTATTTAGTAATATATTTGCGTCCAACAAATAAGGACTTTAACTTTTTAACAGATCCACAAGAAGGGAGATCGACACTTAGACCTACAGATGTTCTAATTTTTGGATGGGCTGGAGGAAAACATGCATGTGTAGATCTAACTACAGTTTATCCACTTGTGACATTACGGAGCGGTAATTTTACAGTTGGACTTGCTGCTTTTAAAACTGCCTCAACAAAAGTTGCCAAACATGACAAAGCATGTACTGAAAATCAGCATGTCTTTGTTCCTTTTGGGTTTGACACTTTTGGTTTCTTAGCACCAGACGTTGTTGCTCTTTTGAAGAGGGTTCATAAAGTAATGAATAGTAATGTTATGTCCCCTAAGTGTATGAATTTAATATTTTAAAGGATTGACTTTGTCATACAAAAAGGACTAGCGGCGCAACTTGTTGCCCGCTGTCACCTACCGTAATGTAAATAACATCATAGAGTCCTTACTATATTTATTGAGTGTCTATCAGATTTTGTGGGGCAATGAGACATCAGGGCGATACTTTTGCATGGTTTTTGCATGAACAAGCATGCAAAATCGGTATTGTATCTTGATACATCTCGAAACGCATGTTGTGTGTTAGCGGCTGGGTGGCCGATTATGTCAAGAATTTTTCAAAAGATAAGACACACCCCAACCTACATGGAGCGGCTACCCAGTCAGCAGTCACCCGCCATCGCAATTGGCAAGGGCGGCAGCCAGCTACCTGCTAGATTTCAAGCATAAGTGGACAAACTGATATATGGATGGGGAGGAGGGTGAGAACTGAAAAAGACGGATGGAGGAACCCAATAATGCACAAATCGATGTTATAAGCGTAGCTGAGTTAGGGATGGTTTCGGCGACTCGAGCTGGTGCCTCGCTACCTGTGCATATTTTAATGGCAAAGCCGAGGAGAGGCCAATAGGGAAGTGAGAGCCTGGGAAGGTATGCGCCATGCATGTGGATGTGTAGTGGCAATGTCGGCACCATGAGAGAACGAACGCAGTAGCTGCCGAAAGCGGCACTTTACTCGAAACCCGTCGGTTGGATGCATGGGGGATCGGATCGATGTTGGCTGTGGTGGCGGTGGTGGATCTGTCCTGGCTCCGGCAGGCCAAACTAATAGCAGCACGGCCATTAATGCTGATGTGCGCTGTGTGTATTATAAGCAAACACGCCCTTCGGGTGAATCACGCTTTCGCTTTATGAAATTATTCATTCAACGCCATAATCAATCTGAAACATAATAATATTAACTAATATTTAAGAGATGCAATCTAATTTGTATCCATCAAAATTACTTATGTTATGAAAAATTATTGTATAATTCTCGCAATGATCTAAGTACAATAATTTTAAAAAAGAACTCAATTTCATTATCCGCTCGACTCTTTTAGATATGTGTAAGGACCCTGATTTCTGTTTTGAGCTTACCCTATTTGCTTTGCCTAAACTTTGTGTTTAGATGTTTACTAATCACCTGAGTTGTGATTATGATTTGTTTGTGCTTTGTTGAGAGGTTGAGGTGCAACTTGCAATTTACCCAAGTTCTAAGGTTGGTGTGCAAGTTTGTCACCTTGAGAGATATCTTTCTCTCTCCTTGCATCTTGGGCCTTGTTTGAGCTTGGTGCCGCCTCCTTGCTTGGTGTGTCGGGCAGGGTGTGTCGGCCAAGAGTGTACCGGGTATGAGTGTATCGGCCAGGAGTGTATCAACCAAATGGTGTATCGGCCATGGCACCATGATGGGCGATACACACCCTCCTGACCTAGCCTCGTTTGTGTCACCCTTCCTTGGACAAGTGGTTGTTGCTTTGCTAAGTGGGTGGCAAGTTGTGGACAAGTGGTTTGGGGTGCTAGCAAGGTGGCATAGTTTGGACAAGTGGTGGTTGGGCGAGCACATGTGGAGCAATCCCCTAGTGGTAACCCCCTTGCTTATATACCCCCTTCTTTGCTAGCTTGGGATCCCTTTAGCTCCTTAGTTGTTTCCCTTCTTTCTTGGTGGCCGATATCTCCCTTTGGTAGAGCTTGGTGGCCAATCTCCTTGGTGGAGTCTTCTTCTTCCTCTAGTGGTGGTTGAAAACCTAGATGTGCTTTGCTCGTTCTCCTCTTGTAGTGAGTATCTCTCCCTATCATTGCACCTTCTTCTTCTTCTCTCTTTCTTTTCGGCCATGGTGGTTATGGAGTTCTCTTCTCTCCTAGTGTTGGCCGAAGGTGGTGCCTTGGAGCTTGAAGCTTGGTGCTTGGAGCTTTGGAGCTTGAGGAGTGTGCTTGAGGCGGGTTACATAACTCCTACCCTAGCTATATTACCTTCTCTTTATGTTGCTTGTTTATGTGTTATTTTGATCGGCCATGCTTATCTTGTTGGTAATATCTTTTCTCTAGTATGTGCCCTTGATCTTGTTGGATATGGTGACATGGTTATGTTGTGTAGAGGTGTTCTTGGTTCTTGTTGGCCTAACCATTGGACTAGGGTTCCTTGGGCAAAATCCCTCTCTCTTCGTTGTTGAGAGGTGAGCCTAGGGCTTCCTAATTCGATGGTGCATGTAGTGTGTTCTTGGGGCAAAACCCCTTTCTTTCCTTGGTCTTGAGAAGTGAGCTCAAGCTTTAGTTGTGTGGGCAAAACCCCTCTCTCTTAGTTGTTGAGAGGTGAGTCTACACTCTAGTTGCTTGGGCAATACCCCTCTCTTACCATGGACTTGAGAGGTGAGCCTTTAGTTGGTGTTGACCTAGTTGAGGTTGGAAGGATGGTCGTTATGATGATGACCCACCTTGCTGCCCGATATGTGATGGAAGTTGTGCAAAACCCCTCTCACTTGGTTGTTGAGAGGTGAGCCAATTCTCTTGACCGTTATGGTTTCTTGGTGGCGATCTTGAGGATGAAGATGACCAACCCGATATGGTACCTTGCCCGATAGGATATGTGGTTCTTGGTCGTCACGGTTACAAGGTTACCTAACCCGATATGGAGTGAAGTATGTTGGGTGCTTGGGTTGCCCGATATCCCTCTCCTAGGGTTGAGCTTGGATGATATGTTAGATGGATGTTGACCTCTTTGACCAATATGAGTCCTTACCCAAGATGTGCTATTGGACGATATGTGTTTGAGCGATATAGTGTTTATCAATATGGAAGATAGTACCTTGAGGTCTGTTGACTGTTTTGATCCTTGAGAGTGTTTCCCAGTACCCTAGAACCTTTGGGTGATATGCCTATGGTGTGATGACCAAGGTGTTGGTTGATGATCATTAGTAGTATGAGGTTTGGGCGTTATGAGGCTTGTATCCCTTGGGCGATACAGTAGGTGGCTATTGTGTGGTTGTGTCAGGTAGTATGGGTGTTGCCTGCTGCAACACGTTGTTGTAAGACATTGCCCGACACAATGTTGCCTGTCTCGGGGTGTTACTAGATATGGTTAGTACGACACAACGTTACACATTATGGTTCTGCCCTTTATGACGTTGTGCGTTTGAGCGTTACATGTTGGTTCTCAGCTGTTGCCCGACATGATGTCTTGGGCGTTGCACTTGAGGAAGTGATGGTTGTTATCAGCTTGCTTGTGGTGCTGCCTGACATAGTACCTTAGTGGCTTGGGCAATACGAAGTGGACGATAGGGTTTGCTGCCTTGGGTGTCACAGGTTGTGTGCTTCCCGATACCAAGGTGATAGTGGTTGGCTGATATGGTTGTAGCCCTAGATGGGTGTTGGCCGATACAGTAGGTGGTGAAGAGTTGCATGCTTATATAAGTGATATAGTGTTGGGCGTCACACTCTTTAGTGAGAGACATTGTGCCTTTGGTGAGACTATTCCTTACCCGAAATGCTTTTGGTGAGGGTTGTCCCTTACCCGATACACCTAAAGTGAGGGTTGTACCTTGTGTTCGATTGGTAACCCTAATGCTTGTTGTGTTTTGATACATGAGTCTGTTATGCTTTGATATATATATATATATATATATATATATATATAAGAATGTTATGCTTTGATACACTCATCTATGTTGCATGGTTGACTCTTATAATAAAGTAAAGAGTTGTAAATGTTCCTTGTACAAGTATCATTGCTCCTTTGTGATTTCACTAACCATGCAGGAGACAGTTGTACGATGAGGCCATGGTAATGGCATAATAGTGATATGATGTTGAACACCAAGGGCTATGATGAACCCAGTGATATATGATGGGTGTTACCGATGGAATGGCAATGTATGCCTTGATGATGGGATTAAGTCTCAGTGATGTTAATCCTTGAGATGGATCTTGATGATTGGCAAGAGGCCAAGTGGTAACATGTAATGTTGGATCCTTGTGATGGATTAGGATGATGTTGGCTTTGATAATAAGAATGACAATGTACCACCTAATAATGAGATCTATGTTGTTTACTTATGTTTTAGTTTACATGTTACATAACTTGGTTGAATCTTACAATCTGCTTAAAATGTATTAATTAATTACAGATGAACCTTTCATGCAGTTTGCCCTGGCCATAGATCCATCATCGTCAGTAGCTGGTGATGGTGAAACGGGTTCTCCTATAGGTTAACCCAGAGCGCATATTTTTGAATATGAAGAGTTTCTCCAGCCAAAAATAGGAGGATTAGAGTGAAATTGTGGTTGTGGACTTAAGATGTGTATAAGAACATGGTGAATAGGCCCATGGCTCAGTGTGATGGAGCATGAATGTGTTCATGGCTCAGGAGCACGGTGAATAGGCTGTGGCTCATCATATACTAGTATTGTGATGTGTACCAAGGCGGGCTAGAGGAAAGGGTATCCTACGGGAGCTGACCCTGTGACTGAGGTCACATAAGAATGAGACTGCGGTCTTGCTTTGGATATCGTGCACTGACCACAAGGAGGTGAGGTCATGGAGTCCGGCTCTCCCATTGACCTTGTATGGCACCGGTTTTGGGCTTCACAGTCAAAGGTTGGATTTGAACGGTACGGCTCACTTCCTCTGGGCATAATAAAATTGTAATCCAGCCGTATAGTATATATTGCTTAAGGCAAAACACGGAACATTGATTGAGGCCTTGTTTGTATAGTTGCCCTAGCTATACCTTGCAGCTAATTATTTGTTCCTCAAATGTTATGATGAGTTCTTATTAGACTCGCCTTGTCAATCATGTTCCATATTATTATTTGTGCATATGTTTCCTAAATATCTCGGTAAGATGTTGTAGCAAGTTAGTTCTGCTTAGTATGCTGCTCATATACGATCTATTTATATTAGTTACTTGTTTTATCTGTTCTAGCTTTTCTGAAGTTTTATAGTTCGATAGAGAGTTATGTTTCTCGTTGGGACTGTGTGTCTCACCCCGCTGGTTTTAAACCTTTTTAGGTGATCAAGCTAGATGTGGTGGTGGTTGTGAGGTTGCAGCCGAGCAGCAACAAGAATAGTAGGAGGCAAGAGATGGATATGTTGTTGTTTTGGTTGTTTTGTAGTAGAGTCTTAGAGTCATCCATGTACTCTCAGGTCTTTGGAGGTGTTTTGACGACGTTTCATGATGTATAGTTGATATAGCTTGTTTATCCTATTGTTATCCTGGTATGGTCTGTTCTGTACATAAACAAGTGGTGAACTCTTTATGCCTATGTGACAGCTAGATCCTATGGGCTGTGGACATGTATCAAGGTTTATGTATGTTTGTATAACATGTTTCCTTGCAGGATAAGGATTTGGATGCAATAGTTTCTTTATTTATTTGCTTTCCGCAAATGATTTTAATTAACCCGTTTTTCTGGTAATATGTGGTTTATGGATGTTCTGCACATTTTCGTGTGGCATTTCATTGTCTGTGTGATAGTGGGATGTCACAATAAGTTTGGTATCAGAGCTCTAGGTTTGCTGAGTCTATAGGGATCTAAGACTAGGCTTGTGTCTGTTCTTGTGAGTTTTCCAGATTTTCTTACAATAACCTTCTCCCCCCAGTAGAAGATAAAGCTAAAAGATGTCTGGAAATCACGAAGAACATGCCGCCGAGAGTAGTGATGTTGCATATGTTGATGGAGCACAAGTGTAGGCATATGAAGATTGGATGCCTGAGGTCCCCCAAATCGACCCAGCCATTCTCGAGAATCCTATCTACCAACACCTTATGGGACAAGTAATGGCAACGATGAATCACATGGTAGATAGGTTGCCAGTGCCTCCGCCAAGGGCACATGCTCCCCATGGTGAATCTTCAGGTATTGGTAAGACCTTTGAGCAGCTTCGCCGAATCGGAGCTTTGGATTATGCTGGAACGGATGATCCAGTGGATGCAGGTCTGTGGCTGAAAAGTCTTGAGAAGGCCTTCCAGATCCTTGAAATCTCCGAAGTAGAGAAAGTCAAGCACGATGTCTACCTTTTAAAGGGTAGTGCTGGCCATTGGTGGGCCATCGAGGAGGAGAAGCGACATGGTGAGGTGATCTGTTGGGATGTCTTCCGATAGGAGTTCGTGAGTTGATACTTCCTGAAGACCTATCTGGATGAAAAGATCAATCAGTTCGGGCGTTTGCACCAAGGATCTCTGAGCATCACCGAGTATGAAGGCAAGTTTATGGACTTATTGAGGTTTTATCCTCACATGGCAACGACAGATGACGAGAGAATCAGACAGTTTGAGAAAGGTTTGAGTGCTGAAATGTCGACACCTATTGTTGCTTTAGAAAACCGAGAGCAGTTTGCCACATTTATGGAGTATGTCCAAAGGATTAAACGGTCCGTCCGAGAAAAGAGAGAGACTATGTCCAAAAAAATGCCTGCTCAGTTCCAGAGATAGAGGTTTGACAGCCACAAGAAGCTGAGGTTTTCTTCACCTTCCGTGAGGCAAGGTTCTAGTGCACCATCACAGTGGTCACCAAGTAAAGGAAGAGGGCATGGTTATTCGCCATCCAGAGCTTACAGCACAACTTCAGTAGCAGTGAAAGGGCCATCTAGGCCATAGTTGGAGGATAGGTCATGCTATCTTTGTGGGAAGACATGTCATATGAAGTCAAATTGCCCAAGAAGAGATGCCAAAGTGACACAACAATCAAGACAGAGTCAACAAGGTTAAGATAGACAATAGTTTAGTGGCGCCAGAGGGCGAGGATGCAGCCAAGCGTCACAAGCTGGATCATTTTCTCAAGGAAGCAGAGGACATGGACAGTAAGAAACAACTCAATTCTATGCTATGAGTCAGTCGGAGGCGATAGTCAACCCGTGAGTGGTGGCAGGTTAGATGGAGTTATTTAATTATGATTTGTCTTCTTCTTGCTTTGTATCTGTTCTGGTTGACCCGGGTTCTATGCACTCTTTTATCACTCGTAGTATGCTTGATAGCTGTCTTTTACCTATTAGTTGTAAGAAAGCTAACTTGTTGTTAGAAACCCCTCTTGATGGTTCCTCGATGCTTCAAGAGGTGTGTCCATCTTATGTTCTATTGTTGAAACCCGTGTTTGAGCTTGTTGAAGCTTAGGCTTGTTGTTGGGCTTTTATTGGGCCTTGTTTGAGCTTGGTTCTGCCTCCTTGCTTGGTATGTCGGGCAGGATGTGTCATCCAAGAGTGTACCAGGTATGAGTGTATCGGCCAGCGGTGTATCGTCTAGGATTGTATCAGCCAAATGGTGTATCGTCCATGGCACCATGATGGGAGATACACACCCTCCTGACCTAGCCTCATTTGTGTCACCCTTCCTTGGACAAGTGGTCGTTGCTTTGCTAAGTGGGTGGCAAGTCGTGGACAAGTGGTTTGGGGTGCTAGCAAGGTGGCATAGTTTGGACAAGTGGTGGTTGGGGGAGCACATGTGGAGCAATCCCCTAGTGGACGCCCACTTAACCCCCTTGCATCTATACCCCCTTCTTTGCTAGCTTGGGATCCCTTTAGCTCCTTAGTTGTTTCCCTTATTTCTTGGTGGTCGATATCTCCACTTGGTAGAGCTTGGTGGCCGATCTCCTTGGTGGAGTCTTCTTCTTCCTCTAGTGGTGGCCGGAACCCTAGATGTGCTTTGCTCCTTCTCCTCTTGTGGTGAGTATCTCTCTCCCTATCCTTGGCACCTTCTTCTTTTTCTCTCTTTCTTTTTGGCCATGGTGGTTATGGAGTTCTCTTCTCTCCTAGTGTTGGCTGAAGGTGGTGCCTTGGAGCTTGAAGCTTGGTGCTTGGTGCTTTGGAGCTTGAGGAGTGTGCTTGAGGCGGGTTACAAAACTCCTACCCTAGCTATATTACTGTGGCATCCAACTTACAAATCACAAGATTAACCAATGCGGAAGCGTATCATTTGTAGCGGATTACTGAAAATCACTAAAAATTAAAACTTTTTGCAAAGAGATCCAATCATAGGAAACTCTTATAACAAGAACCATAGTATAACAAATACATCCTGGTTCAAAAGTACATAACGGGTTCCATCTCTTCTCGAGTATTACAACATCAACTGTCCTATCAACATTATGTACAAACAACATAAAACCTTGAGGCAGCAAGCCAAAATCTTAATTCGATGATAAAAGCACTATATATAAATCCCGAGGACCTGAGAGTACAGAGACGACACGTAGGACTACTATCTATATAACTAGACAGGCAGTATCTCCACCTGAGATATTATTGTTGTCCTTGCTGTCACTGCTGTTGTCTATTCCCTGTAATGAGATTCTGCTTCTTTGTCAACGTCCACCTAAAAGGTTGGATCCCACGGGGGTGAGACAATTGTAAATTGCCCCAGCAGGAGATATAACTCTCCGCCAAAACATTATTATTATAGTTATATACATAAAACTGGACAGAGGATATGCAATTTAAAGCATTCTCATCTTAAAGCATTGTAACTATCTATGATAGAACAATAGATCAACTTTTCTCTTAAGAAGAAATAGAAAGAACATGTATATCATTTATCCTCCATATTATACCATCATGTCAAACTTCTCTTGTGACACTCATTATCTTGATATGTCACCCATGAGACATTCTTGTTTCAACTTATTGGCCTTAGCCAATCAGCTAAACAGATTTTGGTTATTTTGGACATGAGAGTGTGCATCATCATGTCTTATTCGGGCATTGGTCTATACCAATCCTATATAAATATTCCATGCATTGGATTACACCAATCCTGTGCAACTAGTACAAGCATTAGACTTATATTATTCATGTGTATCCATTCCAAGTATTGAACTATGTCAATCTTGTGCAACTATTCCAGGTATTGATCTATGTCAATCCTGTATAACTATTCCAGGTATTGATCTATGTCAATCCTGTGCAACTACTCTAGGTATTGATCTATGTCAATCATGTACAACTATTCCAGGTATTGGGAGTTAGCCAGTCATGTGCATTCCAGGTATTGGGAGTTAGCCAATCCTGTGTTATTATTCCAAGAATTGGGAGTTAGCCAATCCTATGCATTCCAGGTATTGGGAGTTAGCCAATCCTGTGTTATTATTCCAGGTATTGGGAGTTAGCCAATCATGTGCATTCCAGGTATTGGGAGTTAGCCAATCTTGTGTTATTATTCCAGGTATTGGGAGTTAGCCAATCCTGTGCATTCAAGGTATTGGGAGTTAGCCAATCCTGTGTTATTATTCCAGGTATTGGGAGTTAGCCAATCCTGTGTTATTATTCTAGGTATTGGGATTTAACCAATCCTGTGCATTCCAGGTATTGGGAGTTAGCCAATCCTGTGTTATTATTCCAGGTATTGGGAGTTAGCCAATCCTGTGCATTCTAGGTATTGGGAGTTAGCCAATCCTGTGTTATTATTCCAGGTATTGGGATTTAACCAATCATGTGCATTTGGTATTCCAGGTATTAGACTATGCTAATCCTGTGCCTCTATTCCAGGTATTGAACTATCTCAATCCTATGATTTTATTCCAGGTATTGATCTATATCAATCCTGGGTGACCTTTAAAACATTTTGTTACCTCTCACTAGGCAACAACCATCATCATATCTCATAAGGCCCATAAAGCATCTTGTCACCTTTCACTAGGCAACACATCATATTACTTCATGTAATACAATAGTAACACCTCTATTCCCTCAATAGGGTTAGGGCTTACTATTCATATCATATTATGATTTCTCATGTCCCATTACCCAATTTAGGGTTAGGGTTTCCCATCTCACATTAGGATTTCATAGTTATCATAGTATATCAACTTTGAGATGCTAACTGTGAAGTCTTTCATATCTTGATGTATCACTTTCCTCATCACTTCCAACTTTCTTAAGTTATCAACATATCTTGGATTAAGGTATATCCCATCTGAATCCTTTCATCCACTAACCTATCACTCTTACCATGAAGTGAATAGGTTACACATAATAATGGTCCAACTATCTTTAATGATATGTACTCATCTCAGGTTAAGGCATTGCTTACAATAAGCTTGCCTATAATCAACCATTTATGATATTTCACCTTTATAAAGTTTTACCCACTATTTTATTATTAGGGCTCTGGGTTGTCATCATATTGTCCAAGATTAAGGCTTCATGTATTATAACTTCAATTAGGGTTTCACATAACTTTACCCTTTATTAGGGCTTTGTGATTTCACATGCTATCATACTTCATTAGAGTTAGAATTGCATGTAGCATCACCCTCCATTAGGCTTTCACATCTCATTGCCTATACTTAATGTTTACTATTCATCCCAGATATGGATTTATCATGGCATCACCCTCAATTAGGGCTTCTTATGGAATCAACCTCAATTAGGATTTACATGGAATCAACCTCAATTAGGGATTCACATGGAATCAACCTCAATTAGGGATTCCAATGTTGATTCCTTCAATCATTGAATTCATGGAACCAATCATCAATTGGACCTATCCTCATACTTCAATTGAGTTAAATAGGTCAACCTTCAACTGATTTGACCCTCAATTAGCCATCAATTAGGGTTTTATTCAATTGAATTAGGGTTTGGAATCGATGATCCTTCAACACTAATCAATGCAAGATTAGTTACTTTGAAACCATTGAACCATCATCCAAATTGAACATGACCTGACCCCAAACGGTCTTGAACGTTTGGATGACCTCCAAACGGTCTTGAGACCGTTTGCCCATCATATCATCAAAATCCAAGTCAACCAATTAAGGTTTGGATCATTGGATTGATCACCAAATCAGCATTTGATTGCAAATCAACTTGGTACCTTTAGACCTTCAAACACCTAACCATACTCAACCCTAGACCTCCAAACGGTATTGGGTGACCACCAAACAGTTTTGAAACCATTTGGATGAGATCCAAACGGTCTTGAAACCGTTTGGCTCATCCAACCTTTGGATTCTAGTGAAATTCCATTGGGGATTGGTCTATCGAGTTGATCAACAAATCATCACTTAATTGCAATATGATTTGGTACCTTTGGACCTTCAATTGGTCAAATATACTTAACCCCAGACCTCCAAACGGTATTGGGTGATCCCCAAACGGTCTTGAAACCGTTTGGGTGATCCCCAAATGGTCTTGATACAGTTTGGGCCAATCAACCCAAAACATCATCTCAATCACTTGCAAAATCAGCACTTAGCCGATTAGGGTTCATACCACATCTTTGTATCTTCAAACACATATACATACTTGACCCTAGACCTCCAAATGGTCTTGGGTGACCCCAAAACGGTCTTGAGACCGTTTGGGTGATCCCCAAACGGTTTTGAAACCGTTTGGGCTAATCAACCCAAAATCTCAAATCAACTCATTGGAATTTCAGCACTAATTCCAATTAGGGTTTGCCTAATTGATTAGCCTTCAACTAATGATTCCTTGGGAATTAACCACTAAAATTTGGTGAGTCATTAACCAACATAATTAGGATCAATAATATCAAACGGTCAACCCTTGTTCAACGCTCTCAAACGGTTTTGAAACCGTTTGCCCAAAAAGTCAAGTTAAAACAGATTGAAAATCAGCACTTAATTCAATTAGGTTTGCCTAATTGATTAACCTTCGACTCACGATTCCTTGGGCGTTAACCCATAAAATTTGGTGAGACATTAACCAAGATAATTATGAACAGGATTGTCAAATGGTCAACCCTTGGTCAACTCCCTCAAACGGTTTTGAAACAGTTTGCCTCCAAACGGTTTTGGTGAAACCGCATGAGCAACTAATTGAAACCGTTTGGCTTTGATATTTGGTGAGGTGCTTGCTTATGATGATGTCATAATAATCAAGCTCTAAACCCACGAAACCTTCTGTGATTTCCATGGAAATTGCATCAATCAACCAAACTTAATTTCAAAAATGTAGAATTGATCACCAATTGATAAGGAATTGATTGCAATAATAAAATCAAGGGTTCAAGTTATAAAACCCACCTCCAATTGAGCTCCAAAGCTCCATGTCCACGGCAACAATGGTGGATGCAACTCCTTTCACCATTACAAGGCTCGTCCTCAAGGTTTGAGTGAAAAGGAATGGTTAGAATTGAAGAGGAGATCGAAATAGGAAGAAATCCATAATTTATTTTCGATTCCCACCATGGAATCAAGGTGAAATGGATCAAGAACCTTACCAACAGGTTGGGGGTCGTCCTACAGGTCCTCCCTAGCTCCCTTGGTCGGTTTCCAAGCAAGGAGAAGAAGTGTAAATGAAAAAGCCTTTCATTTGGCTTGTAAAGGGTCTTTTTATAAGAAATTCAAGGAGAGAGAAAGTGCCTTATAAAAATTCATTTAATCCCAAAAATGTGGTCACCTCTTCCCCCTCATCTTCCTTAGGGACGAGGCTATCTTGTTTGCCTCTTATCCCTCTCAATTATCCATGATTTAAAGAAAAGCAAATTAAGCACCTTAAATCATATTATATTAATATCCATATGTGAGTGGATATTTCTTTTTCTTATAAAATTGTGTGTGAGTTATCCACTCCCTTGGATATTTTCGTGGTCCTTTAAAGGCTCAAGGAAGTCACATACACATCTGAATCCAACCATTTTAATTTTGGTTGAAGGCCCTTTAATTAATACATTCATATTTGCCCAAAATCGAGTTAGGGTTTCAATTAGGATTAAATCTTGATTATTTTAATATCAAGATTCTCTCTCCTCCAACTTAATTCAAGTGAGGCGCCCCTCTCATTTTCTTTGCTCTACATGATGCCAAGAAACATTAGGGACCTTATTGAAGTGTTAAATTACATATTTCAACCTAGGTTTTGGGTAAATTGCATATTACACCAAAACTAGGTTTTCATGCACAAACATTGCTTTATCAGCTCTTTCTTGGTATTCAGGCCTCCATAAGCCATACCTCAACATCATTTTCACTCTAATTATGCTTCAACATATGAGGAACATATTATCATGCACAATTTTCACTTAAACCCCTCAACATTGGTAATTTGCACAATAGTCCAAGATAAGCAAACATTGTTTCAACATTGTCCAAACAGGACCAAAATTGAAACATAAGTTTCTCATGAGCCCTAATTACTTTTCACAAGATAGGATTAAGCATATAATCATCTTTCTTAATCAAAACACCTAGGGTTAAAATAGAACCCAGGTCAGGGATGTTACAAATCATCCCCCTTATAAGGATTTCATCCCCAAAATCCAGATAAAGGAAGACATTTGTATTTTATTCATCATACTATCTAGTCTTCACATATCATCTCCTTATTCATGTTCTTATCTTATGAGGAGTATACTTTTAATTCCTCATACACACATGCTCTTATGAGATTATCTCAGACTTCTCTTTCTTATGCTTAGGATATGACACATTTATTCATTCCATATTCATGATTTCATGATACTCATTAGATTGTCTCATAATGACTACTTGATCAGAGCAATCAAAAAGACAACAATCTAAGAGTTTCCATACCCACTTTATCATCAATAGTTGTATACCTGGCCAGGGTATATAATTACTGAGATTAAGTGGTATGCACTTTGTATGTTATCATATTCCTTCTTTTCATATTATCACAAGCATAAAGCTTAACATCCCTAGATTTCATCCAAGCATTTCTTCTATACCCCATCTTTTCTTATAGAGGTAAGAAAAACATAAAACATTTGTAATGTTTTACCATGCAAAACATAAATCCTCATAGGACTAATCAAGGAAAGTTCAGTCATTTCCTTTCTCAGTTAATCCAGGAATTCATAAGATGACATATTTGAATGACATTATCTTGTCTAACCTGTCATAATTCATGGATTATTCACTATCTCAGGCTAACTCTACCTCAAAGGTTGATTCAACAGGCTAAGGTTGAGCACAGACTCAATTTAAGTCTAGAAATTCATCATTTCCTTTTGCTTCAACCTGCTGATGCTAATTACAAATCCTGTTGATATCTAGAACATCATCATAGGGGCTGGTAATCTAAGTTACACTGCCAAAACTTGATCCACTATATATATTACTGTTGCCCTAAATTCTTCAGTAGTAATACTTAAAGAAGGATTTTCTTATCATAGATGGATCAGATAGGGGATTCTCAGGCAACTGTCTCTCTCTTGCCTGTTCCCAGGCACCCCTTCTTGGTGCAACATTGCTGCTTTTAGCAGCAACCTCCTCATGTGATCCAGTTATCTTTAAGTTCTTCTTCTCTCTCATGAGCAGAAGACACTATCAGATACACTGGATGACACCAGAACAGACTCTACTACCTTAGTCCTATGTCTCTGTAGACTCAGCGAACCTCGCTCTAATACCACTAAATTGTGGCATCCAACTTACAAATCACAAGATTAACCAATGCGGAAGTGTATCATTTGCAGCGGATTACTGAAAATCACTAAAAATTAAAACTTTTTGCAAAGAGATCCAATCATAGGAAACTCTTATAACAAGAACCATAGTATAACAAATACATCCTGGTTCAAAAGAACATAACGGGTTCCATCTCTTCTCGAGGATTACAACATCAGCTGTCCTATCAACATTATGTACAGACAACATAAAACCTCGAGGCAACAAGCCAAAATCTCAAGTCGATGATAAAAGCACTATCTATAAATCTCGAGGACCTGAGAGTATAGAGACGACACATAGGACTACTATCTATATAACTAGACAGGAAGTATCTCCACCTGAGATATTACTGTTGTCCATGTTGTCGCTGCTGTTGTCTATTCCCTGTAATGAGATTCTGCTTCTTTGTCTGCATCCACCTAAAAGGTTGGATCCCACGGGGGTGAGACAATTCTAAATTGCCCCAGCAGGAGATATAACTCTCTGCCAAAACATTATTATTGCAGTTATATACATAAAACTGGACAGAGGATATGCAATTTAAAGCATTCTCATCTTAAAGCATTGTAACTATCTATGATAGAACAACAGATCAACTTTTCTCTTAAGAAGAAATAGGAAGAACATGTATATCATTTATCCTCCATATTATACCATCATGTCAAACTTCTCTTGTGACACTCATTATCTTGATATGTCACCCATGAGACATTCTTGTTTCAACTTATTGGCCTTAGCCAATCAGCTAAACATATTTTGGTTATTTTGGACATGAGAGTGTGCATCATCATGTCTTATTCATGCATTGGTCTATACCAATCCTATATAAATATTCCAGGCATTGGATTACACCAATCATGTGCAACTAGTAAAAGCATTAGACTTATATTATTCATGTGTATCCATTCCAAGTATTGAACTATGTCAATCTTGTGCAACTATTCCAGGTATTGATCTATGTCAATTCTGTATAACTATTCCAGGTATTGATCTATGTCAATCCTGTGCAACTATTCCAGGTATTGATCTATGTCAATCATGTACAACTATTCCAAGTATTGGGAGTTAGCCAATCCTGTACATTCCAGGTATTGGGAGTTAGCCAATCCTGTGTTATTATTCCAGGAATTGGGAGTTAGCCAATCCTGTGCATTCTAGGTATTGGGAGTTAGCCAATCCTGTGTTATTATTCCAGGTATTGGGAGTTAGCCAATCATGTGCATTCCAGGTATTGGGAGTTAGCCAATCCTGTGTTATTATTCCAGGTATTGGGAGTTAGCCAATCCTGTGCATTCCAGGTATTGGGAGTTTGCCAATCCTATGTTATTATTCCAGGTATTGGGAGTTAGCCAATCCTGTTTTATTATTCCAGGTATTGGGATTTAACCGATCCTGTGCATTCCAGGTATTGGGAGTTAGCCAATCCTATGTTATTATTCCAGGTATTGGGAGTTAGCCAATCCTGTGCATTCTAGGTATTGGGAGTTAGCCAATCCTGTGTTATTATTCCAGGTATTGGGATTTAACCAATCTCGTGGATTTGGTATTCCAGGTATTAGACTATGCTAATCATGTGCCTCTATTCCAGGTATTGAACTATGTCAATCCTGTGATTTTATTCCAGGTATTGATCTATATTAATCCTGGGTGACCTGTAAAACATTTTGTTACCTATCACTAGGAAACAACCATCCTCATAGCTCATAAGGCCCATAAAGCATCTTGTCACCTTTCACTAGGCAACACATCATATTACTTCATGTAATACAATAGTAACACCTCTATTCCCTCAATAGGGTTAGGGCTTACTATTCATATCATATTATGATTTCTCATGTCCCATTACCCAATTTAGGGTTAGGGTTTCCCATCTCACATTAGGATTTCATAGTTATCATAGTATATCAACTTTGAGATGCTAACTGTGAAGTCTTTCATATCTTGATGTATCACTTTCCTCATCACTTCCAACTTTCTTAAGTTATCAGCATATCTTGGATTAAGGTATATTCCATCTGAATCCTTTCATCCACTAACTTATCACTCTTACCATGAAGTGCATAGGTTACACATATGAATGGTCCAACTATCTTTAATGATATGGACTCATCTCAGGTTAAGGCATTGCTTACAATAAGCTTGCCTATAATCAACCATTTATGATATTTCACCTTTATAAGGTTTTACCCACTATTTTATTATTAGGGCTCTGGGTTGTCATCATGTTGTCCAAGATTAAGGCTTCATGTATTATAACTTCAATTAGGGTTTCACATACCTTTACCCTTTATTAGGGCTTTGTGATTTCACATGCTATCATACTTCATTAGAGTTAGGATTGCATGTAGCATCACCCTCCATTAGGCTTTCACATCTCATTGCCTATACTTAATGTTTACTATTCATCCCATCTAGGGATTTCTCATGGCATCACCCTCAATTAGGGTTTCTTATGGAATCAAACTCAATTAGGATTTACATGGAATCAACCTCAATTAGGGATTCACATGGAATCAACCTCAATTAGGGATTCCAATGTTGATTCCTTCAATCATTGAATTCATGGAACCAATCATCAATTGGACCTATCCTCATACTTCAATTGAGTTAAATAGGTCAACCTTCAACTGATTTGACCCTCAATTAGCCAGCAATTAGGGTTTGATTCAATTGAATTAGGGTTTGGAATCGATGATCCTTCAACACTAATCAATGCAAGATTAGTTACTTTGAAACCATTGAACCATCATCCAAATTGAACATGACCTGACCCCAAACGGTCTTGAGGTCGTTTGGATGACCTCCAAATGGTCTTGAGACCGTTTTCCCATCATATCGTCAAAATCCAAGTCAACCAATTAAGGTTTGGATCATTGGATTGTTCACCAAATCAACATTTGATTGCAAATCAACTTGGTACCTTTAGACCTTCAAACACCTAACCATACTCAACCCTAGACCTCCATACGGTCTTGTGTGACCACCAAACGGTTTTGAAACCATTTGGATGATCTCCAAACGGTCTTGAAACCGTTTGTCTCATCCAACCTTTGGATTCTAGTGAAATTCCATTGGGGATTGGTCTATCGAGTTGATCAACAAATCAACACTTAATTGCAATATGATTTGGTACCTTTGGACCTTCAATTGGTCAAATATACTTAACCCCAGACCTCCAAACGGTCTTGGGTGATCCCCGAACAGTCTTGAAACCGTTTGGGTGATCCTCAAATGGTCTTGAAACCATTTGGGCCAATCAACCCAAAACATCATCTCAATCACTTGCAAAATCAGCACTTAGCCGATTAGGGTTCATACCACATATTTGGATCATCAAACACATATCCATACTTGACCCTAGACCTCCAAACGGTCTTGGGTGACCCCCAAACGTCCTTGAGACCGTTTGGGTGATCCCCAAACGGTTTTGAAACCGTTTGGACTAATCAACCCAAAATCTCAAATCAACTCATTGGAATTTCAGCACTAATTCCAATTAGGGTTTGCCTTGATTAGACTTCAACTCATGATTCCTTGGGAATTAACCCCTCAAATTTGGTGAGTCATTAACCAACATAATTAGGATCAAGAATATCAAACGTTCAACCCTTGGTCAATGCTCTAAAACGGTTTGGAAACCGTTTTCCCAAAACGTCAAGTTAAAACAGATTGAAAATCAGCACTTAATTCAATTATGTTTGCCTAATTGATTAACCTTCAACTCACGATTCCTTGGGAGTTAACCCATAAAATTTGGTGAGACATTAACCAACATAATTATGAACAGGATTATCAAACGGTAAACCCTTGGTCAATTCTATCAAATGGTTTTGAAACCGTTTTTCTCCAAACGGTTTCAAACCGTTTGCTCTCAAACGGTTTTGGTGAAACCGCATGAGCAACTAATTGAAACCATTTGGCTTTGATATTTGGTGAGGTGCTTGCTTATGATGATGTTATCATCATCAATCTCTAAACCCACGAAACCTTATGTGATTTCCATGGAAATTGCATCAATCAACCAAACTTAATTTCGGAAATGTAGAATTGATCACCAATTGATAAGGAATTGATTGCAATAATAAAATCAAGGGTTCAAGTTATAAAACCTGCCTCCAATTGAGCTCCAAAGCTCCATTTCCACGGAAAAAATGGTGGATGAAACTCCTTTCACCATTCCAAGGCTCGTCCTCAAGGTTTGAGTGAAAAGGAATGGTTAGAATTGAAGAGGAGATAGAAATAGGAAGAAATCCATAATTTATTTTCGATTTCCACCATGGAATCAAGGTGAAATGGATCAAGAACCTTACCAAAAGGTTGGGGGTCGTCCTCCAGGTCCTCCCTAGCTCCCTTGGTCGGTTTCCAAGCAAGGAGAAGAAGTGCAAACGAAAAAGCCTTTCATTTGGCTTGTAAAGGGTCTTTTATAAGAAATTCAAGGAGAGAGAAAGTGCCTTATAAAAATTCATTTAATCCCAAAAATGTGGCCGCCTCTTCCCCCTCATATTCCTTAGGGAAGAGGCTATCTTGTTTGCCTCTTATCCCTCTCAATTATCCATGATTTAAAGAAAAGCAAATTAAGCACCTTAAATCATATTATATTAATATCCATATGTGAGTGGATATTTCTTTTTCTTATAAAATTGTGTGTGAGTTATCCACTCCCTTGGATATTTTCGTGGTCCTTTCAAGGCTCAAGTACGTCACATACATATCTGAATCCAACCATTTTAATTTTGGTTGAAGGCCCTTTAATTAATACATTCATTTTTGCCCTAAATTGAGTTAGGGTTTCAATTAGGATTAAATCTTGATTATTTTAATATCAAGATTCTCTCTCCTCCAACTTAATTCAAGTGAGGCACCCCTCTCATTTTCTTTGCTCTACATGATTCCAAGAAACATTAGGGACCTTATTGAAGTGGTAAATTACATATTGCAACCTAGGTTTTGGGTAAATTGCATATTACACCAAAACTAGGTTTTCATGCACAAACATTGCTTTATCAGCTCTTTCTTGGTATTCAGGCCTCCATAAGCCATACCTCAGCATCATTTTCACTCTCATGATGCTTCAACATATGAGGAACATATTATCATGCACAATTTGCACTTAAACCCCTCAACATTGGTAATTTGCACATTAGTCCAAGATAAGCAAACATTGCTTCAACATTGTCCAAACAGGACCAAAATTAAAACATAAGTTCCTCATGAGCCCTAATTACTTTTCACAAGATAGGTATAAGCATATAATCATCTTTATTAATCAAAACACCTAGGGTTAAAACATAACCCAGGTCAGGGATGTTACAATTACCTTCTCTTTATGTTTCTTGTTTATGTGCTATCTTGATCGACCATGCTTATCTTGTTGGTAATATCTTTGCTCTAGTATGTGCCCTTGATCTTGTTGGATATGGTGACATGGTTATGTTGTGTAGAGGTGTTCTTGGTTCTTTTTGGCCGAACCATTGGACTAGGGTTCCTTGGGCAAAACTCCTCTCTCTTGGTTGTTGAGAGGTGAGCCTAGGGTTTCCTAATTCTGTGGTGCATGTAGTGTGTTCTTGGGGCAAAACCCCTTCCTTTCCTTGGTCTTGAGAAGTGATCTCAAGCTTTAGTTGTGTGGGCAAAACCCCTATCTCTTAGTTGTTGAGAAGTGAGTCTACACTCTAGTTGCTTGGGTAATACCCCTCTCTTACCATGGACTTGAGAGGTGAGCCTTTGGTTGGTGTTAACCTAGTTGAGGTTGGAAGGATGGCCGTTATGATGATGACCCACCTTGCTGCCTGATATGTGATGGAAGTTGTGCAAAACCCCTCTCACTTGGTTGTTGAGAGGTGAGCCAACTCTCTTGACCGTTAGGGTTTCTTGGTGGCGGTCTTGAGGATGAAGATGACCAACCCGATATGGTACCTTGCCCGATAGGATATGTGGTTCTTGGTCGTCACGGTTACAAGGTTACCTAACCCGATATGGAGTGAAGTATGTTGGGTGCTTGGGTTGCCTGATATCCCTCTCCTAGGGTTGAGATTGGATGATATGTTAGATGGGTGTTGACCTCTTTGACCGATATGAGTCCTTACCCAAGATGTGTTGTTGGACGATATGCGTTTGAGAAATATAGTGTTTATCAATATGGAAGATAGTACCTTGAGGTCTGTTGACCATTTTGATCCTTGAGAGTGATGCCCGATACCCTAGAACCTTTGGGCGATATGCCTATAGTGTGATGACCAAGGTGTTGGTTGATGATCAACAGTAGTATGAGGTTTGGGTGTTATGAGGCTTGTATCCCTTGGGCGATACAATAAGTGGCTGTTGTGTGGTTGTATCGAGTAGTATGGGTGTTTCCTGCTGTGACGCGTAGCTGTGAGACATTGCCCGTCTCGGGGCATTGCTCGATATGGGTAGCATGACACATCATTACATGTTATGGTTCTTCCTGATATGACACTGTGCGTTTGAGCGTTACATGTTGGTTCTCAGCTATTGCCCGACATGATGTCTTGGGCATTGCACTTGAGGATGTGTTGCTCGTTATCAGCTTGCTTGTGGTGCTTCCTGACATAGTGCCTTAGTGGATTGGGCGATACAAAGTGGACGATAGGGTTTGTTGCCTTGGGCGCTACATGTTGTGTCCTGCCCGATACCAAGGTGACAGTGGTTGGCCAAGATGGTTGTAGCCCTAGATGGGTGCTGGCCGATACAGTAGGTGGTGAAGAGTTGCATACTTAACCGATATAGTGTTGTGCGTCACACTCTTTGGTGAGAGATGTTGTGCCTTTGGTGAGGCTATTCTTTACCTGAGATGCTTTTAGTGAGGGTTGTCCCTTACTCGGTACACCTATAGTGAGGGTTGTACCTTGTGTTCGGTTGGTAACCCTAATGCTTGTTGTGCTTTGATACATGAGGCTGTTATGCTTTGATATATATATATAAGAATGCTATTCTTAGATACACTCATATATGTTGCATGGTTGACTCTCATAATAAAGTAAAGAGCTATAAATGTTCCTTGTACAAGTATTATTGCTCCTTTGTGATTTTATCAACCATGAAGGAGACAGTTGTACGATGAGGCCATGGTAATCGCATAATAGTGATATGATGTTGAACATCAAGGGTTATGACGAACCTAGTGATATATGATGGGTGTTACCCATGGAATGACAATGTGTGCCTTGATGATGGGATTGAGTCTCAGTGATGTTAATCTTTGAGATGGATCTTGATGATTGGCAAGAGGCCAAGTGGTAACATGTAATGTTGGATCCTTGTGATGGATCAGGATGATGTTGTCTTTGAGAATAGGAGTGACAATGTCACACCTGATAATGAGATCTATGTTGTTTACTTGTGTTTTAGTTTACATGTTACATAACTTGGTTGAGTCTTGCAATCCGCTTAAAATGTATTAATTAATTACAGATGAACCTTTCATGTAGTTTGCCCTAGCCATAGATCCATCATCGTCAGTAACTGGTGATGGTGAAACGGGTTCTCCTACGGGTTAACCCGGATCGCATATTGTTGAATATGTGGGGTTTCTCCTAGCTGAAAATAGGAGGATTAGAGTGAAATTGTGGTTGTGGACTCAAGATGTGTATAAGAGCATGGTGAACATGCCCATGGCTCAGTGTGATGGAGCATGAATGTGTTCATTGCTTAGGAGCACGATGAATAGGTCATGGCTCATGATATACTAGCGCTATGACCTGTACCAAGGCGGTTTAGAGGAAAGGGTAGCCTACGAGAGATGACCCTTTGACTGAGGTCACATAAGAATGAGACTGCGGTCTTGCTTTGGATATCGTGCACTAACCACGAGGAGGTGAGGTCATGGAGTCCGGCTCTCCCATTGACCTTGTATGGTACCGATTTTGGGCTTCACAGCCGAAGGTTGGATTTGAGCGATACGAATCACTTCCTCAGGGCATAATAAAATTGTAATCCAACCGTATAGTATATATTGCTTAAGGAAAAACACAGAACATTGGTTGAGGCCTTGTTTTTATAGTTGCCCTAGCTATACCTTGTAGCTAATTATATGTTCTTCAGATGTTATGACGTGTTCTTATTAGACTTGTCTTGTCAATCATGTTCCATATTATTATATGTGCATATGCTTCCTAAATATTTCAGTAAGATGTTGTAGCAAGTTAGTTCTGCTCAGTATGTTGCTCATATACGATCTGCTTATATCAGTTACCTGTTTCATCTATTCTAGCTTTTCTGAAGTTTTATAGTTCGGCGGGGAGTTATGTTTCTCACTGGGACTGTGTGTCTCACCCCGCTGGTTTTAAACCTTTTTAGGTGATCGAGCTAGACGTGGTGGTGGTTGTGAGGTTGCGGCCGAGCAGTAAGAAGAATAATAGGAGGCAAGAGATGGATATGCTGTTGTTTTAGTTGTTTTGTAGTAGAGTCTTAGAGTCATCCATGTACTCTCAGGTCCTTAGAGGTGTTTTGACGACGTTTCACGATGTATAGCTGATATAGCTTGTTTATCCTATTGTTGACCTGGTATGGCCTAATCTATACATAAACAAGTGGTGAACTCTTTGTGCCTATGTGACAGCTAGATCCTATGAGCTGTGGACACGTATCAAGGTTTATGTATGTTTATATAACATGTTTCCTTGCAGGATAAGGATCTGGATGCAATAGTTTCTTTATTTATCTGCTTTCCGCAATCAGTTTTAATTAACCCATGTTTCTGGTAATATGTTGTTTATGGATGTTCCACACATTTTCGCGTGGCATTTTGTTGTCTGTGTGATAGTGGGATGTCACAATATGTATGTGTGACTATCAAAGGTATCTTTGCTCCAAAAATGATGCAATGTATACCCACAATAATTTACTGACAACTCACTAATAGAGAATAGTTCAATTAATTATCAGTTAACTTCTTTCAATTTGTAATTTGTCATTACCCAAGTTCATGGTGTTCTACTTCATAATAATATACACAAATATTTTAGACTACCAAGCTCACAAACATATTGTTGATGTACACAAATTGGTGAAACACACAGACATGCTGCTGAAACATAGAGACAAAGCACACAAATATGTTGATGAAGTATACAAACATACGGATAAGCAAAGACATAAACCTTAGAGTTTGGATAATGTTAAAATCAATTAAATAAAACTGAAAATAGAGGAAAACAAAGAAAAAATCAAGCAAGCAACCAAAACTTGGCCTGATGCAGATACACATGTTGGTTGATTCATCTTAGCGGAAAGACATGTGCTAAGTTTGTGTTACATAGTTGAATTAACCTATTAGAGAATAGTCTAATTAATTATCAGTTGACTGCCTCCAACCTGTAGTTGTCATTAATAAAGTGACTCATGTTCTCCTTCTTAAGTATGTGCCTATAAACACATGCTTTGCAATTGAATTAAGTTCAAATACATTTTTTATCTTTTCTTGTTTATAAAAATTTCACTCTACTAAGTACAAAACACACATTTTTTTATCTTGTTTATTTATAAAATATCTTTCTATTTCCAAAAAATTAGTGTTATTTTTAGTGAAAATAGAAAAAGAATATATTTTTAAAATGTTGTAGTCATCAAAAATTTAAATCTGACTCATTTATGATGTGGGTATCAATCTCCAAACATTTTCAAACATGTAGGTGATCTCATTGTCGATCGATAAAACGTAATACTCTAAATTGATTTTTCTTATGGTCTCACAATTACTCTCATAATTATTTACATAGATCATGCTATACAAAAAGAGTTCCACTAACATCCATTTGACTCCCTTCAACTTGTAGCACGTTTTTAATACTTTTCTACTACTTGTTTGTTAAGAGATAAGAAAAACAATCAAAGGATCATAAAAGAATTAAGCAATATGAAATTTAATGTGATAACAAAATAAAATAAGTAGACCGAGATAATAAAAAGAATAAATCGATCATTTTCCAAGTGATTCTCTCAAACTTGGAACGCAAGATTACCAAAATTATTGTTGCTCTTCTTCTCTAACTAGTAAATCAGCTACAAACCAAACCGATGAACTTTAGAAAAATAATTTTTAATGGACTTCATGCATAGTGATGACAATAATTTATATATAATATGCAAAAAAGGATAAACTGGTTAAGTGCAAGTTGATTCCCTCCAGCCTGTAGAATGTGGTTACTAAAATTACATTTATTGTCCTTCTTAGGCAATAAAATTGATGATAATAATTTATATACAACATGCAAAAAAGGACAAATTGGTTAAGTTCAAGTTGATTCCCTCCAACCTATATAATGTGGTTACTAAAATTACATTTATTGTCCTTTTTAGACAATAAAAAAGAGTGACTGAATCATTTTCTAGGTGATTTCCTCAAACTTGTAATGTTAGATTACCAAAATTATAGTTGATCTTCTTCTCTAATTGGTAAATAAGCTCTTAGATAGACTGCTCAAAACTAACACAAAATTGTTCATTACTATAATTATGTTGTATGTTGCTATATAACATCCTAAAGTAGGCTTCCATAGGACAGCCTAACGTGACATTGTCATGGTTACTTGTCTCATAATTTTTAATACTTATTTGTAATACTTGTTTATTAGTTGTAAAACAACTAAGACAAAGACCAAAACTATGGAAGAGAATCAAATGTTGAGAGGAAGCAAGCAAATAGTGCTGGTTAACTCTATTTGGGTTGCTCTGCTTTTTTGTTTCATCGCACACTGATTAGCAGGCGTGGCACAAAGGTCGGTGTGATGAGAAATAGAAAGTAAAAGCTATCCAAACAAACAGGCTGCTATATTTTTTCGGATAACCATGACTGAATGGAATGGAGAAATGAAATATAAACTAACACACAAACTGGTGCGATGAGCAGCCAAACAGAGAGCTGAAACTCCCTCTTATTATAGGTAAGGTAGATGCATAAAACCCTATTAGCACATTGTGTCTTAATTTTAAAATATTTATAATTGTTTTGCAATTGGAGAGTGGTAGAGTAATATTAGTAGATGGAGAGAGTGTGAAATACAAAAAGAGGGAGATAGTGGATGGAGAGAGACACTTATTAGTTGTCTCAACGGGTAGTTCTGGTAGACATTTTAGTGTATGGGTCGCTGATTCAATTCTCAATTGGAGCACTTGAAAAAAATAGAGAGAGGTTTATAACAACACCTAAAGGTTCACCTTCTCATGTTGTGATAGTGCTTAACCTCTCTCTCATGACCCTGATAATAATAATTATGAAAAAATGAATTGAGAGAGAATATGTAATTAATTAATAGAAAGAAAGATATAATGGATGAAGAGAGAGGACCTTATAAATTGAAAAAAGAGATATGCATGGAAAGGAAAGATGTAATAAATAGAAAGAAGGAGACAAATGGAGATGTAATAGATAGAGAGAGAATGACACAATATATCATAGTGTTGTTCAAGTCTAAATTGGTATTGTAGTACTTATCTATATGCATTATTTATTTTTAAAATACACATTGTATTTGCGGTACTTATCTATAACCACTATATAATTTAAGAATAGTCACCACAAGATGTAAAAAAATATAATACATAAGTAAAATTTAAATAAAATATATATCTAACTTAGATATGCTACACAATATATATACACATATAGCATCGTTTAACACTTATATTTGTACATTTTTTATTTAGAATTAGTATGTTATTAATAATTTTATCAATAATGATAAGTACTTGTATATTATTCCACTTTTCTCTTTCTTTTAAAAACTTTTCAACTTTCAACACTTTATGGAAAACTTCTATGTACAATACAAGAAAGTCGCTATGTATCTCTTGTTTGCGTTGATTGAGTTATGGGTATAAGAATGGATGGAATAGATGTGTTATATATCAACAGTCTTAGCTTTAGAGAGTTATATATGTATAGAAATTCAATCCTGGTCTGATGGGACAGTGGTCATTAAGCCTACATAGTTAGAGAGATGATATTGCCTTCTATTTTATTATATTTAATTTCATATTTACCCTATTAACTCTCACACGAATACTTGTTTCCTTCAAATATATTGGTAATATAGTATGTTTTATTCATGGTTCACCAATTTACTCCCTACTTAGATGTCGCTTCTTATAGACCTTTAGGGTATATGTAATTCTGGTAGATGTTTTACGGCGTTTGGTTTATAGGATTTGGTGTAGGATAGGATTCAAATCCCAGTAGCATATCCATTCCTATGTTTGTTTATATAAATTCTACTTTAGGATTTGAATCCCCATGGAACAAGAGTCCCCCCCCCCCCCCCAACGGGAGTAGCGCAGTATAAACGCACCACCCCCTTCCACTCGACCCCCAACTCCCGCGAGCCTCCACCCCACCTCCCAATTCTCAATTACCCCCCTCCGTCGCCTGCGACGCCTAATGCTCTACTCCCAACTTGGTCTCCAGATTCTGCAACGAATAGTGCATATCTACCTGACGATAGCGTTCATCTTAGGACTCCTCTCCTTCTATGATTAGTCTAACTTTCACCATATCTGTTTATTTTCATCTTCGTTTTTGTATCTTTCATTGCCATGATATTTTTTTTCAATCGATCTCTTATTTCCTTTGTTGGCAGTTATCAAATCAGTGTTGTTTCTAGAGATTAACGTTGTAGCTCGTAACAGATAATGGGATAAGTCAAAGATGCCTCCCTTGGAATGCTTGTCATCGAGTTTCTCATTTTTCTTCTTCAACGGCATGTCGTGCTGCCCTTCCTCACCTCATTTTTCTAGTTCTTCTTCTACTCACAGATCTTCCAGATAATGATCCAGAAAAAGGGGATCCGAGTTCTGAATGCACTGTGAGACTACTGTCGCCTCCTCAATCAATTCCTTTTTGTGAGAAACCGTCCTGTCAGCTAGGCATTTTCTTGCTAGTTTTTATAATGGAAAGAAGCCACCCGTTGGTGCTTCATTTCATTTTCATTTTGTCACCTCTTGTATGGGGGTCTCCGATGTAAGTCCAGAACAAAAAACCTGATGTAGTCTCTCTGTGCACTCGAGCAATGATAAATGAATGAGCACAGTTTGATGTTTCATATAGGAGTTGCTGCAACGACGGGCTGGACTCTACTGCTTGAAAAGTGTTCGAAGTCCTTACCTGTTCACCTGTTTCGCATCCAAACAGGGATTGGTAAACTTACAACCTCTGTCACAACGTTTCCAGTCCTATCCTACCTTGTTTATCAATCCTTTTTAATCCCTTTCAATTCTCAACTGGAGCATTTGGAAAAAAATGCAGAGAGATTTATAACAACACCTAAAGGTTCGCCTTCACATGTTGTGATAGTGTTTAACTTCTCTCTCTTGACCGGCCCTGATAATAATAATTATAAAAAAAATGGAGAGAGAATATGTAATTAATTAATAGAAAGAAAGATATAATAGATGAAGATAGAGGACCTTATAAATTGAAAAAAAAGATATGTATGGAAAGGAAAGATGTAATAAAAGAAGGAGACAAAGAGAGATGTAATAGATAGATAGATAGATAGATAGATAGATAGAGAGAGAGAGAGAGAGAGAGAGTATATCATGCATGTGTTTTTGATGTTGTTCAAGTCTAAATTGGTATTGTAGTACTTATTTATGAGCATTGTTTATTTTAAAAATACACATTGTATTTGCAGTACTTTTCTATAACCACTATATAATTTGAGAATAGTCACCATAGGATATACAAAAATATAATACATAAGTAATATTTAAATAAAATATATATCTAACTTAAATATGCTACACAATATATATTCACATATAGCATAGTTTAACACTTATATTTGTACATTTTTAATTTAGAATTAGTATGTGGTTAATAATTTTATCAATAATAATAAGTACTTGTATATTATTCCACTATTCTCTTTCTTTTAAAAAAAATCAACTTTTAACACTTTGTGAAAAACTTCTATGTGCAATACATTAAAGTTGCTCTGTATCTTTTTTTTGCATTGATTGAGCTATGGGTATATGAATGGATGGAAGATTTGTGTTCTATATGTATAGAAATTCATCTGATGGGATAGTGGTCACTAAGCTTACATTGTTAGAGAGACGCTATTTCCTTCTATTTCATTATATTTAATTTCATATTTACCCTATTGAATCTCATATGAATACTTGTTTCCTTCAAATATATTGGTAATATAGTATGTTTTATTCCAGGTTCAACAATTCACTCCCTACTTAGATGTCGCTTCTTATAGACTTTTGGGGTATATGTAATTCTTAAAGTTTCTAATTTGGATTCATAGTCTTGAGCTTGTGTCGAAGATAGACTAGTCAACCTTCAATAGCATCTAGACAAGATGACCTTGTCTCCCAAAGAAACCTTGTGTAAATCTACTATATGAGGATGAATATGACAACAACATTTACTTTTCTCATTTTTCTTTTTTTTCCGAGAGCAGGGGAAAACATTCTTTTAAAAAGTCTCATATGATTTGTGATCCGTTCAGTACCAACTACTAGAAAAAACATAGGTTCCCAAATATATAATATTGTGATTCATTATACTTGTGATTTATTGGAAAAGTTCTAACTATCCATTAGCTAGTCAAAGTTCATTAAGAGAGATATACTAGAAGAAGATTACGCATTGCAAACTTAGGATAGTGGGTGTGGTGGTTTAGTGTGGATGTGTATAAACTTTAAGAAGGAGCAAGAATGGAGATCTATGAAAATGCTAGAGGAGAGAGAGTTTAGTAGGGATTTTAAAGTTCTAGACTTTGATTGGTGCATTCACTCTTTCATATAAATATAGCTAGATGGTTTTTCTCCTAATAAAGAAATAGATATACATTTCAATAGAAGTGAGTATGTTTCTCATTTTAATAGGAAAAATACATACATTACTATATTACATGGCAACTTTTTTCTTTAAATCTCTTCCTCCCATATTTTCTCCATCCCATAGTTTGTTTCTCATTTTCTTAATTTTATAATCTTAATCTCTCTCTCTCTTGTTTACCTTTCATCCCTTCTATCATTCCTAACAGACTCTCCCTAATGATCTACATATAACAAACATTCACAAAAAAAATGATATGTCTTACTCACTTCCCTTGACTAGTACATACTATCCTCATTTCCCCCTCTCAATCTATTTCTCACTATCATCTTTGTGACCTTTTTCTTCATATCTATTCCCCTTTCTCTGTCGGACATGTCCTTCGTATTTCCCTCTTCTTCATTCTTGTATTCCTATTACTAATGCATAGATTGTCCTTCCTCGTCTCTTCTTTCTTCTTGTTCCAACTTCTTATATATATAAACATCTCCTTTGAATGTGGTCTCCATGTATTAGCATGAAATCATTTTTTATCAACTCATAACACGACCATGAGTATTATTAGCATCACATGCTTCTATGATGTGTGTATTATTAGCAAACATCCCTTTATGTGGATCACGCTTTAGCTTTAGGAAAATAATTCATTCAACATGACCATCACTAGAATTGATGCTCATATTTCAAGAATCTATATTGATCATTATTGAGCATAGTTTTTTTTTAAATACACATTGTATTTGTAGTACTTATCTATAATAATATTTATTGTAAAAAATACTCACTATAGAATATATTAATGTGTAATACATACATATTATTTAAATAAATATATATATACATGAAAATGATATACAAATTATGTATATATATATTCATCATTGTTTAAAACTTATTTTGGTAATTTTTTTAATATAAATTTATAGTGATTTTAATAATTTTTATCACTGACTAGAAGAACGTGTATATTATTATGTTCTCTCTCCCATCTAAAAGTTTTCAACTTTTGTTGTTTTGTGAAAGACTTTTTGTATAGCATTAGAAAGTTGTTTCAGATTTTGTGTTTGTGTTGATCAATGTATGGGTGTAAGACTGGGTGGAAAGGTATGAACTACATCAATACTATTAGATTTGTGGATCTATGTATGTATGACAAATAGAACCTAATCTAGCGAGAAAGTGGTAGTTAGCCTACATAGTTAGAGAGACAGAAAGAGAGACTAAAACTATTTGTTTCTATTTTATTGTAATAATTTTAATGGCAATCCTTTTGAATCTCATAAGAATACTCATTTCCTTCCATATAATGGTAATATAGCTTGTTTGGTTTAGGTTCAACGATTTACTCCTATCTAGATGCCACTTTGTAATGACCTTCGAGTATATATACTTCTCAAATTTCTGAATTTGAATTCACAATCTCGAGATTGTGTTGAAGATAGAATAGTCTACCTTCAACAACCGCTTGTCGAGATGAATTTGTCCCACAAAGAAATCATGTGTATGCATGAGGATGAAGATGATGACAACAACTATGAAACCCTGACACACTAAATGAGATTACTCAAAACAAAACATATGATCAATAATTAATCATCCATATACTAGAAAAATGAAAAAATTAAAAGTGATTCCAACATTACCATCATGTGTAGAAAACATTTGATAAAGGTCCACCAACTTGCCATATCAGGTATTTACATCCTGTCTAGTAGCACCAGCCACAACCTATAGATAAAAGAGATGTTTCACATATACATGTCATATACAAAATGTAGGCACACTGCCAAAAACACAAGTCGATGTATATATCATCTACAAAACATCTCATGTCCGAACCTGAGAGTACAAGGATGACTTTAGGACTCTACAACTACTATCCAACCTCCTGCTCCTATTTCTCTCTAAGATGCTCCTCAACACCATGATCCTGACCACATCACTGACGACCACCTAAAAATATGTGGTGATTTATGAGGTGAGACCCATGTCCCAAAGAGAGATATAACTCTCAACCAATGATTATTATTACAGATGGTCATATTATCTAACATGAAAAGTAGATTAAATAGATTAAGTAGATTAAACTAACTAAGAAGGTTTAGCAGATTGAGCATATTAAACATACTAAGCAAGATAAATAGATAGGCACAGAAACATGTAAAACTAGCAAGTATATGAAGGAATAGGTAAGACTATTTTCTAGTAAATAGTTAATTTCTCTTACCGCATTATATAACAACTAAGAAGTATAAGAAATAAGGTAAGGATTTTCAACCAATGTGAATTGTGTTTAGCCCTAAGCATATATACTACATTGTTGGGTTATGTCTTTTATTAAGTCCTAAGGAGTATGATTTATACCGCTCAGACTCCAAATGACCACTTCTAAGTCAAACTCAGTGCCATACAAGATCTAGGAGAGCTAGACTGCAATGATCTCATCCACCCATGGTTAGTATGAGTCAGCCATAGTGACATATATAGTCAAACTACAAAACAACCTAGTTCGCCTTGTTATATAGGTCACGACACTAGTAACCAGGGTATACAACCCTATCATCTGAGGTACAACTATCCTCAATCTCATCATATACACAAATCTCTAAGTTACAACCATAGCCATTTTCCTACAGAGGAATGACCGCAGCCATCCTCAAAATCTTGGGATTAGGATGACAAGGACACAGTCTCAAGCATCCCTCATACTCAACAATATGTGCTCCGAGTTTCCCTTAGGAGTACTCATTTCACCATTTAGCAAGTCCTGACACTGAAATGGATATATGGCACATGGCACTACATGATTAAGGTTTCAGTTGATTAGTTGACTCCAATTGGGTATGTTTCAACTACATTAATCATGTTATATACAAACCCTAAAAGATTATTACAAAAACATGGGTAGATTGAAACCTCAGAATATATAAAATTTATGAAACATAAGGCTTATCACATCATCACATGGTACTATTCCATTGCCATACATGTAACCATGCTCATCATCATACCATCACAGAATCAAATCCTTGTCAAATCGTACAGAAGTTAACACCTCAATTATGGCACAAAGCCATGTACATGGTCATAAGACCATTCACATTGTTCCTTGAAAGAACATCATTATCTTTCCATGCCTCATCAAGGCTCCTCATACCATCACCATACATAAGATAGATAAGTTGGTACAACATTACATATAAGATCCATGATGTTCATATGACCGCAAATTAGGGTTACAACAACACAGAGTGAGTGAAATGCATTGGCACACTACCCAAGGCTCTAGTAGAGTTTCAATAATGATGACAGATCCCACAGACCACCACTAGCCTTAACTATGTGCTTTTTCCTCACTCACGCCCAAGACAGGATAAACTTCCTGACTAGTCACCCATCCTAGTACTAGTCTGGGCTGAGCACGCTTAACCACAATGTTCTTTATTGATGGGCTCCCTGACAAGGAGGTGCACCTTGGTATATGGATAGTCCAATCATTTCTTTTAAACCCATTTTATCTGAGGCCTCAGATCCTGCAATGTTACAATCTCCCCCACTTAGACTCTTGTCCTCGTCAAGGCTCAACTATATGGCCTCATAACATTTCCCCATTTCAGTGTAGACCCAACATGACCATGTACACCCAACTCACGATCATGGATACCAACACAAGGATGGCTCCATAACCATGGATATCTCTTTCCAACATGCCTGGACCGCATGAATCATGTACTGGGATGCCACAGGCCCATGTGGGCCCCACCTACTAGAGGGGCTATCTCTCTGATACCATTTGTAATTTATGGGCCCACTGCCTAAGGCTCTAGTAGATTTTACGAATGACGATTGGCCCCATAGACCACCACTAGCCTTAACTGTGCATTTTGTCCTCACTCACGTGCAAGCCAGGATAAACTTCCTGACTAGTCACCCATCCTAATGCTAGTCTGAGCTGAGCACATTTAACCACAAAGTTCTTTAGTGATGGGCTCCCGTAAAAGAAGGTGCACCTGGTGATATGGGTAGTCCAATCATTCCTTTTAAGATCATTTTATCTGAGGCCTCAAATCCTAGGACATTATAGAAAGAAAGTTCTCCATTATCATATTAATTAGACAAGAGGCTATGTATCATCATCACTTACTCATATTAGGGTTAGGTTCACTAACAATGGTTGAATTAACATTGACAAACAACATTGTACTATAACCTTAGGTTTGTATTCATTCGAGGGCAAAGGTAAGACTATTATATCATGTGTAACCAAGCACCAATGAATTATGGTTAATCATACACCATCATATTGTGAAAGCATAAGATCATCAATGACCAATCATAAGTCAGGAAACATAGAACCATGAAGCCAGAAATTCTCATCAACCACGAAGGGTTAGAGATTTCATTGACCTCCAAGAATCAAGAAGTTTGCAGATCACTAAAGTTAGGTAACTTCATCAACCTCTAGGGTCCAACACTCAACAACCACTTAGGGTTAGGTATCATCGACGACCGATGAAGACATGAAACATTGGTGACCTATTGAAATCATGACTCTTGGCGACCACTATGAATCAAATCCTTTATTAACTGCCAAAAGGTTCAAGGCTTGGTGACCGATGATGATCTCAAGGACCTTAGCAACCAACATGGTCCAAACTTGGCAGCCAGTACACATCAAAATTTGGCGACCAAACATGGTTCAAAACTCTTCGACCACACAAGTACTAAAACCTTGGCGACCATGAAGAGACAATATAGGTTGGTAACTACTAAGAATCTCAAGGGTCATCAAGTTACATCTCAAGGAGAGATATTAGTTCAAAACCCTAATTAGCAACCACCAAGAGAGAGAGAAAGAGTAAGAACCATTATTTGAGAGAACAAAACCAACATTTCCACAAGCATGCAAGGACCAAGACTTCCATCAAAAAAGAAGGTTCGTGATCAAAGATTTAGAGTTCATCCAAGAAAATACAGTCATTCAAACATCACTGTTACGACCTCACCTTTCAGTAACCCCCAATTAAGGGAGACCAAGAGGTTGAAGCCGCACCCATTAACCTCGGATCAAAGGTTCAACATATAACCATAAACAATTATTAAATTCTAACAGACTATATTGAAAATGGTAATAAATTTTTTCTTTGCATACCTTGAAAAGTTGGGAACAAACTAACTTCTAACCTCAGCTGAACTATTCTATCTAATTCCTCCTTGTTCTTTAATTCTTGAATTCACAAGGTGTCGCTTTACTGTTTGTACTTTTCATTGTACCTAAAACACCGACAAACAAAATGTCGGTCAACCGTAGCTGGTATGTGGGGGAAACAATAAACATGCAACTATGATAACAATGTAATCATTCAATTACTTATTTAACAATCAAGATTACATTTTAGATATAACTCCGTGATCCAAGGGTACCCTATCCTCTGTGTTGTCCCCTTTAAACCCCTCATGATCCACCTATAAGTGAACCAGTTTCTAGGGTTGAGTCACATGGCACTACTCGTAAGTAGACCACTCATTAACTCGGGATATGCTAAAGAGTCTCATGGCACTACACGTAGGTAGCCCAGTTTCTAACCCACGGTAACCTAGACCTTGATCTAGGATTACCCTTTTTTAGCCTTTTCAAAGTAACAGAGGTGGACCCGGATCTAGCCAGTTATATATGCACATTTATAGTGATAATCATAGTCACTTTATAGTTGCAAGAAATAAATAAACATCCAACAGTTTAGTTGCATTCAATGCGATTAAACATCCGGGAATCCATCGGGAAACTAAAGAGGTTATTCATAATCGTAACCACATACCTTCTCCATGCAGAATATACAGTTATGCTTCAAGTAGATTCAATCAACCAATCAATAGATCCGAGCAAGCAAACCAAGCAATTGATCATTAAATCTGCATGTATGTAAATCCTAATTTGTCACCATCACTTATTATTCCCAATAAACCTTACTCGATCCCAATCTAGGGTATTAGGGTTTGGTTAAGGAATAGATGTACAAACCTCAATTCCATCGCATAATTGTTTATTAGAGTTATTAGTCCAAACTAGACATCATGTGTAACCCTAAATAGCATATCCCACAAAACTGTTTGTTATGATCGCTTAGATCCAATTTACGTTCGCTAACCATATCTTAGTTTTAAAAACTTAATTCTCATAAGCATGATTATACATATTGGACACCCTATCTTTTCAACGTCATTAACATGATCACCTTCATTTCTCATCTTGTTTAAACAAATTCAGATAAGAGCATAAAACAAGGGCTTTTAATGTAATTAACATGTTTAATATCCAATCTAGGGTTTTCCATTTATAATTCTTCACTTAACATGTATATTACCCAAATTTTCAGAACAGGGAGCATAAAAAGACTTCGAACATATTTTACTTGTATTCCCCTCATTTTTCCGATCATTTTGATATATAAATTTGCTATTTTCAGACACTCCTAGCATTTTCTATAATTTGTGAAAGATTAAACCTTTTTACCTTTGACAAGGGTGATTTGGCAGCCTCCTATTGGGCCACGCCACCTGGGACCCGCATCCAGCTGGTTGAGTGGGCAATGACCCCGCCCCTTTTACCCCTGAACCGTCCAACCCAGCCACCCGGTCCAGGCACATGGACCGCGTCCCTTCTTTCCTGGTCCGTCTTTGTCGTGTGAAGATGGCAGCGACGCTGCGTTCGGCGTTGGGTGCCCTCCGGCGCTAGGCCGCACAGCTGAGGGGGCTGTCCCCAAAGTTTCATCCTTCCTGACATACGGACCATCGCAACTGATCGTTCCTCTCTCTCCCTCCGTACGGACACCAGCGGATCGCTGTTGTTCTCTCGACGCCGACCTCCTGCATCGGAGGTACCCTCCGGCGATCTTGACACCTGCCGGAGTGAGGCTTGTAGCGCCTCTCGCGGCCCGATTCCACCTTCAACCACCATTACTACCTGCCTATAGATCACCTCCCCATCACTCTCATCCTTCATTGATCAGCCGCCTCTCTAGTGTCTTGGAGCTTAACGTGCGGATGGCAGCTCCATCTCTTCCGTCGCCCACGCCAGCTGCTTGACAGCGAGTCATGGTGAGGGGCCAACCACCCTGGGGATCATCTTGGAGGATTCCGCCCTAGGACGGTGCAAGACAAAGGCGTAGCAACCTGCTCGTCGCCTCCTTCCAAGGTCTAGGTCTGCGGATGGCTCTTCCCATGTCTTATGAAGATGACGGAGCAATACTCCCCTGTCCATGCATTGTTTCGGATCAGGAAGGGATCTGGCCACCTTGGTCCCTTTGGCATAAGGCAGCGTTGCTTCTTGTAGAGCAGCCTTAGGCTAGAAGAAGATGGTTTGGCAGACATTAGATTAGGGTTATAGGGGAAACGACACCAAGGAAGGAGATGAGGGTTTATCTCTCCAAGAAGGTTAGTCATCGCTGAAGGAAAGGGATGCCGTCCTCTATATATACATACTACAGGAAAGCCCTAATGGCTCTTACGTAGAATGAAAGGAAGGGAGAGGAAGGAACCTCACGGTTTATAAGGGAAAGACTTTATTTCCCTTTTCCTTTTTGAGAAAACGTGGATCTATATTAAACACATATCCTTCCTTCTTGTTTCCTTTATCATTTCTCCCTTGGTGTATAAGAAAGATAACCAAAGGCAAGTCACACATTAGCACCTTTCCATAACCATTAAAAGATGCCTCTTTTGGCGAGATGACTAAACCTTAATTATTCAAATTATCACATATTTTATTTTCCTTTATATTATTTAATGGGACTCCTTGGACCCCAAGTAATTCTATTATCTCGAAATCCCTTTTTTTATTGGACACTCATTATCCATCTAGATGCATCCAAATGCATTATTCCTCATTATCTTGTTTATTTCTTATAAAAATAATTCCTTTTGAGGATTTCTCATTATTTCTCTTTTATTTTCCTCATTGTCATTCCTTTTATCATTAGAAATCTCATGGATACGAAAATTCCCCAAGAAATCTCATTTATGTCTCTTTCCACTCATTTTCCACTTTTTATCATCATTTTCAATTTATTTCTTAATAAAGAAATACTTAATTAAACTTTTCTTTTCTTATTGCTCTCTTTTTGGAACCTTGGACTCCTTGGTACCCAAGGAACCCAAGAGGCACGAAATCCTCTTTGGATTTGCCTTCTAGAGGTTTCTACATATTTCTTTTTCTCAAATATTCAATTATTCATTTACTAATTGAATTTTCTTGTTATTTGGGCCCAATAGTCAATAAAGCCCACCAAGCAACCAATCAAGGCTATTGTGAATGGAATACATTTATTTGAACCAAATCATATCTTTATTTGTTCAATTATCTTTCATATGAGAAATTACATTTCTCACCAATGAACCCAAAAATTGGGGTTGTAACATCCTTCCCCTCTTATAGGAATTTTTGTCCTCAAAATTCAGGCAAGCAAACAAACAATTCAGGATAAGACTTTTTCATGTCCATCATTGGCCCCTATGTGGCTTTGCCGTACTCATGGCGTTCCCAAAGAACCTTTATCATCACATATTCTTTTCTCTGAGTTCTTTCATCCTGGCGTCTATAAACTACACAGGTGACTCAGGCCATTTCAGCCTCCCTTGGGGCTCACTAGGTTCATTGCTCAACACATGGTCGGGGTACTTCACATAGTGCTCTAAATTGGACACATGGAAAACATTTCCCATTACTCTATCCTGAGGGGTAGGGTCAAACCTAACCTTCTCCACCCATCCATCTCTAATGGACTCATGTATCGGGGACTCAGCTCTCTTAGTTATAACTTAGAGGGGTCGGATTTTCATGTCACATTTTCTCCCATAGTAACTTGTATGTCAGTCTACTTGCATCTGCTCACAACTCTCATCGTCTCTAGGCTCCTTTCAGCCCTTGCACAATCAAAGTGACTTCATCTACACGCACTGTGGTCCTTTTCTAACCATCATGTGGTCCTTTTCTAACCATCATGTGATCCTTTTCACCAACATCACCTTACTGAAGTGGTGACCGACACAACCTCCCTTACATAGCTTCTTATAAAACCCGATACTGACTATGGTGGTTATCTTCACATCTTTCATAGGACAAAAACTGTCTCTAGATATCACCCTAAACGAGCACACATGCCCTCATCAGACCCTTTAGTCTGGATCATACTAACCATAGTTAGGGGTGATAAACTATACCAACATAGAGTTCTCAATGTACCTACTTCCACCTTTTGGAAGGGAACCTTTAGTTCAAACTCAAGAACCTTTGAACTTTCTTTATGGCATAGTTGAACCATCTCTCTCATGGTTAGTTCAATTAAATTTGTCCCTTGACAGAACCCTTTCTTTCTTATGTTATCTAGGTAAGGCGATCTACCATAACCCATATTGCATCTCAACCTTCCTCAGTCCAGGGAAGACCTATCACAACATCCATAGTGTTGAGCTCTCATTCCCTCTCAGGGATTCTTTTGTCCTCTATATCGATACACTGGGGTTCGTCCTTTACCTCCTGGCTTTCATGGTCATAAACCACATGCAACTTCATCCTAAGCATCCAAAGTGCTATCGCCCTTTTCCATGGTGTATGGTGATCTTCAATCATGATTTCCTGTATGTCATGATTCTTCCGAGATCGATTCCTTCGAAACCCTAAACCACTCTATTCGGGGTTTCATCACCTTCTTTTCCAAAGAAGTGTATCTGAGGTTCTACCACCATCCTTTCATCGTATCAAGGACTAGACTGGCTAACCAAACAACCTTTTAACTTTTCAACGTACCTTGTTACATCTGAGAGTTATCCGAACACCTCTACTTTCCAAACTTAGGGTTAGCCAAACAACCTTTTTTTGTCTCCTAGTCAAACAAGTCAGATGTCTCTCAACCAGAGCATCCATTATCACTTCACATCCTTAGGTATTAGATAACATGGAAGACATACACTTCCATGTATTTCACTTATCATCTCACCTCAAACTCTATGTCTATCTTCATTAAGAACACTCTCTGATTTCATCATCACGGTGATCAAACTCCACCTGGTATAACTTGTAAGTTCTACATAGCTCATCATAGAAACTTCCTCATAAGGGGACTACCTCATTCCCCTTAGTGTTTTCAAGCCATCCATCATTCATTCACTTTACCATGGTAAGATATCTTCTCTATCCCATTTCTCGTGGCAATGCTCCAACCTACATCATCTCTTGGTGTATGACATGCATAATGTCCTATCTCTCACCCCCATAACAAGAGGAAATAAGCATTTGGCTGCAGTCCAAATACAGAGTTCTTCCTGTTCCAAGAGTAGAGATGGTACATCCCACCTTTCCAGTACACCTTTAAATCTAAGTTGCAACGTGCCACATATGTCTCTTCATCACAACCATCATGATATCAAACTAGTCTTGAACCTACTGAGGTTTATATCCTTGGTCATCTCCTCTAGGTCTATAGGATACCGACTCTTTTGGGGTCATCCCTCTTCCCTCATGCATCAAGAGAGTGCCCTACTCATCTGCCCTTTGGGTCCCATGAGTTCATGAAGGTGATCAATCTCCTAACCCATGACCCTCAGACAATGATAGCTGTTACCTCCCGACCCTATGGTCATGTGCAACTGGGGAATTAGGCAACTCCCACTTTCATCAGTCTTATCCCTACCTGACCCTAGGATAGACTTAGGATTCTCCATAACACTACATGTTCACTTAGAACCTTACCCAAGGCTTCATCATCTCTCTTTCTGCATTCATGGGTTGGCTCTCATCCGTTCATAGGCATCATGGCAACCTGCCTACTTTAGTCAAGCCCCATACTGGTTACCTCCATGGTAACACATTCACATGCAACAGAGATGGATATCTATGGGTCTGTAGATTCATGCTCATACCATGTACCTTTCACTTAGCTTCTCAAGATTCTATGAAACCTTCTCGGGTTACCTCAAAACTAGTCAAACTAATATACACCTTACCAAAGGGGTCCCTCTCCCAGGATGGGATGAAAACTATCTCTTGACAACAAGGTCACAAAATCTCTTAGGTCTAGGGTTTACATCCACATGAGTCTACTTAACCCTAGAAAGCTATTAAGGCACAAGCAGATCACCTACTGAACCATGCTAGGTCATACTTGTCCTCTTTCCTCAATGTTGGATCAAGATCATACCTTTCTTTATCATCAACCTAGCTGTGAGGGGTTCATCAAACACACCCTAAACTTAAGGGGCTTCTCTTTTCCTCTATTCATGAGGATTACCATGCTCGCTTCTATAGGAACTCAACTTCTCATCATGAGCCTTAGGTATATCACTTCCCCTCTTAGGCCTAGGAACCCTAGGTTCACTTTTAGGTGTCCAACTGCATACTTTATCTCTTAACCACAAACCAAACATGTAACGGGTATGACATACACTTCCTGTCATCTTTTCCCTGAATCAACACTTTAAGGTTGAGTCCTCCTCAAGGACAAACAACAAGGTGCAAGGCCTCATAACCTGTTACAAATCCACTTCAGGGTACACAGAACGTCTTCTTCCTTTCCCAGAAGGTAAACACTTATACCGTAGGCACCTAGGTACAAGAAGCTTCATCTTTTCTCAAGGGTTTGGTCCCTCTAGAGGCAACCAAGGTATCATCAACTTTCAGGGATCGATCATGAGGCAACCACCATCATCCATTGTTCCGGGTTTTAAGCTTTCAACTTTCTTACTGTGTTTCCTGCTCTCTCTAGAGCTAACCCTACATCCAACCTCACCATGAGAGGTTCTCTCTTCATGAAGGATCAACCTCAAGGCATGCTCTACATGGGTGAAGCCTAGGTTTGCTCAAGATCATCCATAACCCTTTGTGCTCCCTCATGATTCCTAATCCAGGGTTTCATCCTACTGTCAGCACCATGACATGCCCTAGGTGCCAACTATACCCTACTTGCACAAGCCCATAGGATTTCTAAGGTCCTTCACTAATGTCATCATCTAAGGAGCTATCCTTTACCCTAACATGCATGACCCTTTCCAGGGTTGGGTTGCCAAAGGTGCTAGGTCACCCATGGATCATATGGCATCCCAAAAGCATGTCCCTTCAAACACCTGGTCCAACTCATCTCTCTCTAACCATCACTTAGGGTTAGGGTTAGCATCATCCTCGTAGGATCTGCCAGGTCTCTACTAGAAATGGAGATCTCTATCTCCAAGACTGACTTATCCTCCTGACAAGAAGGTCTAGCCTCAGGCCTCTTCTGAGGACATGACAACTTATGTCATATGACCTAAGCATGCATCTATTCTTTAGTTTGCGCTTAATCTATTAAGCTTATGTCCATGACATCTTATTTACATGCCTTTCATTAATTTGGTGGAGGATTTTTAAACCTTATTAACCTTACCCATACCTCAAGAGGGTGAGGAGAAGAAAGAAAACCCTAATCCTTTATGTCCTTATCAGAATTTTGTGATGAGAAGAGATGAATAAGATGAGAAGTCCTAAATGTATCTTATTTCGATTCATACCCTAAGACTTTGGCCAGGCAGTCACACAGCTCCGGGAGTCCTCGTATTCCGACTAGCGGTGCGGAGGAAAATCTTGCCAGCCCCCGGTCGTGATCCCTTTCTAGACACCTCCGTCTTTCGGATACTCCTCTAATAACTCCCTTGGGTTCTATGGAGTTTGTAAAATTTAATAATTATTAATGGTTAACTGAGGAACCTAAGCTCTGATACCAAATGTTATGACCTCACCTTTCAGTAACCCCCAATTAAGGGAGACCAAGAGGTTGAAGCCGCACCCATTAATCCCGGATCAAAGGTTTGACATATAACCATAAACAATTATTAAATTCTAACAGACTATATTGAAAATGGTAATAAAAATTTTCTTTGCATACCTTGAAAAGTTGGGAACAAACTAACTTCTAACCTCAGTTGAACTATTCTATCTAATTCCTCCTAGTTCTTTAATTCTTGAATTCACAAGGTGTCGCTTTACTGTTTGTACTTTTCATTGTACCTAAAACGCCGACAAACAAAACATCGGTCAGCCGTAGCTGGTATGTGGGGGAAACAATAAACATGCAACTATGATAACAATGTAATCATTCAATTAATTATTTAACAATCAAGATGACGTTTTAGATATAACTCCGCGATCCAAGGGTACCCTATCCTCTGTGTTGTCCCCTTTAAACCCCTCATGATCCACCTATAAGTGAACCAGTTTCTAGGGTTGAGTCACATGGCACTACTCATAAGTAGACCACTCCTTAACTCGGGATATGCTAAAGAGTCTCATGGCACTACATGTAGGTAGCCCAGTTTCTAACCCACGGTAACCTAGACCTTGCTCTAGGATTACCCCTTTTTAGCCTTTTCAAAGTAACAGAGGTGGACCCGGATCTAGCCAGTTATATATGCACATTTATAGTGATAATCATAGTCACTTTATAGTTGCAAGAAATAAATAAACATCCAACAGTTTAGTTGCATTCAATGCGATTAAACATATGGGAATCCATCAGGAAACTAAAGCGGTTATTCATAATCGTAACCACATACCTTCTCCATGCAGAATATACAGTTATGCTTCAAGTAGATTCAATCAACCAATCAATAGATCTGAGCAAGCAAACCAAGCAATTGATCATTAAATCTGCATGTATGTAAATCCTAATTTGTCACCATCACTTATTATTCCCAATAAACCTTAATCGATCCCAATCTAGGGTATTAGGGTTTGGTTAAGGAATAGATGTACAAACATCAATTCCATCGCATAATTGTTTATTAGAGTTATTAATCCAAACTAGACATCGTGTGTAACCCTAATTAGCATATCCCACAAAACTGTTTGTTATGATCGCTTAGATCCAATTTACGTTCGCTAACCATATCTTAGTTTTAAAACTTAATTCTCATAAGCATGATTATACATATTGGACACCCTATCTTTTCAACATCATTAACACGATCACCTTCATTTTTCATCTTGTTTAAACAAATTCAGATAAGAGCATAAAACAAGGGCTTTTAATGTAATTAACATGTTTAATATCCAATCTAGGGTTTTCCATTTATAATTCTTCACTTAACATGTATATTACCCAAATTTTCAGAACAGGGAGCATAAAAAGACTTCGAACATATTTTACTTGTATTCCCCTCATTTTTTCGATCATTTTGATATATAAATTTTCTATTTTCAGACACTCCTAGCATTTTCTATAATTTTTGAAAGATTAAACCTTTTTACCTTTGACAAGGGTGATTTGGCAGCTTCCTATTGGGCCACGCCACCTGGGACCCGCGTCCAGCTGGTTGAGTGGGCAATGACCCCGCCCCTTTTACCCCTGAACCGGCCGATCCAGCCACCCGGTCCAGACACATGGATCGCGTCCCTTCTTTCCTGGTCCGTCTTCGTCGCGTGAAGATGGCAGCGACGCTGCGTTCGGCGTTGGGTGCCCTCCGGCGCTAGGCCGCACAGCTGAGGGGGCTGTCCCCAAAGTTTCGTCCTTCCTGACGTATGGACCATCGCAACTGGTCGTTCCTCTCTCTCCCTCCGTACGGACACCAGTGGATCACTGTTGTTCTCTCGGCGCCGACCTCCTGCATCGGAGGTACCCTCCGGCGATCTTGACACCGGCCGGAGTGAGGCTTGTAGCGCCTCCCGCGGCCCGATTCCACCTTCAACCACCATTACTACCTGCCTATAGATCGCCTCCCCATCACTCTCATCCTTCATTGATCAGTCGCCTCTCTAGTGGCTTGGAGCTTAATGTGCGGATGACAGCTCCATCTCTTCCGTCGCCCGCGCCAGCTGCTTGACAGCGAGTCATGGTGAGGGGACAACCACCCTGGGGATCATCTTGGAGGATTCCGCCCTAGGACGGTGCAAGACGAAGGCGTAGCAACCTGCTCTTCGCCTCCTTCCAAAGTCTGGGTCTGCGGATGGCTCTTCCCATGTCTTATGAAGATGACGGAGCAATACTCCCCTATCCATGCATTGTTTCGGATCAGGAAGGGATCTGGCCACCTTGGTCCCTTTGGCATAAGGCAGCGTTGCTTCTTGTAGAGAAGCCTTAGGCTAGAAGAAGATGGTTTGGCAGACGTTAGATTAGGGTTATAGGGGAAACGACACCAAGGAAGGAGATGAGGGTTTATCTCTCCAAGAAGGTTAGTCATCCCTGAAGGAAAGGGATGTCGTCCTCTATATATACATACTACAGGAAATCCCTAATGGCTCTTACGTAGAATGAAAGGAAGAGAGAGGAAGGAACCTCACGGTTTATAAGGGAAAGACTTTATTTCCCTTTTCCTTTTTGAGAAAACGTGGATCTATATTAAACACATATCCTTCCTTCTTGTTTCCTTTATCATTTCTCCCTTGGTGTATAAGAAAGATAACCAAAGGCAAGTCACACATTAGCACCTTTCCATAACCATTAAAAGATGCCTCTTTTGGCGAGATGACTAAACCTTAATTATTCAAATTATCACGTATTTTATTTTCCTTTATCTTATTTAATGAGACTCCTTGGACCCCAAGTAATTCTATTATCTCGAAATCCCCTTTTTTTATTGGACACTCATTATCCATCTAGATCCATCTAAAGGCATTATTCCTCATTATCTTGTTTATTTCTTATTAAAATAATTCCTTATGAGGATTTCTCATTATTTCTCTTTTATTTTCCTCATTGTCATTCCTTTTATCATTAGAAATCTCATGGATATGAAAATTCCCCAAGAAATCTCATTTATGTCTCTTTCCACTCATTTTCCACTTTTTATCATCATTTTCAATTTATTTCTTAATAAAGAAATACTTAATTAAACTTTTCTTTTCTTATTGCTCTCTTTTTGGAACCTTGGACTCCTTGGTACCCAAGGAACCCAAGAGGCACGAAATCCTCTTTGGATTTGCCTTCTAGAGGTTTCTACATATTTCTTTTTCTCAAATATTCAATTATTCATTTACTAATTGAATTTTCTTGTTATTTGGGCCCAATAGTCAATAAAGCCCACCAAGCAACCAATCAAGGCTATTGTGAATGGAATACATTTATTTGAACCAAATCATATCTTTATTTGTTCAATTATCTTTCATATGAGAAATTACATTTCTCACCAATGAACCCAAAATTGGGGTTGTAACAATCACCATGTGAATAGAAACCCTAGGTAGAAGATACTATCTTTCTACTTGTAATAACATTTTAGGGAAAGATCATGAGCATGCAAGGTAAAAGTAAACAATAATCATGGAGAAAGTTATACAACTTGCCTTGGAAATGAAATAGAAACTCCAAAAAGAAAGGTAGATTGAAGAAGAAATGTAGGAACCCTAGCTTGAGCACTCCTTTCTATGAGAACCCATTACACTAAATGCGATTAATCAAAACATAAATCACAATTGATTACTAATTAATCACATACCCAAAAATGGGAAAATTAAAATCGATTTCAACGTCAGCACCGACTCAAAAACATTTGCATAAGAGCCCAACATCTTTCTTATATCCATACTATGCCAATAATTTGATACAAATTGTTCTATTGCCTTAGCCACATCATATATACACAGGAGAACAATATATATGCCACACAACAAACATTAACATGCTAACAAAATTTCGATTCATTTAAAACACCATATACAAACTTTTCCTGCCCGGACCTAAGAGTACAGGGACGACTCTAGGACACACTAGACATCTAATCAACTTTCTCAAAGATTCATTAATATAGCTCCTTTTTGCTACCACATGTTTGTTTTTGTCACTTCTGATTACCTAAAAAAATTGTGGCGAACCACAAGGGTGAGACCCATGTCCCAGCAAGAGATATAGCCTCCAACAACATTTATTGATTACAACATTTTAAGTAATTAATAGTTAAGCGGTTTAATCAAATATAACAAATAAGCTTAGTAGTATTGATGATTAACAAAATACATAAAGGAGAAGATAATAACTATCATCATTAGCCAGACTATCATCCTTTATCTTGTTGACAATATAAGCAATTCAGTAGCATATGCATATCCAGCATCATGAGCAAGTCTAGTAACATAGCATAGCTAACAACATGAGCATGTCTAATTGGTTGAACATATCAACATCATAAGAAGAGAAAACAACATAAGCATAGCTATTTGGATAAACATGATTAGTAGTATATGCATATCTAGTTACAAAGACATGGCTAGCATGCTAAACATAACTAACAACATGAGATAGTTAGCATCATGATTATAATTAGTAGTAGCAGTATAGTTATCAACATAATCATGGCCATTGCATGTACACATCTACAATATTAAGCATATCTACAACATAAGTATATCTACTATCTCTTAATTGCACTAAGCATCATCTTTATGTAAAGATAACAAACAAGGGTTATCATCCAATGTGAAACGTTGTGTATAACCCTTAAAAAATATGCTACGCGGCTGTATTATATATTTTATTGTGACCTGGGGAATTTGAATCGTACCATTCAAAGTCCAACTGACCCTTGTGAAGGGCTATTCGGTTCCGTACAAGATCTATGAGTGTCAGTATCCTAAGATCTCTTCTCCTAGGTCAGTAGGAGTAAAAAGGTAGTGACATATCAGTCAAAGCTGCCACCACAATGACATATAGTCAAGTTGCTAACCACTAGTCCTCCCTTGGTACAGGTCACAACACTAGAAACTAGGGTATTCAAACCCAATCACTGAGTTACAACTATAGTTTTCCTCTAATCACATCATGTTATAATCACCAAGACACGACCACAACCGTTCTCAATCACATCAGATATATGAGGCATGACCATAGCCAACCTCCACAATCTGCATTGTGGATGACAAGGATATATCCTCAACCTACCACCCCCACATACTCAACAATATGCGCTCCGAGTTTCCCTTAGGAATACTTGTTTCACCATCCAGCAAGTTCTGACACTGAAGATGGTTCTACGACACATGAAACTACATGATTAGAGTTACACTTGATTAGTTTTGCCAATTGGGTGAATTAAGGATGCATCAAACAAGTGGACATACAAACCCTAATTTACTTCTAGCAAGCATATAAATATCAAAACTTTGAAAATATATAAAACGGGTGAAACATAATTTCTCATCTCATCATCACATGGTACTATTCACTTGCCATTCTTGAGACCACACTAGGTATCATACTATCACAAGATATAAATCCTTTTCACAATATCACATGGTATCAACCCTGATCAACATAAGAGGAGTACACCTCATTTAGGGCTCAACCATGCCCAAAGGTCATTAAGACCATCATACTATCACATGATATAAATCCTTTTCACAATATCACAAGGTATCAACCCTTATCAACACAAGAGGATTACACCTCATTCATGGCTCAACCATGCCCAAAGGTCATTAAGACCATCATATTATTCCTTGCACTATCATCATTATCTGTGCATGCCTTATAACAAGGCTCAGCAACAACACTTACATATAATACACTGGATCAACACAATATTGCATTAATGAGCTAGAAGGTACTCATAAATAATCATAGCAGGGTTATATTAATGTTAAGAATGTTCCTTGATTACATCAACATGCAAGGAATCTAGATATGATTAACCCTCATCATATTCGTAATACACATGTTTAGCATAAGAAAGTATCAACCATGCGGCTATGATAAGTGCCAATTAACATATTATGGTTATGATCATATTAAGGAGGTTATTCCACCATCATTCCATCATATAATAATGTTAAACATGAATACTCATCTTTATATATTTGCATTAGAGTTAGGTTCAACATGATAAATTATATCAATGTTACTAATCAACACTTATACCGAAACCCTAACTCACGACATCCCCATTGGATCATGGATGCATTAGGTGAAGCATCACAATCACATTCCATACTATTCTCAAGTATGAACTCACACATAAATCAAGGTGTAACAATCGTGTTATAGCATACTAGGGTTTCAACAATAGTAACAAAGTTCTCCATGATTGTATTAGTCATTCGAGGACTATTCATACCCAATTACCATCATTTAGTTATATTAAACTAGGTATAACAAGCTATACCTCATTAGGGTTACATATCAACACAATATTATTATCATCCCTTCTATTCATATGAGTGAATAGGTAAGACTACCTTAATAAGGGTAACCCTCCATTTGTTTCATCATCTTTCAACCCATATCACTATACCACTATGTCACCTAGAACCATTGGATGTTTAAAAGGTAAGATCGTTGTTTGTTTACATAAGTAAACACCTTGGATAACCACCTATAAAGTGCTTGCGTTGTGCTCTAGAAAGAGTCACCATTTAACCCTAAACATCCTTGATTAACAACACAAAAAGTTCCATTGAGTGTAGGGTAAAACCCACAATCGACTGTTCATTTAAAATAAGCCATCCATTGTCAACAAGTAAGCTCCTTAAGTTGATCATATAAAGGAAACCACCTAAATCACATTATTAGGACCAACATATTATATTAGCCATCATTCCACTTTCTTGGAGGAATAAACATTAGATCTTGACCATTGGGTCAAGTTCATATGTTAAAACCATCAATTACAGTATAGGTTTGACCATTACATCAAGTGACCCAAGAAACCATTAGTCTAAGGCTTAATTGATGCTACAACTACAATGCTTAACTCACCATAGGTTGTAGAGACCTGATCCACCATCATTAGTTTGAGTCACCATAGGTTGTTAGATCAACACTATATTCATTAATTAGCATCAAATATTAAGCTAATGTCATCATTGATTGATAACATCAGTAGGGTACTTAATGGTTGATCATTAAACTTCTAATTGATCCAAAACTTGATGTAACGACCCTGCTTCCCGGTAACCCCCAATCAAGGGAGACTAAGAGGTCAGAGGCATTATCCCAAAATTTAGGATCAATGGTTTACCATTTAATCAAAAATAAATATTAAATTCTACTAAAACTATACTGGAAAGATGGAATATGCGAGGTTTATCCTGTGGGATTACCTGGAGCACATATTATCGAATATGTGAGGTTTCCCCTAGCCTAAAATAGGAGAGTTGAGTGCAACTGTGGTTGCAGACTCGGGATGTATGGAGCATGGTGAACATACCCATGGCTTAGGATATGTGATGATAAGCATGATGCGTTCATGGGTCGGATATATGTACTAGAACCTATGATGAGGTGAGCTAGAAAGATGGGTAGCTTGCGGAGCTAACCCAGATGCTGAGGCCTATAAGCATAAGACTGTGGTCTTGCTTGATGATTCGTGTGCTGACTACGAGAAGGTGAGGTCATGGAGTCCGGATCTCCTTAGACCTTGTATGGCACCAGATTGGGCTTCGCAGCCAATGGTTGGACTTGAGCAGGGAAGGCTCACTTCCTCAGGGCATAATAAAATGTAATCCAACCGAATAAATACATCCTGCTTAGAGCAAAACACAGAACATTTATTGAGGCCTTACTTGCATAGCTGATCTAGTTACACCTTGCAAATATGTGTATGATCCTTATATCTTGTGGTAAGTTCTTATAAAGCTTATTTTGTCAATCATGTTCCATAAAGAAATACTTGGTAATATGCCTCCCGGATATGTTGGTAAGCTTGATGGTAATAACAAATTTGCTCAGTATGCTGCTCTTGTTATACGCTTATTCAGTTATTTGTTGTTATATGCTTTAAACCTTTGAGGTTTTATAGTTGCGGCGGGGAGTTATGTTTCTCGCTGGGATTGTGTGTCTCACCCCGCTGGTTTACACCCTTTTTAGGTAATCACTCTAGATGTGGTGGTGGTCATGAGGTTGCGGCCGAGCAGCAAGAAGAGTAGTAGAAGGCAAGAGATGGACATGCTGCTATTTTGGTGGTTTTTTAGTAGAGTCCTAGAGTCATCTCTGTACTCTCAGGTCCTTAGAGGTGTTTGACGACGTTTCACAATGTTTAGCTGCTGTAATTTTTGTATATCCTGCTGCTGGCCGTACGTGGCCTGTTATGTATGTATAAACAGGTGATGAACTAATATGCACTGTTGCGACAATGGGTGGCTTTAAGATGTGAACATATCTGGCAGGTGACCTTGAATATATCTATATATGACCTGATCTTCTTGCAGGGCGTGGTTGCAAATGTTCTGTATGTATGTTTCTGCAAATAGGTTTTAATTAACCCGTGTTTTGGGTAATATATGGTTCCGCACATTTTCGTGTGTCATCTCATTGTCTATGTGATGGCGGGGTGTTACAGTTTCAATCTCTCTCATCCTTGCTATGTATGTTTAGATTTCCACCAAATTGACTATTTGCAATTGTGCCTAGTTGAAGTAACTTGAAGGTCTAACAAATTTTTTACAAGTATTTTTAGCTCAATTCACCCCCCTCTAGGGCCCTTTGATCCAACAAGCGGTATCAAAGCCATAGTCTTCTCTGAAACATCTCCCACAAGATGAGAAGATGGGTGACAACTTACTTGGATCCCTCAACCTAGAGAGAGGCTTCTCCATGAGACCTCCAATATTTGACAACACACATTTCTTCTTTTCTAAATGACGGATGTAGTTCTACCTTCAAGAGATGAACTTCGACATGTAGAATGTGATGATTCTTCCATACAAGGAGCCGGCAGGTGATGTAGTTACTTGGGATGAAGCTACACTCAAGAAGGCTCAACTGAACGCCAAGGCAATAAGCATCATCTATGATGCCCTCACTCCCTTTGAGTTCAACCAGGTGTCATCTTGGGACACAACCCATGAAATTTGAAACAAGTTGTGCATTACCTATGAAGGCACACAACAAGTCAAGGAGTTAAAGATCGACATGCTCAATGGACTTCTTGAAAACTTCAAGATGGGTAAGAAGGAAAGAGTGTCCGAGATGTACATAGGGCTCAACACCATCATCAATGGGCTTGCTACCTTAGGCCACACCTTGGATAGAGGGACTGTCAACTCCAAGATCCTAAGGTCTCTTCCCAAAAGATGGGAACCCAAGGTGACTTCCATTGAAGAAGTTAGAAGCCTTGGTGACTTAGGCACCAAAGAGCTCATTGGAAACCTTCAAGTGTTGGTATATATGCCCATAGAGCCATCCCAAGTGATTGCATGGAGTCAGATATTAATTAATCAATTAATATGATTATTTGGTTAATTTATTAATTCCAAAATATTCTAATTAATCCATGAGCATTTTAATCAACACAGTCTTTCTGTTTACCGATGGGTTTAGGAAACCCTGCTTCCTTTCGTCTCCTATTTAAAGGGGCTTGATGGCCAATATCTTTACAAGATATAGAGAGATCATTTTTCAATTTATGCTCATGTATGTAAACCCTAGCCGTCACCATCCTCAGGAGAGAAAGGAGAGCACCACGATGCTAGCACATCATCACACAAAGGCTACTCCTTCCCACTAGCTTAGGAAGTGCGACGTGGAGTTCCAGTCCATCCGCGTGGATGAAGTAGAGACGTGGACACTGAGATGCCTACATTCGGAGGACGTCAATGACCATCCATACGTGCTACGAGCGGCGTACATCACCGCACAAAAGGAGCACAACTAGATCTTCCTGTAACACACTCAGCAAATAGGAGATAAGTACCATTCATATAGGCCAGCAACGTTGCACACCATTGTGTAGCGGGATATCACCGGACTTGCTCCACGATAAGTTATATCTTACAAACACTCTTTCCGAATACGCTATTGTCGACGATATCCTATTTCGAGTTGTGTGGAAATTTATTTTTATTGCTTCTGCCGTGCATGTTTTCTCCACAAAACCCAACAGTGGTATCAGAGCAGCATTGATCTATGGCATATTTGGATTTGTTTTGATATGATCGAATCACTGTATTCTATTTTCTATATTGCATACGATGTGAATTAAAACTGCTAATGTGCAAATCTAAAGCTAATTCTACATATGCCGCATACTTCTATTTTTGACGTTTCGAACGGGGTCGATTATGGATCTCCGCACAGGGGTGTTGCCCATGTGTGCCCCGCATAGTTTGTGTGGGAGTCAAACATTTATTTAATGGAGAATTTCCTACATTAAAAGGACTACAAATTTAATATGTATATATGTATATGTAGATATACCTATGATATCATACAGGTCACCTTTAAAATCTATTTTATGTGGTGAATGCATGCACGGTTATGGCCTAGAATCCCCTTTTGTGAAAGTTGTGAATGAATGTGGTTTTGAATCTTGTGGATTTATTTGTTTGATAATGCTATAGATGTATAATGGTTGTATGTGGATCCTTTGTACAAAGTATTCGGCTTTCATGCCGAGCCTCATCTCTTATTTCAAACTATAAATAATTCTTTCTCTTTATATTTGTACTCATATGATGTAATAGAGATAGGATTAGTTTTAGTCTTTGTAAACTGGATGTAAGGAGGCCACTTGAAGATCCAATTCCAAGGAGCGTCCATGGAGAAGCATCATGAAGATTCAATTCCAAGAAGCAACATGAAGATCCAACTCTAAGGAGCATCCATGGAGAAGCAACTTGAAGTTCCAACCTCACGGAGCATCCATGAAGTTGTTCATTGTAATGTTGATCCTTACAGGTTGATTCACAGGTGTTGTTGCATGAGATGCATAATACCTTAGGTGGATCATAATCCTTTGTTTCTCCAAAGGATTACAATAGTATGGCCATAACCTATGTATTTGTGTTTGTGATTGCATGTCTATCATTTGTGGTTGTGGATATAGTAGTATATGATACATACTATAAGTATGTGGTGTTTGGATATGTATATGTATTAATAAAAACCCTCAATTAGTAATATTAAGTTTTAGTTGCCTTCCATAAAGTGACACACATGAAAAACTTGATTGACTATGTGTGGGCACGCCTTCGCGAGGTACATTGTCTGTCTCGTGGAAGTGTGATGGCGGGTGTGTGGGTCTGCCTCTGCAGGGTGCACACTCATTGTGTTGGCTTATGGGTTGGACTTAACTAGGGAACCTTGATAGGATCAAGTACCTAGAGGCACACAGATGCATCATGGAAAGGAGTTGTGCATGATCATCTATCCAAGAGTTGCATATGATGCAATTGGCAAAAGTTGCCTACCTTAGTATTTGGTCTTTGACACCGGCGTTGGCTGGGCATTGATTCAATTATTTTGGATCTTAGCTCACTAGAAGTTTGTATGCTGCAATCTTTCGAGTTGATAGTGAGGCCTATCAATTTGAATAAAATAGTGGGAGTGTAATTAATTAAATTCCTAATTAATCTCATTTATCAAATCTTTACAAGTCAAAATGTTTTGGACTAAATGCAAACTTTTTCTTTTGTAGCAATCAAATGGAAAACAACACTCACACTTTTTCATTGTGATCGGTCCTTGAGAAGGACAAACTTACTGGAACCAACTTTCAAAATTGGTTTAGGATGCTGAGAATTGTTCTCACACAGGAGCGTAAGCTCTATGTCCTTGAAACACCAGAGCCAGCGGAACCTGCCTCAAATGCACCCAAGGCTGAAAAAGATGCTTACAAGAAGCACCTTGATGATGTCATGGATGTCAAGAACTTGATGTTGTTCTCAATGAACTATGAATTGCAAGAGCATCATGATAACATGAATGTGTTGGAGATGGTAACACATCTCAAGAAAATTTATCAATACCAAGCAAGATAGGAGAGATATGATGTCTCCAAGGCTTTGTTCAGAAGCAAGATGAAAGAGGGAGACTTAGTTGGCACCCATATATTCACTTTGATTGGGTACATGGAAAGCCTATCCAAGATGGGATTTCCCCTAGGTCAAGAGTTGGCCACTGATGTGATTATGTAATCATTACCTAAATCATATAGTCGTTTTGTCATGAACTACAACATGAACAATCTTGACAAGCCATTACCAAAATTGTTGGGCATGTTGAGGACAGCTGAAGCACAAATGAAGAAAGACAAGCCCAAGTCTGTGATGATGATCAACAAGATAAAGGGAAAGTCTAAAGGCAAAGGCAAGGCTAAGAAAGGTTCTAAAACTGGGCAGAAGCCAAAGTCATCCATGCTCAAAGCTAAAGGTGGGATCTCCAAAGAAGGTAGTTGCCACCATTGTCACCAGGCTGGATATTGGAAAAGAAACTGTCCTCTCTACCTGGAGGAACTAAGGAAGAAGAAATAGGGGATAGAGATCTCCACATTAGGTATATACATTATTGAGATAAACTTAAATACTTTTTCATCATGGATAATGGATACTAGATGTGGATCTCACATATGTTGAAATATGCAGGATTTAATCAGAAGTAAGCCTTTACGAAAGGGCCTAGTCAAACTGTGGGTCACTAATGGAGCAAGAGTTGCTGCCACTGTAGTTGGAGTTATTAGTTTATCTTTGCCTATGGGCCTTATAATAGAATTAGAGAATTGCTATTATGTACTTGCCATTTATAGAAATATTATTTCTGTATCTTGTATGGACAAGAGTGGATTTGAATTTCACATTAAGAATGGAATGCTTTCTATTTCTAAAGATGAGATCTTTTATGGAAATGCCCCTATGTCTTATGGTATCTATTTGTTAGAACTCGAGACTAGCATATACAACGTAAATACTAAAAGGCTAAAACTTGAAAACTCAAACAAAATATACTTATGGAATTATCGTCTTGGGAACATAAATGAGAAGCACATATCTAGACTCCATAAGGATGGTTATCTAGACTCTTTTGATTTTGAATCATTAGAGACATGTGAGGCATGTTTATTAGAGAAGATGACCTAGACTCCTTTCACTAGACACAATGAGAGAGCCAGTGATATGCTAGGGGTCATACATACTGATGTATGTGGACCTTTTAGATCAAATGCTAGAGGAGGCTATTAATACTTCATTACCGTCACTGATGACCTCAATAGGTATGGCTATGTATATCTTATGAAACACAAGTCAGAAACTCTTGAAATGTTTAAGACTTTCATGAATGAAGTAGAGAAACAACTTGGTAAGAGTATTCAATCACTCCATTCAGATCGAGGTGGCAAATACTTTAAGCCAAGAGTTTGAGGACCTTCTGAGAGACTATGGTATTGTATCACAATGGACACCTAAACTATAGGGCAGAGGATATGTGACGTTTGGAGTTGTCGTGTATCTCCACTTGGTACACCACATCATAATGGTGTGTCAAATAGAAGGAATCATACATTATTAGACATGGTACAATCAATGATGAGTTCAACTGAACTTCCAATATCGTTCTGGGGATATGCTCTTGAAACCGCAGTGTTTACACTTAACCGTGTACGTTCCAAATCGGTTCAAAAGACACCATATGAGATATGGAATGGGAATCATACCAATTTGTCTATGTTAAATATTTGGGGATGTGAACCTTATGTTAGGAAATAATTTCCTGAAAAGCTTGGACCCAAATCTAAAAAATGTTATTTTATTGGATACCCCAAGGAAACTCAGGGATACTACTTCTGCACACCAACTAACAACAAAGTGTTTGTTGCTAGGACTGTTGTATTTCTTGAAAAGGAATTTATTTCTAAAGGAATCAATGCGAGGAATGTAGAGCTTGAAGAAGTTCGAGATCAACAAGAAATCAGAGAACCTGAGGAGGTACATAAGGAACATGAAGACTCACAAACTATTGTGGAATTTCAAGTTCTAAATGTAACACATGAACCTCGTAGGTCTAGTAGGATATGACTTGAGCTTGAGAGATTTGGATTTGTTATGACTCAAGACAGTGACGAATTGGGCATAGAAGATGAGCCAACTTCCTATCTAGAAGCTACTAAGGGACCCAAATATGAGAAATGGCTCGAAGCCATGACATCTGAGATGGAATCCATGTACACCAACAAGGTATGGACCTTGGTGGATCCACCTGAAGGGGTAAAACCCATAGGGTGCAAGTGGGTCTTCAAGAAGAAGACTGACATGGATGGAAATGTTCAAACCTATAAAGGTAGATTGGTTGTGAAAGGATTCTGTCAAATTCAAGGTGTTGATTATGATAAGACCTTCTCACCAATTGCCATGGTTAAATCCATCAGGATCATGCTTGCCATTACAACTTATCATGACTATGAGATTTGGCAGATGGATGTTAAAACAACATTCCTTAATGGGAATTTATTCGAGGATGTGTACATGCCATAACATGAGGGTTTTATTGACTCCAAAGGAAGCCAATAAAGTCAGTGAGTTACAAAGGTCAATCTATGGATTGAAGCAAGCATCTTAGAGCTGGAATCCACATTTTGACAAAGTAGTCAAAAAGTTTGGCTTTAGTCAAAATGAAGATGAACCTTGTGTTTACAAAAAGGTTAGTGGGAGCGTAGTCATATTTCTCATATTGTATGTGGATGACATACTATTGATGGGAAATGACATCCCTACTCTTTAGACAGTATAAGCTTGGCTAGGGAAGATCTTCTCTATGAAGGATTTAGGTGAACCATACTATATACTAGGAATCAAGATCTATAGAGATAGATCTAGAAGGCTTCTAGGCCTAAGCCAGAGCACATACATTGACAAGGTGCTAAAGAGGTTTAGCTGGAGGGTTCTAAGAGAGGTAACTTGCCCATATCCCATGGGGTTACGATCTCTAAAGCCCAATGTCCTAGTTCATGTGATGAACGGGCACACATGAGTAAGATTCCATATGCATCAACAATTGAATCTATCATGTATGTGATGTTATGTAATCATCCTGACATGTCGTATGCTTTGAGCATGGCGAGCGGGTATCCGTCAGATCCAGGTGAATGTCATTGGACAACTGTAAAGAACATCCTAAAGTACTTGAGAAGGACTAAGGATCAATTCTTGGTATACGATGGTGAGGAAGAGCTCATGGTAAAGGGTTACACTTATGCTAGCTTCCAAACTGACAAAGACGACTTTAGATCGCAATATGGATTTGTGTTTTTCATGAACAACAGAGCTGTGAGCTGGAAGAGTTCCAAGCAACAGAGGCCAAACATTTTGCCACATCTAATGCTGCAAAGGAAGTTGTGTGGATCAAGAAGTTCATTTCTGAACTTGGAGTGGTTCCAAGAGCTAGTGATACAATTGAGTTGTTTTGCGACAACAATAGAGCAATTGCACAAGGTAAAGAACCAAGATCGTACCAACGTTCCAAACATATTCTACGGCGGTTCCATCTCATACGAGAGATCGTATAGAGAGGAGATGTGAAGATTTGCAGAGTACCTACAAATGGAAATGTGTCTGACCCGCTCATAAAAACACTTTCACAGTAGAAACATGATGTACATGTTCGATCACTTGGATTGACATTAATGAGCGATTGGGTATAAGTGCAAGTGGGAGTCTATTGGTATGTATAACCATAGAGACTATCATTTGATGATTGTAATGGGATACTATGTAAACAATTTGTAATACTACATTGATCGTATCAATAAAGGCAAGTTTCCAATCTATGTGTTTGTGTTTTATATTGTGAGATGACCACAAAATTTATAGATGTCTATAGAATAATATACTCAATGACATATGTCTTCGGGTTGATGACCTGAATAGTGAGATCATATGTATGCTAAGAGTATGTATTCTTATTTTGTCCCTAATCGATTGTTATTGTGGAAATATCCATAGACATCAATAACACATAAGATTAGAATGTATGTTGGTTGATGGAAGAATCTCATTATCCATGATATGGAGATATCAAACCAAATACATATATAGTTGTTAGAGAATAGTGTATCGGACAAACCCACCTTGAGAGTGACACATGGATATCATGATTGGTAGTTAGAGTCACATCTCATAATGATGGTGGTGATTGTGGTTATTAGACCTGAAGTCACTACACTTATCACATGTCGTTCGATGTACTTAGACATCATCCATCGTGGTCCTGAATAAGGATTGCCATAAAGATCGTGCTTGGGTGCACTGTGACATATGAGGATGAATGTGAGTGATGTAGATGGAATTTGTCCTTCCTATGGGAGTTTGATATTTCGACCACTTGATTAGCGAGACTGAGAAGTGCATGGCCATGCTGATGTGAGTCAATATGTGATATTGAGCTTACATGTATCTCAAACAATTTGCTCTAGTTTAAGGAACATGGATTGAACATTGAAGAGGATAGCATTTCCATGTCTCGAGTACAATCTGAATATCGGTGACAAAGGAACTATACAATCACCGTAATACAAATCACGAATGATAGGTTAAGTTGTTCTCCAACTTCTCCAATTACTTGGGTGGTAATGTAGTCTTTCTAGATACCAATCATTGCTTATAAAATCATAATATGAATATGAATATCACTGCCAACATAATTTGGAGCCTACCGGGTCACACACATCGAATGTGTTGGAATAGGAGTATAATTGTGGATTTGATTGGAATTGCTCCGAATCACATTGATTACTAAACTATTTATGTAATCCATTAGAATAATATTGGTATATATCAAAATGTTTGAGCCAATTAATTGGAGTGACTGGTTCTAAGTGTAAGTGGGAGTCTGTTGGTATATATGCCCATAGAGCCATCCTGACTGATTGCATGGAGTTGGATATTAATAATCAATTAATATGATTATTTGGTTAATTAATTAATTCCAAAATATTCTAATTAATCCATGAGCATTTTAATTAACATAATCTTTCTATTTACCGATGGGTTTAGGAAACTCTACTTCCTTTCGTCTCCTATTTAAAGGGGATTGACGGTCGATATCTGTATAAGATATAAAAAGAGTCTTTTCAGTTTACATTCACGTACATGAACCCTAGCCTTCACTATCCTAAGGAGAGAAAGGAGAGCACTGTGACTCTAGCACATCACCGCACAGAGACTACTCCTTCCCGCCAACTTAGGAAGCATGACATGGAGTTCCAGTCCATCTGGATGGACGAAGTAGAGACACAGATGCTGAGATGCCTGCGTTCGGAGGATGTCAATGACCATCTATACGTGCTACGAGCGGCGTACATCACCGCACGAAAGGAGTGCCACTGGATCTTCCCATGATGCACTCAGCTAATGGGAGAGAAGTATTGTCTGTGTAGGCCAGCAACATTGCACATCATCGTGTAACGGGACATCGTCAGACTTGTTCTGCGATAAGATATATCCCGCAAACACTCTTTCCGAATACGTTGTTGTCGACGAGATCTTGTTTTGGGTTGCGTGAAATTTTGTTTTTGTTGCTTCCGTCACGCATGTTTTATCCAAAAAACCCAACATCAAGCTCATGAGCCAAGACTTGACAAGCAAGAAGAAGATGAAATGAAAGAGGAGAAAGAATCAAAGAAGATCAAAGACAATGCCTTCAAAGTTCAAGTGGAGGAAATGATTCTCCAACAACAACTTACTTTCCGGTCCTCTCCTCCCTTCTTGAGTGAATATGATGGCCCTAGTGATCACAAAGCAAACTACTCAACATGAAAGCACTTCAAGGGAAAGTCTTCTTCATCCTCTACTCATAGATGCTATGAATGTGGTCAAAAGGGGCACTACAAAAATGATTGCTCCAAGGCAAAGAAGACCTACCACAAAAGCAGCCTCAAGAAGAAGGATGACTACAAGAAGGAAGGAAAGTACAAGAGGAAGGACAAGAAGGACAAAAGGAGCAAATATGCAACCCATGTCGCATGGGAAGAGTCTTCCTCAAGTGACTCAGGCTCCAATGAGGTAGAATGCCATCTTGCACTCATGACCTCTACAAGTGAATACATTGGTGAGGTAAGTGAGGTAAGTTTGCATGAGTTATCTAAGGAAATTCTCATTGACATGCTTAATGCCACCCACTTTTCTTATTCCAACTACAAGTCTAAAAAGAAGAGCTTAGGGAAGATCATAGATGATTTGTATGCTAAAATTGATATTCTTGATCAAAATGAGAAGTTGCATCTTGATAGTATTGATTCCTTACAAGGACAGTTTCTTGATCTTGAGCTCCAGTAAAATGGAGTAGAAATAGAGAATGGCATTTACCTTAAGAACATTAATAGTCTTAAGCAAGAAAACCAATCCGTAGTAGATGAGCTTGATTTACTTAAAACACAAAATGATGATCTTAAGCTTGCTTATGATGCTACTATGGATCAAAACAAAATTTATATGTATGAGATTGTTATTCTTAGAATTGAAAATGCTAGATTTCTTGCTCAAGTTAATGATTTTTCTTCTAGACCTTTATTGCCTAGTCATGAAGTTGCTAGTCTTAGTTTAGAAAAAGATTCTTATCTTACTAAAGCCCTCTATTTGGAGGCCGACTTACTCCATGTACAAGATGATCTTACTAGCTTATCTTCTACTATCATTACTCTTAGTGATGATAATCACAAATTGAGAGTTTTCTTGCAGAAATTCCTTAAAGGGAAAAAGTCCCTCAATGAAGTTCTAGATCACTCTACCAAACAAGATGGTACTAGTGGTTTGGGATATGTAGGGGAATTCCCAAATAGAAAGAGCAAGGGAAAGGGTAAGAAAAGAGTAAGGGACCTCCTATCTTCCATGGAGAGTCATCTGGATCTAAGAACCATATGGTTTGTGTGCATTGTAAGAGTGATGACCATTACTCTACTTATTGTCCTTATAGAGAGAAGGGGACCAACCTAAAGATGAAATGGGTCCCCAAGCTAACACCAGATCCCAAGGTTTGAATTGGGAAACAACATCTTCTTTTCTTGTAGGTAAAAGGAGAATGGATTGTTGATAGTGGTTGCTCAAAGCATATGACAGGTGGAATCATCCACTTCAACAAATTCACAATGAAGAAAGGAGGATCTGTGACATTTGGTGACAACAACAAAGGTAAAGTGATATGTGAGGGAGATGCAGGTGATTCACTATGCATCAAGAATGTTCTTCTTGTGGATGACCTATATCATAATCTAATAAGTGTTAGTCAACTTTGTTATAATGGTTATCTTTCTCTTTTTACCTAACTTGTATTCTTGCTTCTAGATTCCCTTTCCTATAATGTTATATATAAGGGAGATGGAAATGGTAATCTCTATGTTATGGTCTTGTCTCTGTTAATCCTATTGTTGGTAGATGTCTTGTTGTCAATTCAAATGATATTTCTTTATGGAACCATAGGCTTGGTCATGCAAATATGCATCAATTGAAGAAGTTGAGCAAAAAGGATTGGGTAAAGGGATTTCCTAAATTGGATTTTGAAAATGATGAGGAATGCCAACCTTGTATGTAAAGAAAGCAAACTAAGTCCTCCTTCAAATCAAAAGGATTCCTTAGTACCAAAAGAGTTCGTGAGCTTCTTTATATTGATATATTTGGACCAATGTGTACTCAATCGCTTCGTGGTAGCAAGTATTGCCTTGTGATTGTCGAAGACTTTTCCTGCTATACTTGGACTTTCTTTCTTGTTTGAAAAAGTGATACTCTTGATGTTTTCTCGATTTTTTGCAAATGAATTGAAAACAAAGCTTCTTGCTGAATCATCTCTATCCCCAATGATTATGGGGGAGAATTCGAAAATGACTTGTTTGAATGGTTTTGTGAGGAATCAGGGTATGCACATAACGTTTCTTCACCTCAAACACATCAACAAAGTGGGGTTGTAGAGAGAAAGAATAGGTCACTACAGGAAATGGATAAGACCATGCTTCTAGAGTATGAAACACCAAAGAAGTTTTGGGGCCAAAGTTGTTAGTACTTCATGTAATGTTCAAAACTGGTTTTCCACTCATCCATCTTTGAAGAAAACCCCATGTGAGCTATGGCATGGTAGAAAGCCTTCCATTGATTTATTTCATGTCTTTTGTTGTCCTTGTTTTGTTTTGAACACCAATGATTCCCTTGACAAGTTTGATCTAAAGTATTTTAAAGCTTTCTTTCTTGGCTATAGCACTACTAGAAAGGCTTATAAAGTATTTAACATTGAATTGTGTAAAAGAGAAGAATCTATTAATGTCATATTTGTTGAGATTAACCCCTCTATTTCCAAGAATATTGTTAATGATGATGTTGTAGATGAGGTGATCCCTCACTTGAAAGAGTTCAACATTATTTATAAAGGAAAAGAGGTGTTAGTTGATGAAGAAGAGAAAGAAGAAAAGAAGGATCCAATTCCCCACTTTGCAAAGCATCATCCTGAAGAGCTCATCATAGGTAATCTTTTTGAAAGGGTGAGGACACAGGTTGCATTCAAAAAAGAACAAGTTGACAATGCCTTCATCTCTCAACTTGATCCAAAAGATGTCAAAGAAGCTCTCAAGGATGATGTATAGATCCTAGCCATGCAAGAAGAGTTGGAACAGTTCGAGAAGAACAAAGTGTGGACCTTAGTGCCTAGACCAAGTGATAGAAAGATCATTGGCACCAAGTGGGTCTACCGCAAGAAGCTTGATGAAAGCGGCAAAGTGGTAAGGAACAAAGCAAGGTAATTGCTCAAGGCTACAATCAACACAAATGTATTGATTTTGATGAAACATATACACTTGTAGCTAGACTTGAGTCAATTAAAATGTTACTTGCTTTTGGTAGTTATAAGAATTTCTTGCTTTAACAAATGGATGTTAAAAGTGCATTTTTGAATGGTACAATTGAGGAGGAAGTATTTGTTGCTCAACCTCCAGGCTTTGAACATGATAAATTGCCTAAACATGTTTAGTTGTTACAAAAAGCTCTCTATGGTCTCAAACAAGCCCCTAGATATTGGTATGAGAAACTAAAGAACTTTTTGTTAGACAATGTTTATATCATGGGCAAATTCAATTCTACCTTGTTTCTAAAACACACTTCTAACAATTTCTTGATTATTCAAATTTATGTTGATGATATTATCTTTGTCGGGACTGATCTTGATCTTTGTAAGGAGTTTACTTCTCTTATGTAGAGTGAGTTCTAGTTGAGCATGATGGGGGATCTTACTTTCTTCCTTGGCTTTCAAATAAAACAAACAAAAGATGGGAACTTCACCAACCAAAGCAACTACACTAATGAACTACTTAAGCTCTTTGGGATGGACAACACGAAGCCAATGGACACCCCCTATCAAACACCATCGAGCTTGATAAAGATGAGCAAGGAGAAAAGGTAGATGAGAAGCTCTATAGAGGTATGATTGGAAGTTTACTTTATTTGACTGCCTCCAGACCTGATATAATGTTTAATGTTGGCTTGTGTGCTCACTTTCAATCAAGCCCAATAAATTCACATCTCATAGTGCTTAAGAGGATTTTGAGGTATCTAGCCAAAATTCAAAATTTTGGATTATGGTATCCCAAGTCAAGAGACTTTACTCTTACTGCCTATAGTGATGTTGATTATGCAGGTTGTTTTATTGATAGAAAGTGCGGACCATGCCTAATTTCTTGGTTCTTTAAGAAACAAAGCATTGTGGCTCTTTCAACTACAGAGGCTGAATACATTATAGATGGGAGTTGTTGTGCCCAAGTCCCATGGATGAAGCAAATGCTTCAACACTTTAACATTCATTTTGATGCTTCTCCTATTTATTGTGATAATACTGTTGAAATTAACATGTCTTATAATCCTATACTGCATAGTAGAGTTAAACATATAGAGGTCTGTCATCACTTTCTTTGTAACCACATTGCCAAGAAGAATATTTATATCACGCATGTGGACACGGAGAATCATCTTGTGGATATTTTCACTAAACTTCTAGCTAGAGAGCAATTTGCTTTTATTAGATCAAAATTGCTCATAAATTCTCTTGATGATATTGACATGCTATCTAGCTATATGTTCTCTTACCTATATGTCTTTCTCATGTCTTGATCACTTTATGCTTGCTAAATGCTAAAATTGCCATGTTTCCATGCATTGTTTGCTTGTTTTTGGTAATTTTTACAAACAAATGTTTATAGCAAAATAGTACCCTATGATGAGTGAAATGTGCCTAAATATGTCTAAAATACATGGCAGGCTAAACAAACTAAATTTATATAACACCCTAGAGGCTTGGGAATAGATTTTCTAAAGTTTGGATTGGCTAACCATTCAGTCGAGTTTGTCAGGATACAACTCGACCGATCACCATATGAGGACTTTGCTGAACTGCATGTTTGGTCGAGTTTCCAACCCACAAAAATCGACCAATCGTGCAACAGGAATAAAATAAAAATGGGCATCGACTGACTTTCTTTGTAACACCCCATCCACCACAAAACATGATTACCTGCAAACCAGCGGATTACCGAAAATCACAGGAAATTAAAACTGATTTACAACAAGCACCACAAGATGAAACATATTACATCTGAGCCAACATTTTCCATTTCATAACATCTTTTTAGGGTTCCACAAAAATTTCCCATCATCTCTTTACATGAAATAATTGTTTGTAATGCTGCTTTACATCATGATACATACTGAAAACCGTTCATCGATCATTATGCAAGAAACATCTGGAAACTTGAGTGTACATGGACGACACATAGGACTCTACTGCTAGACACTATCTAGCCCACCGGGTATGATACCTCTGTATATCATCTGCAGCCACATGATCTTCATCTCTCCAGGCACGTCCACCTAAAAAAGGTTATTAACCAACGGGGTGAGACACACAGTCCCAGCGAGAAACATAACCATCTACCAACTTTGTAATGATCACAGATAACTGGTATAAGCAGATTATAGGAGCAACATACTGAGCAAAGCTAACTTTATTAACCTTCTTACCAAACTATCAGGAGGCATATAACCAGGCATTCTGTATGGAACATGATTGACAAGATAAGCTTCATAAGATCTTATCACAAGATATAAAGAACGTGCATATAACTGCAAGATATAATTAGATCATCTGCACAAGCAAGGCCTCAATCAATGTTCCGTGTTTTGCCTTAAACAATATATTTTATATGGCTAGATTATGATTTATTATGCCATGAGGAAGTGAGTCTTCCCTGGTCAAATCCAACCATTGGCTACGAAGCCCAATCCGGTGCCATACAAGGTCTAAGGAGATCCGGACTCCATGACCTCACCTTCTTGTGGTCAGTACACGAATCATCAAGCAAGACCACAGTCTTATGCTTATAGGGCCTCAGCCTCTGGGTCAGCTCCGCAAGCTACCCTAATCTCTAGCTCACCTCATCATAGGTGCTAGTGCATACATCTGAGCCATGAACGCATCATGCTCATCATCACATATCCTGAGCCATGGGTATGTTCACCATGCTCCATATATCCTAAGTCTGCAACCGCAACTGCACTCAACCCTCCTATTTTAGGCTAGGAGAAACCTCATATATTCAACAATATGCACTCCAGGTAATCCTGCAGGATAAACATGTTTCACCATCAGCAAATACTGACGGTAATGGATCTATGGATAGGGCAACTACATGACAGATTCATCTGTAATTAGTTAATGCATTTTAAGTAGATTGTTGGGGTAATCAAGTTATATTGAACAGCCAAACATATATATATAATATGAACAACATTAAATCTCATTGCATTGATGTTATACTACCTTTGTTGTTCTCATTACCCTCAACAATCATCATTCACCATGGGACATCCATCCCTCATACATCTCACAATGCCATTGCCTCTCAAGGCTTTCACATCATACATCATTAGGGGATTTCAATCCCTCTGTCACATATTGCCACTGCCCCTCAGGGCTTCAACATTATGCATCAGCATTTTGGGAACGCATCCCTCAACTAGGCACTCAGCCTTAATCAGGTCCTCAGACCTTTCACATTATATTTGTTGTTACATGTTATCTTTTCAACAGAGTTATCATCATTATTATTCAGTCATTGCACATTCATTAAGTGCTACATAAAGCAAATAATCATATAATCACCATAGCTCTTACCTTGCTATGAATTCAATATACCTGCATAGTTAGCTTGCATAAAAAGAGATAGTTGGATTACCAAGCATAGAACATATTGGGATTATCATACTATCCGGAATTCAGGTGTACAGAATTGGAACATCATCCATATTCATATATACATGAGATTCAAGGTTGTAAATGCAAGCAATGCAATTACATCATCATTACCAATCTGTGAACACCCATCATGCCCAATATCTCATGAGCATACCTTTTATTATCATATCATCAAGATTAAGGTTTATACATTGGTATATTCTTTCATCATTATGAACATATGTAGATTAATGTCATGACTGGTGTATTCATCAATACACCACAACTATCAATTTAGGGATATCCCACCATATCCCGCATCTTTAACTATTAAGCACATCATCTCTAAGGATTATCTTAAGGATCATACACCATGACCCACCATCCAACTTATCAAAGGTTTATCTATCATTACCCATAAATAACCACTGCACAAAGGTCCACAACCCATTTCATCTTAGCTCATCATATTTTTATTATTTAACATGAGCACACAACATGGCCCATACTTGTGGTCATATACCTGTGTCACATTGTCACGTGTAGCAACATCATATCCTTTCAAACATACCATGATCACAACCTATCACCTTATCTCATATTTAACATAGGTGTAAGGTTCAAGGTGATTAAACCATATCACATGTATCATTGTTATTAATAGATATGTGACCACATATATTAGCTATATGCATTTCGGGTCATCCGAACCCTCACCAAAGCTCCCGCAACCCTCACCAAAGGTCTGGCGGGAAGTGCCATCCCTCACCAAAGGATGTGCCCGGTATAGAAATACCCTTACCAAAGGTATAACGGCTAGGGTTTCCAACCCTAAGGCAACTCACCACCATATCGGACAACCACTGCACATCCTCTATCGTGCATCAAGGTTGCATTAGCTCTCATGGTGATGGGAAGCCATAACCAAGGTATAACGTGCATCACTACCATGGTTATCAACTAAGGGTCTAACGTGCACCAAGCTAGGTTTAGGGTTAGGGTTAGGGTTAGGGTTCCTCTATCGGCTAACCCTCAACCTTGACCATATCGGCCAAAGCACAACGCCCAAGGTGCCACTATTGTGCAAACATCTCCATGTCGTTCAAGGGTCATCCATATCGGCCAGGGCACCCATGTCGTCCAAGATACCATATTGGGCATGGACATGCTAGCTACTTATGTTGGGTTTTGTGGAGAAAATATGCACGACCGAAGCAATAAAATCCACGCAACCCGAAATAGGATCTCTTCGAGAACAACGTATTTGGAAAGAGTGTTTGTGGGATATACCTTATCACAGAGCAAGTCCAGTGATGTCCGGCTGCATGACGGTGCAACACTACTGACCTACACGGACGGAACTTCTCTCCTGTTCGCTTTCGCAGGTTGATCCGGCAGCGCTCCTTTGTGGCAGTGATGTACGCCGCTCGTAGCGCGTACAGGTGGTCATCGACGTCCTCTGAATGCAGGCGTCAATGCATTTGCATCTCTACTTCATCCACGCGGATGGACGGAACTCCTCGTCACGCTTCCCAAGCCGGCAGGAAGGAGTCGTGTCTCTGCTAGCGGCGCGTTTCTCTCCATTCTCTCCTAAGGACAATGACAACTAGGGTTTACGTACGTGAGTGTAAACTAAAAGCGTCTCTCGATATCTTATATAGATATCGGCGGTCAATCCTCCTTTAAATAGGATACGAAGGGAAATAGGGTTTCCTAAACCCATCGGTAAACAGAAACGTTGCATTAATTAAAATGCTCGTGGATTAATTAGAATATTCCAGAATTCATTAATTAACCAAATAATCGCATTAATTGATTAATTAATATCCAACTCCATGCAATCGCTTGGGATGGCTCTATGGGCATACATATACCAACAGACTCCCACTTGCACTTAGAGCCAGTCACTCCAATATTATTCTAATCCATTACATAAACATTTTAGTAATCAATGTGATTCGGAGCAATTCCAATCAAATCCACAATTATACTCCTATTCCAACACATCCTATGTGTGTGACCCGGTAGGCTCCAAATTACATTGGCAGTGATATCCATAATCATATTATGATTTCACAAGCAATGATTGGTATCTAGTAAGACTTCATTTCAAACCAAGTAATTGGAGAAGTTGGAGAACAACTTAACCTATCATTCATGACTGGTGTTACAATGATTGTACAGTTCCTTTGTTGCTGATATCCGGATTGAACTCGATTCATGGAATTGTTATCCTTTTCAATGTTTAATCCATGTTCCTTGAACTAGAGCAGACTGTCTGAGATATATGTAAGCTCAATATCACATATTGACTCACATCAGCATGGCCATGCATTTCTCAGTCTCGCTTATCAAGTGGACAGAAAATTAAACTCCCGTAGGAAGGACAAATTCCATCTACATCACTCACAGTCATCCCCATGTGTCACAGTGCACCCAAGAACCATCTTTATGGCAATCCTTATTCAGGACCACGGTGGATGATGTCAAAGTACACCGAATGACATGTGATAAGTGTAGTGACTTCAGGTCTAAGAACCACAATCACCACCATCATTATGAGATGTGACTCTAACTACCAATCATGGTATCCATGTATCACTCTCAAGGTGGGTCTATCCGATACACTGTTCTCTAACTAACAAGTATCTATGTATTTGGTTTGATATCTCCATATCATGGATAATGATATTCTTCCATCAACCAACATACATTCTAATCTTATGTGTTATTGATGTCTATGGATATTTCCACAATAACAACCGATTAGGGACAAAACAAGAATACATACTCTTAGCATACATATGATCTCACTGTTCAGGTCATCAACCCGAAGACATATGTCATTAAGTATATCATTCTATAGACATCTATAAGTTTTATTGTGGCGACTGTCTCGCGAAAATAAGATTAACTAATGCGGAAGCGTTCATCAAGCAGCGGATTAGCGAAAATCACTGAAAATTAAAACTTTTTGCAAAGAGATCCACACATAGGAAATCTTTTCCAACAAATGCCATTGTATATCATATACATTCTGTTTCAAACGTACATATCTTATACCATCTCTTTCCAGAGACTACATCATCAGCTGCCTTATAAACATATATGCAGGCAGCATACAAATCTTGAGGCATCAAGCCAAAACCTCAGACTGATATATCAAAAACACAGACTAAAAACTCCGAGGACCTGAGAGTACAGAGACGACACATAGGACTTCTAAACTATATGACTTGACAGACAGTATCTCCACCTGAGATCTCACTGCTGTCCCGGATGTTGCTGATGTTCTTCCTCTGCAAGATGTTCTCACTCTCTTCCGTGCTTGTTCACCTAAAAACATTGGATCCCACGGGGGTGAGACAATTGTAAATTGCCCCAACGGGAGATATAACTATCCGCCAAAACATTGTTATTGCAGTTTAATCATATAAAACTAGGCAGAGGATAAACAGTTTAAAGCATTCTCGTCTTAAAGTATTGTAACTATTCATGATAGAACAATAGATCAACTATTCTCTTAATAAGGAATAGGAAGAACATGCATATCATTTATCCTCCATATTATACCATCATGTCAAACTTCTCTTGTGACACTCATTATCTTGATATGTCACCCATGAGACATTCTTGTTTCAACTTATTGGCCTTAGCCAATCTGCTAAACAGATTTTTGGTTATTTTGGACATGAGAGTGTACATCATCATGTCTTATTCAGGCATTGGTCTATACCAATCCTATATAAATATTCCAGGCATTGGATTGCACCAATCCTGTGCAACTATTCCAGGTATTGATCTATGTCAATCCTATGGAACTATTCCAAGTATTGGGGTTTAGCCAATCCTGTGCATTCCAGGTATTGGGAGTTAGCCAATCCTGTGTTATTATTCTAGGTATTGGGATTTAACTAATCCTGTGTTATTATTCTAGGTATTGGGAGTTAGCCAATCCTGTGTTATCATTCTAGGTAATGGGAGTTAGCCAATCCTGTGTTAACATTCCAGGTATTGGGAGTTAGCCAATCCTGTGTTATCATTCCAGGTAATGGGAGTTAGTCAATCCTGTGCATTCCAGGTATTGGGAGTTAGCCAATCCTGTGTTATCATTCCAGGTATTGGGAGTTAGCCAATCCTGTGCAGATGTTATTCCAGGTATTAGACTATGCTAATCTTGTGCAACTATTCTAGGTACTGAACTATATCAATCGTGTAATGCTAAAAGTGATATTTATCACATATTGATATATCACTTTCCTCATCACTTTCAACTTCCTTAAGTTATCAGCTTATCTTGGATTAAGGTATTTCCCATCTTAATCCTTTAATCCATTAACCTATCACCCTTACCATGAAGTGCATAGGTCACACATAAGAATGGTCCAACTATCTTTAATGATATGGACTCATCTCAAGTTAAAGCATTACTTGCTATAAGGGTATCCACAATCAATCACTTTAGGCATTTCCCCCATTAGTATATTAGTAACCATTCCATTATTAGGATTAGGGTTTCCCATACTATCATACTTCATTAGGGTGAGGATTGCATATAACATCACCCTTCATTAGGCTTTCTCATCATATTGCCTAAAATTAGGGTTTACTATTCATCCCAACATGGGTTTCTCATGGCATCACCCTCAATTTGGGTTTACATGGAATCAACCTCAATTAGGGTTCACATGATCTCTTTATTAAGGATCATACCCTTTTCATCACATGATCAATACTCATGTATGAATTCCTTTCCATCATCCTATCAACTTGATTAGGTTACATCAACCCTTCAATCAAGTATATACAACTATGGTTAACATAGTGTACTAAGACATTGTTCTTATAAGCAATTAGGGTTCATTCCTTAATTGGCACTAATCACTTAGGTACTATTAGGGTTTCAACCTTTGTACCTTCATTGATTATCATTACTAATCATAATTGGATCAATGGATGATTCATCATCTCTATTCTCAAGAGATTCAATCACATTGGACCTCCATTACATAAGGTATCCAATTGAATTAGGATTTTCAATGTTGATTCCTTCAATCATTGAATTCATGGAACCAATCATCAATTGGACCTACCCTCATACTTCAATTGAGTTTAATAGGTCAACCTTCAACTGATTTGACTCTCAATTGACCCTCAATTGATCATCAATTAGGGTTTGATTCAATTGAATTAGGGTTTGGAATCGATGATTCAACAAAACTAATCAATGTAAGACTAGTTGCTTTGAAACCATTGAACCATCATCCAAATTGGGTATGACCTGACCCCAAACGGTCTTGAGGTTGTTTGGATGACCTCCAAACGGTCTTGAGACCGTTTTCCCATCATATCACTCAAATCTAAGCAATCCAATTAGGGTTTGGTTCATTGGATTGATCACCAAATCAGCATTACATTGTTTAACAGCTTGGTACCTTTAGACCTTCAAACACCTAACCATACTCAACCCTAGACCTCCAAACGGTCTTGGGTGACCGCCAAACGGTCTTGAGACCGTTTGGATGAGCTCCAAACGGTCTTGAGACCGTTTTCCCATCCAACCTTTGGACTATAGTGAAAATTCATCATGGATTGGTCTATCGAGTTGATCAACAAATCAGCACTACATTGCTATATGATTAGTACCTTTGGACCTTCAATTGGTCAACTATACTTGACCCCAGACCTCCAAACGGTCTTGGGGTGATCCCCAAACGGTCTTGATACCGTTTGGGTGATCCCCAAATCGTCTTGAAACCGTTTGGACTAATCAACCCAAAATCTCTAATTAACTCATTAGAATTTCAGCACTGATTTCAATTAGGGTTTGCCCAATTGATTAGCCTTCAACTCATGACTCGTTTGGAATTAATCTATAAAATTTGATGAGTCATTAACCAACATCATTAGGAACAGTAATCCCAAACGGTCAACGTTTGGTCAACCATATCAAACGGTCTTGAGACCGTTTGCCCAAAAAGTTCAATTATATCAGATTGATAATCAGCACTTAATCCAATTAGGTTTCCCTAATTGATTAGCCTTCAACTCACGATTCCTTGGGAGTTAATCCCTCAAATTTGGAGGGTAATCAACCAACATAATTATTAATAGGAATCCCCAACGGTCAACGCTTGGTCAACCATCTCAAACGGTCTTGAGACCGTTTTCCCAAACAGGTCAAGTTAATATCAGCATTTAATTCAATTCGATTTTCCTAATTGATTGGCCTTCAACTCACGATTCCTTTGGATTTAACCCCTCAAATTTGGAGGGTCATTAGTATAAATAATTAGGAACAATATTCCCAAACGGTCAACGCTTGGTCAACCATATCAAACGGTCTTGAAACCGTTTTCTCCCAAACGGTTTCAAACCGTTTTCCCTTAAACGGTTTGCTGAAACCGCATAGCCAATCAAATTAAAACGATTTGGAGTAGCTATCAAAACGTTTTTTCTTGGTAATTTTCTTTGGATAAGCATCTAGGATGATGTCATCATCCCCTTCCTTCGAACAACCAAGAACAGCAACCGTTCTTGATGGAAATTGCAGCAAAGAAACAAGAGTGTATCAAATTGAAGAAATCAATCAACAAAGCATAGAGAATTGATGCAATAGAAATGTTTAAGGGTTTGAGTTATAAAACCCGCCTCCAATTGATATCCAAAGCTCCAAGCTCACGCCATTAATGGTGGATGAAGCTCTAGCAACTCCCCCTAGGCTCGTCCTCAAGCTTTTGATTGCAAAAGTTGGCTAGGGTTGAAGAGGAGATCGAAATAAGAAGGAATCCATAATATATTTTCGATTTCCACCATCAAATCAAGGAGAAAGAAGGTCAAGGGCTTACCCACAGGTTGGGGACGTTCTCCCTGCTCCTCCCTAGCTTCTTGGTCGGTTTTGCAAGCAAGGGGAAGAAGAAAATCCAAAAAAGGCCTTGGTTTGGGCTTGGAAATGGCACTTTTATAAAGAAATTGATGAGAGAGAATATGCCTTATAAAAATCCAATTAATCCAAAAATTATGGCCGCCTCTTCCCCCTCAACTCCATGGATACGAGGCATATCCCTTTGCCTTTAATTCTCCTTCATTATCCTCAATTTAAAGAAAAGCAAATTAAGCACCTTAATGCTTATTATATTAATATCCCATATGTGAGTGGAAATTACTTTTCTTTATAATAAGGTGAGTGGAATTTCACCTACTTAAGATATTTTCGTTCCTTATCTTGGAAAAGGAACGTCCATCCTTATTCAAAATCAACCCAAAACATTTTGGTTGAAAGCCCTTCAATTATTTTTATTCATTTTTGCCCTAAATTGAATTAAGGTTTCAATTAGGATTAAATCTTGATTATTTTAATATCAAGATTCTCTCTCCTCCATCTTAATTCAAATGAGAAGTAACTCTCATTTTATTTGCTCTACATGATTCCAAGAAACATTAGGGACTTTATTGAAGTGGTAATTTGCATATTGAACCCTAGATTTTGGGTAAATTGCACTTTTCACCAAAACTAGGTTTTAATGCACAACATTGCTTTACAAGCTTGTGGAAACCATACCACTACATCACATTCATTATTATGATGTCTTAACATCAAAGGAACATCTTATCATTCAACATTTGCAAGTTAACCCCTCGACTTGGGTAATTTTCACTTTAGTCCAAAATAAGCAAACATTGCTTCAACATTAGTCAAAAAGGACTGAAATTGAAATATAAGTTCCTCAAGAGCCTTAATTATCTTTCACAAGATAAGTACACGCATATAATCAACTTTCTTAATCAAAACACCTAGGGTTAAAGCATAACCCAGGTCAGGGATGTTACAAATTATAAACCCCTAACAAGGATTTCGTCCCCGAAATCCCAGATAAAGGAAACAGATGTCATTCATTCACCATATCAACATGTCTCTTCATAATACCTCATTTTTATGGAGACATCATACATTCTTTATTAATTTTATATTTATGCAAAGCATAAACCCCTAACATATGATGTTCATATCATTTCATATAATTAGACTGATTTCATAGTTGACCACTCCAGGTAGTCAACCTAAACCATCTGATATTTCTCAGATACCAGAATTCCTTCCCTTGGTATTTACACATGTATTGGTAATACATTACATCTTCATTTTCCTTTATAAGTTGATTTATGAGAAAATCAAATTCCTTCATATATCAATTAGAATGTGGTATAAATATCCATGCCACATCTCCTTCTTATTTAAACTCTGGAGATTGTTTCATAATGACTACTTGATCAGGGTAGTCAAAAAGATAACAATCTATATATGTCATACTTACCTTGCCTTCAATAAATGAATACCTGGCCAGGGTATTCAAGAACTGAAATTAGGTAGTATGTATTTGTTTTATATTATGTTTCATATTCTTAACATCCCTTTAATTTTCATTACTAGGTATCTTAGTTTTTACATCTTTTCCCTTTCTGCATGAAAAGAGAAATTTTCAACATATAAGAGAATATTAAACTGAACATAAGTTTTCATCCTTCTTATCTCTTCCTCATATCCTTAAAGGATTACACAGATGATCTGAACAACAACTATTTTTCTTATAGTAGAAAACAAAAGGTAGCTCAAAATAGAAAGTTTTATCTTGACAAGTCTATCTTTTACAAGATAGCAAGCATCTTATCTGTCCCAAAACATGAACTTAGTTGTTATTTATTATTGCCTTTGTCCTCTACTACCAGAAGTAGATGGACCAAACTGTGACACTTGTCTTCGTCCTCCACCATCTACTCCACTGGACTGAGGTCCTGGTGGGTTTTGCAAATTATGCCTTGATTGTTGGGTCATCTCATTGTTTCTCCTTGGACATTGTTGTCTAAAATGTCCTAGCTGTCCACATTTATGACAAGCTCGACCCCAACTTGATGACCTCTGCACAGATGTACTATATTGTGGTTGGACTGGTGAAGATTTTGGTTGTCTGCTGCCACTACTCATTGGTCCCGGTGACTGTGTAGACTTTCTTTTGAGGTTTGTCTCATGTTTCTTTATCGTAAATCTCTCTATCCTCCGTATAGACTCTACAAATGTGGCAAACCTCTCCCTACTTTCTAGGGCAGATGCTGGAATGGACATCTCAACATTCAATCCTTTCTCAAAATGTCGAATCTTTTCCTCCTCAGTAGCAGCCATCTGGGGGCAAAATCGTAAAAGTTCCATGAACTTAATCTCATATTCACTTATTGACAAGGCTCCCGGTCGTATTTTCTCAAACTGTGAGATCTTTTCATCTAAATAAGTCTTTGGAAAATACTTATTGACGAATTCTCGACGGAATTCCTCCCATCCAACCTCTTCATCATTCCTTTTTATTTCTTCTATAGCCCACCAGTGTCCAGCACTACCTTTCAAAAGGTACACCGCATGTTTAACTTTGTTAGCCTCTGGGATACTAAGAATCTTAAAGGCTTTTTCTAATTCAGTGAGCCAGAGATCAACATCTGCTGGGTCAGATGTTCCAGCATATTCTATGGCTCCTACACGACGTAATCGTTCAAAGGTCTTACCAGACCCATATCCCTCATTGGGAACTGGTGCCCTAGGTGCCGGTGCTGGCATCCTGTCTGCTATATACCTCATTGTAGTCATGAGTTCCCCAAAAAGATTATGAACATATGGGTTTCCTCTCATGATTTCATCAGCATGAGGATTTGCAGGCACTGGTTCCTCCCTTGCCTGATCCCTTGCACCTCCCTCTGGTGCAGCAACATTGCTCTCAGCAACGTATTCTTCATGTCTTTCAGACATCTTTAAGTTATAAGTCTTCTTCTGCATAAGCAGAAGACACTATAAGATACACTTAGAATAGACTCGATACCTTAGTCCTATGTCTCTATAGACTCAGCGAACCTAGAGCTCTGATACCACTAAATTGTGGCGACTGTCTCGCGAAAACAAGATTAACTAATGCGGAAGCGTTCATCAAGCAGCGGATTAGTGAAAATCACTAAAAATTAAAACTTTTTGCAAAGAGATCCACACATAGGAAATCTTATCCAACAAATGCCATTGTATATCATATACATTCTGTTTCAAACGTACATATCCTGTACCATCTCTTTCCAGAGACTACATCATCAGCTGCCTTATAAACATATATGCAGGCAGCATACAAATCTTGAGGCATCAAGCCAAAACCTCAGACTGATATATCAAAAACACAGACTAAAAACTCCGAGGACCTGAGAGTACAGAGACGACACATAGGACTTCTAAACTATATGACTTGACAGACAGTATCTCCACCTGAGATCTCACTGCTGTCCCGGATGTTGCTGATGTTCTTCCTCTGCAAGATGTTCTCACTCTCTTCCGTGCTTGTTCACCTAAAAACATTGGATCCCACGGGGGTGAGACAATTGTAAATTGCCCCAACGGGAGATATAACTCTCCGCCAAAACATTGTTATTGCAGTTTAATCATATAAAACTAGGCAGAGGATAAACAGTTTAAAGCATTCTTGTCTTAAAGTATTGTAACTATTCATGATAGAACAATAGATCAACTATTCTCTTAATAAGGAATAGGAAGAACATGTATATCATTTATCCTCCATATTATACCATCATGTCAAACTTCTCTTGTGACACTCATTATCTTGATATGTCACCCATGAGACATTCTTGTTTCAACTTATTGGCCTTAGCCAATCTGCTAAACAGATTTTTGGTTATTTTGGACATGAGAGTGTACATCATCATGTCTTATTCAGGCATTGGTCTATACCAATCCTATATAAATATTCTAGGCATTGGATTGCACCAATCCTGTGCAACTATTCCAGGTATTGATCTATGTCAATCCTGTGCAACTATTCCAAGTATTGGGGTTTAGCCAATCCTGTGCATTCCAGGTATTGGGAGTTAGCCAATCATGTGTTATTATTCCAGGTTTTGGGATTTAACCAATCCTGTGTTATTATTCCAGGTATTGGGAGTTAGCCAATCCTGTGTTATCATTCTAGGTAATGGGAGTTAGCCAATCTTGTGTTATCATTCCAGGTATTGGGAGTTAGCCAATCCTGTGTTATCATTCCAGGTAATGGGAGTTAGCCAATCCTGTGCATTCCAGGTATTGGGAGTTAGCCAATCCTGTGTTATCATTCCAGGTATTGGGAGTTAGCCAATCCTGTGCAGATGTTATTCCAGGTATTAGACTATGCTAATCCTGTGCAACTATTCCAGGTATTGAACTATATCAATCGTGTAATGCTAAAAGTGATATTTATCACATATTGATATATCACTTTCCTCATCACTTTCAACTTCCTTAAGTTATCAGCTTATCTTGGATTAAGGTATTTCCCATCTTAATCCTTTAATCCATTAACCTATCACCCTTACCATGAAGTGCATAGGTCACACATAAGAATGGTCCAACTATCTTTAATGATATAGACTCATCTCAAGTTAAAGCATTACTTGCTATAAGGGTATCCACAATCAATCACTTTAGGCATTCCCCCATTAGTATATTAGTAACCATTCCATTATTAGGATTAGGGTTTCCCATACTATCATACTTCATTAGGGTGAGGATTGCATATAACATCACCCTTCATTAGGCTTTCTCATCATATTGCCTAAAATTAGGGTTTACTATTCATCCCAACATGGGTTTCTCATGGCATCACCCTCAATTTGGGTTTACATGGAATCAACCTCAATTAGGGTTCACATGATCTCTTTATTAAGGATCATACCCTATTCATCACATGATCAATACTCATGTATGAATTCCTTTCCATCATCCTATCAACTTGATTAGGTTACATCAACCCTTCAATCAAGTATATACAACTATGGTTAACATAGTGTACTAAGACATTGTTCTTATAAGCAATTAGGGTTCATTCCTTAATTGGCACTAATCACTTAGGTACTATTAGGGTTTCAACCTTTATACCTTCATTGATTATCATTACTAATCATAATTGGATCAATGGATGATTCATCATCTCTATTCTCAAGAGATTCAATCACATTGGACCTCCATTACATAAGGTATCCAATTGAATTAGGGTTTTCAATGTTGATTCCTTCAATCATTGAATTCATGGAACCAATCATCAATTGGACCTACCCTCATACTTCAATTGAGTTTAATAGGTCAACCTTCAACTTATTTTACTCTCAATTGACCCTCAATTGATCATCAATTAGGGTTTGATTCAATTGAATTAGGGTTTGGAATCGATGATTCAACAACACTAATCAATGTAAGACTAGTTGCTTTGAAACCATTGAACCATCATCCAAATTGGGTATGACCTGACCCCAAACGGTCTTGAGGTCGTTTGGATGACCTCCAAACGGTCTTGAGACCGTTTGCCCATCATATCACTCAAATCTAAGCAATCCAATTAGGGTTTGGTTCATTGGATTGATCACCAAATCAGCATTACATTGTTTAACAGCTTGGTACCTTTATACCTTCAAACACCTAACCATACTAAACCCTAGACCTCCAAACGGTCTTGGGTGACCACCAAACGGTCTTGAGACCGTTTGTATGAGCTCCAAACGGTCTTGAGACCGTTTGCCCATCCAACCTTTGGACTCTAGTGAAAATTCATCATGGATTGGTCTATCGAGTTGATCAACAAATCAGCACTACATTGCAATATGATTAGTACCTTTGGACCTTCAATTGGTCAACTATACTTGACCCCAGACCTCCAAACGGTCTTGGGGTGATCCCCAAACGGTCTTGAGACCGTTTGGGTGATCCCCAAACAGTCTTGAAACCGTTTGGGCTAATCAACCCAAAATCTCTAATTAACTCATTGGAATTTCAGCACTGATTTCAATTAGGGTTTGCCCAATTGATTATCCTTCAACTCATGACTCGTTTGGAATTAATACATAAAATTTGGTGAGTCATTAACCAACATCATTAGTAACAGTAATACCAAACGGTCAACGTTTGGTCAACCATCTAAAACGGTCTTGAGACCGTTTGCCCAAAAAGTTCAATTATATCAGATTGATAATCAGCACTTAATCCAATTAGGTTTCCCTAATTGATTAGCCTTCAACTCACGATTCCTTGGGAGTTAATCCCTAACATTTGGAGGGTAATCAACCAACATAATTATTAATAGGAATCCCAAACGGTCAACGCTTGGTCAACCATCTCAAACGGTCTTGAGACCGTTTTCCCAAACAGGTCAAGTTAATAAGGTTGAAAATCAGCATTTAATTCAATTCGTTTTTCCTAATTGATTGGCCTTCAACTCACGATTACTTTGGAGTTAACCCCTAAAATTTGTAGGGTCATTAGTCTACATAATTAGGAACAAGATTCCCAAACGGTAAATGCTTGGTCAACCATATCAAACGGTATTGAAACCGTTTGCTCCCAAACGGTTTCAAACCGTTTGCCCTTAAACGGTTTGCTGAAACCGCATAGCCAATCAAATTAAAACGATTTGGAGTAGCTATCAAAACGTTTTTTCTTGGTAATTTTCTTTGGATAAGAATCTAGGATGATGTCATCATCCCCTTCCTTCGAACAACCAAGAACATCAACCGTTCTTGATGGAAATTGCAGCAAAGAAACAAGAGTGTATCAAATTGAAGAAATCAATCAACAAAGCATAGAGAATTGATGCAATAGCAATGTTTAAGGGTTTGAGTTATAAAACCCGCCTCCAATTGAGATCCAAAGCTCCAATCTCACGCCATTAATGGTGGATGAAGCTCTAGCAACTCCCCCTAGGCTCGTCCTCAAGCTTTTGATTGCAAAAGTTGGCTAGGGTTGAAGAGGAGATCGAAATAAGAAGATATCCAAAATTTATTTTCGATTTCCACCATGAAATCAAGGAGAAAGAAGGTCAAGGGCTTACTCACAGGTTGGGGACGTTCTCCCTGCTCCTCCCTAGCTTCTTGGTCGGTTTTGCAAGCAAGGGGAAGAAGAAAATCCGAAAAAGGCCTTGGTTTGGGCTTGGAAATGGCACTTTTATAAAGAAATTGATGAGAGAGAATATGCCTTATAAAAATCCAATTAATCCAAAAATTATGGCCGCCTCTTCCCCCTCAACTCCATGGATACGAGGCATATCCCTTTGCCTTTAATTATCCTTCATTATCCTCAATTTAAAGAAAAGCAAATTAAGCACCTTAATGCTTATTATATTAATATCCCATATGTGAGTGGAAATTACTTTTCTTTATAATAAGGTGAGTGGAATTTCACCTACTTAAGATATTTTCGTTCCTTATCTTGAAAAAGGAACGTCCATCCTTATTCAAAATCAACCCAAAACATTTTGGTTGAAAGCCCTTCAATTATTTTTATTCATTTTTGCCCTAAATTGAATTAAGGTTTCAATTAGGATTAAATCTTGATTATTTTAATATCAAGATTCTCTCTCCTCCATCTTAATTCAAATGAGAAGTAACTCTCATTTTCTTTGCTCTACATGATTCCAAGAAACATTAGGAACTTTATTGAAGTGGTAATTTGCATATTGAACCCTAGATTTTGGGTAAATTGCACTTTTCACCAAAACTAGGTTTTAATGCACAACATTGCTTTACAAGCTTAATCTTGGTGCCCAAGCTTGTGGAAACCATACCACTACATCACATTCATTATTATGATGTCTTAACATCAGAGGAACATCTTATCATGCAACATTTGCAAGTTAACCCCTCGACTTGGGTAATTTGCACTTTAGTCCAAAATAAGCAAACATTGCTTCAACATTATTCAAAAAGGACTGAAATTGAAATATAAGTTCCTCAAGAGCCTTAATTATCTTTCACAAGATAAGTACACACATATAATCAACTTTCTTAATCAAAACACCTAGGGTTAAAGCATAACCCAGGTCAGGGATGTTACATTTATGGTCATCTCACAATATAAAACACAAACATATAGATTGGGAACTTGCGTTTATTGATATGATCAATGTAGTATTACAAATCATTTACATAGTATCCCATTACAATCATCGAATGATAGTCTCTATAGGCATACATACGTACAGATTCCCACATGTAGTTATACCCAATCACTCATGAATCTCAATCCAAGTGATTGAACATGTCTGTCATGTTTCTGCTGTGAAAGTGCTTTTGTGAGCGGGTCAGCCACATTGCTTTCTGTAGGTACTCTGTAAACCTTCACATCTCCTCGTTGTACGATCTCTCGTATGAGATGGAACCGCCGTAGAATATGTTTGGAACGTTGGTGTGATCTTGGGTCTTTAGCTTGTACAATTCCTCCATTGTTGTCGCAAAACAATTCAATTGCATCACCAGCGCTTGGAACCACTCCAAGTTCATAAATGAACTTCTTGATCCACACAGCTTCCTTTGCAACATTAGATGCAGCAATATATTCGGCCTCTGTTGTAGAATCCGCAACCGTCTCTTGCTTGGAACTCTTCCAGCTCACAGCTCCATTGTTCAGGCAAAACACAAATCCAGATTGCGATCTGTAGTCATCTTTTTCAGTTTGGAAGCTAGCATCAGTGTAACCCTTTACCACGAGCTCTTCCTCACCACCGTATACCAAGAATTGATCCTTAGTCCTTCTCAAGTACTTTAGGATGTTCTTTACGGCTGTCCAGTGACATTCATCTGGATCTGACTGATACCGGCTCGTCATGCTCAAAGCATACGACACATCAGGACGAGTACATATCATTGCATACATGATAGATCCAATTGATGATGCATATGGAATCTTACTCATGTGTTCCCATTCATCACATGAACTAGGACACTGGGCTTTAGAGATTGTAACCCCATGGGACATGGGCAAGTTACCTCTCTTAGAACCCTCCATGCTAAACCTCTTTAGCACCTTGTCAATGTATGTGCTCTGGCTTAGGCCTAGAAGCCTTCTAGATCTATCTCTATAAATCTTGATCCCTAGTATATAGGATGCTTCGCCTAAATCCTTCATAGAGAAAGTCTTCCCTACCCAACCTTTTACTGTCTGAAGAGTAGGGATGTCGTTTCCCATCAATAGTATGTCATCCACATACAATATGAGAAATATGACTGTGCTCCCACTAACCCTTTTGTAAACACAAGGTTCATCTTCATTTTGACTAAAGCCAAGCTTTTTGACTACTTCATCAAAATGTAGATTCCAGCTCCGAGATGCTTGCTTCAATCCATAGATTGACCTTTCTAGCTTACAGACTTTATTAGCTTCCTTTGGATCGATAAAACCCTCAGGTTGTGTCATGTACACATCCTCAAGTAAATTCCCAATAAGGAATGTTGTTTTAACATCCATATGCCAAATCTCATAGTCATGATAAGCTGCAATGGCAGGCATGATCCTGATGGATTTAACCATGGCAATTGGTGAGAAGGTCTCGTCATAACCAACACCTTGAATTTTACGGAATCCTTTCGCAACCAATCTACCTTTATAGGTTTGAACATTTCCATCCATGTCAGTCTTCTTCTTGAAGACCCACTTGCACCCTATGGGTCTTACCCCTTTGGGTGGATCCACTAAGGTCCATACCTTGTTGGTATACATGGATTCCATCTCAGATCTCATGGCTTCGAGCCATTTCTCAGATTATGGTCCCTTAGTAGCTTCTAGATAGGAAGTTGGCTCATCTGCTATGCCCAATTCGTCACTGTCTTGAGTCACGAGAAATCCAAATCTCTCAGCCTCAAGTCATGTCCTACTAGACCTACGAGGTTCCTGTGTTACATTTGGAACTTGAAATTCCACAAAAACTTGTGAGTCTTCATGTTCCTTATGTACCTCCTCAGGTTCTCTACTTTCTTGTTAGTCTCAAACTTCTTCGATATCTACATTCCTCCCACTAATTCCTTTGGAAATAAATTCCTTTTCAAGAAATACAGCAGTCCTAGCAACAAACACTTTGTTGTCAGTTGGTGTGTAGAAGTAGTATCCCCGAGTTTCCTTGGGGTATCCAACAAAATAGCATTTTCCCGATTTGGGTCTAAGCTTTTCAGGAAATTGTTTCCTAACATAAGCTTCACATCCCCAAATCTTTAACATAGACAAATGGGGACGATTCCCATTCCATATCTCATATGGTGTCTTTTGAACCGATTTGGAAGGTACACGGTTAAGTGTAAACGCTGTAGTTTCAACAACATATCCCCAGAATGATATTGGAAGTTCGGATGAACTCATCATTGATCGTACCATGTCTAATAATGTATGATTCCTTCTTTCTGACACACCATTATGTTGTGGTGTACCTAGTGGAGTCCATTGTGATACAATACCACGGTCTCTCAGAAGGTCCTCAAACTCTTGGCTTAAGTATTCGCCACCTCGATCTGAACGGAGTGCTTTAATACTCTTACCAAGTTGCTTCTCTACTTCATTCATGAAAGTCTTAAACACTTCAAGAGTTTCTGACTTGTGTTTCATAAGATATACATATCCATACCTACTGAGGTCATCAGTGAAGGTAATGAAGTATTGATAGCCTCCTCTAGAATTTGATCTAAATGGTCCACATACATCAGTATGTATGAGCCCTAGAAGATCACTGGCTCTCTCATTGTGTCCAGTGAATGGAGTCTTGGTCATCTTCCCTAATAAACATGCCTCACATGTCTCTAATGATTCAAAATCAAAAGAGTCTAGATAACCATCCTTATGGAGTCTAGATATGTGCTTCTCGTTTATGTGCCCAAGACGACAATACCATACGAATGTTTTGTTTGTGTTGTCAAGTTTTAACCTTTTAGTATTTACGTTATATTTTGTAGTCTCAAGTTCTAACAAATAGATATCATAAGACATAGGGGCATTGCCATAAAAGATCTCATCTTTAGATATAGAAATAATTCCATTCTTAATGTGAAATTCAAATCCACTCTTGTCCATACAAGATACAGAAATAATATTTCTATTAATGGCAGGTACATAATAGCAATTCTCTAATTCTATTACAAGGCATGTAGGCAAAGATAAACTAATAACTCCAACTGTGGTGGCAGCAACTCTTGCTCCATTAGCAACCCGCAACTCGACTTGGCCCTTTCGTAAAGGCTTACTTCTTATCAGATCCTGCATATTAGAACATATGTGAGATCCACATCCGGTATCCAATACCCATGATGAAGAAGTATTTAAGTTTATCTCAATAACGTATATACCTGAAGTGGAGATCTCTATCCCCTGTTTCTTCTTCCTCAGTTCCTCCAGGTAGAGAGGACAGTTTCTTTTCCAATTTCCAGGCTGGTGACAATGGTGACAACTGCCTTCTTTGAAGATCCCACCTTTAGCTTTGAGCGCAGATGACTTTGGCTTCTGCCCGGATTTAGAACTTTTCTTAGCCTTGCCTTTTCCTTTTGACTATCCCTTTGCCTTGTTGATCACCATCACATACTTGGGCTTGTCTTTCTTCATCTGTGCTTCAGCTGTCCTCAACATGCCTAACAATTCTGACAACAGCTTGTCAAAATTGTTCATGTTGTAGTTCATGACAAAATGATTATATGATTCAGGCAACGATTGTAGAATCACATCAGTGGCCAACTCTTAACCTAGGGAAAATCCCAGCTTGGATAGGCTTTCCACTTAACCAATCAAGGTGAGTATATGGGTGCTAACTGAGTCTCCCTCTTTTGTCTTGCTTTTGAACAAAGCCTTTGAGACATCATTATCTCCTGTCTTGCTTGATGTTGATACATGTTCTTGAGATGTGTTACCATCTCCATGACATTCATGTTCTCATGTTGCTCGTGCAACTCATAGTTCATTGAGCACAACATCAGGCACTTGACATCCACGACATCATCAAGGTGCTTCTTGTAAGCATCCTTTTCAGCCTTGGGCGCATTTACAGTGAGCTCCTCTGGCTCTGGTGTTTCAAGGACATAGAGCTTACGCTCATGTTTGAGAAAAAATCTCAGCGTCCTAAACCAGTTTTGAAAGTTGGTTCCGATAAGTTTGTCCTTCTCAAGGACCGATCGCAACAAGAAAGTGTGAGTGTTGGTTGCCATTTGATTGTTATAAAAGAAAATTTTGTATTTAGTCCAAAACATTTTGACTTGTAAAGATTTGATAAACGAGATTAATTAGTCCTTTAATTAATTACGCTCCCACTATTTTATTCAAATTGATAGCCCTCACTATCAACTCGGAAGATTGCAACGCACAACCTTCTAGTGAGCCAAGACCCAAAATAATTGGATCAATGCCCAGCCAACACCGACGTCAAAGACCAAATACTAAGGTAGGCAACTTTTGCCAATTGCATCATATGCAACTCTTGGATAGATGATCATGAACAACTCCTTGCCATGATGCATCTGTGTGCCTCTAGGTACTTGATCCTATCAAGGTTCCCTAGTTAAGTCCAACCCATAAGCCAACACGATGAGTGTGCACCCTGCGGAGGCAGACCCACACACCCACCATCACACTTCCACGAGATAGACAGTGTACCACGCGGAGGCGTGCCCACACATAGTCGATTAAGCTTTTTATGTGTGTTGCTTTATGGAAGGCAACTAAAACTTAATATTATTAATTGAGGAGTTTTATTAATACATATACATATCCAAACACCACATACTTATAGTATGTATCATATACTACTATATCCACAACCACAAACGATAGACATGCAATCACAAACACAAATACATCGGTTATGGCCATACTATTATAATCCTTTGGAGAAACAAAGGATTACAATCCACCTATGGTCTTATGCATCTCATGAAACACCTCTGAATCAACCTGTAAGCCTGTAATGATCAACATTACAATGAACAACTTCATGGATGCTTCGTGAGGTTGGAACTTCAAGTTGCTTCTTGGAATGGGATCTTCTTGTTGCTTCTCCATTGACGCTCCTTGGAGTTGGATCTTCAGGTTTCTTCTTGGAATTAGATCTTCATGGTGCTTCTCCATGGACACTCCTTGGAGTTGGATCTTCAAGTGGACTCCTTACATCAAGTTTACAAAAACTAAAACTAATCCTATCTCTATTACATCATGTGAGTACAAATATAAAAGGAAAGAATTAATTACACTTTGAAATAAGAGATGAGGCTCAGCATGCAAGCCGAATACTTTATACAAAGGATCCATATGTAACCATTATACATCCAAAGAATTCACAAACAAACATATCCACAAGATTGACATCCACATTCATTCACAAAATTCACAAAAGGAGATATTAGGCCATAACTGTGCATGCACTCACCACATAATACAGATTTTAAAGGCAAAGTGTATGCTATCATAGGTATATCTACATATATGTATATACATATTCAAATTGCAGTACTTTTAATGCGAGACATTCCCCATTAAATAATTTTTTTACTTCCGTGCACTTAGGAAAATCAATATTTTCCATAGTCGACCCCGTCCAAAATGTCAAAAACAGAAGCATGCGGCGTATGTGGAATTAGGTTTAGATTTGCACATTAGCAGGTTTAATTCACATCGTATGCAACATAAAAACAGTATACAGCGATTCGATCATATCGAAACAAATCGATGCTGCTGTGATACCACTGTTGGGTTTTGTGGAGAAAATATGTGCGGCGGAAGCAATAAAATCCACACAACCCGAAATAGGATCTCGTCGACAACAACGTATTTGGAAAGAGTGTTTGTGGGATATACCTTATCGCGGAGCAAGTCCGGCGATGTCCTGTTGCACGATGGTGCAACACTGCTGACCCACACGGACGGAACTTCTCTTCTGTTCACTGTTGCAGGTTGATCCGACGACACTCCTTTGTGGCAGTGATGTATGCCGCTCGTAGCGCGTACAGGTGGTCGTCGACGTCCTCCGAACGCATGCGTCAATGCGTCTGCGTCTCTACTTCATCCACGCGGATGGACGGAACTCCACGTCGTGCTTCCCAAGCCGGTGGGAAGGAATCGTGCCTCTGTGGCGGTGTGCTAGCGGCACGTTTCTCTCCTTTCTCTCCTAAGGACGATGACGGCTAGGGTTTATGTACGTGAGCGTAAACTAAAAGTGTCTCTCGATATCTTATATTGATATCAGCCGTCAATCCTCTTTTAAACAGGATACGAAGGGAAATAGGGTTTCCTAAACTCATCGGTAAACAGAAACGTTGCATTAATTAAAACGCTCGTAGATTAATTAGAATATTCCAGAATTCATTAATTAACCAAATAATTGCATTAATTGATTAATTAATATCCGACTCCATGCAATCGTTTGGGATGGCTCTACGGGCATACATATACCAACAACTTAAACAACATATCGGCCAACACTACTAAGGTTCTCTAAACCACCATCATCTCGAGCACCACAGACCACTTCATATCGCCAAGACCTATCACAAGGTGTGTCGTGTAGAGTACATATCAAGGTGTAACGCCCAAACCCCAAACTTCACAAAGGGTAACGGCCAAGCCCAACTAAGCATATCGGTCAAAGGAACAACACCACTAAGATACTCACTAAGGTGCACTACCAGCATGGCTATCGGCTAACCACCACAGCAACCTTATCGGTCAAAGGGGTGTCGCCCCAAGGTGCCCCTACTACACGATCATCTTTGTATCATCCATGGACCGTTTCTATCGGCCAGGGCACCAAGAGCCATGGCGTGCATAGCCAGATAGAAGTCATAATGGCTAGCATCTAGAGTTAACATGTCGGGCATCATGCCATGTCGTCTGTCCCCTTATATCGACCAAGCTCACTAAGGTGGTGTCGTCCAAAGCTTGTGTCGGGCATCAAGCTAGCATCACATAATGACCAAGATCACCTTAAGATAAGGGAGTGTATCAGGAGTCCTCTCTACATGGATGTATCGGTCAACCACCTATACAAGGTGCATCAAGCAGCCACTCATCATAGGTGTAACAGGTAGGGCACTCATCATAGGTGTATCACCCATCCATCAACTCCACCAAGGGTATCGACCAAGGGACCATAACGGGCACCAACTAAGCTTCAGCTAGGTATATCGACCAAGGATACAAGGATCAACCTAACGCCCAAGAAAGCATATCTACCAAGGATTCCACCTCAAGAACATATCATACAACAAGGGTAGACAACTCATGTCGCCCAAAGCAACTCTAACATCCAAGCTAGGGTTGAGGCTCTATATCGGCCAAGATACAAGGATCAGGGTTGTGTCGGCCAACTACCAATTCACCTATCACCATGTCAGGCAGAAGGGCATAATGACCACAAGATACATAAATAGTTAACTTATCATATCATCCAAGACTTAACCCTAATGGGGGGGTATCGGCCAACATACTCAAAATGTCACCAAGGAAACATGTCGGCCAAGAGCCCATCTAAGGGTCTAGCAACCATGTCGTCCAAACCCTAACTCTAGGGTGGATAAGGGATATCGGGCACCAAGGTAAAACTATTACCCAAATCATCATATCGCCCATACATCTAGGTCATAGGCTCACCTTTCAAGTCCAAAGGAGAGAAATGGGTGTTTCCATAACTATCAACCAAAGCATAAGCTATAGAACAAGGTACGGTATCAGGCAAGCAAGCCATATCGGGCAACCTAGTTGTATCGGCCAAAGACCCATATCGTGCAAGCCATCTTCAACATCTATCCATCAAGTACAAGAAAGACAACATATGGACAGTAGTAAAACGTAACCATCTCTATCAAAATAGATCTCATGCTCCACATGCATAAACATCATAAGGATGGATACCAATTTAAAGAACAAGATCAATATATGTGCATATGGAGAGTATACATAATAGAGATGGTTGAGAGTTATGTAACCCACCTTAGGAGGGTCTCTGTGAAAGGCACGAAGGTCCATGATCCAAGCACCAAGAAAACATTCCCCTCCATGAGAGCCATCCATCTGAAGCTCAATGCTTGCCTTCGGCTCCAACATCAACACCTCAAGAAACAAAGGAAGAAGAAGAAGGTACCATGGTTATATATAGCTTCAAGAAGAAGAAAGAGGGGAGATAACCACGGTCAAACCTACTCATATCAAGGGCCCATCCATGGCCGAGAGGGTAGGGTGGTGATGAAGGAGAAAGCATAAGAAAAGGCTAGCAAGAAGCATGACTCACCAAGGTAAGATCTTTGAACAAGGAGTTTCCATGGCCAAGGGGCTCGCCCTCCTAAGCTCCATGGGAGTCTTCCTTTAGCTCACAAGCTCCCATGCTCATCCCATATAGGTAGGGGAAGGAAGGTGGCCGAAAAGGATTGCTTGGATAAGGAGGAAGGGAGTTATATACACCAAGGAAGAGAGAGGTAGTAAGGGAGAGGTGTCATAACCACATAAACCAAGGTGCCACTTGCTCTAGCACTAAACGCCACTTTTTGTCACCCTAGCATCTCATGCATGGCCTGGTGATACACTCTAGAATGTGTATCGTGCAGCTGGGCAGCTGCCATGGTTGATACACCCCTTTTTGGCGACACACCTTCATGTCCTAGCCGATACACTAAAAGACAAGATACACATGTGACATATATATGCTACAAAGTCCATATAAAGATGTCATTCCTCATCTATCAACCAAACATGGCGCCCCATAATCCATACTCATTATAGATGATGTCACACATAAGCAAGAAGACTCTAGAGCTGATAAATTGCACATTGACCCCTCCATTTTGGGTATTTTTCCATTTATACCAAAACTAGCACACAAAGCACAAGCTTCAACCAGCCAAGTTCAAACTTGGAACATAGGTCCTCCATAAGGACCCTACCTCATAATTCTCTTTCTAATGATGATAGAGAACTAAAGGCATGCTCTACATGTGACACATTGCAATATAACCCCTTACTTTGGGTAAATTTCACTTTGGTCCAAAACAAGCAAATATTGCTCAAACATCATCCAAACGGGACCAAACTGGAAACATGAGCTTGTCACATGATACCAAAACATATTAGAAGTTTAGATTAAGGTTATAAGCACCTTCCATAAGCAAAGAAAAGAGGGTTATCCCAAAACTTAGGTCAGGGTCCTTACATTCTTCCTCTCAACTAGAGAATAATCGACTGATACTGACCTCTAATGCCTTAGTCCTCAAATCCTAGGCTCAACCTTCCCTTCCCAACCTTTGTTTTTCCTTCCTTATCTCTTTCTACCTCAACCTAGGTGGATAGGTGACCTGCTTGTTGTGGTTTCTTTCTCCTTTGGTATTCTCTACATCTCCATCCTCCCTAAGATGGCTTCAAACCTTAGGAAAAGATCTGTCCAATCTGGAGCTCCATCTTCTTCCTCTTCTCCTCACATAATATCCTTTGATGGCACCTCATTCATATCCTATCAAGCTTTAAATTGCTATAAGGAACTCCTTCCTAGGAATCCTTTCTTGTTTTGAGCTTTATATGAACCTCGTTTCTCAACAAGTGATGTTATCAAGGAGGTCACTGATGTGTTTTTGACCCATCACCTTAGCGCATTGTGTGTAGAACGTTGGTTCTTCTCAAATTATATCACTAGCACTAAGGTTATCCATGACTTTTATGCTAATATCCAATGGAACTACAACACAATCATGCCACCACCCAATACACACGTAGTTTTGACTTCTATGATAGCCGGTACCAAAATTACCATCTTTGAAGATTCTCTGAGTATCTATTACAATGGTATTGAGGTTACCGACTCATGAAGATCTGACTATCCTAAGTATCATGACTTGCTTGACCCTAAGGCTTTATACAAAAGCTATGTTCTTACACTTCCTAACATTCATAAGTGTTTGAAGAAGCCCAATGTCCCCTATAGGAAGAAGTCGAACCTGCATCCTCTTCCCTTGATATAAAAAATTATTTTATTTCATTGGTGGTAAAATACAATATCCATCCAAAGAAAAATCAAACAAAGATTACAGAAAACACTGTGGTAATAATGTATTGTCTTTTAAAAGATATCAGAGTCAAGTGGTCTTGTTGCATTCTTCATCATATGACCTGCTTTGATTCTGGGAAGAATATCTCTGGCACCCATCCCCCTTATCCTACCGTGATCAGTGGTCTCTTTGCCTTCGTGACTCAGAAGTCTCTTTTTCATGGTCTCCACTACAATCTAGTCAGAAAAGAGTATCCATTAGTGAGACTACAATCAAGAAGACTTTTCTTCCTACCTCCCCTACCACCCTTGGAGTCTCCACCTCCACCCAGGAACCTCCACCACCACCACCACCCTGCCCTATCCGTTCCTCTTTTTCTGTATCTAATAAAGCCCTCACGGGATACATGATTCATCAACAGGCGTACAACCTTCAGGTTTAGGATCATAATCACCAGGACCTCTGCCAGATCATGTCTACCATGAACTTGTCTTGCAACCATCCCTACCCTACTTATCAAGTGTGCGCTGACGCTAACTATGACTCTTATGCATACAATCAGTTCTACCCTGACCCCCCACCCTCATTTTGCTTCCACTACCACCCTTATTGTTGATGGTGGACCCACACCTAACCCTAGTGCTTTTCCTTTGTTGGCTCTGCCTGCTGGCCCTACTGCCACTCTACTCACTGGTTATGATGGAGTTGATCCTCCTACCTTTTCACAAGAAAATGCATTACATGTATGTGGCATGTCATGGATTGAGTAGAATGCCTCATGACCTGGTCGTGCTTTTGAACCTCCTCGTGATGAGAAGATGTCATACCAGGATGCTGAGAATGGTAAGGATGCCAAGGATGATGATGGTTCTGATGGTTTTGCTGGTTATTTTGGTGATGATGGTGAAGCTATCACTATTGCCTTTGTTGCACCATCTGATGACGACGAGGACTATCAGCCCAAGGACTAGGAAAATGAGGACACAGTTGATGTCATGGATGTTTAGTTATGTAGTCTTTAGAGTGCTTATATATATATATATATATATATATATATATATATATATATATATATATATATCTTTTTGTAGACTGTCATGTATTAGACATTTGGGCGGTGTGTATCTGAGGCATACTATATTATCATCTTGTCATTTCTCATTGGTTTGTCATTTTATTTTGAGAGGACATGTTTAGTTTTGTAATATTAATCTCATGTACCCTTAACTCTTTGATTTCCTATATCTTATGAGTTTGTGGTTTGTTATCCCATATTTTGACTATGACACGAGATTGCTTGTTTCTCTCTATTTTGTCTCTATTCGGTGTGTGCTATATGTGGTTGTTTGTTTAGCTTGTGCCTATGGAGAATACATGTGCTTTTAACTCTTCTATCCCCCTACCTTTTTGATATGAAAAAGGGGGAGAAATGACCATGGCCATATTGTTTTATTTCTTATATGATCCTTTTCTTGTCAATTATTTGCATATCATCTGACTTTCTAGAGGACCATATGGTATATATATGTGTTATGGTTATTTGTGGAAAGACTAATCATGTAGGTATAGGAAAGCATGAATTGAGGCAGAGAAATAAACATATCCCCTTGCAATTCACAAGGTAAAGGTTTAACTTTCATATCCTTTTTAACATGTTGAGGAATGGTTTGTCATTGTAAAAAAGGGGGAGAATGTTGACCTAAGTGTTAGACATTGTCCATATTTTGATAATGACTCAACCATTCCATTCACATGTATCAAGATGTTTGTTTGAGATTGAGGATCATGTATTACGTACATGAAAATGATCAAATTTATCAAGACATAGCTTGTCTTAGTTCAAGTCAAAAGCAATGCAAACACACTTTTGTGAACACTTCAAATCACCTTAGATAATTTTTGTAATCATTTGTATTGATGATATGATTTGTAACTAAGATGAGAAAAAATCAAGACCTTAATTCAAATGTTTGATCACTCAAAAGACATTTTCCAAAACTCATTATAGGCTATTAGTTGGTCGAGATACAAACTCGATCGATCCCTTGATGGATTTTCAAAATACCTTGGTTCGATCGAGTTTTCTATACACAGAACTTGACCGATCCCTGCACTAAGAAAAGATGACTTCAAGCGATCAGTCGAGTTTCACATAGGAGAAACTTGACCGACGCTTCAAATTGGCTTTGTCACATAGTTCAATCAGTCGAGTTACCTTTATGAAAACCCGACCGACTGCACTGTATGAAAAATGTAGAAAAAGTGATTCTAACTATTGGAGTGTTCCAAAACTCGAAATTATATCTATTGGAACATCCCAAAAGGCTAGAAAACATTCTTAAATATTCCTACACTCTAGTGGACGCCCTCAACTATAAATAGGACCTCTTGGAGTTCATTTCAAGGTTGGTCCTTCATGTTCTTAAAGCCCCTTGCTATAGTTAAGTGCATCCAGTCCAATTGAGCCTCTTTCTCTCTCTTTATTACACTTCATTTCATCCATATGAGTGAGATAGGATCTATGTGAGAGATCTACTTCATTGTATATTTATAAATCTCTCAAAGCTTCTCCTTTCACAACCCCTTTCTTCACGATCAAGTTGGTCAAAGCTTCTTCAAGTGAAGGAGAAGGTGAAAAATTCTTCAAGATGTAGAAGGTGCAAAAAGCTTCTCCAAGTGAAGAAGGAACAAGGCCGAATATTTGAGAGTAGAGTGGGTAAATCATTCAAGGCAGAAGACTCGTTGCAAAGAGGGAATTTCCTTGGCGAAGGTGTCCAGCTGCTTACAAGAATGGGTAAGACCTTGGTGAGGTAAAAGACTCTAGCTTCAGATAGGTAAGACCTTGGTTGTAAGGTTGTTGGCTCCATGTGACCTAAAAGGGAAGCTGTGTATCCTTATCCCAAAAAAGGAAGGTCAAATTGTATGTCTTATAATGGAGTATAAGTATGCATAGGTTGCAAAATCCTAGGGCTTAACCTCTCTAGGTAGTAGGTTTACTCTCTCCTAATTTGGAGAGTGGAACCACTCTAAATAGCTTGTTTCAATCTCTCTCATCGTTGATATGCATGTTTAGATTGCCATCAAATTCATTATTTGCAATTGTGCCTAGTTGAAGTAACTTGAAGGTCTAACTAATTTTGTGCAAGTGTTTTTAGATCTATTCACCCCCTCCAGAGCCCTTTGATCCAACATAACTCTTGTCAACAGCCCCATAATGCTCCATCACATTGAGTAGGAGGGTCTACAAACTCATTGACCAAGCCTTGATAGTACCCTAACGAGCTCTCATCGATAGTTCAGCTCATCGAACCTTACATTGATAGATCCCCATCATTTCCAATTCATTGAGCAAACCGTCGATGACCCCATCAATGAGGAAGCCCTTAATGCCTTCATCAAGAGACCAGATGTCGATCTTCCTATCAACAGATGTCTTATCGATCCCACAAAGATTGACAACCTCAAAGATCAATGATGACCTATTGAGCAGTCTCTTCATAGACCATCAAGATCTACGGAAGGAAGACAAGTGGTCGATGCCACGTGGACCAATAAGAGATAGACAAGAAACAAGTCAAATCCTATAAATAGGCCCCAAGGTGTCATTTCAACAAATCTTAGAATCTCATAGTCAACAAGCCGAAAGGATGCCGCCAAGTTCAGAGCCCAAGGATGAGAGTTGATGACCAGTCTTGTTCTGTCAACCTCGTATTTGGCGGCTAAATCCACTTCCATTGAATGGTCAACATATCTGCTTGCATCAAGTCTGAATCATAAGGAGTTGAGCCACCGTCTGTTGGCTGCTAACAACTAGCCATCAACCTCTTGTTGATCAAGCTGAAAGGTATTGATCAATCGATCTACCTTTGTATTGACCTCTTTCCCTTCTTTTCTTTGCCATGATTTGTTCAAGTTGTAATATGTCTCTTTCTTGTTCCATGTGTGGTTAAACTCCATAACTTGGGTTAGAAGTAGCCGGCATGCCCTCCCAACCATGAAATTTTTCATTCTTCAATTTTATGGCATATGGCCTTACAAGTTTTGTTTCTATACTCTTGTTTATGATTAGATACCCCCTTTTGACGTTTGATATGAATATTATTCTAGAGAATGATTTCAATAAGATTTGGAGTATAGGTTGGTAATGAGAAATGAAAGCAAGGAGTTACTATAACAAGAGTCATACGGTTTATTCTTGGTCTTTTGGTCATTATCTTGAGATAGAGATGTCTTTAGATAAAAATCTACCTAGATCTTGAGAGAAGGAAGGAGTAGATATCTTTTGTGTATGTTTGCAAAATAAGTTAAGAATATATACAAAATGGAGTGAAGGTTTTACATGGTCAGGGTTGGTCTGATTGGCAAAACACAATTCCAAGTCCCTTTTATTATATTTTCACAATTTATCTTTATTTATTTTCTTTGATTTCCATAAATTAGATTTATTCTTGATTAGATAAGCTCATTCCTTAACTGGGACATCAAATTCACTTATTTGATTTGACTAGACTAAGCTAAGACTCCTTCAATCTTATTATGTTATTCTCCTTGTCCATGTGTTCAACCTAGCACTACTACAATAGACTTTGTATTGAATTGTGGACGTTTCTTATGGTCGAATATAAATTTAAAGTCTGAAATCTTTGATTGGACAATCTTGTTTACACTTTTGAACCAAAAAAAGAAGTAATCAACTTTTGGCGCCTTTACCGGGGAAACAGATAACCTATAAGAACTGGTGGTCTACTTAGCACTAATCATTGCTTCTAAATTTTGCAAAAGTTTATTAGCATCCTTTACACATTAATTTACCTATTTGCAAAAGTATTGTTTATGTTTCCAATCTTGGACTCTGATCCGTTCGATATCTTATTTTAGGGTAGCAATCTATCATTTCCTTTCAAAATTGGAGTTCCTTACTGAATGTCGAGAGGTAGATTTTCTCTATGATGATCCAATGGATGCACAATCGCCACCTATTGGCTATTCTCGTGAAAATAGGCCCTCACTTTGATCATTGGCCATTAGTTAAGTCAATGATAATAGGGAACCTATCGTCCTACCTCACATACCAGTGGAAAATTTTGAGTTAAAGCATGCTTTCGTTAACCTCATTCAGCACTAGACTTCTGGAGGAAATTCTTTCGAAGAAAATCCATATCATCACATCGATACTTTCAAAAATCTATGTGAAATCTAAAGGTGAATAGGGTCCCTCAAGATGTCATCTATATGAAGGGGCACAATTTCTCTCTAAAAGACAATTCTCTATAGCGGTACCTTTCCCAAAAAGGAATGACATCTTGGTAACAATTATCTAAAGCATTTGTGAACATATTTTTTCCTATTGAGAAGATTGTCAGGTGCAAGCACAAAATCACAAGATTTAAGCAAAAACCATTTGAGAGATTTTGTGAAGCTTGGGAAAGATATCAAGAATAATTGAGAGATTGCCCACAGTTGTGATGAAAAATTTATCATTACCACTTTCTATGAAGGTTTCACCACCATAGAAAGGACATCACTAAATGCAACATATGTGAGAAAATTTATGAAGCATGATGTTGAAACCACAAAGGAGATTATCAATAATATTGTGGCACTTCAAGCAGGACACGATTATGATAGGAGTTCTACAACAATTATATCACCCTACAGTAGTTCCTCAAAGTCAAAGTTACTTGAAAACCTGAATAACAAACTTGACAGGATGGCAACAGACGTTCAGAACCTGAAAGAAGCCAACTCAAGATATTTTACTGAGGAAATAGTAAAATGTTTTACTTGTGGAGAGGGTGGTCATGGAATAGATCATTGTATTTACACTCATGAAGCAGAAGATACTCAAAATATTCCAATAGAAAATGTGTCCTATGTGAATTACAAGTGACCTGACCACCCTGGATTTTCCTATGGGAATACCTCTACTATAAAAAATTCCTTCCAATTAAATCAAACATTTCAAGCCATTGGCAGGGGCAAGCTATGAGGAGAGGAACTCTGCTCGGATTTCAACAGAATAGACCTCAACAACAATAGCAAGGAAACTTCACTGGACAACAAAGGGGGAGCTTATTTGAACAACATCAGAGATCCATAACTGAGTTGCATTCCCTAACTGCAAAACTAGGAGAATGTATGTTGAGCAATAGTAATCTGGTGGTAAACATGCAAATATAATTGGGCAATGTGAACACCCAGATAAGTAATATGCAACAGAACAACCGTATGATTGATCAACAATTGGCCTCCATTGTTGCATCTATTGGGCGACCAAATGGACAATTGCCTTCAAGAACCAAACAAAATCCAAAATATGAAACTGCCAAGATGGCTACACTCCATTGTGGAACCACCCTCTTCTACACCACAACCAGAAGTGATTCCTATTGAAGAAGATAACATCAACAAAGGAGAAGTTCCAATCACAAAGAAATCATGTGGGGCATCTAATCCTATTTCATCCTTTAGAACACCAAAAATTCCCTCTGAAACACCCTTTCCTCATAATTTCATCAAAGCGCAACTTAAAAAAAGATACACCAAATTCTTGGAGACAATCAAGAAAATCCACTTAGACATCCCTCTTCTTGATGCCATTGATGAGATACCTAAATATGCCAAGTTCCTGAAAGATCTTATTACAAAGAAGAGAAAGAGAGATGAGATAGAAATAGTGCGCCTTGCAAGAATGGCATGTGTTTTTTGTCAATTTGTCATGCCGATGAAATAGAAGGATCATGGAGCTTTCACCATCCCTTTTCTCATTGGAGATACTTCATCAAGATACAACCATGTAGACTTGGGTGCCAGTATAAGTAGGGGTGAGCATCGGTCCAGAACCAGATCAGACAGGACCGAATTGGACCAGACTGAGGACAGATTTGTAAGAATTTATGGACTATAGACCATACCATTTTGAGGTATGACCGGACCGGACTAGACCGTTTGGACCGTGATTAGCCTTTTTATTTTTTTTCACAACTTATTTAATTATAAAAAGTAGATAATATTAGTTACTTCTAACAATTATATAACATTAATAGAAAATATTTGCGCTACTGGTGCTTATATGTGTACTTTATTTTTACTTATTACATAATGTACCGACAAATATACATGTATTTTACATAAAAGTTGGTCTAAGGTCCATTCCACGGTCGGACTGTTTTGGATCAGACCGGACCGAAGGCCAAATTCACCAAAATTTGCGGACCGCGGACCAGACCGAACTCATTATGGACCGGACTGGATCGTACTGGACTGAACTGACTAGTCCACTCCGGTTTTGTGGTCTGGACCATTATTTTCTCACCCCTAAGTATAAGTCTCTTGCCACATAACTTGGCCACCAGGTTAGGCCTAATAGATTTTGTTCATTCCAACATGAGAATTCAGTTGGCCAATAATTCCTTTTTAAAAGCCCATTGGTGTAGTGGAAGACTCCCTGATCAGGAGCAAAAATTTCTCTATCCCTTGTGATATCATTATAATAAATGTGGTTGAAGATCCTATGTGTCCGATGATCTTCGGGTGAACTTTTCTTTCTACAGCCTGTGCATTGATAGATGTAACAGATGGACTAATCACTATAATAGTTGGCAACAAATCCATTGACTTTAATGTACTCGATCATATGAAGGGCCCTTCACTGATAGAGACTAGTTACTTTGTTGACTATTGTATCCAGTTATGTGAAAAAATTCAAGAACACAATGCAATTGTAGACCCTTTAATGTGGGTGTTGATTAATCCTAGTTCGGGATTACAGAGCTAAAGTTGAAGAAATATTAGCTTACTTAACAATTGCCAAAGAAGAAGAGTCTCAAGGACCCATTGATACAACCAAGTGTGTTTCTCTATAGTGAGAGCCGATAGAAACATCTACCCAAGGCCTCTACCAGATCTCAAACCACTCCCTAATGGTTTGAAGTATGATGAGAATAAGAATCTCATGACACTCAATGCACAACTATCTTTTTAACAACAACAAAAACTCATGTTTGAACTCAAGATTCGAAGGAAGGCCCTTGGTTAATGTACAAATGACATCAAGGGTCTTATCCCGACTTTCTGTATGCATCAAATCAATCATGAAGAAGGTGTGAAACCACACGTACAAGTTCAGAGGAAATTGAACAACAAAATGTGTGAGGTGGTGTACAAGGAATTCATCAAGCTATATGATGTTGGAATCATCTACGCCATTAGCAATAGTAACTAGGTAAGACCAGTGCATGTTGTCCCTAAGAAAGGAGGGATGAAGGTGGTAAAAATACAGTGATGGAAAAGAACCAGCCACCCACAAAGTGACCAGTTGGCATATGTGCATCAACTATAGATTATTGAATGCGACAACACACAAGGATCATTTTCCACTCCCGTTTACTGACCAAGTCCTTGAAAGACTAGCACATCATTCGTGCTTCTGCTACTTATATGGGTACTCTGGGTTCTATCAGGTACCCATTCATCTGTACAATCAGGAAAAGACCACATTCACTTGTCTTTATGAGACATACACATTCCGACGTATGCCCTTCGGTCTCTGTAATGCTCTGACCACCTTTTAAATGTTTATGTCGGCTATATTATCTAATTTTATAGAAGAGATCATGGAGTTCTTTATGGAAGAATTTTTAGTCTATGGGTCATTGTTTGAAGAGTGTCTGAAGAACCTATCTCCTGTTCTCTAACAGTGTGAAGAAAAGTAGCTTGTTCGCTATTGGGAGAAGTAAGATTTTATGGTCCGAGAAGGGATCATCCTTGGACACAAAGCATCAAAGGTATACATAGAGGTAGACGAGTAAAATAGAAGCTATTTCCAAGCTTCCACCACCTTTGTCGGTTTCTTTTGTTTGTAGCTTCTTGGAACATGCAGGACACTAACGACATTTCATTAAAGAATTTTCTAAAAAATTTAAACCACTATCTAGAATTCTTGTTAAGGACACACCGTTTATCTTTGACGAAGATTGCCTCAAGTCTTTTCACACTCTCAAGAATGTCCTCACTTATGCCTCAATCATGCAAGAGCCAGATTAGGATCTCCCCTTTGAGCTCATGTGCAATGCTAGTAACTATGTTGTTGGAGCAGTCCTTAGCCAAAAGAAGGAAAAGAAGCACCATATCATCTATTATGTCAGCAAAACTCTATATGAGGCACAAATCAATTACACCACAACAGAGAAAGAAATGTTGACAATCATTTATGCTTTTGTCAAATTCAGATTGTATTGTTAGGAGGAAAGGTGACAATCTATACAGACCATGGAGAAATAAAATATCTCATGCAAAAGAAGGACACTGGAGCCTCATCTTCCCATACGGGCACTCCTGCTACAGGAATTTGATCATGAACCCATTGAAAAAAAGGGATATGAGAATGTGGTTGTATGCCACCTTTCTGGCATACAGGTTGAAGAAGATGATCCTCTCCCCATCAATGAAACCTACCACGATGAATCCTTATTAGTCATTCACACTCTAGACCAGGTAATGCTCTGGTATGTTGACTTATGTAACTACCATGTATGCCAACATCTCCCTCCTGAGATGACATACAACCAAAAGAAGAAGCTCTTTTCATACTTGAAGAATTACTATTGGGATGACCCACTTCTATTAAAAAAATGTGCTGATAATGCATATCATCAATGTGTCGATCATGACAAGGCTCGTTCTATTTTGGAAAAATGTCATGCAACTCCTTATGGAGGACGTTTGGGTGATGATAAGACTACATTGAAGATTTTAAGCTCTGGTTTCTATTAGACAACTAACTTTAAGGTTTCTCATGCCTATGTCAAGCAATATGACACGTCAACAAACTGGAAACATCGATAAAAGGAACAAAATGCCCCTAGCTAAATGGATAGAGGTTGAAATTCTCGACGTCTGGGGGATAGACTTTGTGGGACCGTTCCCACCATCTAATGAAAACAAATACATACTAGTAGTATTTGATTACATTTCTAAATGGATGGAATCTATACCATCACCCGTATGTGAATCAAAAATAATAATGTGACAGTTCATGAAAATCATCTTCCCAAGATTTAGAGTGCCCAGAACCGTCATCAGTAATGGAGGTTCACATTTTATTGACAATTAGTTTGAATGTCTTTTGAAGTGGTATGGAGTAAAACATAAGATTTGTACTGCATACCACCCTTAGACTACATGCCAAGTAGACGTTTTTAACATGCAACTTAAACAAATTCTGGATAAGACTATAGGAAAATCTAGGAAGGAATGGTCCTCAAAACTCGATGATGCTCTTTGGGCGTATCGAACTGCTTATAGAACTGCAACCGGAACTACCCCTTATCATCTCACATACGATAAGTCATCACATCTTCCTATGGAGTTAGAATACAAGGATTATTGGGTGATCAAGGCTCTCAATATGGATATTAACCTCGTAAGAGAGAAATGTTTTCTACAACTACGTGAGTTGGAAGAACTCCATCTACATGCTTATCAGAACATCAAGATTTATAAAGAACACACCAAAAATTGGCATGATTCTCATATCAAATGGAAGGATATTTTTGAAGGCGACAAAGTTCTTTTGTTCAACTTTACAATACATCTATTTCATGGAGAAACTATGTTCTCGTTGATCTGGGCCATTAATGGTGATAAGTATTTATCCTTATGACATGATGAACATTCATAATAAGAAGTCTAGTACATTTTCAGTCAACAATCATCACCTTAAGCGATACAATGAAGATGAAGTTATCACCAGGAAGGCAGACATGGACTTGTTGAATAAAGACTCTAAGAGTCAAGCTATAAAACTATAAACAAGCACTACTTGGGAGGCAACGCAAGCATCTATCTTTCCTCCACTCTTTCTTTTATGTTTGTTTAAATTTCTTTGTCATTTTTGTTTTTCCTTTGTAACACTTATCCTTGTAAATGTGTTCCATCAAATCAGATGGACCACTAATTTCCAATGATGATTGGTTTATAATCACTTCATAGTGATCCAACGACCTAAATTGTGATCCGCTTTTATCAACATCATATAAAGCGTTTGATTATCACATTGACCCCACCATCGAGCATGTCACCGAAGTCCTTGAAAGTTTATAGGTTGTCTATTCATTCATTTTTTATTTGTGAACAATGGATCAGCGTTGATCTATTGATCTCACCCATCAACGTCTTTACCACATACTTATCTATCAGCAAGATCTCAATAGTTTGGTCAACAAAAACCATGATCGATAAGCCTGTCGACCCATAATACTCGACAGACCCATTGTTCTTGCTTCACATAATTGTTGACCTACTTCATCGATAAGATACTCGACAGTTTGGATCCTATATCCATTTAGTGACTAAAATTCACATATGTCTAGCCCTTGTCTATATATATGCTACCCAAAGTAATAAATTCTTACCACATCGTAATCAAAATGAAGCGTTGTTGCTTTTGCCCTTTCCTATCAAAGTCTTTTGATACCTATCGACCTGATCGATATCATTCACATACACATTGACACTCTTATGAACCATATTTTTCCTTGACATGTATAACACCTTTATCAACCACGTTAGGTTGACAACCCTGTTGACCCTGTTTGAACGAAAGCAATGCCAACCTTTCTGAACCTATCGATGTATTTCTTTTTTGATGGTCAATGACCACATCGACAAACAATGATCGATAGAATTCTTCTCATACTCCACTTTTTCAAATAATCCTCACTTCAATTTTGCTTTTGTGAACAACAATAGCCCATACATGAAGTGTAGAGATTGTTTCTACCAATGCCACCAAGAGGGGTAATAAATTCCAACTTTCTACCACTTCATCAATTGAAGATAACAAGAAGGTGAGAGTTGTTGAATTTGCCACTGATGCACCTCTGGTCTCCCAATTTTAAGTCTCTTACTGTGGGACATTTTGGCCTTGCAACAATGACCATCTAGAAGTACTCAAGGAAATGAAAAAGCTTACTTTCAAGCCCACTCACTTCGTCTCAATGACCGCTCTCACAAAAATTGGCAGTTGGGCATGAGCGTCTCAATTACTCACCAACTCAAACATGGTTGATGTCTATCTAGAAAATCGAAGGACATATGTGGATGAGACTATGGAGTTCATGTCTTCCAGCTAGGAGGTCTTGATGAAACAAGTTGAAGATCCCACAAGTGGACATAGGCAATTGAAAGTACGCATCAACAACGTCGATTATGTCCTCACTAAGTTAATCATGAATAAGATTTTCTGTGGATAGATGAAGAAGCCATCAAATCTTGATCTGGGCTACTCAATAAGGAAGATTCTAGCTTTAATGCTTCCAAGTACTGGGCTAAATTGATAAGTCAACACTGATACCAATTTGGGCAATCCAAGGCATCTGTAGTCCACTCTAGCCTATGAAGGATCATGCACAACATTTTTCACCAACATTCTCTTTAAAAAGTATGAGATAGGAAACATTTATCATGATGAGATGTATATACTTTCTCTTATCATGGAAAGTTTACCTGTCAACATTGGTCACATGTTAACTGATAGATGGTTGGCCATCTCTTCTTTCTCTTCACAAAAGGAGTATTGTATGGGTGGTCTAATTAGTCTTATATATCAAGCATATAGACACCCGACTGATTCTTAAAGTTTCAAGGAAATGCAAGGAGACAATTTCATCTCGTCCAAATATCTAACATCCTCTGACATCCTTGTTTGCCGCAATGACAAAATTCATTATTAGTTCACGAGAACTAACATTTACATTCCTTTAACCAATCTTGTGGATCATGACAAGGAGAACTACTATTCTACAAAAATGAAGTCATCAATCTCATCACCAACTTGCAAAAGACAACTTATCTATCACTACAATAGAAAGGCACGTCATCTAGCAGAGTCCGCTCGAAACCTATTGAGACAACAAATTCCAAGAAGCCTCTACCAAAAATTTCAAAGGAAAGGGAGTATAAGGCAATATTTGATGACGATTTTGAAGATCTACAGTCATCACCCAGACATGCTCTGACTATTTTGGTGATCCCAATAGATGTTCCAAAATATATTGCATCATCACCATGTGTTTGCAGGGATCCTACTTCCACCTCAAAGACCCCCACCTCCATCCCAAAAACTTCAGTACATGTTGCTGCCACAAGAAAACTACCTTCTCCGCCACAACATAAGTTAAATGATGTTCCAGATATTCTACCTCACCGTCTTCACCGTGTTGCTCCACCTTCTACTTCTCACGTTCCCCCTCATTCTAAGCATCATTCTTCATCATCTTCAGACACATAATATCCTGACATTTTGGGTGACATTTTCAGTTGCAACTTCGACATGATTTGTAAAGCAATTGCCGCAAATATGTCTGCTATTCCAAAGCTCATGAAAGATGTGTAGGATGTATCCAAGTAGGTTCATTACTTCACCCAACAATTAGGCGAGCTGAGCAACCTTCCTCAACAAATAGTTGCCCTCAAATGTAAGGTTGGTGAAATATTGATTGTTCAACATCATATTTTGCTACATTTCAAGACTCAAGTAGAAGCACCTCATTGCAAACTGGAACAATGCGCACTCCTATGACAACAATGTCGCGGGTTCAATGCTCATTATATTGAAGCAACTTCTTCCCCGTCATCTCGCTCTTCCCATAAAAACTTATATGTTCCAAATACTACGAGTGAAAATGCGCATCGCCACTCTCTAAAACATTCAGCCAGGTCGTTTAGGGAGTCTATCTCCCATGTTTCTGAATCTCTCTTCTCTAATAATGGCATGAATAGACTTGTGCCATCCAACAACCATGCTTATATCCCACAACTAAAACCAATTGGAATCCCTTTTTCCCTCACAAAACCTTATGTAAGTCCATATGAAGACATCCATGCTCACCCGTCTGAGAACATATTGCCTCTCACTCAATGATAACCTCAAAATTCTTTCAACGAGGATTTGATGAGGAAATTGGACAAGGCACTACTTAACATTAGCCCTATTCAATCTCTTTGAAGTTGCCATACCTCAGAAGAAGATATATCTGTAGGAGTGTATACCACTCACTTGGACCTATAAGTTGATGTTGACAATCCTTCTGATAATGAGCATGCCTCTTCTGGTGAATATGATGGTGATCCTTCCATCATTCTTTTAGTAGCACTTCCACGACTACCTAACCCAATTTTTTCTTGAGCAAATGTTGCCTCTTCCACTATAGTTTCCTTCCAAGATGAGTGGACTTGATTTTGATTTCTTGAAAGGAATTCTAGTTCACGACATTTTCATCTTACACAACTCCTAGATGATCATCGTGACGGGAGTCATATTATTTATAACAATGGATCTATTTCTCTTTTTTGCCACGATTTTAGAGATATTTTAAGCAGTCCTATTACAATTACTAAATGGATGTTTATTGTCTTGGCATCAACTATCTTGGAGGAGGTCATTCCTAGTGATAAGGATTGGCCATATTTCAATGCAGTACCCTCCCTCACAGACTGCTTATTCAAAAATCTTCTGGACACACTTGCTATCTTGAAACTTCTTAATAAATTTGAGTTAAAGAAAACAAGAGTTGTTCTTCTACCTTTTCACTTTGGGGGCTTATGTCTATTATGCGTAGCTGATATGGAAAATCACCAAATTACTATGTTCAATACATGTGTTACTGACCTTAAAAATACATATATGTGTTTTAAATACCCTACTGTAGACAAGCTTCCTTGTATCCCTATCCGACTTCAATGGGTCATATGCAAGGACCCTTATTATTATCATAATTGGACCAATTATTTGATCGAGCCTCTTGTCTACCAGTAGAACCAAGATAAAGATGATAGTGCTTTCATCATCCTCCAACTTATGGAGACTCTCAATCGCCAAATTTTTGTTGCTGGCTTGGATCCCAATAGGTTACTCCTCTTCACAGACGATGCACCATGGAAGTTATACATGACTGACATTTCTTTCAGGATCCAGAGCTTCCAGTTAATCTATGAGATCTTTACCCGTTGATTCCTCGACCTATAAAAGAACCCTTCTGCCCGGTCTTACAATGAGAAGAAGCAGAAGAAGGACATATAACACTGTCATTGGTGGCCATCAATCCTCCTACCACTATAACAACTACTACTAAGGCTATAGAGGCTGCTAACATACTCAATTTCTAGATGAACTTGAACAATTTCTAGTATATGGCCCTGTAACATCAATTGAGCCAAGTTTTGACAAATTTGATCGAAGATCCTGTTGTGAACTTTCATACACTCATCTTTTGACAATAATGAAGCATTTTCACAATGGTAAGAATTTTTTATCTTCAGTAAAGATGACCTACTGGTTATGAGAGATGACCTTAAAACTCTTCAGACCAGGGGATACTTATCTCGTGGCCTCATGGTAACCTGCCAAATTCTCCTCAAACAAAATATCGATGATGTCTATATGGTTGGTCCAGATCTTAAAGAAGATTGATGTAAGGGCTCTGATTCTGGTGATAAAGTGTTGCTCATTCGATATCTATAGACATCCATTCCTACATATATTTTCTTTCCCTTGCTCCAAGATGGTCATTGGGCTTTGCTTGTTATATTTACTCATTAGCGGGAAGTCATATTTTATAACAACTCTGATGTTGCATTCAACATTGAAGGCCCCGACTATTGTGTTCTAATTTGAAGCAAGCATGAACGCATTGTGTGTCTGTTCCAAGGAACCTATTCCTTTGATTCATCAACATGGCTATGTTTATACTTCTCAGGAGCCAAAGAAATGGAAGCTGTCGAGATTTTGTCATCGCTGCCCTCAAGAATTTCATCTCTCCCATGATTGGGGTTTCTACCTCTTGCATTGGATGTACACCATTGGAGTGCTCCACGCCATAGTAGAAGAATCTCACGATGATAACTATCATTTTCTTTGCAGCAACTATGCTATGATGTTGCTTGAATCTCCATGGGCTACAATCGATCTTTGTTGAACATCTTACGTGCTTACATTTTTCTTCCTTCTTTTTCACGCTCTGAGGACTATGTGTGTTGTAAGTTGGGGGGTGTAACCTGTGAGATAGGTACCTATAGTATCACAACTATCTTGATTTTCTTTTTTAGTAATGTTTCATAATTTCTCTTATTACCATCAAATTTTTGACAAATTCTTCTTATATAAAGTTGTAAAGAAGTAGACGATGGAAAAATCCATCTACAAAGAATCTAGTTTGTTTTCAAACTATACCTATTTGCAAATCAATCACATGATAACACATGAAGAATATTTCCATTACTTGCATTGCTTTTATATTTTTTTCTCTTAGAAAAATGTCACTTCTTCCTCTGTTTTGAATATAACCTCAAGATGTCATCACAAGATTCTTGCCAAAAATATTTAGTTAGTGCAAAAATCATATCCTGTCAAAAGCATATATTCTTACAAGATAAGAAAGATCTACCTCATTCCTCATTATGTTTATTTTGCAAAATCCCAAAAGAGTGAGGAGTGAAAAAGAAATAGAGAGTTGTGCCATATTGTTGAAGAGCTATCAAAATGGTGTATTGTTGTACTCATAAACACAGATATGTTGCTTTTGCTGAACTCTAAGACCAAAAATACACACCCCACTTGAAATGGTGTTCATTAAAGGTATTTCAATCCCCGATGGTGATACTTAGAATGTGCATTCACTGTTCTAAAACCAACTGGTTTGGAACACATGGATCACTTACCCATTTAACAAGCATGCACTCAAGTGACCCAAAAAGAAGGAAGGGATATCCATGAACCTTTTGTCCTACCTATTTCTTCCACTAACAACATCTTAATGAGAGTGAAGCTACTTTGAAGTGTGACATATATGTTAGAGATAAGATTATGACCCAAAAACAATTAAGAAACAATCAAAGAAATAATCTTTTGGCTACTTGTGTTCTTTATTAGTTATGTCATTTTATGAAAAGGTGAATGGTTTTGATAGGTTTTTATAAAATGATCTTTTGAATAAGCATAGATTCTACTTACTTGGTTTGATTATATAATAATTACATTATCTTGAGGACAAGCTAAATTATAAGTTTGCGAGAGTTGATAACATCAGTTTTGATGCACTTTTCTTAGTTAAAATCATTATAATTAGTGTTACGATGTTTATCTTTGTTCACTTTGTTCTCTGTTTATCAAATACCAAGATTTAGTTAAGTTTTGTTGATATTTGAAGGAGTTTAGTGTAAAAATGGCAATATTGATGTGTGACAATCGTCACTCTAAATTGATCACTTGAAGATCTACCGAATCCCATTTAACCATCGACCAATCGGATCGACAGTTCAAAAAGAATTGAAAATGTTATGTCAAACTCTCATCGATAGCCCCATCGAGCTTTGCCACATCAAGTAGGAGGGTCGACAAACTCATCAAGTAAGCCTCAGTAGTACCCTAAGGAACTCTCATCGATAGTTCAACTCATCACCGTTTATGTTGATAGGTCCCCATCATTTCCAATCCATCAATGACCTTGTCGATGAGGCAACCCTTGATCCTTCATAGAGAGACCAGATGTCGACTTTCTTGCCGACAGATGTCATGTCGATCTCACAAATATCAACAACCTCAAAGATCGATGATGACCTATTAAGTGGTCTCTTCATCGACCATTAAGATTGACAGAAGGAAGACAAGAGGTTGATGTTGTGGGGACTAATCAGACATTAACAAGGTACAAGTCAATTCCTATAATTAGGCCCCCAAGGTGTCACTTCAACGAGTCTTGGAATCTTAGAGTCTACAAGTTGAAAGGTTTCCGCCAAGTTTAGAGCCCAAGAACGAGAGTTGTTGACCAATCTTGTTCGATTGACCTCTTGTTTGGCGGCTAAATCTACTTCCATTAATAGGTCAACAGATTTTCTTGCATCAAGTTTGGATCAGAAGAAGGAGTAGAGCCATCAACCGTTGGCTACTGATAGCTAGTCATCGACCTCTTGTTGATCAAGCCAAAAGGTTGGTAGATTGAACAATCGATCTACCTTTGTATCGACCTCTTTCCCTTATTTTCTTTCCATGATTTTTTTCAACTTGTAATCTGAATCTTTCTTGTTCGATGTGTGGATAAAATCCATAACTTGGTTTGGGAGTAGCCTTCAGGCCCTCCCAACCATGTAATTGTTCATTCTTCTATTGTATGGCATATGTTCTTACATGTTTTGTTTTTGTTCTCTTGTTTTACTACATCGCTTGATGATCAACTACCCTCTTTTGATGTTTGATATGAATATTATTCAAGAGAATGATTTCAATAAGATCTGGAGTATATGTTGGTGATGAGACATGAGAGTGAGGATTCACTATAACAAGATACATATGGTTTTTTCTTGTTCTTTTGGTCATTATCTCGAGTGAGATATGCTTTTAAATAAAAATCTATCCAGATCTTGAGAGAAGGAAGGAATAGATATATTTTATGATTGTTTGCTAAACAAGTTAAGTTATTATATATAAAATAAGAGTGAAGGTTTTACATGGTCATGGTTGGTCTGATTGTTGAAACCCTATCTTCACAGTTTATCTTTATTTCTTTTCTTTGATTTCCATAACTTTGATTTATTTCTTGATTAGATAAACTTGTTCCTAAATTAGGACATGAATTTCACTTTTTTGATTTGACTAGACTAAGCTAAGACCGCTTCATTATTATTATGTTATTCTCCTTGTCCCTGTGTTCGACCCTACACTACTAGAATAGACTATGTATTGAGTTGCAGACATCTCTTATGGCTGAGTATAAATTTAAAGTCCAAAATCTTTGACTGGACAATTGTGTTTACACTTTTGACCCACAAAAAGGAGTTATCAAATACTCACAAGGTAAAAGAGTATCTAGCGACAAGGTGACCCGCTCGGGGCCAGAGACTGTGAATGGATATGGATGTGTGAGGTTCCTCTCTCCTTAAGTTGAGATATTAAGAGATAAATGCTAACAAGGTAAAGGGGAATATAGGGACAAGGTGACCTACTCCGAGCCATAGATTGTGTCTGAATATGAGTGTGTGAGGTTCCTCTCTCCTCATGGGAGATTTTATGAGAAAAAACCTCACAAGGAAAAGAATCTACATGGATAAGGTGACCCTCTTGGGTCCGGATACTATGGTTGGATATGGGTGTGTGAGATTCTCTCCCCTCAAGGGAGATCTTATAAGAGAAATATTGATAAGGTAAAGGAGATGTCCAGGGACAATTGACCATTTAGGGGTGAGAGACTGTGTCTGGATATGGGTGTGTGGCATTCCTCTCTCCTTAGGCGAGACTTTATGAGGAAAATACCCACAAAGACAAGGGGGTATATAGGGACAAGGTGACCCACTTAGGGCCAGAGACTGTGGTTGGATACGAGTGTGTGAGATTCCTCTCTCCTAAAAAGAGATTTTATGAGAGAAATACTCACAAGGTAAAAGGGGATATCTAGGGACAAGGTGACCCACTTAGGGCCAGAGACTGTGTCGGATATGGTTTTATGAGATTCATCTCTCCTTAGGAGAGATCTTATGAGAGGAACACTCACAAAGAAATTGGGGAAACTAAGGACAAGGTGGCCCACTCAGGACCAAAGGTTGTGGTTGGATACAAGTGTGTGATATTTCTCTCTCCTCATGGGAGAATTTTAGAAAGAAATACTCACAAGGTAAAAGGGTATATCTAGGGACAAGGTGACCCACTCAGGGCCATATGATATGGTTAGATGTGGGCATGTGAGATTCCTCTCTCCTCATCTGAGATTGCCGCATCATGCTCAAAAGAGGGAAACAAGAAGAGATATCATGGGATAAACTCTACCCTTTTTGGTAGTAAACATTGCATAAAAAAAGGTTGTTTGAAGTCACCACCACATTTTTTAATGAAAAATGAGGAAAAAAGATAAGTTGTTGAAGCCATGGTGTCAGTTTGAGTGATTATACATGCTGGATTGAAAAGAAAAATATATATATATATATAATTAAGAGATCATATTCGGTAGTCTAATTATGAGTGGGGTAGGATTAGCATCCCCATCTTGCCTAGTAACTCAATATCAATACACTATCTTGTCACAAAAGAAAAGAGTAATTTAGGACGATTGTATTAAAGAAAGAAACATAAAATAAGGATTTTTATTGGTGGGTGGACTTTTAGTGCTGGAGATGGTGGTGTCCTTCCCACCATAAACCTAAAAATTCTATTTTTAGGTGGATTATGGTCCTAATCACCTTAGGACCTCCCACTATGGGATCCCCCATGGTGATTAGGACTCACGCATAGAATTTTAGAGGGATATTAGCGGATACATACTAAGGAGGCGAGATCTAATTTTTCAGATATAGTATAAGCAATGGTTATAAAAGTAGTAGGGTAGTTATAGCATATTAAATAGATCACATGCAATAATAGAATAGATCAAATGGAGCAGATCTAGATCAGTTGTAATAGCTAACATATATTGTATTCAGGAGCATTATTTAGATTAGTTTACCGTTCTATAAGAGTTAACAAAGTAGGAGATGTCAGAGGAAGGATTATTTGTTCATGAGAAATATAAAAAAAATAAAGAAGGAAGGAAGTTGATCCTATGGTTTTAGTAGTTTTGAAAGGGGCTCAGAATATAGTGGGTGTAGGGGATATTTATAGTCTATGTTTAGGGTTTTGGGGTTCTGGATAGAACTTTCTGGAGAGGCGGCATATCAGTGTGATGTGCCATGTAGTAGGGTCACACAATTTGAGGCAATATGCCATGTGGTACATTGTGTATGTCTAAGATCCTTCAGGTGTCCCAGGTGATAAAAAAAGGTGATTTCTTGATTTCCCAAAAATTTCATGAATAATCTAGAGGAAATTCAAAGAAAACTTGCATAGAAAGATAATGCATGATTATCTCTCAGATTTTTTGGGAAAGTAGTTGGAAAAAGGAAATATTTTATTTAAAATAATCTAACTAGGAAATTTATTAGAAAACAGCTTATATAAAGTAGAATTGGAGTAGAAATTGCACTTTTGGACTGAGAAGAAATTTCTTTACAGAAAGCTATGAACTCAGTTTAAATGGGTGGATTAAATATGTGGAACAATATAGAAAAGTAGGAAGATGATGTATGTGGAAATCAAGTGGAATGTGTAATGGATTCCATCATAATTCAGATAAATTGTATTGCTCGTAAACTTCTACTGAGTGATAAAAAATTAGTGAAGGGCAACCTTCGTCCAGATTAAGGGCAATAAATGATTTATCCAGAACAAGGACAATCGTTGTCATATATCTGACCAATCATTCATTCTCGTAGAGTTCTAATGAGACTTAAGAGTTTTTTTTACAACTAAAGTGAGTCTCATCTTTGCTTTAGTTCTTAAACCAATAAATGGCTGGATCTCCCACTAACTCATGTCTTAGTGAGAAAATGGTGGATGTGAAAAAGTGAATGTAGGTTTGTGGTTTGTCAAAGATGTTAAGATGAGGATCCTATTATCATTGAAAAATAATGGCTAATGTTCTTTTTGGAAGTAGATCTTTGAAAAGGAAGACTAATCACCCTTCTTCATGTGCATATTTAGTTGTTATTCTATAATTTGAGTGGGAAAATTTAGAGTCGGGACCAGAACTCTTAAAAGGTGCAACATGAGGATTTTTCCTATCAGGATAGGACTTTGATCATCAAGATTGGTGATTGAGTATTTAAAGAAATCTTTTAGATTTAAGGTGACCTTTTTTGTTAGTGCATGTATTTATTATCGATCTATCTAATTAAGGTGCATGAGATGAGGCATTTGGATATTATCTAGTAAAAGGAGGTCTCTGGGATGTGTTCTTCCACTTGTTCATCAAGAGTGCTGACAAATGATTATCCTCAACTCTCAAGTTCTTAGGTTTGGGTTTGGATATTTGAACCATAACTCAAGGTCATAAATAGGAATAGTTGGTAATTTAGTTCATTTTTAGTCGTGCTCAGCTTTTTAAAAGATGTGTGTGAAAGTAAAGTCTATAACCATGGTCGGGATTTGAGATTGTCAAACGGTTTGTGCTAGAAGGTGATCCATTTGCTGGTCATGAATATGGGTCTTTGGAAAGATTTGGAAATGTAGAGCATGATGGTCTAGTCTTAATCCAGGACCCTATGGGTGTGAAAATGAATCTTCAAGTTGGTTTAGTTTTAGATCATGACATGGGACCCTAAAACATTGAAAGATGGAACCTAGGATTGGTCTAGTTTTAGGTCATGATCCAGGACCCAAAAAGATATCAAATTGAGGAACAAGGTTGGTTAGTTTTAGGTCGTGGTCTAGGACCCTAAAAGATATGAAAAATAAGGATAAAAATGGTCCACTTTTAGTTTGTAGTCTAGGATCCTAAAAGATATGCAAAATAAGGAAAAAGATGGTCTAAATTTAGGTTTTAGTCCAAGACCCTAAAAGATATGGAAAGATTTAAAACTTATTTTTCTACGAAAATGTAGAGCATTTTCCTTTTGACACAAGATTTAACTTCATTGATTTCTACTTTTCTATTTTTTTGTGATTTTTGTTCTTTTTTGTGATTCTTTTGTAATTGTTTTGTAAGGTTATGGAAATTTTGTTGTAAATTTAAGGACTTGTTTGTAATTTTTGCAGAAGTTTTTGTCTGTAAAAGAGGGGAAATAGGAGGAGGGTGAAGCACCCTTCCCATTTCTTCTTCACTCATGAAACAACAAAGGCGGCGACCATATTAGGAAATTTAAGGAGACCACAATAGTGAGAGGACAATGAGGAAAATCTAGCGGATTACCAACTCTACATATGTGAATCACAGTGTTCCTCTAGCCCTCCTTAGTGACATTGTAGGTGGTAGTGTCACAACATTCGAGAAGCTCAAGATCGCCTTCTTCAACTACATTCCATGAAGATCTCAGCTACACCTGTCTTAAGAAAGTTATAGCTCTCATTTTTTCCCTTCAATTTGGCCATGTTTTCCCTTGATGGCAAAATAAGGTTTTTGTTTTCTCGGTCATCCATTGTCCGATCGAGATGATTTTAGGTGTTATAGAAATCTTGCGATGTTGACATCCTTCTTGTGTAGATGGCCCTCATAATTAGCATGAGGAGGATCCCCTTCTGGATGAGCATGATGTGGGTGATGATGGGGGAACAGATTTTTACCCACGGTATGTATGATTACTTCTTTGGTTGAGTCCATATTTGATTTATGCATATTCTGATGGAAGTTTTTCCTTGATCAAGCATCACTGTGGTGCTAATAACATTTTAGAGGAGTTGCTCCCAGTGGATAAATTTATCCATCATCCAAGCGTAATGTATATGTATGTGCATCAACTAAGGCCGTTAAGCAAGTAGCGAGATATAACCTAGAACTTTGCACCATGCCATTTCCTTTCAGTTTTTCTGAGCTAGAATTGGGCTTTTTCACCATGTACTAAAGATATTATGCTTGTTCCCATTTTTAGGGTCTTGGATTGTAGAATTTATACTATAGGACTCGTTGGAATGAGTTGAAACTATTGAATGATAGTTTTGTCATCAAGGGGGTGGAGCTCCTTGAGGAGACTAGTTTTGGTAGAATTAGGGTGTATGGGATCATAGATAGACCCAATCTCCTTCCTATGATAAATAACTTTGCCCCGAGACTAATATATTCCACTTTTCTTTGGGAGAGCTAGCCAATACCCAAAGTGAGTTTGTTGGGATTACTAAGTTAGGGTCTAGTGGGATCCCTATCAGTTATATGTCTGACCGGTAGGATTTGGTTCGTTACTACCTGGATGGTATTCTAGGAGTGAACCCTATATATACTGAGATGGTATCTAGGTATGATTTCAATTTACTTGGTTGAGATCCAACTTCATTCATGAGGGTGAGCGACAAGGTGTCAGTGATCCTTTGTATGTTGCTATGTGGGTCCCAGTGTTCTTATCACAGGTTCCTTATTTAGATTCAACTTAGGGAGTAAAGGATATATCCATTGGTTCTCCTTTTTTCTGGATCTAGACATGATTTCCTCCTTTAACTATGGCAGTAGAGTGTATTCCCATTTTTTGAAACATTTGCGGCAGTTTCTTGTGTGTGACTTCCAAGGGGAGATGGCCTGGTCTATGAAAGGTTGTGGAGGCTTTGTAGGCTTGATTGTGGTAATATTTTACCTATCATTGTTTGTATTTTCTACTTTGAAATATCTATGATATAGGATTTTATTTGATATTTTCTTTTTATATGTGGGGATGTGAACACTTTTATCTTCATAGTCCTACTACTCTAAGTGGTACAGAGGGATATCTACATGCTTCCATTTCTTCTTGTCATCATTGGGTTGGCTATAGTAGTAGGGTGATGTTTGAGCAGTGGAGGGAAAAAATGGAGATGATGATCATAGATAAGGTATGTGTAGTACTTTATCACTATATTATTTCATGTATATATACTTTAGTTGACTCCAACTCTTTATTTTTTCTAGGTGTCATTCAAGATTTTCTCTAGGTTCTAGTGTGGAAAGGCACCCACATCTTATGTTGCCTTCTTTGAGGAGTAGTCTTTGGATGCATGTCGGATCAAGTTTGAGTCTCCATCTGAGAGTGTGTTGTATATGGGCAAGCATGTTATTATCAATGGGCTGGTGGGTGGCATATCCCTTTTGACTCTTTGCCAGGGTTGGTCCTTCATAGTCTGGGGATTTGTTAGGCTTGTCGAGAGTCAATGTATGGTCAGGTGACGCATGATGAGTACTTGTAGTGGTACAATGCTAATGGCTAGTTAGTTATCTTTTCTAGAGAGGTGTATGACTGGATACAACATCCTCACCTGGTAAGTAACTAAGTCTAGTATTGTTTTTACCTACGTGCATCATCTTCGACACACATTTTTTGTAGGTGATCAACTACAACTCATCTGAGGAGTAGTATGATTAAGGATATGAGTTTCATCATCCACCCCCTCTTGATATGGTCCCTTTTTCTGAGGCTCCACCTTTCTACATGTTGACATTCTTGGTTTCAGTGGCTTCCCAAGATTGTTGCCTCATCCATATTTCACTGTGGGAGTCTCGTGTAACTTTTGCGGTGACTTTGGTTGGACTTTGTCCTTCTAAGAGGATGATGAGGCTTCAAACATGGCGGGTGGACTCTTTGGATCGAGTGTCCCACTAGGCTGTGGGCATAGTCAGAGTTTTGGGGGATCTTCTAGTGTGGTAGGCTTCTCTTTGGATGTCTCAATTTAATCTGTAGATCTATTATTGGGTGGAGCAAGAGTAGGTCCCTCTTGGCATAGGGATGTTGTTGTAGTCATGAAGGTGACTTCTAGCTATTGGATCTAGGTCTCTAGAGGGGGGTGAATAGAGCTACAAAGCTTCTCACAAGATAGATTAGACCTTCAAATTATATCAAATTGAAACCAATAGCTTAAGTGCAATTTGAAGTCCTAACTAACAAGTGTTGCAAGGATGAGAGGAATTGATAGCAAGCACTTGACAACGTCATGTAGAGTGGTTCCACTCTCCAAACTAGGAGAGAGTCAGTCCACTACCTAGAGAGGTCAACCTCTAGGACTTTGCAAGTGCTTTTCTCTATATTATCACCAGTAAGAGTTACAACACAAGACCACTAAAGGACTTACCCATCAAGCACCAAGAGTATGCCACCTTACCAAGGACTTACCCACTTTGCCAAGAGTCTTCAGCCTTCTCCAAGGTCTTACCCACTCTAGCACAAGCCTTCCGCCTTCATGGACTTTTCTACTCTTCTTAGATCTTCAGCCTTTGCCTTCTCCTTCTCCTGGAGAAGCTTGTCACCTCTTCTTCAAACTTGAAGAAGACCAACAAAAGCTCCACCTTCACTCAGAGTAGCTTGCTTCACCTTTTCTTCATGGAGAAAAGGGGTAGGGGAGATGGAGTAGATGAGAGATTTAAATACACAAGGGAGTAGCTCTCTTACAATAGGCCTATCTCACTCATAATCATGAAATGAAGTGTAAACTAGAGAGAGAAAGGGTCTCAAGGAGTTGCAACACACTCAACTATAGCAAGGACTTAGAATAGCATGAATGAGAAAACTTGGAATAAACTCCAAGGGGTCCTATTTATATATGGGGGTGTTCCCTTGAGTTGGGGATCACTTAGGCTCAAAATACAGTCGTTTTCCACAAAGCAACAGATCTATTTTCATCCAAAACAACTCAACAACAGTTACAATCACTTATTCTGTGTTTTTAGTACAGTACATTCGGTCAAGTGTCAATAAAGGTAACTCGACCAATCCACTAAAAGACAAAGCCAATTTTCAAACTATCGGTCACGTTTGTTATGGTAAACTCGACCGATGAGCCAAAATTAAATTTGCTTAGTGAGTCGGTCAGTCGAATTCTATGAGTGTACAACTCGACCAATGGGCCATCTTCAGAAAATCCATCATAGGTGAACAACATGTGACAAATTTTCAAAGTTGAATTTTGAGTGATTAAACCTTGGTATAAAGTGTCCCACATATTTTTCTCATCTTAGTTACAAGTCATATCATCAATACAAGTCATTACAAAATTCTTCTAAGGTCATTTGGAGTGATTTCCCAAATTGCACACTTGCATTGCATTTGACTTGAACTTGAACAAGCTAGGGCTTGTGTAATTTGATCCTTTTCATGTACCTAAAGCCTGAAATTAATCTTGAACAAACATATTATATACATAAGAATGGAATGGTTAAGTCATTATCAAAACATGAGCAATGTATAACTCTTAAGTCAAGCAGAGTGGTCAAGGGACCAGCAGGAAGAGACAACACACCAGGGGTAGATCCACCATCAACAGAGGGTTTAGCAGTGGAAGGAGCGGGTGGAGGGGCTGGGTAAAAGTGATTATATGCATAGGATGCATAATCACCTCCTGGGTATAGCTGGTAGGTTGGCTAGGGATGTGCACATGACATGTTCATGTTGGACATGATTGAACATAGGTCATGATGCATGTGCTCCTGAACCTGAAGGTTGTATGCCTATTGATGCATCATGTAGCCCATAAGGAATTCATTTGACAGATGGAACGAGGCACGGGCAGGTCAGGTAGGTTGAGGCGGTGGAGGTGCTTGGGTAGAGGCAGAGGTAGAAGCACCAGGCGTGGTGGAGGAGAGGATAGGCATAGACTTCTAAAGAGTGGTCTCACTGATACAAACTCCTTTCTGTGAAGGTTTGTAATGAAAGTCGTGGAAAAGAGATTTGTCAGTGGCAAACTGGAATAGACCAAAAATCAGGATAGGGTAGGGAGGGTGGGTGCCACGAGTGTTCTTTCCTGAGTCAAAACATGTCATATGGTGAAGGATGTATCTTAACTACTTGACTCATACATTCTCTAAGAGACAATACATGATCACCGTAGTGTTTTCTGCAATCTCTATTTGATTTTTCTTGGGGTGGATATTGCAGTTAACAACTAGAGCGAGGATGCGTCTCTTGAGAGCCAATGCAGAGGAGGAAGGGTGGACCTATTCTATAAGGAAATTGAGGCTTCTTCAAAAATCTATGAATATCAGGAAGAGTGAGATCATATTGCTTGTAGAAGGCCCCAGGCTTGACTAAGTCAAAATACTCAGGGTAATCCTTACGACAGATGTCAGTCTCATCGGTACCTGAGAAGATGATGTTCAGGGTATCCTCTGAGACTTGGAATTTCTTCCCAGCTATCATGGACGTGAGGACTACTTGAGTATTAGGCGGAGGTATGAGGGTGTCGTAATTCCAACGCAAGTTAGCATAGAATTCATGAACTGCTTTCGTGTTAGTGATGGAATTGTTGTAGCACATGCGTACAAAACCAAAGGTAGAGAGATGGTGAACGTTAAGAAACTCTGCTACTTGATCTATGACCTCTTGACTTCTAGGTCTAGGCTCAAAGAGGGTGTGAAAAGGGAAAGGATTCTGAGGAAGGAGCTCCTTATACCTATTTACAGCCTCATTTGAGACAAAATGAGTGTCATCAAAAGGAATCAAGAGGGAGGAGGATGAAGAAGATGGTGCATTAGCTGGGGCGGCTCTCTTCCTCCTATTGGATGCCATAGAGACGAAAAAGAGAGGAATGAGAGAGCAAAAGCTAAAAACTCACCACCAAAAACATCCACAGACCTAGGTTAGCAAGGGGGAAGGTCAAGGGTGGTCTAGCTAGGTCAGATAAGGGATAGGTTGAGGAAGGTTAGGTCAAGGGTAGAGGGCTTACGGCATGGAGGTGGAAACGGTCGACTTTTCTCTAGTTGAGAGGGAGAATAGTCAGTCGAACCCAACTTAAGATTGCTCCAGCCCAACCATCGGTCAAGTTTTATGAACTCAAAAACTTGACCGATAGGCTTTTTAAAAAAGCTCTCGGCCTCCGATCGATCGAGTTGGCGACTCAACTAATAGTCAACCTGACCTAAACATAAAAAACTTAGTTTCTAGCCAATTGAGTGCTAATTAAATTTATGTTTCAAGTCCATTATGTATTTTGAACATACTTAGGCACATATCACTCATTATTGGGTACTATTTTGCGATAAAACATGCGTTTGCAAAAAATACCCAAAACAAGAGAAAACAAGGTTAAAAAAACATGAAAATGGATTTTTAGCATATTAGCAAGCAAAGATGATCAAAACAGAGACAAGACATATAGGATAGATGACAACTAGCTAGAAGGCATATCATATTCATTCAAAGCAGTTATAAGCAATTTTGATCTAATAAAGTTAAATTGCTCTCTAGCTAGAGGTTTAGTGAAAATGTCTGCCAACTGATTTTTTATGTCCACATGCATGATATAGATATCCTTTTTGGCAATGTGATCATGGATAAAATGATGATGAACCTATATATGTTTAGCTCTACTATGCAAGATAGGGTTATATGACAAGTTAATTGTACTAGTATTATCACAATAGATAGGAGAAGCATCAAAATGAATGTTAAAGTCTTGGAGCATTTGTTTCATCCATAGCAACTGGGCACAACAACTCCTGGATGCAATGTACTCAGCCTCGATGGTTGATAATGCCATTGTGCTCTATTTCTTAGAGAACCAAGACACCAAGCATGGTCCTAGGAGGAAACAAGTGCCACTTATGCACTTTCTATCAATTAAGCACCCTACATAATCCACATCACTATCAGTAAGAGTAAAGTCCCTTGACTTGGGATACCATAGTCTAAAATTTTGGGTTTTGGATAAGTACCTTAAAATCCTCTTAACAACTATAAGATGTGATTTCTTAGGATTTGATTGAAAGTGAGCACACAAGCCAACACTAAACATTATATCAGGTCTAGAGGCATTTAAGGTAAGTAAACTTCCAATCATACCTCTATAGAGCTTCTCATCTATCTTCTCACCTTCTTCATCTTTGTCAAGTTTGGCGGTGTTTGACATGGGTGTGTCCATAAGCTTGGTGTTCTCCATCCAAAGTGCTTGAGTAGTTCATTGGTGTACTTGCCTTGGTTGATGAAGTTCCCATCTTTTGTCTGCTTGATTTGAAAGCCGAGGAAGAACATGAGTTCACCCATCATACTCATCTCGAATTCACTCTGTATAAGATCACTAAATTCTTTATAAAGATCAAGGTTAGTTTCGCCAAAAATGATATCATCAACATATATTTGTATGATTAGAAAATTGTTAGAAGTGTGCTTTAGAAATAAGGTAGAATCCACTTTGCCCATGATATACCCATGATCTAACAAAAAGTTCTTTAATTTCTCATAACAAGCCCTTGGTGCTTGTTTGAGTCCATAGAGAGATTTTTGCAACAAATAAACATGGTAAGGTAAACTATCATGTTCAAAGCCATGGGGTTGTGCAACATACACTTCCTCCTCAATTGTACCATTCAAAAACACACTTTTAACATCCATTTGATACAGAAGAAAGTTTTTATAACTATAAAAGGAAAGAAACATATGAATGGACTCTAGTCTAGCTATAAGTGCATGTGTTTCATCAAAATATATACCTTCCTGTTGATTGTAGCCTTGAGCCACTAACCTTGCTTTGTTCCTTACCACTTTTCCACTTTCATCAAGCTTGTTGTGGTAGACCCATTTGGTGCCAATGATCTTTCTATCACTTGATCTTGGCACTAGGGTCCAAACTTTATTCTTTTCAAATTTCTCCAACTCTTCTTGCATAGCTAGGATCCACTCGTCATCCCCAAGAGATTCCTTCACATTCTTAGGCTCGAGTTGTGAGATGAAGGCGTTGTTGGATTGTTCTTTGTTGAATGCACCTCGTGTATTCACTCTTTCAAATGGATCACCTAAAATCAGCTCCTTTGGATGATTCTTAGCAAATGGGGGGTGGATCCTTCTTTTCATCATCTTTTTCTTCTTCTTGAGTGGATACCTCTTTTCCCTTTTGGGTGATGTTGAGCTCTTTTTAGAATAGGAATTACTTCACCTGCAACATCATCATTTGGAACAATATCTTTGGGAATAGAGGGGTTAGTCTCAATAAACTTTACGTTTATGGATTCTTCTACTTTAGCAAGTTCAACATTAAAAACTCTATAAGCCTTGCTAGTAGTTCTATAGCCAAGAAAGAAAGCCTTGTAAGATTTCGGATCAAACTTGTCAAGAGAATCTTTCATATTCAAAACAAAACAAGGACATCCGAAAATATAAAAATACTTGATATAAGGCTTCCTACCATACCATATATCATAGGATGTTTTCTTCAAAGAAGGATGAGTAAAAACCTAGTTTTGCACAAAATATGAGGTGCTGATAGCTTCAACACAAAACTTCTTAGGAGTGTCATACTCTAGAAGCATGGTCCTAACCATCTCCTGTAAAGACCTATTCTTCCTCTCTACAACCCCATTTTGTTGAGGTGTTTGAGGCGAAGAGAAGTTGTGTGCATAACCAGATGCTTGACAAAAATGTTCAAAAAGATCCTTTTCAAATTCTCCCCCATGGTCACTACGGATGGAAATAATGCATCAAGAAGCTTCATTCTCAACTCGTTTACAAAAGCTTGAGAAAACATCAAGTGTATCACTTTTAGAAATGAGAAATAAGTCCAAGCATATCTAGAGAAATCATCGACAATAACAAGGCAATACTTAGAACCACGACGCAATTGAGTTCTCATTGGTCCAAATAGATCAATGTGAAGAAGCTCAAGAGCTCTCTTAGTACTAACGGCTCCTTTGGATTTGAAGGAGGACTTGGTTTTCTTTCCTTGGGTACAAGGTTGCATTCCTCATCCTTTTGAAAATCCAATTTGGGAAGTCCCTTAACCAAGTCCTTTTTGCTCAACTTATTCAACTGATGCATATTTACATGACCAAGATGATGGTGCCAAAGAGAAATATCATTCAAGTTGACTACTAGGCATCTACCAACAACATGCTTAATAGAGTCAAGAACAATAATATTAATATTACCACTTCTACTTCCCTTATATATAACTTGGTAGGTGAGGGAATCTAGAATCAAGCATTCAAAGGAAGTAAATAGCACAAGGTAACCATTGTCACAAAGTTGACTAACACTAATTAAATTGTGATGTAGGTCATCCACAAAAAGAACATTCTTGATACATAAGGATTCACGTACATCACCCTCACCTTTGACTTTACCTTTCTTGTTGTCCCCAAAGGTGATCGGTCCTCCTTTCTTTTTGGTTAATTTGTTGAAATGGCTTATATCACCTATCATATGCTTAGTGCAACCACTATCAACAATCCATCTTCGTTTTTCCTATAAAAAAGGAGAATGCCAGTTCCCAACTCAAACTTTGGGATCCAAGGTTAGCTTGGGGACCCATTTCATCTTTGGGTTGGTCCCCTTAGGCTTGTAATGACAATAAGTAGTGTAATGGTCATCACATTTGCAATAAGAACAAACCATATGATTCTTAGTGCCAGAAGACTCTCCTACAAAGAAAGAGGTCTCCTTGCTCTTTTTCTTACCTTTGGCTTTGCTCTTTCCCTTTGATGCTCCCCCTATAAATCCCAAACCACTAGTACCACTTTGTTTGGTAGAATGGTCAAGGATTTCATTTAGGGAGTTCTTCCCTTTGAGGAATTTCTATAGGGATGCTCCCAATCTATGGTTATCATCATTTAAAGAAATAATAGTAGAATATAAGCTAGCTATGTCATCCCTAGCATGCATAAGATCAGCCTCAAGACATAAGGCTTTAGTTAAATATGAATCTTTTTCAAGAGAGATAGAAGAAACATTAGCACTAGGAAATAAAGGTCTAGAAGATAGATAATTTACTTGACCAAGTAACTTAGCATTTTCATATTTAAGCATTTGGATTTCTTTAAGATAGACATCTCTTTCTTCTCTACGAGCATCAATAAGGAGCTTAAATTCAGCATTTTTAGTTTTAACTATCTCAATCTCTTTAAGGCAATTTTGGTTTTCTTCCTTAAGATTTTCAATATTCTTAATGTAGATACCATTCTCAACTTCAACCCCATTGTATTGGAGCTCAAGATCAAGGTATTTCCCTTGCAAATTATCAATACTCTCAAGATTAGATTTCTCATTCAGCTCAAGAATTTCAAGTTTAGCATATAGATCATCAATGATTTTTCCTAACCGTTTTCTTTTAGATTTACACTTAGAAAAAGATGAATGGGTGGAGATAAGCATGTCAATAACAGCTTCCTTAGATAACTCATGAAAACTTACCTCACTTACCTCACCAATTTATTCACTAGTAGAGGCCATGAGTGCAAGGTGGCACTCTCCATCTTCTTTGGAGCTTGGGCTGCTTGAAGATGAAGTTGCATGAGCTACATTATTATATCTTTTCTCCTTCTTGTCCTTCCTCTTGTACTTTCTCTCCTTCTTGTACTCCTCTTCCTTATTTAAACTACCCTTTTGGTGTGACTTTCTTGACTTGGGACATTCACTCTTATAGTGTCCCTTTTGCCCACACTTGTAGCATCTAGGAATAACGGAGGAGGCTTGCTTTCCCTTGAAGTGTTTTCCCTTGATATAGTTGGCTTCATGCTCACTTGGGCCATCATATTCACTAGAGGAGGAGGGAGAAGTCTGGAAAGCAAGTTGTTGTTGAAGGATGACCACCTCCGCTTGTGCTTTGAAAGCACTATCTTTGATCTTCATGCCTTCCTTGTCTTCTTGTTTGTCAAACCTTGGATCATGGGCTTGGAGGTTGCCAATGAGCTCTTCGGTTGGGATGTCACAAAGGCTCCTCACTTCTTCAATGGATGTGACCTTTGATTCCCATCTCTTTGGTAGAGTCCTCAAGATTTTGGAGTTGATTACACATCTATCCAAGGTGTTACCCGATGCAGCCAGCCCACTGATGATGACATTGAGTCTTGAGTACATCTCCACAATCCCTTCTTTCTTGCCCATCTTGAAGTTCTCTAGAAGGATGTTCAACATGTAGATCTTGGCCTCCTTGACTTACTTTGTGCCTTCATAGGTGATGCACAATTTGTCCCAAATCTCATAGGTGGTGTCCCAAAGAGATCTGATTGAACTCCATTGGGGTAAGAGTTGCATAGAGGATGCTTATGGCTTTGGCATTGAGTTGGGCTTCTTTGAGAGCAGCTTCACTCCATGTTGCAACAGTTCCTACTGGCTCCTTGTAAGGTGTGACCATCACCTTCCACATGTCAAAGTTCATGCCTTGAATGTAGAAATTCATACGCCTCTTCCAATAGAGGAAGTTGGTGCCATCAAAGATCGGAGGATGCATGGAGAAGCCTCCCTCTAGGTTGAGAGAACCAAGTAGGTTGTTGCCCATATTCTCGTCTCATGGGAGATTGTTGGAGAAGATCCTTGGCTCTAATACCACTTGTTGGATCTAGGGCTCTAGAGAGGGTGAATAGAGCTACAAAACTTCTCACAAGATAAATTAAACCTTCAAATTATATCAAATTGAAACCAATAGCTTAAGTGCAATTTGAAGTCCTAACTAACAAGCATAACAAGTACGAGAGGAATTGATAGCAAGCACTTGACAAGGTCATGTAGAGTGGTTCCACTCTCGAAACCAGGAGAGAGTCAGTCCACTACCTAGAGAGGTCAACCTCTAGGACTTTGCAAGTGTTTTTCTCTATATTATCACTAATAAGAGTTACAACACAAGACCACTAAAGGACTTACCCATCCAAACACCAAGAGTATTCCACCTTACCAAGGACTTACCCACTTTGCCAAGAGTCTTCAACCTTCTCCAAGGTCTTACCCACTCTAGCACAAGTCTTCCACCTTCAAGGACTTTTCTACTCTTCTTGGATCTTCAACCTTTGCCTTCTCCTTCTCTTAGAGAATCTCTTCACCTCTTCTTCAAACTTGAAGAAGACCAGTAAAAGCTCCACCTTCACTTAGAGTAGCTTGCTTCACCTTTTCTTCATGGAGGAAAGGGGTAGAGAAGATGGAGTAGATGAGAGATTTACATACACAAGGGAGTATCTCTCTTACAACATACCTATCTCACTCGTAATCACAAAATTAAGTGTAAACTAGAGAGAGAAAGGGGCTCAAGGAGTTACAACACACTCAACTATAACAAGGACTTAGAATAGCATGAATGAGCAAACTTGGAATGAACTCCAAAGGGTCCTATTTATATCTGGGGGTGTTCCCTTGAGTTGGGGATCACTTAGGGTCGAAATATAGCCATTTTCCACAAAACAACAGATCTGTTTTCACCCAAAACAACTCACCAACGGTTACAATCACATTTTCTACATTTTCCATCCAGTACATTCAGTCGAGTTTCAATAAAGGTAACTCGACCGATCCACTAAAAGACAAAGCCAATTTTCAAACTATTGATCGAGTTTGTTATGGTAAACTCGACCAATGAGCCAAAATTAGATTTTCTCAGTGAGTCGGTCGGTCAATTTCTGTGAGTGTACAACTCGACCAATGGGTCATCTTTAGAAAATCCATCATAGGATCGGTCGAGTTTCCAACATGACCGATGAACAGCCTATGACAAATTTTCAAAGTTGACTTTTGAGTGATTAAACCTTGGTATAAAGTGTCCCTCATATTTTTCTCATCTTAGTTACAAGTCATATCATCAATACAAGTCATTTGAAAATTCTTCTAAGGTCATTTGGAGTTATTTCCACAATTGCACACTTGCATTGCATTTGACTTGAACTTGAACATGCTAGGGCTTGTGTAATTTGATCATTTTTATGTACCTAAATCCTGAAATCAATCTTGAATAAACATATTAGATACATAGGAATGAAATGGTTAAGTCATTATCAAAATATGGGCAATGTATAACTCTTAAGTCAACACTAGCAACTCCTTTTCTGGTCACTACTGGTCCACTAGTGGTGTTTTCTCTAACACAATCAAAGGGCATCATTCCTCATGCTCTTCTTTGACTGATCATCGACCTTTATCCAAGTGCTTGATGGGGTATCTAAAGAAAAATCTAAAGAAGTAGCATTTGTCTTTCGCAATTTCATTTTGTGATGTATTTCCTTTCTTACAAGAAAATCATGTATTAGCTATGTTGGTACTTGTAGCAATCTTTTAACTTCAAATTAAAGTGTAAATTAGATTTTAGTGAAAATTGTGAGGTTTTTTAATCTTCAAATTGAAATTGGATTTTTGGAGTTTGATATTTGGAAGATGTCTGCTAGATTAGCAGATTTCCTCAATCCACATGTCAATTGAATATTATTGATTGGAACAATTTACCGCTCTTGTGGGGCACATAGTCCTACTTGTCTTGGGATGCATGCCCATGTTGACTGTTGATATATATGCATGTGGTGGATTGTTTGATTCCTCTTAGGAAAAGGAAATAGAGCCCCATTGTTCCTGGGAGACGAGTTTGCTTTATATGAGACCTATAAATAGGGATGTATCCCTTTCCTTTTTGATGTATCTTGCTTCTCACAACTTGGAGTCATGAAAGAGAAGGTCATAGGGGAATTCCTTCTTCTACGGTGTCCTCCCATCAACATGTCCTTGATATGTTGTTGTATCACTTATCTCTTTTACTAAAGAAGTCGGGTTGACAAGCTTTGGCATGACTCATCATCTTCATCATCTAGATATGTCCCTATTGTGAGGAGTTGATGTCGAAATTTATCCCCTTCTGGGATCCTCTGAGTCACTCCTTTTGATTTGAGGATGTCGTGCTAACTCCCACCTTAGAACTTGTGGCTAAGATTATGTGCAACACTGATGGATGGTGATACCAAAGAAGTTGAGTTGGGATTTTTAATTGAAGAAACTGCTTGGTGTGAAGAAGTCCCAAGTTGTTCGATGATTGAGTGATGATGGTTGCTTTATTCTGATTGGCTTCCCTATGTGGGTTGTTCAAGAGAAAAACATGTTGTGGTGTCATCCCTCCTGATATTCCCTATATGTGAGAAGTGTTCAGGAAATCGGTCTGTGCGGCCGCATATGCAGCCGCTTAAGCGGTTCGAACAGGGGACCGCACCGCATATGTCAAAGCGGACCAATAATCGGTCCAGGCCCGATTATACAGCCGATTACCCGTTTATGCGGCCGCTTAATCACCGCTTTTCCAAACACACATACATGGACTTGAAGAAATGAAATTTATATGATATTTTTGTTGTTTCTAATTAAATATTTATATGATATTACTTCTCCCTTTCTTCTAATTAATCATTCTATGTTGTCCTTGTATGTAATTGTTCAATGTGATATATAATTCTATATGATTGATATATAAATATACATAGATATATTAATTTATTAAAAAAATCCAAACCCGCATATACTCCCGCATATACTCCCGCATACTGCATATACTCTATTCAGTGCCCCGTCCGCCCGTACACCGAATAGCACTTTTCTGAACACTGTATGTGAGTACATATTGTGATTAATCTGACATAGTTGTTATTTGGGGAAACTATTTTGCGAGTGATAGCTACTTCTTCTAGAGTTGGGGCCACCTTGTGGAGGAAGGAAACTATCATTCCTTTGATACAGGATGAGTTGTATGAATTCTTGGATGAATCACAGTTGACTAAAAGGATGAAGGGACCCTTCAAGGTCATGTAGATAATTCTTGGAATCTGCATCAGTCCTGCCAGATTGATGGAATCTTCAAATCCTCATTATAACATGTCAAAGGGCTTTATGTCCAAGCATATAATATAGGTGAGCCTTTCAAGTTGATGGCTTGTAGATCTGAAGGTTGCAGACATGCACTGGGGATGTATGGAATTCCATTTTGATAACTTGGCCTGTGGTGTGGACATGTCAAAGTTCTAGTGGTTGGCCATCTTGTTGGACTTGGAGGATTGTATTGCATACTACCATATGTTAGTACTGAGGCATTTAAATTGTTGACATATTGCAGCCAAGTTGAATCCCTTATATTTTTTCAAGAAGCTGATGGTAGATTCCGAAAAAGTTCATGAGAAGGTGGCACAGTGTGGTTGGACCAAAAAAGGCTGACTCGGGATCCCTTCCCTGTGGGTCGGGATTGCTCTCCTGAGTATTTGGAATGGATTATATTGGACCCTTCCATGATAGTGACTTGTGATTTTCTGGAGAACCGTAGTGATATGCATGTTTTCATCCCGTTCATTTGTTGGTTTATTCCACCCTAAACTTAAAACATACTTGTCCTCAAGTATGCTCCAACTCGATCTCTCTGTAATTTTTCTACAATCAATAAATGACAAATGCAATGCAAAGGATGATTATTGTTGAATGGGATTAATAGTGACTAAGTACATGCATTCCACCTCTCTCCTCTCCTGCTTTCACAAACCAATAATGAAAAGAGCACAAAGCATATGAACTTCAAATATAGTGCATAAAACACACAAGCTATTCATATTTCTTTCATGTAGTTTTGGGTAGACCGTTTCATGATGGTGTTCATCAAGGATGACTAGGAGTGATATTTCACCTTCATGCATTCAACCTTATGTCTCAAATCACCCCAAATGACCCATGTGGCTACGGAAAGGGCAAAATGAGCTAGGTTTGATGTTTCCTAGCTCAATGGGTATGAAAGTGGAAGAACGGATTGCGGTAGATTTTAGAGTGCTTTCTCACACTCATCTTTTATTTATTTAGATGCTCTTAAGGATCATATTTTTATTTTATTTTTACTTTTTCTTTTCTTTTTATTTTTTCCCCTTAGAGTAGATAGGGCACATGATGATGAGAGTGAAGCACTGAGATGTAGATGTGGCCACCCCAAACTTTTGGAGGTGGCCACGGCTGATGTGTGCACTTTGTATCCTTTCATGAGGTGGAGGGGTAAGAAGATGGTGAGTGAAGAGTCGGATCAAAGAGGGGTCACTGGTGTGATTCTCAACATAAGGTCTCCCGCATGAAAATTAATCCAACACTTCATCCTACAATTTCACACCACATGAATGAACAACTTGAAATTGATATTTCTATCAAGTGATTTCATAGGCACAAAGCGCTCATAGCTTGCTCAAGTTTTAATTCAACCAAAACATTCACAAACCCAAGAGAGGTGATGCACATGTAAAAAATCAAGTATTGATACCATTTAGCAATAAACAATGACAATTCACTTGAATTTGTCAAAGGTCATCATTTTTAATCCAAAAAGTAGAGATTGGGTTGAAACACACTTTTAGGCAAGAAATATCAAATTTGGGCAAAATTGGCCAAAACAGTGCCAAGTTTTCTTCAATCACATCTAAGCCTATATTATTGAACTTAAAGTAGTAAATAAGAAAATCTTAGCTAAAACATGCAAAAAGTACCAAAAATTTACATGATATGCAATGCATGGCAAAAAGAGTTTTTTTTTTGAAAATTATGCAAAAATGACAAGAAAGTAAACTACATGACATGAGGTATGAAAAGCAACTAAATTCTAAGCTAAGGCAAGCAAAAGCAAATAAACAAAATTAAATGGCAGGTGAAATGTAAAATAAGAGTGAAAACGAGATAGGGCATACTGCCTTACCACCCCAAACTTTTGAATCATGTTGTCCTCAACATGACACTAAAGTCTAGGAATGATAGGGTAGATTATTACTGTGGTGGCAGTGGTCCTCCCTATGGTGAGGGATGCTGGTAGTAATGTCCCCAATAGTCTGCTTGTGGAGGTGGGTATGTCTCCTGATAACCATAAAGGGTTCCCCATAAATCCTCCCCCCATTGGGGGTTTATCTGCGCCTGCGCATGCTGAAACTGGTACATGTGGTTGATCTGATGATGCATATGCTGCTGATCTAACCACATGTCCTACTGTGTCATCTGAATCACCTTCAATTGTACATGGATGGATGACATGTCATATGCATTTGTTGAATTTGGTTGCGCTCAAAGTCCTCCCCTCTCGGTCGTGTGCGGCGTGGCTGCTCAAAAATGTGTTGATGCTCTGGCACATTCATCTCTCCTCCTTCTTCATGTAAGTCCATGTTTGGTGCATTGAACCCCTCTCTTGGGTGCTCCTCCTCATATTGTGCTATCACCTAAGAAAAGTTCTCCGGTGGCCCCACATCCATAGTAGGGGAGTGGTATGGTATGGGAGCTCCAAGGTGATTCTAGGGTACCCGAAGTTTAGAACATAAAAGATTTTTCTATCTTTAAGGGAGATCATTTGGGACCTAGCAAGATAGTTTAGATCAAAATATTTGCTTCCTTATGCCTTGGTAAGACCATCTAGATTGCAATCCACTGCCTTTTCCATTGTGGTGATACCCCCCCCCCAATTATGAATGGATTTTTGCTCTTAGAGGGGATTGTCTTCAAGTGGTCAATCACCATGGCACCTATGTTTACAAATGCCCTACTTGCAATTGTGGCCATAACAAACAAATCTTTTTGTGAGCAACGCTCTTGATTGTCAAAACGGCCAAACAAGGTGTTTGCTAGGACCTTCTGTAGGTATCTCATGAAGGGGTTGTAAATCTTGCTGGTCTTGGATTTTCCTATAAAAAAGTAGCTTGACCAGTAATTGCCTTCCACATATTGGAGTAATATGTTGTACCACTCTTGTCAAGTCTTCCCGCATTGAATTTCTCTGCCATTTCTAAATTGGGGGCAAAGATATCATTGATTTGGGAAACTTTAAGCAAATATGTTGAGCTATTCAGCTTGAACCTAATGGCATCTTCCCCTTGGTATTGCACCTTCTCTAAGGTTGCAAAGAATTCATGAGTCAGCTCCAAGTAGGTGTCCTCAACCTCAATCAAGATCTTATACAGCCCACATCATTGCATTTGACTCTTGAATGTGTAGTTGATCCCTAAAGCTTGCACGATGGTCATACATGCATACCTAGTGGGGATCACCCTCCTTGTTAAGGACTCAGGGTGGATAGGCCTCGTCACATCTTTTATTTCGGTTCCCCTTCCATAGGTGGTTCCCTTTGGTTTCTTTCCCACCCATTTCAACCTATCCTCTTCTAGCTTGGACACAACATCCACCGGTTCATCTTCCATCTCCTTGCTTTCAGTGTCATCTTCCTCCTTTTCTGCATAAGTGTGTGACTGTGAACTTGTGTCTAAGTTCAAGGGCACCCTCTCAAAGCTTGCACTAGGTCGAGCTGATGAAGTGGAATGTCTGGCTGGAGTTGGTCGGAGCGGTAAGTGTGAGGAAGATGCATTGTTTGTTTTCTTAGCCCTCCTCTCGCGATCCGATGCATCAACATTAACTGGATCCACTATGTTCTCCAGCTCTTCTTCTTCTTCCTCCTCCTCCTCTTCGGGGTTGGTGTAGCTTGGATCTAAAGTGTGTCCGTCAGAGGAGGATCAGTGTCGGGAAGTACTTGTCGATGTCGACCGTCAGAGGGATCACAAAATTAAATTTGATAGTGACGAAGCACTACCGGACTGCTGTGACAAATTGGAGGCCCACTTGGAGCGGCTTTTGCCTCTGATGAGGATGTCCATTGTCTTCTATACTCCCTTCCTGATTGCCTTACTTGTGCTCTTCATCTTTGCAAATATCTTTGGTGAAAAATGAGTAAGAGTAGCACCAAACGTGCTTCCGGGCTGTAGGGGTGGATTCTCCTCGGAGATGGAGAAATAGATGGTGATGGAGGGTGGAAAATGAAGCTTGAGGTTAGGAAAGATGATTGGGGACCAAGGGGAACTCAAATCTGGAGTTTGGGAGTAAGAGGAGTTGATTTGGGGGTGAAGGAGGCTCACCCTAGTCGCCACTCCATGCAGAACGGGCATGCTCTGTCGTGAAAATGAGTTCTGGGTTGTGTTGGATCGGGTGGAATCGGGCGTCTTAAGTGTTGGGCCCGGGCCAGTACGGCCGTTCTGGTGGGATTCCAGCATGACCGTTCTAGCCAGTACGGTCGTACTACCCTCACCCAAAATTTGAGTTTTCCCTGTTGAAATCCAACTTAGCCAGCACGGCCATTCTGGCTGGATTCTAGTACGGCCATTCTGGCTAGCAAGGTCGTGTTGTCAGGGGCCAAATCTTGCATTTTCCCTATTAAAAAACCATCTTTGCTAATATGGCCGTTCCACACCAGCATGACCGTATTGGGCTCTGTCAGTTCAAAAATCTTCAAAAATCATTAAATCATTTCATCATTCATAATCCAATCATCTTGAATGATCCCTTTGATGTTGTATCAATCATTTTTCATTGAATGTGCCTCATTTCTCAACTTGCACCTATTTCACCTGTCGTTTCATCAAAACTAAAACAAAAACTATCAAGCACAAGTGTGTGTGTGTGTTTTTAGGTTTGTGTAAAAATAAAGTAAAAGTATCAAAAATGGAAGGTTGGGTGAAAAATTCCCAAACCTAGGTGGGTTTCCTCCCACAAGCGCTGAGTTTATTACCTTCAGCTAGGCTTCTTGGAGATTCTTCATTCATTCATCCGTTGGGCATTCTCATGTGTCCATTCTTGCAAAATACGCATCCCTCATTTGCACTCAATCTATGTTCCTCATCCCTTTGATCACAATAATCATCATCAATTGTTCCATCCTGATCCCCTTTGCTCAAATGATCATTTGGACTTGTGAAGTGATCATGTACAATATCCCTATCTCGGACTCATCGGGTTGGGGTTTTGTACATGTTGATCTTGATCTTCATGTCCATGAATGAAACTGTCACGGTGTCACTGCGTACATGAATCTCGACATCAGCTGTAGATAAGAACGACCCCCCAAGATTATGGGAATCTTCCTACCCTCTGGCTCCATATCAAGTACAATGAAATCTGTTGGGAACACTATGCCTTTCTCTTTGTCAATCATCACCAAGACATCATATGCTCTCCCCTAAGGCACTTTTATGGATCTATCCGCCAAGCGGAGAGTGCAATGTGTTGGCTTCAACTTGCCTAAGCCCATATCAACATAGACATTGTATGGCATCAAATTCACACTAGATCCCAAATCAAGTAAGGACATGTCTATGTGATGTCCCCCTATATATCTAGGTATGAGTGGGGCCCCTGGGTCTTTTCTCTTCATGGGGAGTGAATGTTGTATTATGGAGCTCACTTGTTCAGTTAATTTCACCTTCTTGGGTATCCTCCTCGTTGACTTCCTCTTTACAGTGCATATATTCTTGAGGAACTTGGCATATGATGGGATTTACTTGATAGCATCCAAGAGTGGAATGTTCACCTTCACTTGACGAAACACCTCAACAATATCCACATTGTGCTTTTGCCTCCTCTTCATTTCTGGTGGCTCATCTAGTGCTTCAATGAATGGAGGATCATTGGCTTTTGTCTTACTTGCATCAATGTGAGGTGGAACACTAGGGATGGTAGGACTTGCAAATGGAGTATGAGGTGGAGCACATAGTATCCCAAAATCAACATGATGTATCACTAAATCATATTTGGAAATTTCAATCACAATAGCACCACTTGGCTGCCTTTGCTTTGCTTTTTCAACCTTTCTTTAACTAGTGGGTTGCTCAAGAGATTTCTCACTCCTTAGAAATGTCACTGCACTTCCTTGCTCATGGTGGAGAAGGGGATCTAGTTGTGGCTGTGTAGGAGGTGGATGTGACACTTGGTGTTAAAATTGAGGTGGAGGGGAGAATTGAGGTTGGAAGGTGAATTGTTGGGAAAATGGAGGTGATGGAGGGGGAGGGGGAGCATAAGGCTTGGGATCATCTTGGAAATGGTAGGTGAACTACACTTGCATGGGAGACCGACTAAAGAAAACTTGAGAAGAGGTCATTGGTCCACTTGCTTCATGGTAGCTCATGATGGGTTTTGAAGACAACTTTTCTTCTTGGAGAGCAATTATGGAAGATAGTTTCTTTATTCTCTCTTCTAGCCTTGCAACATCTTTTTGAACATCATCAAATATTTTCAATCTAGAGAGAACCTCTTTCTCAAACCTTGAGCTGTATTTTGGACTTTGTGGCTCTTGGTAGCTATAGAAGTGAGGTGTCTTCTTTTCCTTGCCATAGAACTCAATAGAATTGACTGGGTGGCAAGGAACATTTGTCACTTGGTTCTATGAAGCTCACCATGTCACCAAGAATCTTCATCACTTGCGGGCTTGAGTCATTATGAGTAGGAGGTGCTACTCCAAAGGCATAGCCCTCGTCATTCATCATGCTGGAAGCTTGAATTCTTGATCCTTTAGCCAGATGCTCAAATAAAGGTCATATCTCAAGTGTCCTAGCCATGACAACTCCTCCACAAGAAGAGTCCATTGTATCTTGGTCCTTTAGAGATAAATCGGAGTAAAATGATTGAACTAGATACTACAAAGGGATCTCATGGTGCATACACTCTCTCAAAATCTTCTTAAATCTCTCCCATGCATCGTGGAACTGCTCATTGCCCATTTGACTAAAAATTGTCACAACACGCCACATTTATGTTAACCTTGCTATAGAGTAGAATTGCCTTAGGAAGGCATTCTTCATTGTCTCCCAACTCATGATGTCCCTTCTAGAGTCATACCAATATTTGGCTATATCTTTGAGGGAGAATGAGAACAAGGTCAACCAGATTGTATCATCTCTAGCCGTCGGCATCGTAAAGGTGGAGCATACTTCAAGAACGGAGTCCAAGTTCTTGTAGGAGTTCTCACTCTTTGAGCTGTAGAAGATGGGCAGGAGCCCAAGAAGACCTGGAGGGATTGAGAATTGCTCCCCTGGCATTTGATCAACCCTGCTAGCAATTAGCAATTTATAGTTGCTAGGCATGAAGTAGTCTTAAAGCGGCTTGCGGGGTGCATTTTGGCCTTACATCTTGTCTTCCTTGAATGGCTTATCACATGCACAAAGCACAACCAAACAAAAGAAAATAAGTTAGTAAACCAATATACACAAAGAATTCAAAGAATAATGAATAAATAATAGCAATGATGAGGGCAGTAGGAAAAGTCAAAACAAAACTAACTAGCTAGGTCGAGTGACTTTCTCCCCAGCAACGGCACCAGAAAGCTTGGTGCGCCCCCGCCAATGGCATTACACACCACTCAATTGAGACTTGAATGGATGAAACTCCACATATGAGAGCACACGGGTGGATTAAACTTTCAAATTTATAATGATCTACACTCAATACACACACAAACTAAAATACTACACCTACAAGCGCACGGGGTCGTGTCATAGTATAGGAGGGCGGTAAGTATAGGGTCAATCCACAGGGAGAAAAAGGGGGCACTAGAGATATGTTAGTTTTTTGTTCTAGGTTCCTACTGTGGAGGCTAGGGTTAAGGGTTTACAGGTGATTTGATTGTTAAACTAAGGGTGAACAAGAAAGAAATTAAAGGCAAGAATGGAATCTAAGTTAACCACAGACTAGATTAAGACTAATTAAGCAGGAAAAGACTAAGCTAGGTATGAAAAGGTAATTTGAGAACAATCTACTCTAAGGCAACTAGACAAGGCAAAAGAGCAATTAAAGACCTAAGCTAGCAAGAACAAAGCAAGAATAGGGAAAGAAGCTATCTAAGCAAGAAAAGAGCTAATTAAGCTAACACTAGCTAAGCAAGATGGAAACTAGGGTTTTAAAGCAATTAAGGGAGATGTGGTTGTTTATGGGATGCACTTATCAATTAGGTAGGGGTGACATATGAACATTATGATTCCATTTATAATATCCAAACCAAACAACAAGTTAGAGTCTAATGAATTATCCTAAGCCACTAACTGGCCATGGATATGCCAGGTTGTATATAGGGAACCAGTCCCTAACACTCCCTACTACCCTTACGAGGCTCACTTGGGTTAGGGCTTGGGTGAAATTAAATTAGAGTCTAAACAAGCCTAGGTTTCTAGGTTAGATGATCTTAGAATGATTAGGGACTGAGATTAGTAATGGGGGTAGAAGTGAGGTTTTAGGCCTCCCATCACCCACATTCTAGCCTTGAGAAAGCTCCATGCTAAACACACCAATTTCATATAAACTAGCTACTTAGATCTCTCAACTAGGGTTAGGAAGATTGATTAAATGTAGAAGGATGGGTAGCTAGATAGGGATCCAAGAATTAGACCTAGGAGCAAATCCCAAAATTCACATGTATAATCAATTTCCCTAAATTCTCAATTGATTTCAAGCACAACCCAACAAGCAATTCATGGAGAATGAGTTAGAAATAGAACAAAATCATTAGAAAATGGAATTACAAAGTTTACATATCATATTCCCCAACATGGTATCAAAGTAACATTTTACACCCCAAACAACCCACCCAAGGGGCCTAGCTACTCGTAATAATGCAAAATACAAAAAGAAGGGAGAAAGAGATAGAAGAAGCCATGGAGCTCAATGTAGATGAAGAAATTCTCCACTTCAGTTACTGTAGGACGTCCTTCTCTCTCCTCTAATGTGTAGGGGCATGGAATGATGGTGGAAATAGGGGGAAATGAGAGGAAACTAGGGTTTTGATGGTGGAAATGGTGAAATGGAGTGAAATGGTGGTGGGAATAGAGTGGAATGGCTAAGGGGTGAAAATGGAGAGCTAGTAGGTGGTAGAAAGTAGCTAACCTCGTGCTGGATCCGCCACCTAGGTATATATAGGTGTGAGGGAAGAACTAGGTCAATTAGGGGTAGTATGGGAAAAATAGTGCAAAAGTAACCAGGTTATTGTAGGTAGTATGGTCGTGGTGGTCACCACTGCCATGGTGGGGAGGGGTGAGAATGGTCGTGGTGGATGGGAATGACCGTGGTGAGAAATGGTGAAAAATCACAGGGAATAGGTCAATTTTGTACTGAAGGTGGTACGACCGTGGTGGTCACCACGATAATGGTGGGGCTAGGGTAGCACGACTATGGTGGGATGCCACGACCACAGTGGCTCAAATTCAATTGCATGTTCTCAACTCCATGACTATTCTCTCTGTAGGTACCACAGTTGTGCTGTGCAGCACGGTCGTTCTCGAGTCAGTGCACCACAGTCGTTCTGTGCTCCCCTACTGTGGTGATTTCTACACAAATTGAGCTCTGAACCTACTGATTTTGCAAGTGGGCTAGCACGGCCGTTCTGTGGCACCATGGTTGTGTTGCTTCCTGGATCAGTACTTTGACTTGATTCTTTGGATTTTCTTGGACATCTTTGCTTCAATGGATCTTTGGCCACTAGGGATAGGTTGAATGAACATCATACTTCACTTTGGGTCTCTCTAAGGGTAGATAAACCCTAGGATAACTCCTTCTCTCTCTTCCATCAAGTGTGATCCAAATGCTTGAAAAACATGCAAATAATGTCCATAAGTACATTTTACACAAATATGCATATTGAGGGAAACAACATGTAATCTAACAGGTATAGATGTGATTGAAATGCAAAATGACACAAGATGAAGCCCTAAAATAGGGTTGAATCATTCAAATGTGGGCATGTGAATTTAAATGAAGATTTGTGTTGATGATGTGTGGCATTGGTTATGAATACTCCCTCTATGATTTTAATAAATATGTGTTAGGGTTTAAATCCTTGAGGTACATATCGCTATGAGTTCCTCTCTGATGAATTGTTCAATCAAGGACAATACATAGCTCATGTCCATGCATTTTAGAGCACCAGGGACAGTTGTAGGTTTTTAGATCAAGATTTCCTCCTTCTAATACACCCCTGGCATGAAGTTGGAGGTAAGCACCCAAGCACTTTAATCTATCTCTCATCTTGGTTTGATGATAAGTGTTTCCTCCCTCTGAATGTTCATGGTCGGTTCTGTTATGGGGTAGGCCCTCACTCTAAGGGGGGGTATACAAGAGCTCTACTAGTCATGGGTGTCATGTTATGTGTTGAAGTATTGCCATGTAATTGGTGTGTTAGTGGTAATTCCCTATCCAGTTGGGCTAAGGCTCCAGATGTCAGAGGCACCCTGGTAGTCCTTACTCTTGACATGCCTTAGTGTAACAATCCAACACAAGCTTGTGTCTATATGTTAAAAGGGCTTTCGGATAAAAAAAAATTTGGTGACCCGCTAGTTGTGGATCTTTTCATTGAATATTTTGATTTGACATGGATGACAAGTGCCTTAGTATGAGAGCCTAAGATTTTGTAGGGAATGAGTGGGGTTTTTATAGCAAGGGTTTCCCATCACATAACATCTGGGTTAGTTCATATAGATTTTGGTCCCACCTCTTTTAAGAAATGAGGCAAGGATATCAGCAAGTAGTTTCAACTTCCACATTCTCCTGATGGTCCTTCCTTTTAGGTCAACCCAGACAGATGTAAGTGTCATGGTATCTACTTGGCTATAGGTTTTAAGATGTCAATTGCGAGGATAAGATATGACTCACATTTAGGAATCATAGTCTATGTCATCCTCTTATGTTTGTTATCATGGGGCTTCACCTCACCTTTTACTACAATCATGATCATGTTTGGGTGCATTTTATTAAAGTGGACCGATTTTAAAGATTTGTTTTAGGTTGGAAAGTTGTTGGGGCCTCAGAATAATGGTCATTATCCTTCTATCCTAGGCCCTACGTTCTACTTTTACATTTCTTCTTCAAGATGCACGTGGAGATATGGTTGGGTACTGTGATTTTAAAAGTGGGAACTTTTGGTTCCTTTACATGGATCTCTGTCAGAGGTTTTTCTCATTGTTGCAATTTGATCAGCAATAGTAGAGTTTGATGAGGTTGTTGTTTCTGTGATGAAGATGTATATCCACATCCATGTTTTTCAAGCTCAAGCCTCCCCAATCATATATGCCATGGATGATATAGGGTCCTTCCCATTTAGGGTCGAACTTTCCCCTAGAATTAGCAATGTGGAAGACTCACCATACTAAATCACCCTTTGGAGGCTATGCGGTTGAAATTTCTTGTTGAAGGCTCGAGAATTTCTTGCTTGGTAACATTGTGCATGGTACATGGATTTTGTCCTCCATTCTCCAAGAGTGTTGATGTTGTAGATTCGGTCTTGAAGCCATTCAGTCTCCAGAATATATGCTTCTTGTAGTATGCAGAGTGAAGGGGTATGTACTTCAACTGGTAGGAGTGCTTCCATCCTGTATACTAGGGAGTATGATGTAGCGCTTGTGGAAGTTCTAGTAGAAGTGGGGTAGGCCCACAAAGCCATTGGGAGAAGTTCATTATCAGTTGGCATGAGATCTAATAGTATTCTTTAGATTATTGATTGAGTTTTTGTTGGAAACTTCTATGGCTTCATTCATCTGAGACTGATAAGGTGACATTCAGTGATGCTTGATCCCCAAGGAGTTTATATATTCCTTGATAGTTTTAGCTATGATGTTTTTCCCATTGTTTGAGACAATCTCATGCAGTATCTCATATCGTCTTATGATATTGTTTTTTAGGAACTTGATGAGGTACCGAGTTGGTGCATTGGTGATGGATACTACTTCTACCCACAGGTGAAGTGATCAATTATTACGAGGACGAAGCAATTTCTATTTGATGCCTTAGGACTAACCTTCCTAATCGTGTTGATTCCCCAAGATGAGAACGGCCAAGGCTTGTCCATGTTGTAAATCTTATTTGTAGGAGAATGAATGTAGCCATCATGGACTTAATAAGTGTGACGTTTGCGTACATATTGGCAACAATCCACCTCTATGGTATTCCAGTAGTACCCCAAGAGTATACTATCTTGGCTAGCATAACTCCATTCATGTGTGTACCACACAACCCTGCACGATCCTCCTTCATGATAGCTTTGTCTTCTGTCTTGTCGACACACCAAAGAAGAGTACCATTATAGGACCTATGATAAACTCATTCTGCCGCAGCACATATTTCATGGCTCATGGTTTGAGTGCATATTGCTCTCTTTGGGATAGGTTATCAAAAATTACTTGGTCTGATAGATGTGCCTTGATATCATGAAATGAAGTCTTTGGTTCATCATTGGGTGCATTGTGGATGACCATGAAATAATAAGGTTGAGAAATATTATGGGATTCAAAAGAGAAGGTATGGCCTCCCTGGATGTCAATCCATGAAAATATAGTTTCTAGAGAATCAACGAAGGCGTAGTGGTTGATGAAGTGAAAAAAAATATGTTCAAAGTCTCAAGCCAGGGAACACATGTACTCCTGGTATGGTACCAGGTTTTGTTGGTAAATTTTTCAACTTTTCTACACCTAATATATTACTAGAATGGAGTCATCGTAGACCTATAGGCATCATGCCCCTTGTTGTCTAACAATCTATAGTCCCAAGATGCAAGTTTCATACCCAAACACATAGTTGGCCACGTTGAACTCTAGTTGTCTGTCTATTGGTAGTTGTTCTCCATGGAGTTTTGAAGGATTACACCTCCTCCAACTCCTTTCTAATTTATAGGCTCGGCGAAGAAGATGGTTCACATGTTGGTTTCAGGAGAAGCTTGTACGTCTGGTGGACTAATCATCCCTATGTCTTCATATAGGAAGTCATACTCATGTGTAACTTACTCTAGCAATGGGGAATCTATTAGTTGCCTAGCGAGGGCTTGTGCTTTGGTCACCTTCATTGGGAGGTATGTAATGCTGAACTCTAACAACATTCTTGCCATTTAGTGCATTGTCCCGTCAGGGTTGGGTGATTGTACAAATAGAAAAGTGGATGACCATCGATGATTTGTTGTAGAGGATACGTCATTAGATAGTGACATAACTTCCTTGTAGCATGGATCAAAACCAAGAAATACTTTTCAATTATAGTGTAATGAGCCTATATGTCCTTGAACTTCTTAGATAGATAGTCGATGGTGTGCTCACCGTCGGTGGTTTACTGACTCAAGACTCTGCCAATTGACGTCTTACAAATTGATAGGCATAGTATGAGAGGATATCTTGGCATGGATAGCCTTAATATAGGGAGATTGGTGAGGTAGGCTTTAAGATTCAAGAGCACTCCCTCACATTGTTTGGCTCATCCAACGTTGGAGGTCTTTTCAATAGCTTGAAGATTGGCTCACATATAGGTGTGTGTTTGGCTATGAAGTGGATAATGTATTGGATACTCTTGAGTAGGCATCTTATCTCCTTCTTAGTTCTGGGGGAAGGCATTACCCAGATAGCTTGAGCTTTCCCAAGATCTATTTTGATCCCTCTTTGTATAATGATGTACCCTAGAAGGTTACGAGATGTAACCCCAAAGTTGCATATGATAAGATTTAAGCACAGGGAGAACCATCCCAATTGTTGAAACAACTTATCAAGGTTGGTTATGTGGTCCTCTAGACTTTTAGGTTTAACAATTTTGTTGTCCGCATAGACCACCACCTCTTTGTGCATCATGTTGTGAAAGAGGGCGATCATTTCCCTTTGGTATGTAGATCTGGCGTTCTTGAGACTAAATGGCATGACCCCATAGCTATGGGGGATCTTGATGAAGGTTGTCTCCTCTTTATATCCTTGACCATCTTGATCTTGTTGTAGCCGGTGAATCTGTGCATGAAACCATGCAATGCAGGGTTGGTTTTGTTGTCGACAAGTATGTCTATGTGTTGAAGTGGGAAGTCATCTCTTGGAGATGCTTTGTTGAGGTTGTGATAATCCATGCATATTCATACCTTTATGAATTTTTTTGGCACCGATATAATGTTGGTGAGACATGTAGGATAGTTGACCGACTCTAAGAAACCAACATTGTATTTCTTTTGAACTTCTCTATGATCTAAAGGCTCTATTTTGGCCACAACTATCTGGCCTTCTACTTGATGGGATGAACACTAGGGATGATATGCAGTTGATGAATCATTATTGACTCATGCAACCCTAAAATGATAGTATATCTCCACACAAACATTTCGATGTAATGGCGTAGATGATCTATCACTTGGTCTTTGATATCTTGTTGTAGGTGTGCCCTAATTTTATCTTTGCATTGCTCGGGGCCTAAGTTGGGATTCATTGTCTCTGTCTCATCTTTGATATGAAAAGGTTGATGCTCAGGTTGATGCTCCTTCATCATATACTCATGTATAAGGACATCTTCAAACTCAGCATCTTCATCATTATAGATCTATGCTACCTAAGTGAAATAGCCGAAAAATTCTTGGATAACTTATATTCATTTTTAGGTTCTTTTCGATTTTTTTGGGATTTTGTAATTTTTGCATTTTTTTGGATTTTGCGGGGTGAGTGGGGATTGGTAAAGCATGAGTGAATAGACACTCTAGAATCTCCACCACATAAAGGTGTCGTTCCTCTAACGGGATTTTTTCTAGGTTTTGGGAGACCGGGTCCTTGGGACATTGTCATTATCCATACATCAGTTCTGAAATACTTCACCCTTCTAGACAAAACATATGAGAGTATGTGGGTCTTCCATGACCTTTGTATCAAAGATTGCATTGACACCCCATAACTCGATCTTGTCTTAGGCCTCGTTGTAGTCATTCAACATGACATTGTAGTCTTCCTCTGTGACCTCGATGTCTGCAGTCTTGTCGTCGTCTTAGTTGGGCCAGCCAGGGCAAATCCAGAGAGGAACATGATCAACCACTTTGGGTGGCATCTCTACCCCTTCATATGTTGGGTTGATGAGTTTTGTCTGGATAACATGATCATCCTGATGATGTTTAATTCTCTTTCTGATGTTAGAATGCTCAGGGCACGGACAATAGGAGTGGGAACCCATTTTTTTGCTTCCTCATTTGGAAGGATGGTCTTGCTCTCAGACTATTGGTTGTGTTGAGTGGTCTAAGTGCCCTATCTTTATTCAATGATGAGGGTTATCTCATTGATTATGGATGCATCTCGGGATATCTCTCTTGTTCATCACTAATCTCTTGTACAAAGTAATTCAACATCACAGAGACGACAGCCTTGGCAGTATTTGGGTGATCTTTAGTGATGGCCATCATGTAGGGAAAGTAAATATGAGGACCCTTATGATCAGGCCCAAGTTCCCAGTGATAAATCACTCTGAGTTGATGCTCTTCATTTAGTAAAATGTGTCAGGCTTTTTGGCTCAAAACTCAAGTCAGCACAGACAATTAAGGCAACCTGTTCAGGTCAAGTCTCTCATAGTGGGTCACAATGTTGCAGGCTTCCAATATGATGTCCATATGGTGATATTAGGTCATATGTAGGATAGGCCATAGAACCCTAGGCCCAAAACTTTCTATATGTGAGTGATCTGAATGATATTAGTATTTACTTGATGTTTGGCACCTAGTCATTGATCTGGATGAATGTGCATATCCCTTAGCCATTGTAAAAAGAATGTGAAATCATAGGAGAGATGGTGATACATTCTATGTGGCGGTACACCTCTGATGTTGGAGATGTGTAGCATCTCAAGAAGAATAGGATATTGTCTTTCTCAATGTAGGATATGGCGCCATAATTGTTATTTTGAATAGTGACAATATCATGGCCTAGTTAATACTTAAGTCTTTGATGTAGTGATGAGGGAACCACCCAATTCTAATGAATCCATGGTCTTCCTAGGAGAAGGTTGAAGGATAAACTCAACTTCATGACCATAAACGGGGTTGTAAACGTTTATGGTCCAATTTCCAACTCCAAAGTAATTTCTTCCATAGCGTCTTTGATTAGTTTATCGAAGGGGGTTGCTTTATTTTTCATAGAGTGGAGGTCAGAAGGATCCTTCCTTGGGCTAATTTGTAACATCCCAGGATTTGAGGCCTCGGATATAATGATCTTAAAAGGAATGATTGGACTACCTATATCACCAAGGTGCACCTCCTTTTCAGGGAGACCATCTCTAAAGAACTCCATAGTTAAGCGTGCTCAGCTTGGAGTAGTACTAGGATGTGTGACCAGTCGGGAAGTTGATCATGGCTTGCACGTCAGTGTGGACAAAGTGCGCAGTTAAGGCTAGTGGTGGTCTGTGGGGCCAGTCGTCATTCCTGAAACTCTACTAGAGCCTTGGGCAGTGGGCCCAGGCGTTACAAATGGTATCAGAGCCAATTCCCCTCCAGTAGGTGGGGCCCACATGGGCATGGCATGCCAGTCTTGAGTCGTGTGGTCCAGACATGTAGGAAAGGGTTGTCCATGGTTGATGTAGCCACCCTTGCGTTGGTATTCCATAATCGGGAGCTGGGTGTCCATGGGCCATTTTGGGTCTGCACTGAAATGGGGAAGAGATTATGAGGCCTTATAGTTGATCCTTGACGAGGACGTCAAGAGTCTAAGTGGGGGAGATTGTAACGTCCCAGGATTTGAGGCCTCGGATATAATGATCTTAAAAGGAATGATTGGACTACCTATATCACCAAGGTGCACCTCCTTTTCAGGGAGCCCATCTCTAAAGAACTCCATAGTTAAGCGTTCTCAGCTTGGAGTAGTACTAGGATGGGTGACCAGTCGGGAAGTTGATCTGGGCTTGCACGTTAGTGTGGACAAAGTGCGCAGTTAAGGCTAGTGGTGGTCTGTGGGGCCAGTCGTCATTCCTGAAACTCTACTAGAGCCTTGGGCAGTGGGCCCAGGTGTTACATAATTAGTCTATTAAAGGGACACACAATGATCCATGCACTTTTATTGACAAATCATGAGGATGTCTTGAGGATGTTGTATATTGTCATTATCAATAAGGGTTTGTTGTGAGTTATATATGTTGGTATCTCATCCTTAGAGAATGAGATCAGATATGGGGTCGTGATTAAGCTGATAGTGGTTGCAAGATCTATTGGCCTCACATCTTTGAAGATGTAGGTGCCCTCGAGGATCTTCATGATTGCTTCTCAGTGTTCTAGGGATTTTTGCATCACTTTTTCTAATGACACATTCCCTTCTGGTTTGTTGAGAAATTGGATTGTATTTGAGCCTTCGAGACGAAGTTCCTTGCAAATCTTGGATGTTGGCGGTACCTTCTTGGTTTCAATGGATGAAATGGAGACCTTACCAGTCCCCTCTTTAGTTGTGTTAGTAGGGACGCATTCATAAGTCAGTCACCTTCTCCTTGACATTGTTGAGAGGTAGTGGTACTTCTATTAGAACAAGGTGGTCTTGCTATATTTTATGTTATAATACTAGAAGTACAAAGAAATGGTTTTTAGATTTCATCGATGTTTTCTTGAACCAAATCACTCATGAGTAGTAGTAGAGAAAATCCCATAGGGAATGACCACATGAGTGGTTAGACCAAACCCTTGTGCCCTACTCTTGGATGTAGCGCACATTTAAGAAGTCTTAGATATTTAAGGTGTAATTAACTTACCCTTAATACCTATTTCAGGGGTTAATCATGTGGTAGGTTAATCCTTTTAAGGGGTGGATATTTGTTTCATTTTTGTTTCTCAATGTGTAATTCAACTTTAGGGTTGACTAGTTTAATGATGAATGCATTAAGTTTTAGTAGATTAACCTATCCAACAAAGATGTAGGAAAAAATGGTGATGGGAATTAGTAATATCTTAGTTGGAAATAAATTAATTAAGATGAATAAACTAACTCTAGTCAATCCAATTTAACCACATTAGAAATTGTGAACATAGTAAGGTTACACCTTAACCATGTATCTTATGAACAAACCAAAGTGATAAGTTACTTAGTACACCCTATTTATAGCATGAATCTTTTATACACTATCAAAATTTATAATAATAAATGAGACCCATGAAAATCAAATAATTATTAGAATACTCAATGTGGATAAATGAGATGTATTCTCTAGATTAACCCTATTCTTGAGTAGCAACCATGATTCATGCATGTGGGTTTTTACAACCAAAGATCTACTCATTGATATAAACATTGTAACACAACTCATGAAACATATCATAACTCATGACATATAATGTAACCTAATACCACACCCCTAATAGTGTGCACATTCTAGATAATTGGAGGGAAGTAAACAAGAAAAGAATCTGTCTAGTATTCTAATTAGGAAAACCTTGTTAATAGTTGAAATATATTTACCATTGTCCCATATGATATTAGTGAGACAAAGAATTAACAAGAAGACTAAGAAAATGATAATGAGTTCATGTGGCCTTTTAAATGGCCCTCTTTGGGAATGGTTTTCGGTCATGTTGAGAAGTAGAAGATCACCAAGTTAAGTAGCCTAATCACCCTGATGTCTAGACTTTACAAACTCTTAAATAGACATATCATGGAAAATTAGGATGATGGTAGACTACATTTTCATACTACTCGAGATATGGGTACCTCTAGTAAGTGTCACACCATTAAAAACTTAGGTTTTAAATCACTCACTAAGATAACAAACTAATATGCAAAGAGTTTTTCTCTTTGGAAAGGTTGCCCTTTATTGATTTACTAACCAAAAGAGCTCAGACACGAGTATCATGATATCCATAAATTTAGGACATCATACAAAGTAATTTAGTAGAAAGAACAACAAGTCCTACTAAGAAAGAGGATTGTCATGCATGAAATTGTCTAAATTTGAACTAAGTTGAAACTTAGCTAATTTCTCGATTGTTGCATTAACATCATGTGACACATTTATAATGCGAGTGTAACATTCTGAATTTTGGGAACTAGATCCATTTTCAGTTATAATCCATGATACTCTCAAAATCCAAGCCCATTAGCAAATTTAACTCACATTCCAAAACTTATTGGATTATCTTAATCAATTCTCGTGTACTTTGATAATAATAAGCCTTCAATTGTATTTATTTTTTTCTCAATCATTTCTTTTCCCTCAGTTGAAAAATTATTTACCAACCACTCCTTTAATTTACCTCCTGGGATCACTTTGACATTATTCAGCAAAATTTGAAATTCTCAACTCAATGCTTGGGTTTTTTGGGGATCACCAAAGAATATTAATTATGTTAGATGATATTAATATCTGAATTCCTAATATTAATAAAAAAAATAGTGATATAAAATCATGATATCATATGTTAGTATTTTAATAATTTGATTTAATGGATATCTAACGCGTAGTCCCTTTTATATAGTCTAGAAAGTTTATTAAAATGCATTATATAATGAGAACAAAGATGTGTTGTCTTCTTTAATAACATGTATCAACTGTTAAGGGAGTGAACGGAGATGTCCTCCTCTTACTCCCCAGATCCAAGGCCACAAACTCAAACCCCTCACCTTCGGTTTTGTGTCAACACTTCTGTTATGAAATCTACAAACTTCGATCCCCTTCTTCATTCAACGGACATAGGTGATACCCTACACCATAGAGGGGAATTGTTGCTATCAGTCAAGACTTGTTGGGATAATGTAGAGTGACGTGTATTTTACTACGCGCTAAAAACGCAAGTGTACGCGTCGAGTAATATAGGCCTTGTGAGGCCCGAGTCGAACTCAGGGATACGTGAATTATTGGAGACTTCTACTAACTAATCGCAATCAGCTAGACCGATTAACAAAGTAGGGTTTTGTTGTTCAAATTAAAAGAAAATAAAAATCAAACAAAGAAAACAATCGATTAAAGGTTAATTTAATCAATTAAAAGGGATATCTTTAGGATGGCGGTTTCACCGCGGGTCAACATTGTATTAGATTTCATATAATTCCTCACACTTCTCTCTCTATCCGGGTAGTGGTCTGAAATGAGAATTACCCACTGTCGTGGTGTAATCCACTACTTAGATTTAGGTTGATTCCATCGTCATAGTAATCATTCCCCTAAACTAAGCGCATTAAGATCGGTTCCTCAGTTCCCACCATTAATTTTACAACTCCTTTGTCAAGGGTTTTATTAATTAATGTAGAATTCGTCTCTTTTCAACCGTTAATCCTTCTGTCGAAGTGATTAAGGGCATTAATTTATTATTATGGTGATCAGGCATAACAAAAGCAATAGAGAAAACAAATTTATACCACGGATATGAGAGGAAAATATGAATTATCAATATAGAATCATCATACAATGTATCCCCGGGCTACTCCCGGTCCTAAAGATTGAGGGTTTTAGCCTCTCATGTTCATCTTACACGAATACATGGTAGAAATTGGGGAATTCATAAGAAAAATGTGAAATAGATGGGAAAACCCCTGAACGGAGAAGAACCGGTGGATCCTTGGCGTAGAACACAAGCTTTCCCCGCCTGTCGGTGGTGGAAATTGTCTTCGGCAGCGTCCGAATCACCCGGGATGAGCTTCTCGGCCTCCGTTCTCCTTTCTCTCCTCCTCGGCACTCGTGCAATCTAAAAATGAGATCATTCGATGTCTGGGCGGCCGTCATTAGGTATAAGTCCCTAATTAGGTCGTCAAATAACAACAGCCGTCCGATCGAAATCAAAACACGTCCAACGCATATCTGTCGGCGTCGATACCATCGACGCGGGTCGATGGTATCGACCCAGCGGATTAGCGGCAACTTTCCTTTCTTTTATTCTGAGCGCCTGTGGTGATCTCGATACCATCGACTTGGGCGTCGATGGTATCGACTCCTTTAGCGTCGGTTGTTGTCGTTTAGCGACGCTGTAGCTCTCCTTGTGTCGATGGCATCGACTTGCGTCGATGGTATCGACTCTGTATTGCTCTTCTCGGCTGACAACCTGTGGCTTGGTCGATGGTATCGACATCCGTCGATGGTATCGACGGATGCAGATACTTGTTTTTCCTGAAATTGCACAACAAGACCAAATAAATCCACACGATTTATGATAAGATGATCAATAATGCTTAAAATAATGAAATAAAGGGGATTTGATATAAAATGATGGCAAAGACCAAATAAAGTGAATTATGCAATAATATCCATGAAAATGAGTAATTAAGGCACAAAACACATATGAAATCGGTCTATAAATGCGACTCAAAATCATCGCATCAAACTCCCCTAAGCTTAAACATTGCTTGCCCTCGAGCAACTAATCCTTAGAATAGAATTGCGAATGTCAACTAACAATCAAAATACCAACCCACCTCACAAATGACTCCCACTGGACGTTCTCAAACCGGCCTACCCTAATCACAGAACAGTAATTACCCTAAAGGCGACAATAACCATCAATAAAAGAAATTATCCTTCAAACCGATGAACACTATCACATAGGGCAGTTAACATAATAAAGTTCGCCGATTCAGCCATGGTGCATCTTGTGATCACCTAAACTACGTTGCTCGCCCTAACTACCATCTACATGGAAGCCGTCCTCCTTATACACATGAGTGAGGAGAATATCACGGTGGACTACCAATCCGAGCAACGGGTGGATGGAATGGGTGGTTCATGGGAGAATTTGGAAGTATTACACAGTTTCAAAATGCATATAACAAAATGCCCTAAATGATGCAAATGCACATTAAGAATGCCCTACTGCCTAAAAGTGGGTGGAATGATGCATGCACTAACCTTCTACCTCACAATGAGATAGAAATCTACTCAAGCCACATCATGTACTCAATTCCCCTATTATACAAGTGATATCATTCCTTTCTCCCTCTTATTCCATTTCCTTCTAAATTCTCTTTTTTTTTCTTTTTCTAATTTTTTTTCTAACATTTTTTTTCATGTTTTCAGAATTTTTTTCTTCTTTTTTTTTCTTTGCCCATATATCCATAATTGCTTAGAGATACATGTATAAGGCCATTTTCTTTCCAATTGGAGATCTTTGCTTTATTTCGAGGGTATGGAACAAATTAGATCACCTATTTAGGAAAACTGAGATACATGGTGTGCTTATGCATGAAAATCATGAAATTGTGAGTGCAACTACATGACATGCACCTAAGGGTAATGTGCATGTATCACTATATATTTTTTTCATTATTCTATGCAAAAACATGAAAATAACAATGCAAAACCTATCTACATGCCATGCACGCAAAAGAAATTGAAACTGCACTTTACTTCCAATTCTTGGGTGGATTATAGGAAATGGGGTGGAATGATCACAAGATTAAGTGACTGAACCTTAGAAGAAAATTATGTGTCCCTCCCTACTGACATGTGTAGTAGTTTAAAGGGTTCTTTCTCTTACATCTGATTAAGGTCTCATTACCATTTGATTAGGTTAGGCTCAAACAACCGTTACTATCCACTTTTCATGAGTCAATGGGGGTGTGAGTATGACATATTGCTTCAAAGTTGACATAATCAATCATTTTCATAGAACAAGTTCCCCAAGGACAACCAAGTAAAGCTATCCAAATGACACAGAAAAAATTTTCAATTCCCTTAATTTCCCCATGAAAACAGCAAGATGACAATTTTTACGACATCCACAATTACACTAGATAGATGTGGATCCTAAATAAAAACTTAAAATTGCAAAAACAAATAACAAATAGAAACTAAAAACAACTAAAGAAAAGATAAAAGATAGAGCTGTTCCAGTCACCCCCCCCTAAGCTTGAATTCGACTATGGCCTCATAGTCAAAAACCAACTTAAGGGTGGAACAGTGATACCCTGATCAGTCCAATGGTGGTGGAGGTGGGTACTGCCAGGGTCGTGGGGTCCGGATTTGCTCTGGATGATGTGACTTCATTTGGCCAATAACCCCATCTTGAATAACTGACACCGACACTGCTGTGAGCCCGTCGATACCATCGACAGAAGTCGATGGTATCGACTCACTGATTAGGGCAACTGCCTCGTGAGTCCGGCTGCCGCCTTTTTCACTTGTAAATGTCGATACCATCGACCTGTGTGTCGATGGTATCGACTCTACTGAGTCGATTTCATCTGAAAATCTCTAGAGATCTCGATGGTATCGACTGGCATGTCGATACCATCGACCTTTTATTGCGACCTGTCTGTGACCATGTCGATACCATCGACGGATGTGTCGATGGTATCGACCCTGCCTGTGCATGCACATTCAACAAACGGATCAAGGTATCATTTTTAAACTAAAATTCAAACAAAATAAAAACAATCTACGACTATAACTAAACTATCCTAATGTACCAATGGTTGGGTTGCCTCCCAACAAGCGCCCTTGTTTAATGTCTTAGGCTAGACGGTGTGACAATCATCATCTTTTCACCTTGGGAACTGCACTTAGAGGATCATGCGGTAATTTGAATTCAACACGATCTCCTCCAATACCCAAGGACAAAGTCCCTCTGCCTAAGGCAGTCACAACGTCTGCCGTTGCTTGAAACGGTCTTCCTAGGAGAATTTCGCAGCTTTGTAGTGGTGGCATATCCATGACGACAAAGTCCACCGGATATATGAATCTGTCAACTTTGACTAGCACATCTTCACATACTCCATAGGGTCTCACTGTAGACCCATCTGCCAATTCAATTGTCACAGCCAACTTCTTGATCTCTTTTAACCCTAGCTTATGAAATGTAGCCAAAGGCATGAGATTTATACTAGCGCCGGAATCACATTGCGCTTTAGAAATATGTTGACCACCTATTGAGCATGGAATGTAAAAACCTCCTGGGTCTTTTTTCTTCTTTGGTGAACTCCCATGAATCATCGAGCTCACCGTCTCATTCGTCCAATAAATTTCATCTTCTTTTATCCGCCTCTTCTTATTGATGATCTCCTTAATGAACCTCCCATAAGCGGGCACTTTCTCAATCATCTCCACCAATGGAATATTGATGTGGAGTTTCCGGAATATCTCCAAGAATTTCTTAAAGTGACGATGCTCCTTCTTTGACTTAGAATTGACCGGATCTGAAACACCAGCTGCATCAACACGCCTGTGAGGTGGCACATAAGAGCTTTTCAGGGGTACCTCCCCTAAGCTTGCTTCAATTATTCCCTCGGACGTGGGCTTTGGCGAGACATCATCAATAGTAGCAGCTTGTTGTGGTTCCTCTCTCGCCTCAGATGTCTCCACATGTGCACAAACAACCTGCACCTGCTCCTCTTACCTAGATGGAGATACCATACTCACAACTCTCTCTGATTTTCTGAAGAAATGGTTTCCGCCCGGCAATCTATAGTAAGTGCGTGGATACGGTATCGTCGGTGTTGCATTCACATTGAACGTCATTTTTCTTTCTTCTACAGCTTCTTGCACCTGAGATTCCTCATTTCTTACCACCGACATGTACTTAACCTGATGATGTGCTTGAGCCACGTTCGCATTCTCAGCTGGTTTCTGTTGATTGGCGTGCTTGATGGCCGCAACTTCATTTGAAATTTGTGCCACGGTGGTCTCTAATGCTCGCATCTGTGCTCCATGGCTTTGCAGCGTCTGCCCAAATTTGGTTAGAATGTCACCTTGAGATTGTAATTGTTTACCAAACATGGCCATCATCTCTTGGTTTTGCTGAACCATTTGACTTAGCAATTCAGTGTTCTTTTCCTCGGTTCTTTGCTGTGGTTTGGCATCCGGATCCTGTAGAAAATTATTCGGATCCTTCCATGAAAACTTTTTATCCTTTCTCCATGAATAGTCATTGTTTCTATAGCCCTGTTGTTGCATGAATTTCACTTGGGCCTCCCCATCATCAGATGCATCCTCCTTAGTTAACACCTTCTTGGCTAGAAGATCTAACTTATCATTCAGCTCCCTCACTATTCTGGATTCGCCGGCAGCCTTGACATGTTCTACTGCACCTCTGTCGCCCCATGACTGTTTCCGAGCCATGTTCTTTAATATCTCCCAGCATCTTGTATCGGTGTTGTTTAGAAAGAATCCAGAACCGGCCGAGTCCAAGTTGCTTCTATCATGCTCGGAGAGAGCAAAGTAGAAGATCTTCACTTGGGTTTCCTTGTCCAGTCCATGGTGTGGACATCTCCTCAACATGACTTGAAATCGCTCCCAAGTCTCAGAATAGGTTTCACCTGCCTGTTGGGTGAAATTATGAATCTTCCTAATCATATCATTGGTCTTCTCAGGAGGGAAGAACCTCTCGAAGAAAACCTCTACCATGTGGTCCCAAGACTCCACATATTCATCATCTAAGTTATGCAGCCATTCGCGTGCAATTCCTGCTAGTGAACTCGGGAAGAGCTTCAAGTAGAGCACGTCCTGTGGAAATCTATCGATCTTTACCATATCACAATTCTCCACAAATTGACTTATGTGCGCGACGGGGTCTTCATTTTTGAGCCCGTGGAAGGCATTAGACTTCACCAAGTTGATCAAAGCTGGATCAATCTTGTATTTCGGAATATTCAGCACTTGCTTCTTTATAGGCCCTTTGGAAGCGGACGAGGAAGAAGCCTTGATCTTCTCCCATATTGTCTGTGGCTCGTCCATCTCTTCGTGTTCGTGTTCAGAATTTATATCCTCCAGCTCGTCTTGATTATATTCACCCTCGTCTTCTGGTCCCGGCAGCGGAACCTCTGGTGTGCGACCCGCGTAGTCAGTACTACACGTCTGCACCATGCACAGTACCTGAAAAGAGAAAATTCGAGTTCAATACAGTGCTATGACGAGTATAAAAATTATCGAACAATTTAAAAATATTTGAAGTTGTTTCAATCTAAATAAAAAAAAATTTGGCCTAGAGTGGCCGCTCGTAGCACTCAAAGTGTCAACAATTCGCCGTATCCCCGGTAACGGCGCCAAAAACTTGACGTGTATTTTACTACGCGCTAAAAACGCAAGTGTACGCGTCGAGTAATATAGGCCTTGTGAGGCCCGAGTCGAACTCAGGGATACGTGAATTATTGGAGACTTCTACTAACTAATCGCAATCAGCTAGACCGATTAACAAAGTAGGGTTTTGTTGTTCAAATTAAAAGAAAATAAAAATCAAACAAAGAAAACAATCGATTAAAGGTTAATTTAATCAATTAAAAGGGATATCTTTAGGATGGCGGTTTCACCGCGGGTCAACATTGTATTAGATTTCATATAATTCCTCACACTTCTCTCTCTATCCGGGTAGTGGTCTGAAATGAGAATTACCCACTGTCGTGGTGTAATCCACTACTTAGATTTAGGTTGATTCCATCGTCATAGTAATCATTCCCCTAAACTAAGCGCATTAAGATCGGTTCCTCAGTTCCCACCATTAATTTTACAACTCCTTTGTCAAGGGTTTTATTAATTAATGTAGAATTCATCTCTTTTCAACCGTTAATCCTTCTGTCAAAGTGATTAAGGGCATTAATTTATTATTATGGTGATCAGGCATAACAAAAGCAATAGAGAAAACGAATTTATACCACGGATATGAGAGGAAAATATGAATTATCAATATAGAATCATCATACAATGTATCCCCGGGCTACTCCCGGTCCTAAAGATTGAGGGTTTTAGCCTCTCATGTTCATCTTACACGAATACATGGTAGAAATTGGGGAATTCATAAGAAAAATGTGAAATAGATGGGAAAACCCCTGAACGGAGAAGAACCGGTGGATCCTTGGCGTAGAACACAAGCTTTCCCCGCCTGTCGGTGGTGGAAATTGTCTTCGGCAGTGTCCGAATCACCCGGGATGAGCTTCTCGGCCTCCGTTCTCCTTTCTCTCCTCCTCGGCACTCGTGCAATCTAAAAATGAGATCATTCGACGTCTGGGCGGCCGTCATTAGGTATAAGTCCCTAATTAGGTCGTCAAATAACAACAGCCGTCCGATCGAAATCAAAACACGTCCAACGCATATCTGCCGGCGTCGATACCATCGACGCGGGTCGATGGTATCGACCCAGCGGATTAGCGGCAACTTTCCTTTCTTTTATTCTGAGCGCCTGTGGTGATCTCGATACCATCGACTTGGGCGTCGATGGTATCGACTCCTTTAGCGTCGGTTGTTGTCGTTTAGCGACGTTGTAGCTCTCCTTGTGTCGATGGCATCGACTTGCGTCGATGGTATCGACTCTGTATTGCTCTTCTCGGCTGACAACCTGTGGCTTGGTCGATGGTATCGACATCCGTCGATGGTATCGACGGATGCAGATACTTGTTTTTCCTGAAATTGCACAACAAGACCAAATAAATCCACACGATTTATGATAAGATGATCAATAATGCTTAAAATAATGAAATAAAGGGGATTTGATATAAAATGATGGCAAAGACCAAATAAAGTGAATTATGCAATAATATCCATGAAAATGAGTAATTAAGGTACAAAACACATATGAAATCGGTCTATAAATGCGACTCAAAATCATCGCATCATAGAGAAACCTAACAAGCATAGTGATCGGTATCTCTCGACACCATAGAAATGGAAGCCATTCCAAGCCTTTTCAACTCCAGCACAACCCATGTCATTCTCCTTAAGAAATCCCTAGTATATGGATGCATTCACATCCCACGACTCCAAGGAGCCAGATATCAGCCAAGATCTCCCTGACTGTAACGACCCGCACTTTTGAGTGTCTAAAAGACCTTAAAGTCGCAGACCGTCATTAAAAAAATTCCAAGATTAGATTCATGAAATAATACAAAATAGTAAATAATTTTCATTAATGATCAAATATTTACATGTTTAGATAAAAAGATCCTCTTGGGAGTTACATAACTTTTAAACAGAATTACCTTTTACATGTGTGAAGATAAACCATTAAAACTAAACCGTCATGATTAAACTGTAGTGTCTTCAACATTTCTATCTTTACCCTCATGTCCACGAATCAAGTATATCTGATACCTAAAACGCTGACAAATAAATATGCGATCAGTATATTTATATACTGGTACGTGGATTCAAACAATAATCACAAGTACAGATATAAGCAAACATCTTTATCTTGCATATAAGAAAATAAACTTGTTTTCATATTCTAGCCCATATCTGGTCAACTACCTCAGGTGTAATCATTGTCCCTCCTGGGCTCGTGTGCATTACCCTTAAGATCAGTCTAACCCAGGGTTCAGAATACTATTATTACTTTACATGATACTCATATGCACTTTATAGTTTGCAAGAACTAAATAAACAAGCAAGCAGTTTATTTGTCGTTCAATCTCATCGAGAAACATCGGCAATCTCAAAATTTGATACATGTATTCATAAGCGTAACCACGTACCTTATGTCATCGCAGAAATCATGCAGATCTAACATGTACTTTAAGAGTGCATCCAAACATCCAAGCAGTAAAGCATGTAATCAACAAGTATCTGAAATAAAGCATACTATGTATGTGTTACCATGTATTCATATGACATTACTCATATCTAGATGCGCTCCTAAACTAGGGTTTAGGGTGATCTCATGTTTGGACTAAGGATTAGGATTACAAATCCTAACTCCTCACGTTATGGTTTCTAGGATTGCAAATCTAGTTATGCATATTAGGTGAAACCCTAATCGTCAACTTAAGCATATTAAACTACTCATTACATCTAGTTCACATTATCAGTATTAAGATTATCTCAAGATGTCCATGTTGGTTGTAAAACCCTAAATAGCATGAATAAGATTACTAATCCAGAATCATCCATTATTCAAGATTATCAAGGTTTTACTCATTATACATGGTAAGTTCATGTGTTACCTCAATGTTACTAAATCTACTCAATTAATCAACATATTAAAGGAAATTCTAGGTTTTCCTTTACATTAAACACATTAAGACATGTATTGTACATACTTTTAGAACATGAAGTATATTTAGACTCTAAAACTATTTTATTTGGATTTATCTCATTCTCTTTATCAATTTTGATATATTATACCTTGCAATCCGAGTTGCCAATAAGTAGTTATGATTTACTAAAGATTATCAAATCTTGGCCAATCAGAAGTTGCCAAGTCAACGTAACTTACTTATTTTTCATTTTCTTTTATTTAAGCCGGCCAGGTTGGTGAAGAGACCCTCTAGCCCCTACTTCTTCAGTATCCACACAAGGGTATATGAGTCATTAGACTCTAACCCAAACCCCTTCCTTGCAGAGGATGGGTTTCGATTCCAGGAGTACGCATCTGCTGCGACGGACCCCTTTGCCGACGCCACCCTCTGCGCCCTGCCGTCCAGTGGCCATGGATCCAATGTCCACAGTCGCTCCTTGCTGCGGAGTCTCATCAGCAGCTACCTTCGTCCAAACTGTACTCCTATCCTCCCTCTCATTGCTTCAGCATGCCAGGGAGACACCCCCGATGGGATTGGGCTGCAGGTGGTGCCTAGGTCCTCACCGCCACCAAGCGTAGAGTCAGACCAAGCCACAAATGGCCCTCAGCTTGTGCGTCATCGGCATCGCTCCTATCAACTCCTTCTTGCATGACTGGTCATGCAGAATTGGCAGGTCTGCCCTGCCTGCCTTGCAGGTTCCTCAACATGAAGCAGAGCCGCCATGATCGTTCTTCCGCCGAGTCATGTTGCTTATGGACTCCTCCTTGTTTTCGACAGTAGGGTCAACTGAATGCGCCACCGCCCCCGCAACACTACCCACAACCGTTAAAGGCATCGCCACCTTGCTCCTCCTCTCCACTTCTCCTGTGGCTTACTCACCGGGTCTGTGGCAAAGCCACCTCTAGTGTCAGGCCTTCTTCCACTGCGCCCTCAAAGGTTTTCACCGACGATCATGTCACAGAAATGCCTATTCTCCAGTCTCCTTCTCCACGTGTCGTCTACCCCTTTGAATCAGCGAGTCTCCAACGAAGGAGACGTAGGTTCCCTATCTTGCGATGGCTGGGATGGGGTTGGTTTCTCTAAGGAACCCACCGGACTTAACCCTACATCGGACCATGTTCCCCTTCCACCTTGCATAGGGAAGCCCCAGGCCCTTCTCTTCACGAGCTTTGGATGCTGCTATCAACCCCCTTTTGTGGAGGGATGCCGATACAGCTGTGACGGCCAGCCGTGATGATTACCCGAGGTGCCAAGATGCTGCGGCAGAGGCGTCGTTTTCTTCCTGTCCTCGTCCTTGCTGATCAAGTGCACTACCATAACAACATCAAAACCAAAAATCTGGGGTGTGTTGATCATCGTGAGATAACAAGGGGGATGAGGGTGAAGGGTCGGTTGTGTACCCCTCGAGTATAGAGGGAAATCATGTATATATACACATAGGGACTCCTCGTATCTTCCTTCATCCCCTCCTCAAAAGATGGCAAGATATTCCCTTCCAAAAGTGGTAAGGAAGTCATATTGGAAATAATTATATACGTGCCCACTATATTTCCTTTTCCATATGCATTAAAAGTATATATCTTTTTACTCAACGATCCATTGCCAACTAGTATTTTCTCTTCCTCTCACAATTATGATAATCTTTTGTGAAGTATTTATATTTGTCAAAAGTAACGCAATTAAGAGATTCCCAATATATATAGAAACCAATGTCCATACCTCTTACACCAAAAACCCATAAAGGAAAGCATGACACATATTGGATAATGGATTATGGATTATTCATCTATTTCTCTCATTGATCTATCCTTACATCAATTATAGGAACTTATGAATTTCCTTTCCAAATTATATTTATTCTTTTTCTAGAATTTTCCATTCTTTCTCTTGTTCAACATTAAATGGATTATTACAAACAAAATCCTTTTATTTCTTTAACTTGTCACCAGGATAATATTATTCCATAAATAATACCATCCAGGAGAATTATTTATCAAGACATACTTTATATTTATATTATTCAATTTTACCAAAATTGGGGATATAACATTCACCCCTCCTTTGAAGGAATTTTGTCCCCAAAATTCACACCCAAAAGAAAAAAGTGAATTATAACTCATCTTAGTTTCAAGTCTTAGGGTTAGCACCCTACTTAGACATCTTTAACAACTATTCCATGGTATATCAAATTTTCATTTTATCACTAAGATTGGCACTTGAATTGAAATTCAAGTATATCTGCATCTCTAGTAGTCACATCTTATCATCTCTTGACGATTCCATTCTTATTGGTGATTTCATTATTACTTGGTGATTTCTCCTTTCACCTAGGTTTCCAACCTATAATTTATTATTTTCACACAAGGGTGAGGTAACACCTCTAACCCGTGCTCATGTCATTAACCTCAAATTAAGACATTTATCCCCATATCTCAATTTTAAGCATAACGTGTGTCTATCCAATCTCCCTCCCTTATAATGAAATGAAATAAGCATTTGGCTGCAGCCCAAACACAAAGTTCAATCCATTCCAAGAGTGGAGATGACACATCCACACATTACCTTTCAATTTCACATATTAAGTTGAATCATACTCTATATGACTCTAAACTTACTTGTTCTTAATTTTATAGCATTCTTATGTTTCATGAAGTCAAGTGTCCCTTTTCTTACTCTTAAGTTAGGTCACAACTCCTCTTAAGTTTTCATGACTTCTTTATGTCTTTCATATTTACATATCATGTATCATTATGAGCCTTAGCCAAATCCTTGAGGTCTCTAGGGGTATAGGTACCTTTAGAGTGATATCATCCTTATGCATCAAGAGAGTGCCTTTCACATTCACCCATTAGGCTACATGATCCTCATGGAGGTAGCTAATCTCCCGAGTCATGTCCTTGGATAAACCTAGTTGTTACCTCCCGACCACATGGTCATGTGCATTCAGGAAATATCAACTCCCAACCCATCAGTCTTATGTACCTCTAATACACCCTACTTGACCCTAAGATTGCATTAGGACTCTACCCTCCCTAAGGGTTTCTTTTCAGATGTCACATCTTTTAAGCACATTATTCTCTTATTTAATTCTTTAACCTGGATTGCCTTCATATCTCTCTTTTGAGTACACATAATGCAGTGTCGTCCCATCATTGGGCTCAGGCCACCTTCCCTCCAGGGCTTGGTGCCATGTTGGTCTTCCCTCCTGGGCTTGACCTCTGTGATCTTCCCCTCCAGGGGCTTGATCCTAAATAACTGCATTGTGGACTTAGGCCACCTTCCCTCCTGGGCTTGGTGCCTGCCTGGTCTTCCCTCCTGGGCTTGACCATTTCATGACCTTCCCTCCTGGGCTTGGTCGTCCACTTAGGCCACCTTTCCTCTTGGGCTTGGTGTCTTACTGGTCTTCCCTCCTGGGCTTGACCAGCTGTGTCACTCAGAGTCGGCATCCTTGGATTCAAAGAATTTATGTACTTTCATTTTTTTTAATATCTTTAACTCATCACACCTCTAGGTGAGGATTAAGGTTATTTCAATACTTAATTACATTTATTCACTTACCTTTTAAGGGAAAGTCCTAGCCTAGGGTGCCTTCTTGGCTCATAGGAGGGGGTTAGGCTCTCTAGCCACAACCTGATCCCAAGATCTAAGGTTTTGCCTCCCTCATAGGTCATCTTCCCACTCTTTGGGTTGACCCACCCCAGGTTATCTCACTAACCCTAAAGGTTTCATAGGTATCTTTTTTTTCTCATTAGGCATAACTTTTATCATCAACCCATGTTTGCTCAATCTCTGGAATACCCCCCTCATGGTCTCTGTCCATTCCATGAACTTGGGTCACCTTCCCTCCAGGACTTGGTGCTACGTCAGCCTTCCCCTCCAGGGGCTTGGCCACGATCACTAAACTTCTAGAGACCTCATGAGGAGTTTGAGCAAGTTATATTCCAATTTTTCATTTTCATGTATATGTATAACTATTGGTTTTTTTTAAGTCTCTTAAGACTTATCACACAAGTTTTATGCTCCTCATGCCCATATGCATGGGAGATTGGGTTTCCTAAACCATCCCTTATATTTCTTATTCATGATTTCAAGTTTCAAATGGGCAGTGTCCCATACTACCACACCATGTTGATTACCAATTTTAAGTTTCACATGGGCAGTGTCCCATACCAACACACCATGTAGATTATCGATTTTAAATTTCACATGGGTAGTGTCCCATACCACCACACCATGTTGATTACCGATTTTAAATTTTCACATTTTAATTCTCTTATTAATATTTTATTTTCAAAGATTTTAAGCACGAGATGAGAAGTAGATGAAAATGTTAGATGAGGAACTTGATTTTTTTATTTAAAATTTCTAAGGATAATTTGAAATTATAAAGTATTAAGTATTAGTTGATGAATCTGTGCTCTGATACCAAATGTAATGACCCGCACTTTTTAGTGTCTAAAAGACCTTAAAGTCGCAGATCGTCATTAAAAAATTCCAGGATCAGATTCATGAAATGATACAAAATAGTAAATAATTTCCATTAATGATCAAATATTTACATGTTTAGATAAAAAGCTCCTCTTGGGAGTTACATAACTTTTAAACAGAATTACCTTTTACATGTGTGAATATAAACCATTAAAACTAAACCTTCATGATTAAACTGTAGTGTCTTTAACATTTCTATTTGTACCCTCACGTCCACAAATCAAGTATATCTGATACCTAAAACACCGACAAACAAATACGCGATCAGTATATTTCTATACTGGTACGTGGATTCAAACAATAATCACAAGTACAGATATAAGCAAACATCTTTATCTTGCATATAAGAAAATAAACTTGTTTTCATATTCTAGCCCATATCTGGTCAACTACCTCAGGTGTAATCACTGTCCCTCCGGGGCTCGTGTGCATTACCCTTAAGATCAGTCTAACCCAGGGTTCAGAATACTATTATTACTTTACATGATACTCATATGCACTTTATAGTTTGCAAGAACTAAATAAACAAGCAAGCAGTTTATTTGTCGTTCAATCTCATCGAGAAACATCGGCAATCTCAAAATTTGATACATGCATTCATAAGTATAACCACGTACCTTATGTCATCGCAGAAACCATGCAGATCTAACATGTACTTTAAGAGTGCATCCAAACATCCAAGCAGTAAAGCATGTAATCAACAAGTATCTGAAATAAAGCATACTACGTATGTGTTACCATGTATTCATATTACATTACTCATATCTAGATGCGCTCCTAAACTAGGGTTTAGGGTGATCTCATGTTTGGACTAAGGATTAGGATTAAAAATCCTAACTCCTCATGTTATGGTTTCTAGGATTGCAAATCTAGTTATGCGTATTAGGTGAAACCCTAATCGTCAACTTAAGCATATTAAACTACTCATTACATCTAATTCACATTATCAGTATTAAGATTATCTCAAGATGTCCATGTTGGTTGTAAAACCCTAAACAGCATGAATAAGATTACTAATCCAGAATCGTCCATTATTCAACATTATCAAGGTTTTACTCATTATACATGGAAAGATCATGTGTTACCTCAATGTTACTAAATCTACTCAATTAATCATCAGATTAAAGGAAATTCTAGGTTTTCCTTTACATTAAACACATTAAGACATGTATTGTACATACTTTTAGAATAGGAAGCATATTTAGACTCTAAAACTATTTTATTTGGATTTATCTCGTTCTCCTGATCAATTTTGATATATTATACCTTGCAATCCGAGTTACCAATAAGTAGTTATGATTTACTAAAGATTATCAAATCTTGGCCAATCAGAAGTTGCCAAGTCAACGTAACTTACTTGTTTTTCATTTTCTTTTAGTTAAGCCGGCCAGGTTGGTGAAGAGACCCTCTAGCCCCTGCTTCTTCAGTGTCCACACAAGGGTATATGAATCATTAGACTCTAACCCAAACCCCTTCCTTGCAAAGGACGGGTTTCGATTCCAGGAGTACGCGTCTGCTGCGACGGACCCCTTTGCCGACGCCGCCCTCTGCGCCCTACCGTCCAGTGGCCATGGATCCAATGTCCACAGTCGCTCCTTGATGCGGAGTCGCTTCAGCAGCTACCTTCGTCCAAACTGTACTCCTATCCTCCCTCTCATTGCTTCAGCATGCCAGGGAGACACCCCCGATGGGATTGGGCTGCAGGTGGTGCCTAGGTCCTCACCGCCACCAAGCGCGGAGTCAGACCAAGCCACAAACGGCCCTCAGCTTGCGCGTTGTCGGCATCGCTCCTATCAACTCCTTCTTGCGTGACTGGTCATGCAGAATTGGCAGGTCTTCCCTGCCTGCCTTGCAGGTTCCTCAACATGAAGCAGAGCCGCCATGATCGTTCTTCCGCTGAGTCCTGCTGCTTATGGACTCCTCCTTGTTTTCGACAGTAGGGTCAACTGAATGCGCCACCGCCCCCACAACACTACCCACAACTGTTAAAGGCATCGCCACCTTGCTCCTCCTCTCCACTTCTCCTATGGCTTACTCACCGGGTCTGTGGCAAAGCCACCTCTAGTGTCAGGCCTTCTTCCACTGCGCCCTCAAAGGTTTTCATCGACGATCATGTCACAGAAACGCCTATTCTCTAGTCTCCTTCTCCATGTGCCGTCTACCCCTTTGAATCAGCGAGTCTCCAAAAAAGGAGACGTAGGCTCCCTGTCTTGCGATGGCCGGGATGGGGTTGGGTTTCTCCAAGGAACCCACCGGACTTAACCCTATATCGGACCGTGTTCCCCTTCCACCTCGCATAGGGAAGCCCCAGGCCCTTCTCTTCACGAGCGTTGGATGCTGCTATCAACCCCCTTTTGCGGAGGGATGCCGATACAGCTGTGACGGCCAGCCGTGATGATTACCCGAGGTGCCAAGGTGCTGCGGCAGAGGCGTCGTTTTCTTCCTGTCCTCGTCCTTGCTGATCAAGTGCACTACCATAACAACATCAAAACCAGAAATCTGGGGTGTGTTGATCATCGTGAGATAACAAGGGGGATGAGGGTGAAGGGTCGGTTGTGTACCCCTCGAGTATAGAGGGAAATCATGTATATATACACATAGGGACTCCTCGTATCTTCCTTCATCCCCTCCTCCAAAGATGGCAAGATATTCCCTTCCAAAAGTGATAAGGAAGTCATATTGGAAATAATTATATACGTGCCCACTATATTTCCTTTTCCATATGCATTAAAAGTATATACCTTTTTACTCAAGGATCCATTGCCAACTAGTATTTTCTCTTCCTCTCACAATTACGATAATCTTTTGTGAAGTATTTATATTTGTCAAAAGTAACGCCATTAAGATATTCCCAATATATATAGATACCAATGTCCATACCTCTTACACCAAAAACCCATAAAGGAAAGCATGACACATATTGGATAATGGATTATGGATTATTCATCTATTTCTCTCATTGATCTATCCTTACATCAATTATAGGAACTTATGAATTTCCTTTCCAAATTATATTTATTCTTTTTCTAGAATTTTTCATTTTTTCTCTTGTTCAACATTAAATGGATTATTGCAAAAAAAATCCTTTTATTTCTTTAACTTGTCACCAGGATAATATTATTCCATAAATAATACCATCCAGGAGACTTATTTATCAAAGACATACTTTATATTTATATTATTCAATTTTACCAAAATTGGGGATATAACACTGACCTTACCGAAATCTTTAGAGATGATAGTTTCTCCTCTGTCTGCATCACCTCAACTTTGAACAACTTGACCTTACAAACCTAAAACACAAGTGCAGATCTCGACCACCATGAACCATCTATAATACATGCCTTCATTTTTCTTAACCCCACCTCTCCTCTCATCAACTCAATTTTCTAGCAAGAAACTTGCATATATTTGCGTAGATGATAGTTTGACCAACTCAACCCCATTGAGATTTCGAAGCTAGTAAGAATTTGATTCCCTTGAGCGACACCAATGTACTACCTATCCTATGAATGACCAGTGACAAGGATCTACAGACTTTCAACCATCACTGCCACTGCATATCCTAGTTTTAGGAAACATGCAGGCCACAGGAACAGTCGACCTCTCCATTGATGGCTTCAATCCCCTTCCCTAGAGGAAACCCTAAGGCCTAGCATCTTTGTCTAGATCTGGAAAGACCTAATGGACAATCTATAGCGAAACTTCCTTGTCATATTTGGAATTCTAACTCTGAATTCATGGGAGCACACAACACATCCTGAAGATATGTGGGCATGGTGAAGATCGTCCGCCATGCCCAAGGATCTAGGAAAGTGGCAAGGGTCCGATTTTTCTTCAACACTCTATATATCAGAAAGCCACGTAAGTCAGTATTATAATAGTTCATTCCTATGAAATCCTTAGGTCAACAAAACAATTGATAATAATATAAGACTAGATGAAAATTATGGTGAATTTGTAGTCTTAAACTTACAATTAATGAGCAACAAAATTGTATACTAAAATTAGGAAACTAATTGATAAATACATATTTATTGCAAATTATATAAACATGGATACTCTGAAATACATTAGTAATGAGTCCATAGTTATTGTATAACCAAATCCTTGAAAGTTCATTTATGACTATGGAATATACCCTAAGTAACATTTTTATTGATGTTATAATATAATGCCTAGATTTAGGGACAATTGATGGAAAACAAAAAGGACTTAGAGATGATGACTATATTAATATTGGCCTACTCTGAATAATTGAGTAATTGTGAGACATAGCCTAATACAAAGGTTGCTTTTATATATGGAAGTATGGAGAATTATACGAATCAAAAACTTCAAATTAGTTGAAACCTCAATTGGGACTATTTTAGAATATACACTCTCAATAATGAACATATATATACTTACATAAATGTTTGAAATCTAGGTATGACCATATGATTATGTATGTATCGAGGAACTTCAAGAGTAGAACTATATGTACATGGACTACCAATTGATGAATAAGACTAAAAATATATGTACATGGACTACTAGTAGATGATATCACAAGTTAGATTTAGTAGTATGATCTAGATCATAGAAAAAGATGCACAAGTAAAAAAATTATTAGTATATGTAGAGAAATATCCATACAAAGAAATAGGCAGTTTCAGAGGCATGAAAGGATATAGCTCATTACAAAATATGCATCACTACCAAAAGATGACTACCACTTAGAAACATAAGGTTGTTTTATAAGATATACAACTAGATAGATGTAGCAAGTTAGAGCACAACAGAAGCAATTTAAAATGTGACTAAGAGATCCAAAGAGATCATCATCAAAACATGCATAAAAACTCAAGACAAGTAATTCAAAAATATAGAGATACCAAATTAAAGTAATCAGAAAGATAGAGTTGTATGCAAGATAGAAAATTTAAGGCATTTCCATATGCATATCATTAAAAGGTACCAAGGGGAGTGCCATAGAATAAGACTGTTGATTGAGAAAGTATAGCTAAGAGGGAAATTCTCATCCAAAATGCCATCTGCATATTTAGTGCACAGTGTTGTCAGTCGAGTTTCTAGGTTAAACTTCTCGGCCAACAATAGTTGTTGGAAAGATCCCATTAGTGCTTGTCGGTCCAGTTTCCTCAAGACAAACTCGGTCTACAATAGCTATTGTCATAAAGCACATATATTTCAAATGAAACATATCTAGAGGCATGATAAAAAAATATAATCAATATAAAAATATGTATAAGCAAGATAGTATTGTGCTATGAAAGCATCAAGGCATATTTTAAGCAAGAAAGTGATTAGAATCACAATATACCAATTTTAGCTCAAAACCATATGTAAAGTTCATACAAACTTGGCAAAAACAAGCAATGATTGGATATGATCAAGAATAACATTACCTCTATTCTTACCATTTCTTTTCCACTTGTTTCACCTAATACACATCTCACCTTTCTTCTTTTATATGGATTAAGAAACCAATTGCAAATCAATAGCTCATTTCAATCCATTTTCAAGTGACCTACAAGAAGAAAGACAAAACTATCTCCAATCATATTTTTGGGTCTAGAGGGATTAGCTTAGCAACCCAAGTCCTGTTGCTTCTAGGTGCTTTCCTGAAAGAAAATATGGAGAATACTGACCAAATTAATTGCAATAGTTGCATGTGTCTGTAGCCTTAGAACTAGAGGATTCTCCATGAAATATTTGAGGTCTTTAATCTTTGTTGTTCCTTTTACCACTATCATACAATATACCATGTCTATAAATTTGTTTAGTATTATGGTATAGGATACCAATAAGATTCTTTTTACCATTTAAGAATATTTGCAAAGAGGATCTCAAACTATGATTGTCATACACAAGAGAAGTAATAGTGGAAGACAATTGATTTGTATCATCTCTAGCATGCAAAATATTGGTTACTAATCAAAGATCTTTGGTCATATAAGAATCTTTTTCAATTTGAAGAGACGTAACATTAGTTTCTCTACCAGTAGAGCTAGAACAAGATTCAAGAACATTAATTTTAGGAAGTGGCATTCTCCAATATCACTAGAGCTTCAGCTAGAGCCTCCACTGGATTCTTTATTTGATCTTGAGTTGGAGGATTCACTAGAGATTTTGTGCCATTTCTCCTTCTTGTGCTTATCTTCCCTTCTTTTGTGATGATGGGTATTTTTGCCTTGTGGGAAATCTTCCTTGAAGTGACCCTTCTTTCCACATTTGAAGCATTTAGTGGAGAATGAAGACTTTCATTTGTAAAGCCTAGCTTTGGAGTACATAACATCTTCTTCAACTTGAGAGGATGAAGAATCTTGACTAAAAATAGCTTCAACTTGGGCTTTAATTTCATCCTTCATCTTTCTATTGAACTCTTTCTCTTCTTCTCTTTCTTCTTCCTCTTTTTTGTCAATTTCCACTTCAAAAGCTAGTAGGTTTCCTATAAGCTCTTCAATAGGAATATCACTAAGAGACTTTGTTTCTTCAATGGTGGTCACCTTTGTTTCCCACCTCTTCGGGAGAGCTCTAAGGATATTTGAGTTAATCTTTCCTTGGACCACCCAATGACCTAGGATGGAAAGACCATTTACAATGGTGTTGAGTCTTGAGTACATTTCAATTACCCTTCCCCTTTTTCCCATGTTGAAGTTTTCAAGGTGACCATTGAGCATATATACTCTACTTTCCTTAACTTTCGTTGTCCCCTCATAAGTGACACATAACTTTCTCCATATCACAAAGGATGTGTCATAAGAAGAAATTTGGTTGAACTTGGTAGGGGAAAGAGAGTC